>CM032327.1:47581611-48181611 GCA_019022515.1 Quercus aquifolioides
TTTTTGACTTCCCTTAACTTTCTTCTACAGAAATGACGAGCAAATTCAACAAAGATCTGTATGCGAAAATCAGGGGGAAGAAGAACGAACCCCTTTCAAGCATTGGTTAGAAAACTTTGAAGTTTACTGACAGAGAGAAAGAAAAAGAGAAAGAGAAAGAGACGGTGGAGAGAGGTTCGTCTACCCCTACTCAGGACAAAGCAAGGACAGCTTCTCCTGCAGTTTCAATTGAAGAGGTCCTTGGACCAAAAAGGTGAAAGACAGCACACAAGGGTAAAGAGAAGGTGGGTTCCAGTATTTGGGATGATGCGGAGGCCGCCGTAGCCCGGGCCAACGATTTTTTAACTCCTGAAGAGAGAAAAGAGATTTCTCTTGTACCTTCTCATGAGATGGTGAACCAGCACGTTCATAAGCTCGTGCAGGTATGCTCTTTTTGCCTTACCATCATATTATCGTCATCCTATTGCTTTATCAGAAAACTCATAAGTTATTATTTTTAGGTGCTGGGGGAAACGATGCACCTTACCTCGCAATTCCTGGCGAGTGAGGAGAAAGCTGTCCTGGCCACTTCGAAGGTGGAAGCCTTAGAGGCTGAGGCTTCGGGCTTGAGGAAGGACCTGATCGCGGCGATGGACGCCCATAACACCTCCAAGGAGCAAATCAAAGTCCTGACTGAGCTACTTGAAGCTGAAAAGGCGAAGGTAAAGCAGAAGGACGATCTCCTTGCATCCGCGGGTCAAATGATGAAAGCTGCTGTAGCCAAGGCCGTCCTTGCCTTCCAGACGACGGACAAGTACAACACCATACTGTTCCAGTGGTACTTCAAGGGGTTTGAACTGTTAAGAAGATACATGATCAAACACGGGCAAGGAGTCAACCTGGACGACTTGGACTTTGAAGCTGTGGATAAAGAGATAGAGGCGGACGAGGCTGCTCTAGCAGCTCAAGCTTCTAGAGCTTCAGGCGAGGACCCTCCTGCAGCTGACAAGGGTGATGGCCATGCTCCTCCAACATAATCACTTAGTGCCCTTCTCTCCTTTTGTTTTGTTTTTTGAACGAACACTATTTCAGGTCCTCGTATGTTTTGGGGTTTTTTTTTCTTGAACAACTTGCATCTTTGTGCATATATATATATGTTCTGTTTGTTGTTGTTTCTCATGTTTATTTTTATCATTTCTCCCCTTTAGACTTAGAAGAATTTGAGTTGAAACTACTTCTTCGTTTCTTGAAGTATCTTTTTTTTTTTTTTTTTTTTGTCTGTCTGTGGACTTAGGTGATTAATGTAGGAATGTTCCCGGGCGATTAAAGGATTTCCTCGTCCTTTTGATCTGGATAATGAACATTCCTTGCAGGAATTTCATCATCTTTTCGATCTAGACGATAAGAGTTCTTTTTAGGGGATTTTATGGCCTTCTAGATCTGGACGATGCGCATCCTTTCGCAGGATTTTATCGTCTTTTAGATCCGAACGATGTAAACTCTTGCAGTGAATTTTATGGCCTTTTCGATCTGGACGATGTACATCCTTTGCAGGAATTTCATCGTCTTTTTGATCAGGGCTATCAGCCGTTTTAAATTTTTAGAAGACAATTAGAACATGGGAAGTGCTGAATGATCGCTTATGGAGTCCTGAATGATTACTTATATAATCTTGCATAAATACATAACTTGTGGTAGAAAACATAAGATCAATTTGAATAAATAGAAAGCATGGAATAAAATTTTGTTAACTGCTTACAATTAGGTCATGGGTTCTTTCTCGTAATACCTCTTTAAGTGCTCGACATTCCATGGACGAGGTAACTTGTTTCCTTCTTGGTCTTCTAGATGGTAGCTTCCTTGTCGTGAGTAGTGGACGACTTTGTAAGGTCCTTCCCAGGTTGGGCCTAGTTTGCCTTGTGCAGGGTCTTTTGTCGCAGGAGTTACTTTCCGGAGGACGAGGTCACCGATGTTAAATCTTTTCAGCTTCACTCTTTGATTGTAGTATCCTGCCATCTTCTGCTGGTATTTGGCCATTCTCTGCGAGGCTTGATCTCTGACTTCGTCCACACAGTCCAGGTTCAATCTTAGCTGGTCGTTATTTCCTTCTTCGTCAAAAAAGTCTCTCCTGATGCTAGTGAGCCCCACTTCGACGGGAATAACTGCTTCCGTGCCATATGTTAGGTTGAAGGGGGTTTCTCCTGTTGGTGTTCTTGCCGTCGTCCTGTAAGCCCATAGGACGCCTGGTAGTTCCTCGGGCCATGCTCCCTTTGCCCCCACTAACCGAGACTTGATAATCTTGAGCAAGGTTCGGTTCGTTACTTCCGTCTGTCCGTTGGCCTGAGGATGTCCTGGTGAAGAATACTTGTTTTTGATACCTAAGCTGGAGCAGAATGATCTGAACCCTTGGCAATCGAACTGACGACCATTGTCTGATATGATCGTCCGAGGAATCCCGAACCTGCAAACAATATTTTTCCACACAAAATTTTGTACCTTAGCTTCTGTGATCGTTGCAAGTGCTTCTGCTTCGACCTACTTCGTGAAATAATCAATCGCGACGAGCAGGAACTTCATTTGTCTTTTTCCCTGTGGTAGGGGACCGACGATATCGATTCCCCATTGTGTAAATGGCCAGGGTGAGGAAATGCTCGTCATTATCTCACCTGGGACTCGTTGAACGTTCCCATATCTTTGACAGCTGTCACACTTCTTTACAAAGTCGGCTGCGTCTTGCTGCATTGTAGGCCAGAAATAACCTGCCTTCATGATCTTTCTAACGAGTGACTTTGACCGCATATGGTCTCCACAAATTCCTCCGTGAACCTCCTCGAGGACATACCTGGCCTCTTCTTCTTCTACGCATCTTAAGTATGGTTGAGAGAAACCTCTTCTAAATAGTTGATCATTCAAAATAGTGAACCGGGCAGCTCTTCTGCGGACCTTCTTGGCCTCTTCAGTGCCTGATGGTAGTCGTTCGTCTTTAAGAAAAGCAAAGATCGGACTCGTCCATCCCTGGTGTGTATGCACAGAGAAGGCTTGCAATTCTTTAATGCTTGGGAGACTTTGTTCTTCTAGTCTCCAGTCATATTTCTTGTCCTGGAGATCTGCTGATGCGCTGCGGGCTACTTCGTCGGCTTCTGTATTCTGTTCCCGTGGAACCTGTAAGAACTCCACCTGATTGAAATTGCTTACCAGCTGGTTTGTTAGCTTAAGATATTTTTGCATCCTCGTCTCTTTTGCTTCAAAATCCCTTCTGGCTTGCCCTGTGACGAGCTGTGAATCACTCTTGACCATAATTGTTTTAGCTCCCAGTGCCTGGGCTAGTCGGAGACCTGTTAGCAGAGCTTCATACTCTGCCTCGTTATTGGTTATGGGGAACTTCAGCTGGACCCCATATTTGAGGACATCGTCCTGGGGAGAGACAATAACGACGCCTGCTCCTCCCCCTTTCTGTGTAGACGATCCATCTGTGTTGATCGTCCAAATATCTTCCCGATCTTCTTCCTGCTCGTTGGTGGTGAATTCTGTTATAAAATCTGCCAATGCCTGAGCTTTTATGGCTGTTCGCGATCGGTATTCGATATCAAACTGGCTAAGTTCGATCGCCCATTGCACCATTCGTCCAGCTGCCTCGGGTTTGTTCATTGCCTTCTTGATTGGCTGGTCCGTCATTACCTTTATTGGGTTAGCCTGGAAGTAGGGACGTAGCTTCCTGGAGACCACTATTAGGGCGAAAGTAATCTTTTCGATCCAGGGATATCGAGCCTCTGCCCCCTGGAAGGCTTGGCTAACATAATACACAGGAAGTTGTACCCTGTCTTCCTCCCTGATTAAGGCTGCGCTTACTGCCGTGACAGACACTGCCAAATATAAGAACAGATCTTCTCCTTCCTTGGATGGACTTAAGAGCGGGGGATTGCTCAAGTACCGTTTCAACTCTTGGAATGCCGTCTCGCACTCCTCCGTCCAGGCAAAAACCTTCTTCAAGGTCTTAAAGAACGGAAGGCACTTGTCCGTTGCTCTCGAGACGAACCTGTTGAGTGCCGCTACTCTTCCTGTGAGCGATTGTACTTCTTTGGTCGTCCTTGGTGAGGACATTTCAATGATGGCTTTTACTTTTTCTGGATTTGCTTCAATTCCCCTTCGTGAAACCATAAAACCGAGGAACTTCCTTGAGGAGACTCCGAAAGCACACTTGGAGGGGTTTAGCTTCATGCTGTGCTGCCTGAGCGTGTTAAATGTCTCCTTAAGATCGTCCAGATGATCCTCTTCTTCTTTGCTCTTGACGAGCATATCGTCGACGTACACTTCCACATTTCTCCCAATCCACATTTCTCCCAATTTGCTTGTTGAACATTTGATTTACTAATCTCTGGTATGTGGCGCCTGCGTTCTTTAAACCGAAGGGCATGACCCTATAGCAATAAAGCCCTTGGCTAGTGATGAATGCAGTTTTTTCTTGATCTTCTTCCGCCATCTGTATCTGGTTATACCCCGAGAATGCGTCCATGAAAGTGAGAAGTTTGTGCCCGGCAGTAGAGTCCACTAGCTGGTCGATTCTGGGCAAGGGGAAGCTGTCTTTCGGGCAGGCTTGGTTTAGATCTGTGAAGTCGACGCACATTCTCCATTTCCCATTTGCCTTCTTGACCATGACGACATTGGCCAACCACTCCGGATAATAAACTTCTCGAATAAAGTTTGTAGCAAGTAGTTTTCTCACTTCGTCCATCACCGCTTTGTTTCGTTCAGGGGCGAAAGCCCTTCTTTTTTGCTGGACGGGCTTCTTTTCTGGATCTACGTTCAGGCGGTGTTGGATGATGCCTGCTGGAATTCCTGGCATATCTTCGTGGCTCCAGGCAAATACATCGTGATTGTTCTTTAGTAAAGTAATGATTTCTGCCTTCGTCCTTGGGTTTAGGTCCGTTCCTACCTGAGTCGTCTTTATCGGATCCCCTTCGATCAGTTCTACTGTTTCTAGCTTCTCCACGATCTCAGGTGTTTTATCTTCGATCACCCACGTATGGTTTTCTTTCGAGGCTAAGACGGCCTGGTAACACTCTCTTGCCAACACCTGATCTCCCCTTATTTCTCCGACTCCCTGTTCTGTTGGAAACTTTACCTTCAGGCAGTACGTGGAAGTGGCAGCTTTCCAACGGTTAAGGGTGGGTCGTCCTATGATAACATTGTAAGACGATGGTGAGTCTACAACCAGAAAATTGTGTTTGTTGGTTACCTGGAGGGGGTATGAGCCAGCTGTGACCGTCAACGTCACTATCCCGCGGGGGTACACCTTGTCTCCGCTGAAGCTAACGAGAGGTGATTCAAAAGGACAAAGCCTCTTCGAGTCTACCTTCAATTGCTGGAAGGCGGACAGATAGATAATGTCCGCTGAACTCCCATTATCTACCAGAACTCTCCTTGTGTTGAAGCCCTCAATCATGATCATGATGACGAGTGGGTCGTCATGAGGTTGCCTAATCCCCCTGGCATCTTCCTCTGAAAAGTACATGTCCTGGTTCGTTCGCCATTGCTTTGCGGGAGGTAAGCTATGAACACTGTTTATTTGCCTTTGGTATGACTTTTTGAGGGATCTGAACGAGCCTCCTGTGGACGGTCCTCCCGTGATGGTTTTTATTTCTCCTTTTGCATTTTGTGGACGAGGTGGCTGATCTTCAGTCCTTTGGAAACCTCCAGGCTGATCCTTCTTACCGTATCTACTGGCTTCTCCTCTCTTCACGTATCTTTGAAGTTTCCCTTTTTGGATAAGTTCTTCTACCTGCTCCTTCAGGTCTCGGCAATCCTCCGTGTAATGCCCGTGGTCTTTGTGAAAACGGCAATACTTCTTTTTATCACGTACACTAGGTGGTGATTGGAGTGGCCTGGGCCACTTAAGGCATTGTTCGTCTTTGATCTCCGTCAAAATCTGATCGACGGGCATCACTAACGGTGTGAATTTCGTTTGCTGAGAATTCTTATCATCCCTTCGTCTATTCCCATCGTCATTACGTCGGTCAGCTCGATCTCTCTTCTGCCCCCTTCGATCGTCTTTCTCATTCTTCTTCTCTTTTGTCTTTTCTGCCCCATCTATGGCTGCTAGGGCATCTTCAGCGTTCATATATTTCTGCGCCTTTAACAGTGCTTCCGCCATCGTCTTGGGAGGGTTTTTTGCCACAGAAACCACGAAGTCCCTGGACTTCAGTCCAGCCTTAAAGGTTGTAAGTTGTACCTTTCGTCGGATTCATCTACTTCCAGCATTCCTCGTGTGAAGCGTGTCACATAGGACCTCAACGTTTCTTTCTCTCCTTGTTTGATTATGAGCAAGTGATCGACAGTTCTCTTTGGACGTTGTCCACCAACAAAATGACGAACAAACGAATTGCTTAGCTGCTCAAAATTATCGATGGAAGATGTGGGCAATTTGGTGAACCATTCCCGGGCGGCCCCTTTCAGGGTTGTGGGGAAGGATCGACATAGAATCTCATCAGGGGGCTGTTGAAGACCCAAAGTCGTCTTGAAAGTATTCAGGTGATCCAACGGATCTTTCAATCCGTCGAAGGGTTCGAGCTGGGGTAGGCGGAACTTGGAAGGTACCGGGCACTCCTGGACGGCTGCAGTAAAAGGAGAATCAGTTTTCCTGACGATTCGGTCGAACCCTTGATCCGTCTTTCCCCTAATTGCGCTTCTCAACTCATCCATCTCTTTCCTCATCTCCTTGAGGAAACTCGAGTTTGGTTCTTCTGGAGTGCTGGTTCGTCTCCTATGACTGTCTCCGTCCTCATTTCCATTGACTTCTGTGTGGTTATCTCCTTGTTGCAGTCGCTGTTTCATTTCTTGATTTTGCTTGGTGAGTTCTTCCACCGTGGCTGCGAGTGCTTGAATTTGTAGGGACAACGCAGCGGGGTCTGGGATACAGCTGGACTCCATCTCCTTAGAATAGAACAGTACCCTTGAACTGAACGCTCAAGAATAATACGTTTCCCACAGACGGCGCCAAACTGATGATGCTAGGATCGTCAGTAGAGATGTTCGTCCAGAACGCGATCGTCAACCTCCGCTCCAGACCCTGCAATATCCCAAAATACAAAGAATTGTGGTCACCGGTGTGGCACCAGCCACAATGCCTCCGATGCCAAAGTTAGGAAAGGTCCTCAAAATCAAGAAAGAGGAGAATATCTTTCAATAGTGAAATTTCTAGTGAGTGTTTCTTGTACCTTTTTCGGATCCTGTTTAGGGTTATATATAGGTTGTTTCAGTACCCTTCTAGCCGTTGGTTCTGCCATAATGAGGGTGTAATTCCTTGAGTTTGTAACGCTCGTGCAGGGTATTAAGTTTGACAGATACTTCTTCAACGGTATTGATATTTATTGACCTTTTTGTAACGGCTGGTCGTGACAGGGGTATGGACGATTAACTTGTCGGTTCGGGCAATCCCACTCGTACTGTGCTGTCAGCGAGGTCGTTCTTGTTCATCGTCCACAAGCAAGGGATGGACGATCATATATATTTTTTGGGTCTATCATACCCTTTTATATGATATTGAATCACTTATTTATGGTGGATTTCTTGTTGGTTCAGTCTATGCGTTAGATAGAAGTCATAGAACACTAGGCTAACAATTGGGGCAAGGTAAAAACGCCGTATCTAACTATCTAAGAGTTAATTTCATTTTCTACTTTTGTTTTCACATTTTGGGTTTTTATCAAATAGCTATAGGGCACCACATATACAAATCAGATAAAGAGAGAGAAAAAAAACACACGTATATCTAAGAGTTTCTTGTACTAATTTTTCATTATGGGCTTTTATCAAATAGCTAGAGGGCACTAACATATAAACTAGTTGGAGAAAAAATCTTAACACGAATAACTAGATAGAGAGAAAATACAAGAAGAAAAAGATTTTAAAGCCTTTGTAGCATACCTTGATGAGTCATGCTTAGTTGCAATGGTAGTGTTTGGACAACCACCTCAACCAGTCCGACAAAGCAAGTAATGAGATGATTTGTATTTGTGAAACTTTAGTTCAAAACGATCAAAACTATAAGATGCAGCTCAGAAGAATTTGTATTGTGAGAAGGTAGAGAGGAGTTATTGGGTCTCTGAAAAAAAATGGGTTTAGAAGAAGGAAGAAGGATGGAGCGGTAAAAATAAAATGAATTTGGGTGTTCAAACTTCAAACAGTATAATTTGGGTTTAAAAATAGTTTGGTTTTTATTGCTTTGCCAGTTAGGAAGCTGAGTTAACATTGTTTTAACAGATGGCCTTTTATTATTGGTTAGGACTACTTGGGAGGACCAGCTCAACTGTCCTCCCGGAGGTGCTAATAATTTCTCCCATTGAGTGGTCGACTCTGATCATTCAGGTTGACAACATCTTCTCTTGTCATTCATGTATGATCATGATTTACAGGACGAATAGACATGGCAAAACGGGTCAGAATTTTTTGACCCGACCCGAAAAATACCCGACCCGAACCCGATTTTTTGACCCGAAGCAAAAATGGGTTGACCCGTGACCCGACCTGTGTTTTTTGCGGGTCAACCCGACCCGACCCGAACCTGAACCATTTTTTTAAAATTTTTTTTTTTGGTAAAAAAATAGTAAAACTAAGACAATATTGGTTTAATTGTTTATTGTGAACTTTAAGGAAAAAATTGATACATTTACATAACTATATGCAAATTAATTGAAAGATAAATGGTTGAACATTTTGTAATGAGTAAATATTTTTAGATATCAAATAGCAAAGTACATGCCAAGATAATCTGGTTACAGTAGAGTTAAAAACATAGATTTAAAATTGTAGACATGTGAGAAATATTCACAAGTGTGAAAATAGTGAAGCTAAAGTATCAAATTAGTATAAATTATGAATACTTAGACCTATTTTTTAATAATTTATGTCCAAAATAAACGGCTTTTCAAAATAAATTATGATATTTCCTAGAGTGTGTGTTGCTTAACAATAATATGATATTCATAAAAGAGACCATGTATAAATAAGTAAGCAATCAAATTTTAAAGTATATCTCAAATTGAAATAGAGTGTCAACCACAACTGATAATAGATTATAAAATTAAATTTTAAGATTGTAAATTTCTTATATATTTTTATTCTTTATCAAATGAGTTATCCAATAAGTCATTTGTAATTTTGTTTTATATTATGAATGTTGATATTGTGTAGAAATAAAACTTGTGTATTTGTTTTACTTATCTTTGTGTTATTTTGTTTTAGATAGTAATGTTAGGATTTGTATAATTTTAAAATTGTTGAATAAGTATTAATAAGTTTAACTGAGTTCATTCTTGATATAAGTGGTGAATTCAAAATAATGCATTTTATATCAAGTAATTTGTTGCATAACTTTCCAAATGACAGATACTTGTTGTTTTCTTTATAAAAAAAAAAAAAAAAAAAAAAAATTCATGTGAAAAATACGGGTCAACCCGATCCGACCTGACCCGCAATTAGATTGACCCGACCCGAACCCGACCCGACCCGCCCGTTTTGCCATGTCTAAGGACGAAAAGGATCCAGCTCGTCAGTCACTTTGCTTCGCACGGTTCATATATTTGTCTACTTCATCCTCTACTTATCTTGCAAAAGGTACCCAATCCATTATATAATTTTAGATTGGGCCTTATTAAATCCTGGTAAAAAAAAAAAAAAAAAAAAATTGGGCAGTAATAGCTAAAGTTGGGTTTGAATAAATGGCACGGGCCTGGCTTTTTTAATTCATTTACATTAGAATATGTCATTATTTCATTTTTTGAGAAGGTCATTATTTCATTTGATAATGAGTTAGATAGATTTCTGCAAAACATAGAAGTAAAACGTACTATTACTGCACAATTTTTATTTATTTATAAGGATACTAGTACTACAATTGGTTAGGCAGCTGGTTAATTTAATGCTTGTTGTTCTAAGAAATATATCATGGCATCTCTTATATGCACTATCTCTCTCACATTGTATGAACCTACATAATTAGGATTCACACATGCATGCGCGTACACACACACACACACATATATATATATATATATATATTAAAAACAAAATCTTAGAGAAAATTATATTAGACTCTAAATCGAATTTCAATTGGAGTCCAATTGTGCGCTATGTGTCCCATTTAATTTTTGTATCAAGTGAATTATTGAGTAAAAAATCAAAAATTCCAAATCCAATTAGATTTTAAATTGGATTTCAATTGAAGTTCAATTTTGCGTCACATGTCTATCTAAATTTTGGCAAGTGAATTATTGGTTGCAAAAACCAAAGAGCCTAAATCCAATTAAATTCCAAATCATATATATATATATATATATATATATAATGAGAAACTATTACATATTTTAAAAATAAATAGTTTGAAAAATGTGTAAAATAATACCATGCATAATTTCAACATCTTCTAAAAATATATATAATTTGAACTGTATAATTATGATTGTTTTTAATTGTACTCATATATATGCATAGAGTTACACACTAGTATTATAAAAGAAATAATATTGTTCACTAATTTTTTAACTTCTCATTAGATCCCACGCCATTATCGCTCACTTGCTTTGAACACCTTGATTATCTGCCATCATTCCTTAAGATATGTAATTCAAGTTCGGCTATAAGTACTACAATTTATGACATAAATCTTGCAAAATTATATGTCAAAATTTAACCACAAAAAAATTCAAATTAAATTTTTTGTTTATTATCCTATACTTCAAAAGGACTAGTCAAACTATAATTAAGGTTTCTCTTAACCACTTAATAGTAAAATCATCTGTCTCACTTTTGTGTTTCACTTCATATTTCACCAATCATTACTTGTCATATATTCATTAGATTTTCATTATAAAATAACCAAAATTTAAATTGAAAAAAAAAAAATCAAACACATGACACACCATAATTGGTAGAGTATAAAATAAAACAAAAAGCATAAGATAAAATATTTGTATTCATATTCAAATTAACCTAGTACACGTTTGATGTATGACTGAATGCATGTAGCATGCTCATAACACACATTTATATGATCAAATCCAAATCAATACAATATACACGCCATAACTCGGAGATACATCACAACTTTCATTTAATTCATTTATCTTTGAAGTATATTATTTTATTAGATAGTATATATTATTTTAATAAATTGTACGGTAAAATAGAAATTGGGATGATATTATTTGCAACTTCGAATGCTAACAATCTTACTAAGCTTACTTGCAACAACATAATCCTTGTTCACGCTATAGTTACTTTTATCAAAGACTTTAAGAAGGGATGAAACTGTTGAACAATTGTTAGGTTACCCAACAAATAGAAAGCGCCGTAACTTGACATTAGGCCAACTATTTGATGTCACTTCGTCATCTCCCTGTTGGGAAACAAATAAGAGGACCCCACTGTCTTTTCCTTTTACGTCGTATGGGTACGATATCCAACAATGTTAGTTGGGTGTCTTTATTTCAATTAATTTTATCATTTAAAGATTGTACTTTTTGTTATTATGAGTTGGGTATATAGATAGATAAATTGTTAGGTTAGTTTTTTAAAAGAATCTTATCTGATTGTAGTAGATACATATTAGATTTCTTTGAATTTTTTTTCTTCTTTTAGGAACTAATATCTTTAAATTTAGATATTAAATTAGTCTAAGTTTAGCTAAAAAATTAATTATAGCCTTAAACCATAACTTTACTTAATATTTTTTTATTGGATTTGAATTTTGAAAAATCCACCGTTAAATTACATCTTCTTCTTATATCCTTTATACTTACAAAATTTCTAGAAAATTAAAGATCAATAACTATATTATCAATAAATTCTTTAAATTGCTAGTTTTTGTAGTTTAAAATTATGCATAAAATATAAACTTATATTTCATAAATCATATAGTAAACAACATCTAATTGACACAAAAGTTGACATGTATATTAAGAGTGTAAAGAACATGTAATTTAACGATTAGATTTTAAAAGTATGTAGTAATGCTTATTTTATTAAGTAAAGTTGTAGTTTTATGCTACAACTAATTTTGTAACTAAACTTTATCTTATTAAATTTATATTGTAAAGTCATCTATTTATTTGATGTTGACTGATAAAAAAGGCTAAAAAATATTATTATTGAATGAATTTTTATTTTGGTGGTCTACACTATAGAATAGTTCATATTTATCAAGTGTAGCAACCAGCATAAAAAGAAAAAGTAATTTACCAAAAAACAAAAAATTAAGATCACAAAATTTCTCACAACTTTTTGCCACAACCATAACTTGGTATATGTGATTAGTGAAAAAAAAAATAGTAGGTTCATGTGTATAAATAATGATTAACCATTCACAATTTGCCACATCAAATTTGTGATAAAAAAGTTGTGAAATAATTTGAGATCTTAAAGCTCCTCACATACAAATTAGGTAATCATCGCAATAAAAAGGAATAAGATTTAGGTACAATATTTAGATGTTGTTCTTTAAATTCTCCATTTAAAATTCAATCATATAAATTTTTCTTTATAGAATGAAAATGTATTTTTTAGTTAAATAACCACGTAACTCAATCTTAAATAAAAAATCTGAAAAACAACACATAAAATATTATACTTAAATTTTGTCCAATAAAAACATAAATAATTTGGTCCTCACGATGAGCTGCTTTTCTGTGCTGCAAATTTATTGCACATGACCCACGAGCAGAAGGTAAGGATATAAAACCGACCAAATCGAAAGTTGACTTTGTAATGGAGATTAGAGAACGACGGCTTTATATGTTTTCCTAGCTTGTCGTTGAGGTTGTCAGACTATCCCAACACTTATTTATGATATATATTTAAAATGTGGGGCAAGTTTTTCAGGACGAAATGGCCAACTAACCATAAAATCCTAACAATATAATTAGTTGTCAACGTTTTCAAACTATATATTTTTTTAGCACCTCGAGTTTCAAAAACTCGATTTCGGCACTTGGAAATCGAGTTTCTTAGACTCGATTTCTAACAAAAAAATAAAAAATATTCTAAGTCTCTGCACTGCAATACTCACAAACAAATTTCAAAAACTTCAAACGCATCAATCTCAATCCAAACTCAGATCAGAGGGAGAGAAAGAGAAAGAGCTCAGAGGGAGAGACAGAGAAAGAGCTTAGAGGGAGAGAACCTCACCAGAACTCAGATCAGAGGGAGAGAGAGAGAAAGAGCTCAGAGGGAGAGAGCCTCACCAGCCAGGCGCGGCCGGGACAGGCGCTGGGCGGCGCGGCCAGACTCGTGCGAGGCCGGGGCCTCCGCGCGCGAGGCCCGGGCCTCCGCGCGGCCGGGCTCGCGCGCGGCCTGGGCCCCTGGGTTGCGCGCGGTGGTCCGATCTGAGATCCTTCTGGTTTTTTTTTTTTTTTTTTTGCTTTTTCTCTGGGTTCTTCTCATTCTGTGCTTTTTTTTTTTTTTCTCCGGGTTGTACTCTGTTATGGTTCTGGGTTCTTCTCATTCTGTGCTTTTTTTTTTTTTCTCCGGGTTGTACTCTGTTATGGTTCTCTCTTATTTGTTTATATTTATTTGGAAATCGAGTCTAAGAAACTCGATTTCCATGTGCCAAAATCGAGTTTTTGAAACTCGAGGTGCTAAAAAAATATATAGTTTGAAAACGTTGACAACTAATTATATTGTTAGGATTTTATGATTAGTTGGCCATTTCGTCCAGTTTTTCAAGAAAACAGTTTGGGAGAAACTGTTCATCTCTCTTCTGCATTTTACTTCTTTCCGTCGGAGCTAAAAAAAGATTGTAAAACTAGACTAACTAGGATAATCACAAACTTTGACATAAATTACAAGTGCATTCTTTTTTTTCTTTTCTTTTTTTGAGATTAAAGATAGAAAAAATGTATCGATCAAAATAAAATGTATGATACACTTTTGTTACTTCATCTAGCCTGAATGATATTCAAAATAACATTTAGAGTTTTAGAAGTTTTCTTGGGAGAGGCAAAACTTTTCCTTGCCTAGAGCTTTTTCAGCAACATTAATTTTACTAATATTTTTACTATGTTTGTTCCCTCATTTTCTAAACAACTTCATCCAAAAACTTTTCAAATGATTATGAATTTATAATTAAACTAACAAATACCTAAGTAGTAAGTATATATAAATGTTAACATACTAAGAAGAAATAAGAGGGGGGGAAAATCACAAGAGACTAACCTGGTTTAATTTTAAAGTTTTAAACACCTAAATTCACATTACAAAGCCTTGAACCACAATATATTCACTCGTCAAATTTGAATGTTAAAATATACGTAGTGAATGTGATACAAATATGAAAGTCTTAAAAACTATTGTGGTACATACTTAACCATAATAACCCATAATATTGTAGAAAATCACAATCATAGTCTAAAGTGTTTTTGACTGTCAGACTGTGAGCTGTGTCATTCCACCTCAAAACCAATTGGTGATGAGGAAGATATACTTAAATCTTTTATGGCATTCGACATCACGCCATGCGAGCTTATTTTTAAAATGGTTGTAGAGAGTTAAATTTTGGTCCCCAACAATGGTATTTATAAGTTGCATGAGGCAGTGAGCTGCACGAGGGCCCAAGTCGTTTTGGCACGAGTCTCCCAATATATATAGTGTAAATCTTTTACTTGACAAGTGAAAGTGTGAAACCCCACCCCATGTGATTCATAACTTAAGAGTGGGGCAGATTTAAAGAATGCAATGTTGCACGGCAGTGAGGATGAGCCTAATGTTTGCACATATATCTTGAAAGGATTATGACTTAATTTCTTTGTGTATTATCTATAAAATATGCTTACACTAACCAGAATTTACGGTGAATTGGGGTCACACGTGACCTTATCTGACTTCTCATTTCGCCTTTTAAGAAGAGCCTCTAAGATTGGATTTCTCATTAATGAGCGGATAACTATTTGTAAGCTGAGATCAGTCATCCGTCATCAATAGATCGATCTCATGATTTATAATAATCATTTATTTTTCTTTCTTTTTAAAGACCTGTATAGGTTTTTTTTTTTCATCTATAGATGCCTAAATAAGGTGCTTCAAAAATCTTTTTCTTTCTTTACAGAAAAAAAAAAAAAAAAAAAAAATCACACAATCAATTATAAAAGAACAACATCATATTAATTATTAATGCCTGAAATGATTTGAAGAATGGATGACAAATACAAGGCTGAAATGTACTAGTGGGTGCTAACACTGCTAGCTATAAGGATCAGATCAGATGGCTCAAAGACATGCAATAAAGGTGGTAGTTCAGTCCCCATTATTATTTTCAATTGTATTTTGAGCCTAACTCTGATATGAACAGACGAATTCATGAAAGAAAATTGTAACATATTATTGCGAGTACTGAGTAGATTATTGTCCCAATGATTGTAAGTTAGCTTCTAAGATTTACAAAATTACAAAATGGAAATGCTTGGGCTTTTCTCTTTTGGGCATTTAATTTTAGGACAAAATTTAGCTACAAAATTTGTTGTAATTTAAGGTCATTACTTAATATCATTAACATTACTACATATTTTGAAAATCTAACTGTTAGATTACATGTTTTTTATGTTCTCAATACATATATCAAATTTTGTGACAATCGGATATTATTTACTATATGATCTATAAGATTATATTTTATATATAATTTTAAATGGGTCAGACGACATAAGTCCAGTGTCCAGTAATACTGGACCCATTGATATGATGACATGTGTCCACTTTTAGACACGTGTCACAATCTGACTGGGTCTAATGCACTAGATGCACTATACCTAAACCAAATTCATTTTAAACTACAAAAGTTTACAATTTAAACAATTTATTGATAACATAGTTATTAATCTTTAATTTTTTTAAAAATTTTGCAAGTATGAATAATATAAGAAAAAAATGTAATTTAATAGCGGATTTATTAAAATTCACTTTCAATAAAAAGATGTAATCTAATAGGATGTAATAATTTCTCTTCCTCCAGGTTTATTATTATTATTATTATAGCTGGGGGAGTTTTTTTTTTTTTTTTTTTGCATAATAGCTGGGGGAGTATTAAATGGGAAGAGAGGGCTATTTTGAGGACTGTACTCTAGAATGACGATACGGATAAAATAAGAAATAATATGATCAGTCTAGTCAATGACAACTGTGTGTTAATTATAACAAAACAATATTTTTATTTTTATTATTTGTTTTTACTTATTTTTAAATGACAGGCTGTTATAGAACCAATGTCAACTGAAGAGGGAAAGCCCTATATTAACGGAGAGTAGGAGAAAATTCAATGATACAATAAAATATCATAATATTTTTTTAAACTTTGGCTCAAAAAGAAAAAAAGAAACTTCTTTTTGACCTATGAGGGTTAATATCTTAACTTATTATAAAAATACTGTGAAATTTTATTATGTTCTTAGAAAAACTCAAATACATATTACAATATGTTAGGTTTCTTGTCAAAGTGTTGTAACTCACTGACATGGTATGTTCTCTTTTATTAGAACTAGAGTTTAAATCCCACTTCTCTATTGCTGTAACTATAAAAAAAAAAAAAAAAAAAAAAATTTATATGTCTCCAAATTAAATTCAAACATAGAGCTATTTTACTCAAAATAAATAACAATCATTGTGTTTTTATTGGTTAATACAATTCCATGTGATTAAATTTTATTGGAAAACCTAATTTGAACTATACGTTTAAAACTTTACTAAGTTTTACCATTTAATCATTTATAGTACTACTACCATCTAGATACCTGCCAAAGGCTTTGTACTTGAATTGATACCTCTCCATATACAAAGTGTTTGGGGGTTTAGGAGGGAAAATGTTCAAACTGTGGGGTTAATTAGTAGTATGTTGTAATTATCTCTCAAAAAAAAAAAAAAAAAAAACCATCCATGACACCTATTAATAAAAAAATTATATATAAATTTAATAAGCAAATACTTTTTTTTTTTTGAGAATCTAATAAGCAAATACTTAATAATACAATTGAAAATAAAATAGATAGTAAAAATAAATAAGTAAAATTACTTCAATTTACATGGTAAAAGACACATCGTATAAGACCAAATTTGTTAAAAAATAATATATTATATAATTGTTTAAAATAAAAATAACTCTTTTATTAAATTTTTAGAAACTTTGATTGTAATTGGTGCAATATTTTTTAAACATTGGTAGTAGAATTTCACTTAAAGAAACTAATAAATTGCCTTTTTTTTTTAAAGAGAAAACTAATAAATTACCTATATTCACATGAAAACTAATAATAATAATAATAATAATAATAATAACAACAACAACAACAACAACAACAATAATAAGGAGAAGGTGTCTACTTTTTTTTTTTTTGAGAAACAGGAGAAGGTGTCTACTTGGTTAATAACAACGTGTAGAAAATAACTTTTATTATATAATATATTTGGACATGAGCTTATGTAATTTTTATTTATTGTTAATAAATTTTTCTATATAATTATATTAAAAATAATTGACTGATTATTATTTCATTTCTCAACTTTTGTATAGTATAGCTGTCTTGTTATTTCATTCATAAATTTTTTTATATATTAAAAAAATAAATAAATATATAAACTGTCTTATTATTTCACATGAAATTTCTCTTTTTCTTTTTCCCTAAAAATATGTCTAGTCACAATTTTCTTGAATTTTCGTTATTTTTAATTAATAATGACTTAGTGAGGGAACATATTGAAACTATTTAAAATTTTCACGATTTTAATTGAAAATTTTTAATTTTAGGGCTTAATTTAAAACCATACCAAATTATATATAGGAGAACTATGTAATATTTTAACATAGTTTATAAAAAATTAAGATTTGTAAAACTAGAAAAGAATTTCATAATCCTTTATAATACCGAGTTCAGTTCTTCTTCTACTCATATGGGCTATATTGAATAGAGCATGTTGAGCCAAATCTTCATAATAGTAATACTTGTTACGTGGCATAAAAAGAATTTAACTACTTGTTACACAATGATGATAGTCATAGTGTCACAACTTTTTAAGACCATACTTTTATTGTCAAGAGCCTTTTAATTTAGGGAAATGCTAACAAGTGCCCTTAGGGTACTGGTTAATAATCCATTTAAAGAAAGTTTTTATGGGAAATGAAAAAAAAAAAAAAAAGTAATTAATATTTTGATAATTTTTTTCATTTCTCATAAAAGTGGTATCAAAACTTTTCTAAAATAAATTATTAGCATGACCCAGTATCTTTTGATGTTTTCAAACAAAAACATCTAGAATTTAAATCCCCCTCTCTAACTATCAAATTATCAAAAAGAAAATAAATAAAATACCATACTTTTATTATATAGTTTAAAAGCCTTGGATAGAAATGATTTTTAACGCTCAACTTTTACTTATGGATAAGACTTTCACTTAATGAGATTCAAGTAATAACTTAACAGTAATAGCATCATGTATCCGGGCCAAACCCCATCTTACTCTTCGTGACTATACTTTTACTTTTGTTCAATTCATCATATATTAGATGAGATAAAGACCAATATGTGACCATTAAAAAACATGACGTGTCCAATACACAAGTGTTGAAATTAAGCCAAAACCTTATTATTGTTATAATAATCTCTAAAAAATAAAGAATTATGAATATATGCGTGAGGCATCCATCCTACACATTAAGCATAATACAGGGCACAAAACCTACGCATGTCTATTTTAAAACATGTGTCAAATATTGTGGTATCTTTGAGTTCACAAAAAGTGCAATAAGAAAGGCAAACCCTTAAAATACTGCGAGGACCGAACTTTCTTTTTCTTTTTTGCACTTGACAGCTAATGATTTTTATAGATTTTTTTTTTTTTTTTTTTTTTTTTTTTTTTTTTTTTTGGCAATTCTTTTGACCCGTGAATTATAAAATCTGAGGAAATAACTTTCTTTAATGGTGCAGAAAAACTTGTGTGAGTGTACATTGTAGAATCTCGTATAAACTGCAAGAACGTATTGACAGCCAATGATGAAATCAAATCCCCTAATATATTGCTATTAATTATTATTAGGAGCTAATATTGGACCGATTTCTAAAATTAATAATATAATCTCGCAAAAATAAAATAAATTCAGATCTTATAAGATATTCAGACTAATTATTCTCTCTCTCTCTCTCAAAAAAAAAAAAAAAAAGCCGTCCGTCTCATAAAATAATATTAGTACTATTTAATTTACCAAAGCTAATTACGAAATCAAATTTTCTAACCAAAATTAACATCCAACTTGTGGCTTACGCAATGAACCCAAAAGCACAGCACAGCACTGCACAAATTTCAACAATGCTCTAAAGACCTTCATTATTATATTATATTATATTTTTATTTTACTTTATTTTTCGGTGGGAATAAAATAAAAAGTCACATTGGACCATTCTAATCAGCGTTGGATGATTTTGGTGGAAGAAGTTTCCCTTAACTCCTACTAATCAGAGTCTGCCTTTTGGCCTTTTCCCTTTTCCCCAATCATTTTACACGTCAAAAGAAGAGTACCTAACAATACCATTTCCGTTCCCAATTTATCAAAGAGAAATTTTATACACACGGTAAAATTTCACATATTTTTATAATATTATTATTTTTGTGAAAAAATTATGTTAGTAATATTTTTATAACAAATCTTAAATGACATTTCTTTAAAAAAATAAATCTTGAGTGTCAGGTTGTTATTGATAGACAAAAAAGTAATTCCAGTAATTTGTTCAAATTAGAACCAATAACAATTTATCACCTAAGATTTGTTGTAAAAATATTATGAACATAATACTTCTATATTTTTATTTCTGTTAGGTCTAAATTTCATATTTTATTATTTTATTTTGATATATGAGAGATTTACACATTGTTTGTTGTGACAATTTATTGTGTCCCTAACACTAACCGTAACACAACTCTTATTCCAAAGTAATGCGAGATACCATAAATTTCATATAAACCATATAAATCATGTAATTCAAATATTTATCATTATGTTCTTTAAATGGTATCAATTGTCACATCAATTTTTAAATTTTTTTTATAATAAAATTTATAATAACACTAATATTTCCATTATTCTTTAATTTTTGTTATTGAGTGCCCAAGTACAATGATTGAGGAGATTTTGAGAGATCTCATTAAAAAATTATAAGATCACAACTTATTATACAAACTTTGCCACATAGGATTGGAGAAAAAAAATGCTGGTCCATGTAAAAGTGATAGGTATAATTATAGTCTGTCACATAGGATTTTTGTGACAAAGTATGTGAAATATGTTATGATACTAGAATTATTGGATCTCATTTATATTGGAAATTTTTTTTAAAAAAAATTATACCTTATACTTTTTTTTTTAACAAACGATGGTATCTAGATTTCTTCGAGTATCACTAACTATTTTCTCAAATGTATGTAGTCTCAGTCCCACACATACTAAGTTATTTGTAGGGAGTAGTTTCTTATGAGTGACCCTAAAATACTGGTAAAAAATATTATTAAAAGTCTTAGGAATATCACGAGATCTTAAAGAATTATTAAAGAGGTTACGCTTAGTGTGCGTTCGGCTCCAAATTAAAAATCTAGCTTATTTTACTATTAAACTTATTTTTACTACTATCCATAGACTCTAATGCATTTTTTGGTACTATTCATAGGTCTCATGATACTATTTCAGTTAATTTTTACTTTTATTTAGTCCTTTCAGTAAAAAATTTTCAATTTCAGCAAAATAAACGAATTCCAATCAGACCATTAGACTTAAAGACTAAAAGTGGCCGGATTAGGTTATTTGAAAAAAAAAAAAAAAAAAGAGTTGTATTTGGACACCCGTAAACTACACCTCAAAATATATAAAAGAAGAGAAAAAGAAAAACAGAAGGAAGAAAAAGAAAGCAGCAACGACTAGACGCAGCCGACTTTTAACCATCTCTAGGGGTTTGAGGTTTTACTACAAAAACCAAGCCCCAACTACCTCTGACTCCTCTCACTCCCTCTCTTCTCTCTCTCTCTCAAAAATCTTAATAGACAGTTGTGTTGTTTTTCCGGTCTTATGTTTCTCTTTCCAACTTGTCCAGAACAAAAACAATACTCAACTATATTACAACTAAAAAACCAGTATGCATAGTATTAGTATTCTTATTCTCTTTCTCTCTCTGTCTTTGAGCGTTTTTACAACCGGAGCTTTGGATCTGGAATCAGATAGAGCAGCTCTGGTTTCTCTCCGTAACGCCGTTAAAGGACGCTTACGGCTATGGAATATCTCAGCCTCTCCATGTTTATGGAACGGTGTTACCTGCACACAGAACAGGGTTACAGAGCTTCGGCTTCCTGGGATGGGCTTAGTGGGCCAATTGCCAACAGGAATCGGAAACTTGACCCAACTGATCACTCTGTCTCTCCGTTTCAACGCACTCTCTGGGCCTATACCCCCTGACTTTGCAAACCTTACTCTGCTTCGCAACCTTTACTTGCAAAAGAATTCCCTTACTGGTGAAATTCCGGGGTTTTTGTATGATATGCAGAGTCTTGTGCGTTTAAATCTTGCTGATAATAACTTTTCAGGGGAGATATCTGATAGGATTAACAATTTGACGAGGTTGGGTACTCTGCTTTTGGAGAGCAATGATTTTTCTGGGAGAATTCCTGATATTAGTATCTTGAGTTTGACTCAGTTTAATGTTTCTTTCAATCGGTTAAATGGGTCGGTGCCGGAAAGGCTTTCGGGATTGCCCACGAGTGCTTTTGAAGGTAATTCGCTTTGTGGGAAGCCATTGGAGGCTTGTAGTGGGAGTGGGAGTGGGAGTGGGAACAAGCTGTCTGGTGCTGCAATTGCAGGGATTGTTATCGGGTCGTTCATTGTGTTTGTGATCGTTATGGTGCTTTTGATTGTTCTCTGTCAGAAGAGAAAGAGTAATGGGAAAGATTTCGTGCCGGCGAAGGGTAGGGATGTTGAGATTCCGAGAGAGAGAATGGTGGTGGAAGAGAGTGAGAGTAGGAGTACTATGTCTGTGAGTGCTAGTGCGAGTAGTAGTAAGAGTTTAGTGTTCTTTGGGAATGTGGCGAAGACTTTTGATTTGGAGGACTTGTTGAAGGCATCGGCGGAGGTGTTAGGAAAGGGGACTTTTGGGACTGCATATAAGGCCACTTTGGAAATGGGAATGGCTGTGGTGGTGAAGAGGTTGAAGGATGTGAAAGTTTCGGAGAATGAATTCAGGGAAAGGGTTGATGAGATTGGAAGGATGGTTCATGTCAATTTGGTTACATTGAAGGGTTATTATTACAATAGAGATGAGAAGCTTCTTGTTTATGATTACGTGCCCTTGGGAAGCTTATCCGCACTCTTACATGGTCAGCATTTTCCTTCTTGGCTTTCCTGTCCTAATTATTTTGCTTCCTTTCCTTGTTGGCAAATTTCATGATTGTGGGTTTTATTATGTCTATATTCTGCTACCTCTGTTAGGATCATCACCTGCATTCTCTATTCACTGTTGATGCATATATGTTTTGGTAGTATAATCATGTCTCTACCACCATTATTTCACTTGGCTCATGTTTGTATGTATTTCTCATTGAATTGCTATTCTAGATAAATTATATCTGCCTATTTCATTATATCTCCTCCAATGTTCTTGTTATGTGTCTTCAAAATTTACCATGGTTTTATGGAAAATTGATGAGATCTTTGGTCAAGAACCATTATGATTGTCATGAATTCTACACAATTAGACCTATTAGAGACAATTTCTCAATGCTTCTACAATGTAAACTTTATGGTTGGTAGTTTGTTGGAAACTCATATTCTACTTGCTAAACGGATTAGGAAAACTTTTTTTGTTTGTTTGAAACAGATGAAGACATACAGTAATTTTGTTGGTTTATCAATGTTTTGATATTCAAATTTTCATTTAATATATAAATTTGGATTTCTTTAATATATTCCCATCCATTCCTAAAACGGTAAAACCACATTGACTGTATTGATATTTGAAATTCTTTTGAAATGTCTTGAGTAATTTGTGTGTGTGTGTGTGTGTTCGTGTGCAACTGCAATTGTGCATACAAACTGTTCTTTTATGTAGACTTATGCTTGCAATTAGTTCATTTCTTTCTGATTTTGATGCTGGCGTTTTAGTATTTCTGTTCATTGGGTTAAGACCAGTGCTTTGATTAGTTATCGACGCTAATGACTTTGATGGTTTCATTTTTTACATGTTATTATACCGCAGTTGTGGAGAAGTTCCCATTCTCTCACTGAAACTTGCATTGATTGTGCAATTGAAGATTCTTGTGAGTTGTCTTGGGGAGCTTGAATTGTGATCACATTCAATTGAAATGATGTATGCGTTTGCTACTTTTTCCTTTTTTTGTCCCTCTGCCAAATGTAGAATTGTGCTTGCTCTGTGTGTCTATGACTGCATTGCTGGTGATGAAAGACCATGTATATCTGTTCATTAGTCAGGAACTTTCGGTTGAGCTCTTTTTAAATCCATACCAACAGAAAAGAAGTGTCAAAAATTGAAAAACATTGAAAACTGGTATTTGTGATGTAAAACATTCTATTTGAAAATTAAAGTTAACTGCTTTTTCAGGTTGAGATTAAAATTCTGGATTAAAGACATGAAAATAACAGATAGAGAGGTACTTTTCCTGGTTTACTGCATTTCTAATTTCATCTATTCCTCTGTTTTTTCACTGCAGGACAAAGAGGGTCTAATAGGACTCCATTGAATTGGGAAACCAGGTCAGGCATTGCTCTTGGAGCTGCCCGTGCAATCACATTCATACATTCACATGGCTCCACAATCTCCCATGGTAACATCAAGTCATCAAATATCCTCCTCACCGTATCATATGAAGCTCGGGTCTCTGACTTTGGCCTCGCACGTCTTGCGCTTCCCACCTCTACCCCCAACCGCATTGATGGTTATCGTGCCCCGGAAGTCACAGATCCTTCAAAAGTATCTCAAGAAGCAGATGTCTACAGCTTCGGTGTACTGCTATTGGAGCTGCTTACAGGGAAGCCTCCCACTCATACCTTGCTGAATGAGGAGGGTGTGGACCTCCCAAGATGGGTCCAATCTGTTGTTAGAGAGGAGTGGACTTCTGAGGTTTTTGACGCCGAGCTTCTTAGGTACCAGAGTGTTGAGGATGAAATGGTTCAACTCTTACAGATAGCTCTTGAATGTACTGCTCAGTACCCCGATAAGCGTCCTTCAATAGCTGAGGTGACAAACCAAATTGAGGATCTCTGTAGTTTTAGTTCACAGCAAATGCAAGAAACCAGTCCTGAATTGTTTTATGGTGAAGATGAAGGGTTCTCACAGCAGTTCTACTCTGCAAATTCAGGTGCACCGGCATCTTCAGTATAGAAGTCTTCCATTATTGCACTATATTCTCAATTGTTTGTTTATTCATGGGTTGTCTTTCTGAAGAAATCAACTCTTCAAGCTCCCTTGTCTTCCTTTTTCTTTATCCTTTGGCCTTTGGCCAATTTTCATTGTAGGCTTTTCTTCTTCCTCTTTAGTTTACTTATATACAGTATTTTATAACAAGGGGGAATTTCAATGTCATTATTTTTATTTGGTTGGGTCCATATTGTCAATGAGAATTACACTGCTCTAGTTGGGTAGATTACTTTTGTAATCCCCCACTCTCTCTAGCTTTGATGCTAATTTGGTTTGTTGGTTTTACTTATTTTATTTGGCATCCTGTTCGCAGTCAATATTCTGTAAGGCTGGTCTCAGATTTGAGATTTTATCATGTGATGTGCTATTAGCAATGACATACAAGTATTACAAGGGAAAGGAGTTAAGTCTATCTTACTGTCAAACCATTTTATAGTCTGAACTGGACTTGTTCATGGAATCTTACTTTCTTAATGTAATGAGCTCAGCCAGAATGAGAAAACTCATCTAAAATTTCAGTTGAAACCACTTTCAAGTGACCATATGCTATTACTAGATGCAACCTTGGAGAACTCCTAAAGTTGAAATGGGAGTCAAAAAGTGAATAAAGACACTTATTCCCTGCAAAATGCTTTACTATTTCAGCTGGTTTCCCACATAAACAAGATGCATATATTGAAGAAAGATTGGATTTCTCAGTGTTTCCCATTTTAACATGTTATTGGGGTTCATCTTTCTTTGAGAATTGACCAAGCTTTTCTTTTCTTTTCAAATTTTTTTTTTCCTTTACCTTTTTTTTTTCTTTTTCTTTTTTACTTTAATACCTTTTACATAATGAATTAACTTCGCAGCCATATTATTTAAGTTTTCTTATGATGCAAGGGAGGAGAAAAGACAAATAAATATGTTTTTTATGCTTCATGTACAATTCTAATTTGTTGAAACTGAATTGTACCAGTTGGTTTGAAAAGCGGGAGCGTAGAAATTTATTAGTGATAATTGCTTTTCCAGTGGAATGAAAGAGACTTTAAATTAGATATAATGGTGCTTTTAAGAGCATTAAAATGTTAGGTTGTGTGTCACTATTACACTCTGAAAATGTCTTTTTTTTTTTTTTTTCTAAATCTCTCTGATAATGATATTTTGATCATTATGATTGGATTTCAAGAATAAAGAGAATGGTTTAAGTAAAAAAGAAAAAAAAATATAATATCTTTTTGTTGTTGGTAATAATGGATATTTATAAGCTAAGCAGCAGAAACAAAGTTACGAAGGCAAAACCTCTAATAGTACAGACACAATCTATCATAATAAAGCAAAATACAAATGTTTGAACGGGAACTATGATAAACTACAAAATCTTGGTCTAATTGAGGTCTCATTTTAGCCATCGCATTCAAGTACTAATTTACCTTACGAAAGCAGTGCTTTCATTTTCACCTAATCTCTTTCTAATATCTATTTATAACGACCAACGTACTATGGAAGATAAATGCCTTAAATATGCTTAAAGAATGGTCCCTTTTTTTATTTATTGTTTTTGCGCTGAATAAAGAAATGCCTTAAATATGCTCAAGGAGTGATCCATTTCAACCTCAAAGGCCAATCATCAATTATGGTGAGCATGTTGTCCTATTTTATATAGTTTGACACTAGTCAAGGTGACCATGTTGTCCTGGGTACGATGTGGGGTTTGTACGAGAATTGATTATGTCATTGGGTTCTAACTTCGAAGCCTCACTTTTTTCTTTTTTTCTTTTTGGTGAAACCTTGAAAGCGTAAATTTATCAAATTTAACAAAACTGCAATTTTAAACAAAATCAACGGTAAGAAACCACCAATTTTGATGGCTACAGGCTCCGAGAGTCAAAATATGACACAAAAAGTAGGATGGTCTTCGTGATTTCCAAAAGAAAACTCTGTGGTCTTCCTAATCTACTCAAAAGGCTCAAAGCATCGGCTGCTCCATGTGTGTGTATTTATATATGCTTCCTAATCCCAGTTGTGTCATGAGATACCTCGAATCAAAATGTCCATCTTCATGCACGGAGAGAGGAATGGATGGTTGCCATTAAAGATATCAAGATCCAACCTAATCAAGACTCAACTTGGTGTGCAAGCCAATAAATCATAATTTTACTTGAATTGTAAGTATTGTAACTTTGGTTTAATGTATTGTTAGTTTAAGAATATGCCTACGATAAATATCATGCTTTGCGTTCATTGTAATATATATTGTAATACACAGAGCTTATAAAGATGTAGACATATAGCCATTAAGGGTTTTCACAATATTGGGGTAGAGCCTTGAGATTCATTTTATTTACAGTGGTTTTCTATAATAATGCAGATTTTTAATGCAATCTTCACGACTACTAACTGGAATTGTTGCATGGTTCATACCTTTCTCAAAAGTTTGGAATGAACTCTTCATTCTATTTGAGGAAAAGACTTTATAGTACAAAAGACACCCCCCCCCCCCCCCCTCTTTTTTTAACGGCTAAAAAGGTTTTAGTACAAGGTTTTTACAAAAAAAAGAAAAAAGAAAAAAAAGAAGCATAAATTTGATTCCAATTTGGTCTTGAGAAAAATTTTCTCTCTTTGATAGCTCCCTACTTCTCGCCTATACAAAACCTAGTTGCTTATTGCCACATTATTATTATGTACATCAATATCAATTGGGCAAGACTTAGGTGACTTAGGTACAGTAGATGCTCATTATGTGGCATGGAAGAAGAGACTTGTCTCCATTTATTTGTTATGTGCCTATTGACTAAAGCTATTTGGTTCAACAGCCATTGGGGGTTTAGGTTTGATGGTTTGGGTCTTTCTTCCTCTTCCCAATTCATTCAAACCTTAATCTCCCCTCCAGATACAATTGGGTTGAATTCAACTAACAAGGCAGAGTTTTTACTATACGGTGCAGTGATATGTGATGTGGTCTGGAAGTTAAGAAACCAAGTTCAATTTGCGGGAGGTTCTCCAAATTTGGATGGGATTTTGTTAAAGATTTCCAGATCTGTTGCTGAGTTTTGGAAGGTTCTTGATATCCCGATGGGGTCAACAAGCAATAGGATTCAATCAGCTTGGTCTAATCCAGATAGGGACACTATTAAGATCAATGTAGACGCTGCTTGCAACTCTGTGAGTTCATCCATTGCAGCTGTAGCTAGAGATTGGAGAGGGGAAGTGGTGTTTGCTTGTTCTAAAAGAGTGAACACCACTCTCCCTCTCCAAGCAGAGGCTGAAGCTATAATTTGGGCCCTCATCTTGGCAGCAAACTTGGATGTCGACTCCATTTCCATCGAAAGTGACTCAAAGTCCTGCATTGATGCACTGAGAGGTCCTAACCCGGATGTTCCTTGGAGAATAAAAACCATATGTACTGATGTTTTAGCCTTAAAGTTGAATTTCTCAAATTGTAGATTCAGTTGGGTGGCTAGAGAAGCAAATGTTGCTGCTCATGTTTTAGCCAAGTGGTCTTTGTCAAACAACTACTTTGGCTCTTTTGATGTGGGGTCGGGGCCACATTGCTTTGTTTCTGTTATTAGAGCTGAGGCTCCTTCTTTGCCTGTGTAGTTTTGTTCCTTGTTTAATAAAATTGCTGGTTCATAAAAAAAAAAAAGGTACAGTAGATGTTGTTCCTTAGGTTCTCCTCTTAAAATTCTGCTATGTGGATTTTTTCTTATGAGATGGAAGTATATTTTTTAGTTAAGTAGTCACATGACTAAATCTTAAAAATGGAACTTAAGGAACAGCACCTAAAGTACTGTATTTAAGTTTTGTTCATATCAATTATGTGAGAGAATGTTAAAGTATATGCATGCCCTTACAGGGTCACACAGTCAAAGAAACCTTAGGATTTGAGTTGGCACTGATGCACAAACAATCTTTGACTGCTCTTTTTCAAGGGTTTCCTATGCTTTGTAGATTAATAGATCAAACCTGGAGTGGAAGTGTTCATGTAAGAGTATGCACCAAAAACAAGAAACAAGCACACTTTCCTCGTGCATACTTTTACATGAACACTTCCTAGCTAGCATAGTCCTTTCCAGGAAAGTTTGTCTATCAAAGTTGAAATATATGAGACATTAATTGTTGACAAGGATGGTAAGTTGAAAAGAGTCAAAAGACTCTCTTTAATCCACTCCATATCCTAACCTTCTTTGAAGTCATTGAAAAAGCACTTAAAAGCTTGAACATCCCTTTTTAGGAATTTTTTTTCTTTTATTTAAATGAAAAACAACATTTTGGAAAAAGGATTTAAAAGAAAACATTTTATTAAAATTTTAGATTTTCGGAAAGAAAATTCATTTTACGGTAGACATTTTTATTCATGAAAATTAGGACATCCATTTTGAAGCTTTTTTTTGGAGAGAGATTTCTTTAAAAAAAATTGAAAGATTATTTTCATTTTGGAAAATATTTTCTATGGACTTTTGGAAACTAATTATTTTATGGAATTCCGAAAAAAAAAATTGAATTTTTTTAAAGAAAAAATTAGTTCTATAGAGAATTTCTATTTGTTTTTGGAAGGTATTTTTTTTTTTAATAATGAAAATGGAATTTCCATGGGTTTTTGGAAAGTACTTTCATATAAAAAAGTATGTTTGAGTTTTTAGAGAAAATAATTTTTCAAGGCTTTTTTTAAAACACTTTACTAAGGATTTATTTTTCCCCCCAAAAAATGGTTTTTAAGATCATTGTTTCGCAAAATGGAGTTTTTCAAGGAAAACAAAGTTTTTTCGGAAAGTTTTTTTTTTCTTTTTTCTTTTTTGAGAAGAAGTTGATTCGGAAAGTAAGTTTGATAAAAACCTATTGTAAAGTCTTTTGAGTTTGGAAAACTTGAAGTTTTTTTTTTGAAGAAACAAACCATTTCAATGTATCGATTAAATGGATTTTGGTTGTATTTGGCATTGGCTGAAAAAGATAGTTTTAATTTTTTACTATTTAGCTCATTTTTGTTACTATTCAGCTTATTTTTGCTACCATTCATGAGTCTCATTACACTTTTTGGTACTATTTATAGGTCTCACTATACTATTTCAGCTAGCTTTTAGTTTTATCTACAGTGCTTTTAGCTTTATCTACAGTACTTTCAGCAAAAAGTTTTTAGTTTCAGCTAAATAAGCTATTCCCAAACGGACTCTTCGGTTTATCTACAGTACTTTTAGCTTTATCTACAGTACTTTCAGCAAAAAAAATTTAGTTTCAGCTAAATAAGCTATTCCCAAACGGACTCTTCGATTGCATTTGACATTGGCTGAAAATGCAGCTTTTTTCATTATTTAGCTTATTTTTACTACTATTCAACTTATTTTTGCTACTATTAATGGGTCTCACTATACTATTTCAACTAGCTTTTAGCATTATCTACAGTATTTTCAGTAATAAGTTTTAAGTTTCAGCTAAATAAATTGTTTTCAAATAGACTCGAACATATCGTAAAATAGAGAGTTAGCCTCCATTTGGCAAAAATGATTTTTGCTAACTTATTTACTATTCAGCTTATTTTTGTTACTATTCATGTGTCCTACTGCACTTTTTGGTATCATTTATGGATCCCACTGTACTATTTCAGCTAACTTTTACCTTTATCTACAGTACTTTCAATAAAAAGTTTTCAGTTTCAACAAAATAGGCTGATCCCAAACGAATCCTTAGTGTGTGAATCCATATCCATTTAGAAAAATAAACCTCAAAGATAATCAAATGCACGGGACAATAGTTTCCAAAATCAATCTTTCTTCAACTCATATGTATACGCATAATCATCAAAGATCAACATTAGCATGTTATTATGGAGCATGGGTAAGAAACTTTGTAATTAAAAAGTGCACATAGCACGAATGGTCATTTAAGCTAAAGGTGCACATTGCAGGAAATTCTCATATCATATATGCACTATTTGATTATTTAAAGAAAAATTAGATCTACACTCTTACATGGTCATAACTTCCTAAGCATGTTATCATGAATGATCATATCATGGAACAAAGACATTATCCAAGAAGAAATTAGATCTACTCATACATAAGCATAAGGTCCATAACTAATCAAGCATGATAGAAAGCATCTTTTAAAAGAATCTCATAAAATGTAAATTGTCCTTTTTTTTTTTTATTATTGTGAAGCACCTTTTTTTTTTTTTTTTTTACGATTCATTTATTTTAGACTCTATGGTTTTTGTACTTAATAACTTACTTGGATGAATATTTATGGTATGGTCCCAAATTTGATTCTAAAATTAAGAAATAAAACTCTTTAAGAATAAATAACTTAGGACATATGGCGTAAAATTGAAATTCTAATTTGAGTTTTTTTCAGTTTTATCTATTATTATATATATAGAGATTCATATAGAGTGTTTTTTTTTTAGTTGTCAAGAATTGATTGAGGTCTTGCATAATATCACAATGCAATGACACTTTTGATGGACAAAATTAAAAGTAAAAAAAAAAAAAAAAAAAAAACTTACTTTTAATCTCTACTTTTTAATCAAAACGTACTTTACTAACTTTTTTTTAATATTACTTTACCTTCTAAACTTTTTCCTCTCAAGAGTTTAGTAGTTAAACTAAACCTATTCAATGGGGGAAGAGAACTTGGGTCCAAGTTCAATTCACACTGTCGCCACTTTCGCACATTGTACAGTGGGTTTCTAGATTTTACCCCCCCACGTTTGGATATAGTTATGGTGGACAACAGTCACAACAAAAGTACCTGAAAACGGACAAAGTATTTTTTTTGCGTAAAATACAGATTTCCTTCATTAGCCCAAGAAGTTTCCTTCCTTTCTTTCTTTAACTACTTTCGTATCATTCCTTAGCTTTCTTGTCTCATTAAAATCTTGGATTCTGCTTGCTGGTTCCATTGCGCCAAAACTCACTTATTTCGAAATGGGTCTCTGGGATTCCCTTCTCAATTGGCTCCGGAGGTGACCTTCTTAGCCTTTTCTTTACTATTTCTTCTTGTTTTCGCCGCTTTTGATTTGTGGGGTTTTTATTTTTTATTTTTTTTTATTAACTTTTTAATTTTATATGAATATTGGAATTCTGTTTCCATTCGTTTGGTTGCTGAGAAAACACAGGAAATAGTTTTACTGAAGTTTAAAAATGTTTGCTTGTTACTTCTTGCACAGGATACGAAACACCCAGTTTAATAGTTATACATGAATTCTTTTAACTATTTGTTTTCAACCTGGTTCTTTGAAAATCTGTATTATCTTATCTTCACAAGAAAAATGAATTATCTGAAAGCTGGAATTTGAAACTCTGGATGATAAAATGGGGTATATCCAATTTTGTCTCCTAACAATGGACTTTGTTGATTCTGAACTTTATGCATTTTAGTAGAATGTCTTTCAATGGAATTTCAATTATTGTCATAGTTTCATTTCGAGGTTGAAGATATTTTTGTTCTTTGTCATAATAAAACATATTATGAATTGAGAATAATGGCATAATATTAGAATACATAAATATCTGTTCTTGTGGCCTGTTTGGTTGCTTAGAAAGTATGGGTTAAGATAAAAATATTTTTGATAATTCTATTTTAGTATATTATTGTGTTTCTTAGGACTCCCTCTAGGCAGCAATATGGCATGGGGAATGACTATTTTTGCTACATGAACATTCGAATCCAAGCCAATGGTTGTACCTTTTTTTTCCTCTCTGGTGCAAAGCAGAAAACAAGAAGAGCAGCAACAAGATTAACATTTCTATTTTTGCCTTCAGATTCTTGAAACTAAGTTTAGGGAAAAAAAAAAAAAAATTTGAATAGCCATTTACCATTAATTTATGCTTAATTTGAATTGAAGTCCTCCCCCCCCCCCAAACTGTCATCTTGAAAATTCGATTATCCACCATGTTTTAAGTCTTACACTCAAAATATGTCCTTTATGAATGGTTTTGTGGACTTGTTATGGTTTTAATCTTTTCTTGAGTGTCCTCCATGATCTTCTTGTGACGTCTGAAGATTTCATTTTTTGAAAAATATGAAACAATCTGTGAAATATGAGAGCACAGATAAGATAATTGTAAGTTTTAAGGGCATTTACACTTCTTTATCTTCATTTGTTTGGATTTTAAAAGTGCAAAAATCTTTCCTTTTAAGGGAGCCCATTACAAATCTATGAATCTATTGAGTTTCTATGAAAGGTACTTTATCTTCTTCTTTATTTAACTTTTTTATTTTTATTTTTGTGGCTGAGGGCAAAAGCTAGTTACAGTTTTATAAGTTGGGTTGTGAATATGATGCAGCATTAAAGCGAAAGAAGGGTTAGTGTATGACAAAAATCTAAAACACCTTGAATCCACAAGGTTGACATCTGCTATCCACCTAAAAAATAAAGAATAAAAGACTGATATTGTATTGATTGTAGACTTCCTTTTTTTTACTGCTTAAGGGCCAATTTAAGGAGTCCAAAAAACCTATCTGAAAGGAAAACAATTTTTAACAAATCTTATTAATATACAATCATATAAAGACTCCATTTTGCCTAAAATTCTCCTCAAAACTCTCCAAAACAAGGAAATAAAATCCTATGCCAAGAAATTCCAAAAATTGCAAAGTCCTATTGTAAGAATAGGAGTATGGTTTATGACATTAATGTCAGACTTGAAAAAATTGGTCAATTTTTCATATATTGTGGTATCCTCTACACAATAGACACAATTTGTAAAATTTCAAGGTTAAAATCATCCTGAATACAAAGTATATGATGTATAGTTTTGTTTATGGATAAGCTTCCTTAGACTTTTATCCTTACTTTGTTTTCTTTAACTTTATCCTTTTTATGTTTTTTTTTTTTTTTTTTTTTTGAGCGAGTGTTCCCAAGAGATTGCCTTTCTTTTGGATAAGTGAGTGGCCTAAAGGGAAGGGGAAAAGGGGAGAGTCAAACTAGTCGCCGCTGGTTTGTGAGGCATGTTCCAAGGCTGAGTGTACTATGGGTTACTTAGTTTGCTTTATATTCTCCTTATGCTATATACATCCAATATAATTCAAATATTATCCCTAAAATGATACATAAAAAGCAAGTGCACATATATGTGTAACACACTGATGGATATTCCACAATATCTTGTTTTTTGCAAGGTAACCCTTGCACTTGTGGGGATGAATATCATTTTATTTTCTAATCTCATACATAATGGATGAAAGTCCAAATAATTTAAAATAAGTTTCAAATGAATAAGTCTCTTTGAAAGGAGGTTTTTCCTTGTTAAGGAGAAGAAAGCTTATCCTTCATACTTTAATAGTGCTATCTTTAGGTATCTGTGAAATAGATAATGGTTGAGTAAGTTGTTCAGTAAGATCTAAGAAGCCTAACAGCTTGAAAGAGAAGTATTGTTACTTGCATGCTGCATATTCTTTGTTTCCTTGCCCTTTAAGCAACCAATACCAAAATATTCTAGCAAACAAGCATTTCAAGAGCCATGCCTTGCAAATTTTTTACCTATATCGCAAGGATGCATTATAAAGAGTGAAATATTTGCATGCAAGATTCTTACTCTGTACCTTTGTGCTTTTCTTCAAGACCAAGTCAGCATCTCATTTTTTCACTTATTTTATAAAACCCACACTAAACTTCTAAGTAATTTAATAAATAATGCCAGAAACTTTATGTGTTCAACTAAATTACTTAAGGTCCTTTGATATTTTTATGTTGTGTCATTCACCACCCTTTAAAGAAAAATTTATTGCCTGATTAGTGTTTAAATAATCTGTATTGCTTCCCAAATTGGGATGGAAATCATCCAATGGTAAAAGTTTTTAATTGCTTTTAGCATGGAGACTGCTTGTATAATAGCTTGTGCCTTTATCTACTCCAAATGTCAATGGAGAAAAATAATGTGCTTTATGTAGGATTTGTTAAAATGAAGTAGTACACATACTTCAGTCCATCTGTAATTAATGTAATAGAAAAGGTTTTGTGTGTGTGTGTGTGTGTGTTCAGGATTCATATCTTTACCATGGTCAGATACCATTCCATATTGAAGTTGTTTTCTTCTTCTTACTGTGTGTCTGTATATCAGCTTATTCTATAAACAAGAAATGGAACTTTCCCTTGTTGGCCTTCAGAATGCAGGAAAGACATCTCTTGTTAATGCCATTGCTGTGAGTGAACGTAACCTCTGCTTTTACTTTTATTTTAATTTTAATTTTTCTGGTAATGAAGAAAAGTCTCTTTTAATCCTTCTGTTACTAGTGAGTGGCTTTCTTTTGACATAGCACTTTTATGTTTACTAGACAGGGGGCTACAGTGAGGACATGATTCCAACTGTAGGTATCTTTACCTTGAATAAATTCTAAATAATTTTAATTTATATATATGATACTTGAAATATATTTTATAAAGGATTATTAATACTGTGAAAACAGGTTGGATTCAATATGCGGAAAGTTACAAAGGGGAATGTGACAATCAAGCTTTGGGACCTTGGAGGGCAAAGGAGGTTTCGGACAATGTGGGAGCGTTATTGCCGTGGTGTTTCTGCAATTTTGTAATGCCTCTAATCTTTGATCTACTCTCTTTGCTATATCAAAGCATTTTTTTTTTTTTTCGGGTCTTTATTTACTCATGAGAATGGCCAAGAGCTTTATAGCTCAATTGGCACCTTCTGTTGTTTCCAATAGAGACATTCAAGTTTCAAATCCCCCCTCCCCTATTGTACTATAAAAAAATTTACTCATGAGAATGCCAGTTGCTTTTAGTGACAGCAATTTCTGTCAGCGTGCAAGAACAGAAATCTTTACCCTGGGTAAGTATCCCAACTAAAAAGATGAACTCATAAGTCCTAATCTGTATATTAATTCCCTTTAGAAGCATACCCACATCAAACAGGTCTTCCCTCTGCCTTAATGGGACACTGCAGCCTTGTATTAGTAACCTTTTTACTACAGAATTCTTTTTTTTTTTTTTTTGAGACTCTGGGTCCTGTGGAGTTTAGTTGAAATTGAAACATTGACTGATAACAAAGCCCTTAGAACACCAACTTGGAACTCAAGAAAATTGATTTTATGCTTCAAAAATGGCCTTATCAGAAGAAACAAAGAAGAGAAAAGAAAATGTAAATCTGCAAACGAGGTGTCTTTGCTTTATGTTGTTCAAGGCATTTCATTTCATAGTTGTTTTTATCTTTTAGCACCTGGCAGTTGGTGGGATTGCTATCCATACATGATCATCTCATAGATTGCATTACACGATGATAGAATTCAGTCATTGTCAATAAGAAAGAAGGGCATATGACCATTACCATGATGACTACATTACACACTTCCTCAAACAGCATTTGCCAATTTCCTTGCCCGATTCTATTTTTACATTGGAACAATTTATATTTTAAAATCAATTGAATATCTTAGAAGATGGAAAGGGGAGGTAGAAAAATCTGGAATCTTACAGGAACTATTCGAAATCCCAATATTTGCAAATTATTCACTAACTATGGAGTGTATTAGCTTATGGTGCATAATATAAATTTGTTATTCAGAAGGGGGTGACAGCCCTGGTATGTCTCATTAAGTCAATCATAGTGGTGTGATTCAATTAGATTCACTTCTTTGTCTTTATGTTTATGATGGATGCAAAGGCAGATACATAGTTGATGCTGCCGATAGAGACAGCGTTCCCATATCTCGAAGTGAGCTGCATGACCTCTTGATGAAACCTTCATTGACCGGAATTCCTTTGCTTATTCTTGGCAACAAAATTGACAAGTCCGAAGCTCTTACCAAGCAAGCTTTGATGGATCAGCTGTAAGTTCAGAAAATCTTACAAGATGTTGTTACATCAGTGATTTCATTCATTAATTATATTAATAAGGAATCTCATCGTTTTCATTCCCTATGTGAAATCCTAATGCTTTTGTTGGGTGGTTTCAGAGGCCTTGAATCAATTAAAGACAGAGAGGTGTGCTGCTATATGATCTCATGCAAGGATTCCATAAACATAGATGTTGTCATTGATTGGCTTATCAAGCACTCAAAAACAGCAAAATGATCCATGTTTTGACTTCTTTTTGGTGTTTCATTGAAGAATGATCAAGGTCGGAGAAGCAAGATTGGTGATAAGTGCTTTGTATAGTGCTTTGACAATTGAAGCTAGTTTTCCATGGATTATCTGTTTTCGTTTATATTTGTACTGTTCCTTTCATATATTTCTGAATTTTGTCAAGTATAGACAGTGACATTAACCTGATTAGCAGATGTTTGGGTTTCTATGTGCGTGTGTGAAATTCACTTCTGTCTAAATCTTTGCTGCCAGCTCCAATCACCATATTGGCTTTTAAGTTTTACTATTGAACTCTTTATAATGAAAGGAATCCTGTAGAAATGAGGTACATTTTGATAATTGTTTTGCAAATATGATTTCTGAATTATTTCGGCACATTAAATGTTTACTAGCATATATGAGCGTTGGGAAATTTAGACCCTAGTTAATTTGATTAATTTCCCAAGTTGGACTCTTCTATCTTGTGATTCTTTTCAGTGCACAAATATCCAATTTGTGATTGACTTCACCACAACAACTCCTGATTGTAGTAGATGTTGGTATAGATGTCTTCACAAGAACTCTCTTGATCTTCAATTAGTTCTAGAGATGCAGCTTGAAACAAAATCCTAGGTACACAAACGTTACCGCGGTTTCTTTAACTTCCATAGAGTCCTCTCTGTATGGTTATGATAACTTAATAAACTTTATATAAGTCCAGGAACCCTAGTACACATAACTTAGGTCTTTTGTCATCATGGGCCATAGACTTAAGAGTTTGAATTCGAAGCTTGATTGTCGAGCTTGATGTTGAGGTTTAATAAACCTCAATCGATCGAGTTGTAGTTGAGTTTGCAATCCAGACAATAGAACCTCCACTTTTCTGAGCAATTTCTTTAACTGTTTTATTGTGTCTTCAATATAGATCTTCAACAAGTATTTAGACACTAAAAACTTACAATTCAAATACATAAATAAATAAAATTAAGAAAATTAAGAAAAAGAAAAAGCATTTTGACTTGGATTTACCAACACTAACAATATTTGACCCTAACAATGAGCGTTAAGGCTCTACGTTGGAAGTCTAATTGGTATCGATTATCAAATTGCATTATTGCATTTTGGATATAGGCCATATGGTCTTAGAAATGAGTCCATTGTGTCTTTGACGAACTTGAGTTCGAACATTGTTTTTAGGTTTCGTTCAAACTCAAGCTGCATTAGAACATTTTACTTTTGTTGTTGAGCCAAGCTCAAACATTCACAATTCGAAAAAACTTAACTTGTTTACAATCTTTAGTTTAACTAGCACCTTACGTGGTTTCTAACAAAGACGTCCAGGATTCAAATTTCCTTCTCTCACTTGAAATATAAACGTGTTAACACACGGTTTGGGTGTAGTCTAATCATGAAATTGAAGGGTATTTTGTGGATTGTGAATTCCAAAATCCCCTGTAAAAAGGGCATGATAGGGTCTCCAAGTAGAGGTGGCAATTTGTATTCGCGTGTCGAATTTGTGTCGAGTCGAGTAGTGAGTATTATGCTATATGGGTCAACCTAAACATGACCAATTTAATAAATAGATCAGGATTCCTCAACCCTAACACAACTTGTTTATTAAACGGGTAATCCGACATGACACGTTTAACCTGTTTAATTAGCAGGTCATGTTAAGGTCGACAAAAATGGCCTGTTTAATAACCTGTTTGATTAGTAAGTTATACTTGACCTAAATAACTAGTTTTCAATTCCCAACTATCTAAAATTAAAATACAACCATAAATCAAGTAATAAACATTCAGTTACAATCATAAATCTAGCAATAATAACAAAAGCTAATAATTATTTCCTTCATTCAAAATAAAATTATTATTCCAAAAGGTTTTAACCACCATATCACCAAATTCAATAATATGTCAAAGTTCCATTTCAAAAAGTTTTTATAAGCTAATCAGGTCAAACGAGTCAAACAAGTTCGCATGTTGAATACAAACACGACTTATTTATTAAACGGGTTAGTCGTGTAGACCCAAATATGACTCAAACTTATTTAGCTTCAACCCAAGACCTGTTTATAAACGGGTGGATCGTGTTGGGTTTTACAGGCTGTGTTGAATTTTGTCACCCTTATCTCCAAGTAATCAATTAATATATAAAAATAAAAAATAAAAAAACACATACACATACATAAAATTAATGAGAAAAAAAAAATCTAAACAAAAATTTAGGTGGAGCAAAAGAGCATGACAATACCTAAATTCCAAAATTATAGTTTGGGTCTTAAATAACAATCATCGTGTCATATTTGGGAGGTTAGTTTTCAATTTTGGAGAAGTGAGTATAATTTTTTTTATACTCAAAGTTCAAACTTTCAACTCATTTGTATTTTATATATTATTTAAAAAAAAAAAATTAAATTCCAAGGAGGCTACGGTCCCCTTGGCCTTTCATAGTTCCGTCTCTGTTTAAAGGTGTGGACTTGAACTTAAATTATATATATGGAGCCGACCGTAATCATTATTACTTAATACATGAAAGTGTAAGAGTTCATACAAATTGGACCCATTTGTCTTCTTCCCGTGGTATTCAGCAATAAATGCTTTTGGAATCGTATGGTAGGAATACAACTTGGACGCCTACCTTTCCTTTGTCTATATCAAACTGGACCATTTTCACTCGGTACATAAGAATTAAGGCTTGTTACATATAAGTTTATCAGACGACTGATGGATTCCAATTAGGAGAGGTAAAATTCGACACGACTATAAGTTTATTAGACAATTGACGGTTTCAATTAGGGGAGGTAAAATTTGACACGACTCGCGAATACAACATGATATGACATAAAATTAACAAGTTATAGGTTTAAGCTTAACAAATTTATGTCATATTTAAGTTGACACAACTAACCTGCTTAATAATCGTGTCATATTCGTGTCTAACTCATTGAACCCATTTGGCTCGTCTACTCATCTAATTAAATTTCATTTTCCCAATATACTCTTTAAAATCTTAGGTATATAAACGTATTTTCTTTCCTAGTTACGTTCTCTCAAGCCCCATGGTCATCTCTCACTTTCAAACCTCAATTTTATCTTACCTTACCTTATTTTCTTAACCATCTTCACCCTTCTATCATTGTGGTGCAAAGCCACCATTGCCCTCATCCTTCACTTCATTCTATCACTCAAAACCCTAATTGCCATCATCTTTTACTTTCCATCTTTGAATTCTTTGCCTCCATTGTCCTCATCCTTCACTTCTCTTTATCACTCGAAACCCTAGTTGCCATCATCTTTTACTTTCATCTTTGAATTCTTTGCCTCCATTGCCCTCGTCCTTCACTTCTCACTATCACTCGAAACCCTAGTCGCCATTATTTTTTACTTTCATCTTTGAATTCTTTGTCACCTTCACATCATCACCGTCGTCCTTTACCTTTATCTATTTCCCTTAAATTGATTGCTATGATATGATATTAGCTATTGTGGTTTATTTTGTTTTGACATATTATGATTGATTATTTGTGATATTGAAATATATTTTAGTTTTAAATGATTATTTGTGATGCAGTTACTCTATTAGTTTTAAATTTTATATTTTAAAAAAATATGTATGTTTGGTTTTTCATAATTTTGAATAATTGAATTAATACTAAAATTTGTATTTTTTTTTTCACTTTGATAAAATTTAATAAACGGGTCAACATGACTAACCCATTTAACAAACAGGTCGTATTAGAGTTGAGGAACACTAACCTGTTTAATAAATATATCGAGTTCATGTTGACTCATATAGTCAAATGCTCATGAGTTGATACGACACGTGAACACGAATTGTCGTCCCTAGTTCTAGTTAGCACAACTAATAAAGTTTCTTATCATTGAATAAAAGATTTAGGGTTCGATTCTTGCTTGTATAAAAACTAATTGGTGTTTAGTTTAATGATAAAATACAATTATTAGGAGTGGACACCATAGATTAAAACTTTATCTTATTTATCAAAAAAAGTCTATTAGGCAATTGGAGATTTCCTTCAACTTTTTAATTTGTTTTTTTATTTTCCTTTAAACGTGAAAAAATGTGTATGTCACTGCCTTGGTGTGTATCTTGCTAAATGCTAATACTAGCCAAATTTGTAAAATAATCTTTTTAGTTTTAATTATCTAAATTGATAGTACTATTTTGAAGTTATTTAGGGATCTAACTTTATTTATCTATTTTTGAATCACGTTTTAAAAACCCAATTTGATAATTTAAAATTGTGTTTTCAAAATACGATTTCAACACTTAAAATTATATTTTCAAACACAATTTTAGAAGAATAAAAAGACAAATCCTCAAATAATTTCAAAACAATGTCAATTTAAATAATATATTTTAAAAATGTTTCTTGCTAAATTGGAGTAATATTATATACACACACATATATAAACATTTGGCTTTTAATTGATCTCATAAAGTTTCAATATTTAAGTTTTTGAGTCCTTACAATTTTACACCTCAATATTCTAATATATATTTTTAAATCAACTATAAATTCTATTATATGTTTAAAGTTTAAACCCTCGTTTACAATCTTGATACTCTTCTCAACCAAAAAAGAAAAAAGAATAAAAGAATTTTGCTACATTATATTTTCTATAAGAGTCAAAATTTGGTAAGGATGAGATATAAAACTCATATTTTATACCATCCAATAAGATATTGTTACATCAACCTTTTACTTAAAATTCAGTACATCCTATTACACATAATAACACCACATCAACCTTTTACTTAAAACTTGAAATATGATATTTATTGAGATGTTATCTTATGTAATCAGATGTATTTATGTTTTAATAATATGATGATGTGACATATTCTTATTGAAGGGTTTACAATAAGTTCTTATAAAATTTAATCTCTTTATTTAAATTGTAGAAATATAGAAATAAAATCCTAACAAATATCTATCAATAACTATTATAATTATATTTTAATAGTTTCATATTTATAATAAATATTTATTAATAACTACCATAGTTACCAGATTTCATATTTAATATTTCACATATAAATATAAACAAAATAAATTTCTATTAGTAACTATCACAATCATCAAATTTGATATTTATATACAAAATAAAAGTGAGAGAAATGCCCTCTAATTATTGAAATATTAAAAATAAATAAACAAGAGAGAGTTATTTTTTGAGAGAAAATCATATTCTATTGAAATTTCTCTTATATAGCACAAGTTGGTGACTAATACTCAACAATGCTATTAACGCAATAAATTTTACAACTTATTGAGGTGATAAATTATCATCAATTTATCACATATTATCACCTTAGCCCTTAGCAATAATGAAAATTGAAAATTCATTGTACCTAAACTTATTGGTACTTGTTTTTCCCTCTCCTTAAAAAAAAAAAATTGATAGTTGATAGTTCATAGTTCATAGTTCATACCATGTTTTCTACCCTAAGATTTTGGTGTTATTTTACTTTTACTTTTACTTTTACTTTCACCTTTCCTCTACCAAGGTATGTGACTTGAAAAGGTGGGATCAACATCTCACGCTTCAAACTGAAGCAAAAGAGTTGGATGCGGTGGTGCTTTCCGATGAAGACGTCGCACGTGTGGCACGCATCACATATCTACTTAACACGTGGACAAAGTCAGAGAAAAATACATAAGCAATGCAATATATATTATTTGTTTAACTCTGCAGAATTTAGAGGAAAAAATAAAAAGTATGTCCCATCAACCCAAAAAGAAAAAGAAAAAAAGTATGCTTAACTATAAAATAAAATAATGATAATCACAAATAATATAAAAAAGTACAAAGCCGAAAGTCCATCTGGGGGGGCTTGTTTTATATAAGTTGGTAGAGATGTATATTCACTACCCTGATATCTCAGTATCTCTAAGCCAGTTTTTTCGTTATCTCTCTTTCACTCTCTCTCTCTCTCTCTCTCTCTCTCTCTCTCTCTCTCTGCTCATATTGAATTTACAAGTAGTTGTATATTAAATATTGGAGTTTGTGGGTGTTAGAGATATTTTGTTGGGTGAGTGAGGATGGGGAGGCAACCATGCTGTGACAAAGTTGGGTTGAAGAAGGGTCCATGGACAGCTGAGGAAGACAAGAAGCTCATAAACTTTATTCTCAACAATGGCCAATGCTGTTGGAGAGCTGTTCCTAAACTTGCAGGTCTCCTTTCATTGGCCTATTCATTTCCCTCATGACTACAATCTCATACAGAGAGAGATATAGAAATCTTTTAGAAACTTTTGAGTACAGGCACTTTCTTTTGGATTGGGAGGGAGGGGGTGTTATTTTTAATGTTTTAAAAAACTTCTTTGATTTTATTCAATTTTCTCTTATTATTATTTTCAGTCATCCTTTTTTATGATTCGATAGTTGGGCAGAGAAAATTTGAATCTGAACGCTTTCATTAGAAACGTCAGGAGGTGTGAATTGAGTTAAAAGCGACCAGGCATTATTTTTAGTCATGTTAAAATGAAATTTGTTCATGCCTTACAGAAATGTAAGGAAAGCTGGAAGCCAGCTTTGATAAATTTGAACCTGTTTCTTCTTAATGGGATTTTGTCTTTCATGATTGAAAAAAAAAAAAAAAGGCTACTTCTTTTTTTCCCTCTTTTTGGGTTGCTGCAATTGAAAGAAAACAAGCTTTGATCATTTTGAAATTTCTTCATTTTTAATTGTTCTGTACTTTATTGTGTTGCATTTCTTGCAAAAATGTGAAAGAACCCAGCTGGTTTTGAATTTTTTTTTTCCCTATATTTTGTGTAATGAATTAAATATTTGGATTGGTTATATAATTAAAGAGGAGTGAACGGGAAAAGCTGACCACCAAAATGATTCTGAATGATTAAAAGCTAAGCAGGAAATCATGATTTTGAATAAAGAATGAAGAGAGATAAACGACCACTTTTATTAATTATGGTAATGGTGGGTCTCATTGCAGGATTGTTAAGGTGTGGAAAAAGTTGCAGACTGAGATGGACAAATTATCTTAGGCCAGACTTGAAGAGAGGTCTTTTGTCAGAATGTGAAGAGAAAATGGTCATTGATCTCCATGCTCAACTTGGCAACAGGTTCATTCTTTTTATTCCATTCCAGCTTTGACATCGCTTCTTCCATTTATCCTCTGTCCTAGTTCATGGGTTCTTTTGTAATTAGCTTTTTTTTATTGCTACTCTTCTGCATTTGACCATAATGACTTTCAATCAATGCTCTGCAAGTTCTCTAATATGACATCCATCATATGGAAATTTTTTATTCATCAGTAATGGAAGACTTGGTCCCCATGGCACTTACCTATTTATTTCTTTTTTATATCTTGATTTTAGTTTTATTAATCCACAACTTGCCAATCAAAATAAAAAGTATACACAACAAATTTCATAGCTATTGAGATAACACGTTATAATTGGTGTACAATATAATTTTTAAGGAAAAATGATATTGCACTAATCACCAGTTGTCACTCCTCATGTTGTGAATTAGCCCTGTAAAATTTGTTTGATGTGTGACATTTTGTTTTCAAAAATAAACACGAGGGCAATTTTGTCATGTATGCAAAAAAAGAATCTTGGACATATTCGTAGTTACATGAACCTTTCTACCGGCCTCAAAGTCAGTCTTCCTTTGGATAATTCCAAAACATATTAATCAATATATAAAACTTAAATCTAATTTATATTATTCTGAAGTCCAAAATATTTTCTTGGCATTTTGCAGATGGTCTAAGATTGCTTCTCATCTCCCTGGAAGGACAGATAATGAGATAAAGAACCACTGGAACACCCACATCAAGAAAAAGCTTAAAAAGATGGGCATTGATCCTCTCACTCACAAGCCAATCTCTACTGCAACTGATGAACCACAAACCCAACAACAACAAGAACAACTGCAACACCAAAAAGAAGAAGAGCAAAAACAACAACAAGCTTCTCTAACTGATACTGTATCTGAAATTGATCAAAGCAAGGAGCTTGAGACAGAGACATCATTGCAGTCATCCTCTATCACTGAAGCCAAAGAGGAAGACAAAAGCATGACAAGCCCATTTGACCCAATGGAGCTCATGAATGGCTTCTGCATAGATGAAGTTCCAATAATTGAACCCCATGAGATTTTAGTCCAATGTGCTCCTTCTTCATCAACTTCTACCTCATCATCCACTTCTTCAAATTCCTCCAACTTTTTTCAGGACTTACAGTTCCCAGATTTTGAGTGGCCTTGTGACTACAACAATAGCAGCAACAACAGCATGGGCTTGTGGAATGATGACTTAAGCAGTTGGGATTTGTTGATAAATGATGATGGTGACAGAAAGCAGACTGTTAATCCTTCTCTGAGTCAGTGTCCAAGAATGGTTTTGGATCAAGAATCTTGGGCATATAGCCAATTGTAACTGCAGAATTTTCATACTGGCTTATTTGTAATTTGGATTTTAGTTGTCACCGACAGAGTCAAATAAATCAAGATCCGGGAAAACCCCATCTCTGAATTAGCATTTTAATGTTACCATTTTAAAATAGAGGAAAAAAAAAGGGGTATAATAAACCTGTCTGTATATGAGAAGCGAAGTATTTTGGATTGTTATTTTAACAAATTGTGGTCACCATTTTCTTATTTATATTTGGTTTCTTTCTTTTTCTTTTTTCTTTTTCCTTTTCTTTTTGGTAGAAGGACAAGGTAGGATGTTTGCTATGACCTATTGCTTGAAACCTATTGTTAAAAGAGCATTGTTAATCTAAAAATGGTCAGGAGTGGACAACAAATACGATTTTCTTACCTGAACGTAATCATTGTAACTTCTAACTACTACCGAGTTACGACCTCATTTTAATGAAGTATATGGAGCACCAATACGTCGCTAGTGGGAGAGGGGTAACTCAAACCCAAAACACTCTGCATAACGAAGTCTTGTTGGCCCAAGGCCCTAGTCACTAGGCCGCCAATCACGTTGGTGAAATAGATTAACCTTATTTTATTGTTACAACAACCTTTAAATGCTAAGATGCGTTGTAAAATACAAACCTCAATAGTTAATCTTTTATGTTCTTTCTTTGTGTCCTCTTCTCCCCCCTATTTAAATATGATAAAAAAAAAAAAACTATTTAAATACGGATACATACATACATAAGGAAAAGGAATTTGAGTCCTGAATATTTTCGTTAGAAATATCATAATATACTAATTAAACTACTAGTCTCTTGGCAATGGGGAAAGAAACTAAGAGTGAATTATGTGTATTCAACTATTCATGGTCTTATTCAAACAAACTGGATATTTTAAGACTTTTTTTTTTTTGGGTCAATTATATTTTATGACTCTTTCTACTTAGTAACTTGATTGGTTTTCACTACAAAAGCCTTTCATGTTGAGGATTTATTTAAATAAAGAGAAGAACATTGAAAAAGTTGGCTACAGTTGCTTGTGAGATGGAACACCTCTAACGGATTGAGATGTCTATTTTTTTTTTTTCAAAAAATTCCAAATTCCAAATATTTATAAACTCTATGGATAAATTAAAAAATACAGTAAAAGTCAGCTAATCATTATTAAATTGTGTACCCGGCAAAAAAATAAAATAAAATGAAAAATTGTGTACCAAAGCATCTGAATAAAAGTTTCGGAAGAGATATGGTGAGTAAAATGCAGGTTCTTTGTATTGACTACATATATATGTAATCATTTTATTTTGTGCAACTTGATGCAAATATATAGTGTTTTATATATCATTAATTTTTTTTGTCAACGCTGGTCACGTTATTTCAACTTGAATTACATTAATTCTGGAATGAAATTGCTTGTTCCCTCGCTTATTAGTGTTCAATTTCAACGTTTCTCAAAAAAAAAAAAAAAAAAAATGTGTTCAATTTCTATGGTCATATTTCCTTTTTCATGATTTGAAGTTTGAACCTGATTAATTTTTTGTACCGGTAGGATTTGAATACATGTTTCTTTATTATTAGGTCAAATACTAATTGATTATTAGTTTAAGATTGAACATAAGTACATTATTCGATAAGAACTTTATTAATTGAGTTAATTTGGACACACCTTAGAGCAAGGAAAAGGTTCTTCCATCAGAAGAATGTGACTTTACGTAGGCTACTGATCAACACAGAAGCAATTTATTGCTGAAGATAATAATGTTTCTTGACAACCCTAACAATACTTAACCACTGAAAGAAATATCATTTGGTTGGCTGGTTATCATTTTCAAATGTATTAAATATGCCATCAGTCTTTTACTACTATTATTTTAATTTTTGTTAATCTTTCAGAACAAGACTGGAAGATTTAATTAATGCAAACTGAGAGTTAATCAATTATAACATCAACAAACTGATTAACATTCAGACAACTTGATTCGGATACTTGTTAATAAATGAAAACAAATAAATGAAAGATTCTCTGGTCAATCCAAACGCGGCTTTGGTCAACTTTTATAAAATATGTGTTGCTTACTTCCAATAATTTATTTGTATAGCGTATATCAAACGATATAGTTTTTGGTAACTTTAAAGTTAAAATGTGTTATAAAAAGCTTTAAAAAAAGAGTTTATTTCAAAAACATAAAGTCAGTGTTGAGGGTCATTTCTTCGAAGTAGACAAGGGTAGCCCAACCCAGCAACGCGGGCAGCAGACCAAGTAAAAATAAAAACCATTGGGCCCAAGCGGCAGGAACAATGGATCACAGGCCCATCAATACAAATGAATGGGTCTTGAGGAAGTAAGTGGACCTAAAAAGGCCCGGAAAGAGAGAAAATGACACCCATGGGCAAGTATGTGTTGTAAAAATGAGAGAATGGGCTGCGGCAGGCCCAAAGTAAAGTAAGCAAAGTAAGTAGGGGATAATGGCAAACCCATGTACCCCAAAGATGAGAATGAAGAAATTGGGCCGGGGAAGCCCAATTGAGTTAGTAAAAGCCCATGGGATGCGAAGTAATGAATGGACCAAGGATGTCCAAAGAAACGAGCCGGAGAGGCCCAAGGAAAAAAAGGGCATGAAAGCCCATATGCAAGGACACCAGTGGCCACCATTGATTGGGCCAACTGGGGGAAAGAATTGGAATGGCAGGCCTAAGAAAAGGCCCAGTAGGAAGAAATCACCGCGGCAGGAAAAGCCACGCGGAAAGAAAGCAAAAGCATTTAAACGGATTGGGCTGAAAAGAAAACAAAGCCCAAACACTGGGTAAAAGCCCAGATCCTGAGGGAGCGGGAAATCAGAATAGCAACCTGTGAAAAGCCAGAAACGGGCGGCAGGCAAGAAAAGTCTTCACTCCACGGCAAATGCATGAACAGCAAGCAGGATTCAGACGCAAACACGCGCAAGGCCCAGGCACCACCAGCCTGTACCCAGCCAATACAGGACATGGTGAGGTCATGGGTCAGAGGTAAGAGGGCACGGTTTGGAGGTGGGGAGAGGGGAAGGCTTATTTTAAGGTTCCTGCCCAGACTCTTTCGGGGATACGTCCTGCTGGGGTGACATACCACCCGAAAGAGGCAATGCTGAGTTGGAACCAATAGGTGCATGCCACGAGGGATAGAGAGAGAGGAAGCGTCACCGCGGCAGGAATGCCGCGGCAGACTAACGGACAAAAATGTCTGTACCCGTAGACAGGGGAACCACAGACGGAACAGTAATGTCGGCAAGTACTCTCAGACCAGACAAAAATGGTTGGAGGGCAGAATAGTAAAATCCGTCCACGGCAGGCACTATAAAATGGGAGCCTCTGCCGTGAACAAAGGGGGGACAGGAGGTGTGAAAGGCAACACAGAAAAACAAAAGAGATACTCTGTAATACACTTAGCAAAACAGGGGAGGCATAAACCAAAAAACACTAAGGGTGGGGAAATCACTAAGAAAAAGGAAAAAGAAAGAAAACCAAGGAAGGAAAGATAGAAACAAAAAGAGTGAGAGCTAGCGGCATGCACCGATAGGTTTCTTCCCTTCTCTCCCTCTCGGATCCTTGTCCTCTTCCATATTCATTTAGGGTATTGATCACTTGGGTCCACCCCCCTCAAACCCATTAACTTCACGGCAGGATTTCTTTTTTTTCCTCGGAAGTTAGTTGCGTTGAGAAGAGGTGTTCTTCCTATTTGGTTTTGCCCCGCGGACGAAACCAAATTATTTCCATGTCCTTTGATTAATTTCTATAGCCATTCTCATCACTATTTTTGTTAAGTGTCATTATGGTTGTGAATTATTTTATCATTTTCCATTAAGAAAGTTATCTGGTCATTCCAGAGTGTATGTTTATGTTCATCAATAATATCTGCCTGCCGTAAGCACTTTTCTGAAACAGCTATGCCTGCCGTAAGCACTTTTTTTCTCTAAAGGGCTCTGCTTGCCGTGAGCTCATCTCCGAGTCAACTCAGCCCGCGGTAAAAGCGCCCCTTGGCAGACGAGGCACAGTTCGTGCACAAGCCCGGCCAAGTTGAATTCCATTTGGCCCGGTCTCGACTCCCGCAACCCAGAACATTTGGGCCTACGATCCCAAGAGGGCAGCCCAGCCCAACATAGCAGAAAAGGCCCCCACAGTCAGATTATTTGCTAAAAGACTGAGACAAAAGGCATAAATTTTGTTTTTACAAATGCATTAAACTAAAGAGAATAAATTCTATAAGGACGTGGTATAAAACTCATGTTTTACCCCTCCAATCCCAACATACTACATCATCTTATCACATATTTAGCAATAAATACAATCACACTCAATCAATTCCAATACTCATATATAAATCCAACCAAATTGGAAATTTATTGAAATGTTATTAGGTGTGGTAAGATATATTGAATTTTAAGTAAAATGCTGACGTGACAATCACTTATTGGATTGTGTAAAACATAAGTTTTACACCCCATCCTTATAGAATTTAATCTCTAAACTAAAAGTAAACAAAAGAGATGTGTAATTTTCCTATTCAGGGTCTTGTTTGTTGTATCAAAAAGTGTAATGGCAGCAATTAATAACTCTGCAATAATTGTTTTTTTTTTTTTTTTTTTTGAGGAAAAAAAATATTTATACATGCTATTCAACGATTTTACTTCGCAAAAATTTTTTTTTTAAAAAAAATTGATTTTTTTCCCCTTCTTTTTCTTTCTTTTCTTATTTATTTTTTTATCATACAGAGGGATTGCTTTGCCGTGCAAGTAAAAACCGTAGGCTACGAGTAACAATGACATGAATGAGTCCGACCCTTACCGTATATTATCATTTTGCTTAATCCTTATATAATTTTTTTTTTTCGGTTCCTTCTTAAATTTTTACCCTTTATTGCTATGGACTATGGAGTTTGCTTAACCATTAAAGTTTTCTAAAGATTGCAATATTAGTTGATTTTAACTAATGATCAATTTATCCACTTTTATTTTTTTTACATCAATAATTGAGATGTGGGATTTGAATTATGTATATTTTCTTTAAAAATATTAAAAAGTGTTAATTAAGCTATATATTGTTGACATTTATAATTTAATAACGTGGATTCTAATTAACTTAGCTGAAATATACATCATTTCTATCAAAATAATAATAATTTAGTAATAACGAATTACAACCACATGTATAAAATAAACTATTTCATACGCAATGTACCAGTGTACACTTTCTTCTTCCTTCTATGAGAATGTGCCAATGTATACAAATTATGAATGTGGAGGCTTTTTTTTTTTTTTTTTTATGACTATTTGAAGCTTCCTTTCCCATTATAAAAGCTTAAGCTTGGGTTTGAAGGTAAGACAAAACTCACCATCATATCCGCTAAGGAACATGGTTTTCTTGATACTACTCCTAGTAGCCCTCGCTGCACAACACAACACCAAACATTACTCTCTCACACATGATTTGTACGCAGTGACATTGATGAAGCCCGAATTTGATTTCAAGAGGATAAATTTATAATATATATATATATATATATAAGCCATGTTTTAATTTTTTTTATAGTCATAATTTCAATTATAATTCTCATATAATGATATTTAGTAACTAGATTAATCTCAATTATAGAATTATGATAGATTTTGTTCAAGTCAAAAAATGACTAAATTTTAATCCTTGTTTTTCTTTTATAACTTTTGGAATTTTAAAAAATTGATAAAATAGAAAAATAATTCTTTATATTCTATTTTAATGAAGTTTAATTAAGATAGAAATGAGGTATACACGAAGAAAAAAAAAAGATAAAAATTTAAAGTATAAAGGGAGGGGGATTTTTTACGAGACCAAAGGCAATTCCCCTAGAAAACCGCTCTCCAATTTATGAGATGGTATTTTATATATAGTCATTGAATGTTACATCCCTATTATATGTAGACACGGCAAAATGGGTGGGTCGGGTCGGTTCGGGTTGTGTCAATTGGGTCGTGGGTCAAAATGGGTCATTTTTAAACGGGTTGCGGGTCAATCGGGTCGTGGGACGGGTCGAGTTGACCCGTATTTTTCAAACAAGATTTTTTTTTTGGGAAATAAATGCAATTTGTCAATTATTTCTGAGTTTCTTAACTGTGATTAGATTCTCACTGGTAATATTGTTACCACTTACCAATTACCACTAAACACTTGATACCTAAATTTGGTGCAACTCTTGTTCCAGCTTTCTAGAAGCTAATCTTGGTATAATTTTCGATCTGTTTAAAGTAGGAAGAGAAAATGAAGGTGGCAAGTAAAGAATGACAAATTATAATAGAGTATATAACATATTAAGTGAAAAAGAATAAGTAAATATTTTATAAGAATTACACCTCAATCTCAATCTACTCAACGTTGGTAGACGTGGCAAAACGGGCGGGGTTGGGTCAGGTTCGGGTCGGGTCAATCGAGTCACGGGTCAAACGGGTTGCGGGACAAACAGTTGGGTCAGAAAATTTTGACCCATTTTGCGATGTCTAATTATATGTGGGTTGAGTTCCACACAAAATAATAAATCTTTAACTTTGAATGTTAAAAGTGCAAGCAACATCTCACAGCAAAGTTGCATAACCCAAGCCATAAAGGTAGCCAGTGGTGCAACAGCTGTTGATGTGAGATGCACTAGCCAAGCCATAAGAGTAGCAGGCAGTGCAGCAGTTGCTGATGCTAGATACGTTGGTCAAGCCACGAAGGTAGCAAGCAATGCAGCATTTGCTGATGAAGAGTGCACTGCTCAAACCACAAGGCTTGCATCAAATGACTTGATGAGCACAGAAGTCTTGGAACTACTTGAGGTCATGCCACATCATGAATTCTTCATCCAAGAGCATTGAAGGAGTTCCTTCCACAAATCCAGGAGTTTGTTACTCAAGCTTGCCATGTGTACAGTTTCTAGAAGATTCAAATAACTGTTTTTGGCGCCAATTATAGAGTTAGTTATAATTCCTGTGTATATAAAACAGAGTACCAGTTATGTATTCATTTCATTCATTCCATTTCTTGTAATTCTTTCTCAATCAATGAAATTCTCTCAATTCTATTTAGATTTTCTAGTTTTTACATGGTATCAGAGCAACTAGCACAGTTCATACTGATTTCCTAGTTTCGTTTCTTGATTCCAAAAGTTTCTCGCTTTCCAAATAGATATTTCTTCAAGAAAATTCTTGAAGAATTTTCTTGTTTTTCTTTTCCAATTTCATTAGAAGCTTCATTCAAGCTCGTGAATAGCGTCGATGGCTTCTGCTGAAGGAAGTGACTCTGATCCTACACGCAATTAATCTACACAACAAGTCCCTCAATCTAACACAGAGATCAATTCTCCTAATCAATTTTTCCTTAGTGCAAGTGAGAATCCAAGGAATATCTTGGTCACTCAACCACTGTTGGGAATGAAGAACTATCAATCTTGGTCTAGGGCTATGGTTCTAGCACTAACTGCAAAGAAAAATATAGGATTCATAAATGGCAAGATTGCAAAACCTGAAATTTATTCTCCTTTGTACGAAGATTGGGAAAGCTGTAACGCAATGGTGCTTTCTTGGTTGATCAACTCTATGCATGTTGATGTTTCAAGCAGCATCATGTATTGTGAGACTGCAAAGGAGATGTGGCTTGAGTTGCAGCGTGTGTTTTCTCAGGGAAATGGACCAAAGATTTATAATCTTCAACAAGAAATCTCACAGATAACTCAGAGTCAATTGTCAGTGACTAAATATTACTCTAAGTTCAAGAAGCTTTGGGATCAACTACTTCATTATGAACCTTTACCAACTTGTACTTGTGGAGCAATGAAGATTTTGAGTATTGCACATGAGAAGTCCTATGTCATAAGGTTCTTGATGGGGCTCAATGAGAATTTTGAGATTGTAAGGAGTCATATTCTCATGCTTGAGCCATTTCCATCAATGAGCAAGGTGTATGCTCTGGTTCTCCAAAAAGAATCTCACAAAGGCATTGGTCATGGTTAGGGCTGTCCACCAGAAACCGAAACCCGACCCACCCGCACAAACCGCCCGGACCGACCCGAAAACCGGCCGACCCGACGCCGGTGACGGTCGGCGGCGGGTCTTTGCCATGAAAAACCGATTTAGGCGGGTCAGATGGCGGGTTTTCTTCTCCAAAACCCGATGAACCCAATCCGACCGACGAAACCCATGAAAGAAGACCGGTTCTACCTAGATCCACTCAGATCCGGTGAAGATTTGGTAGTTTTTGGTTAGATCCGGCGATGAGATGGAAGTTTTCGCTCAACTCTGGACTTGTGGTGGTGTTTTTTGCTTCGATCTCGTGGTTGTCACACAGATCCGAAGAAAAATCAACAGATCCGGTGAAGATCCAGTGAAGATAAGGCGAAGATCCGGCGATGAGATGTAAGTTCTCGTTCAAATCTGGGCTTGAGGTGGTCTTTCTTGCTTCGATCCCGCGGTTATCGCACAGATCCGAAGAAAAATCAACAGATCCGGCGAAGATCCAGCGAAGATTTGGCGAGATCCGGTGAAGTTTTAGCGATTTCCGGCGAAGTTTCGGCGAAGATCTGGAGGTTGAAACTCACTCCGACTTCGACCGACCCGACCGTTGTCCACCGGAGTCCGATCCGACTCGACCCGAGGTTGTCGGCGGTCGGCGGCGGGTTGTTCAACCTCCCACCCGATATGAGCGGGTCGGTTCCGGGTTGGGCACAAACCCGACCCGGACCGACCCGTGGACACCCCTAGTCATGGTTCTGCCTTCACACCTAAGCCTGATTCAGTGGCAATGTATGCCAACGGCAGAGGGAATTCTAGCAACAAAGGTGGACCTAAGAAGGAGAGGCATTTGTGCACCCATTGTAACATGCTTGGACACACTATGGACAAGTGTTACAAGCTACATGGCTATCCACCAAGTTACAAGCACAAAGGCAAGCCAAATTCCAATGCTAACCAAGTTTCATATCCTCAAGGCCATGTTGTTGAGGCCCCCTTCCAATGCATCTGCTCAGTGTCTTATTTCTAAGGCATAGTGTGAGCAATTGCTTGCTCTTTTCAATTCTGGAACTGATCAAGGTACTAATCACCAAGTTGCAATTGTTAGTACAAGTGGTACTGTCTCTAGCATGCTTTCTGGAGCTCCTGGTGTGCCTACTGCAGCAAGTGTGACTTCCACATCCATTTCATTTTCAGACAGTGTCAATTCTGCCTTTGTTAACACCATGTCAGGTACCAATTCATTGTTCCCTTTCATTCCTTAAGGCATTCCATTTTTTCTACCAAGTAGTTGATAGAGAGGTCTTTCATGCCACTGATTGGGTCATAGACACAAGGGCTACTGATCATATGGTGCATTCCATTATATGTTTCACTACTATCACTGCTACTTTAAACACTTATGTTAATTTTCCTAATGGAGAAGTAGCTTCAGTCACCCATGTTGGCATTGTGAAAATCTCAAAACACCTTATACTTCATAACGTTCTATGTGTTCCATCATTTAGTTTCAATCTTCTTTCTGTCAGTCAGCTAGCCAAGTCCACTGTCTGTTGCCTTATTTTCTTTGGAAACTTATGCTTTATCTAGGATCTTGCTCATTGGAGCACACTTGGTCTGGGTAGAGAATGCAATGGACTTTACTTGCTGGACAAGAGCAGCATCTCTACATCTTCTATTGCAACTTCTATTTCAGCTTCTGTACATAGCTCCCAACTTCAAATCTGGCACTCCAGATTGGGTCATCTGTCCAATGCCAAATTGGCTTCATTAAAACCAAATGATGTACCTTGTTTCACTTCTATTGAGAACTTTAATTGTAACATTTGTCCACTTGCAAAACAAAAACGTTTACCTTTCAATAAAAGTTCTCATTTCTCTAAATCTTGCTTTGAGTTGATTCATTGTGATTTGTGGGGACCTTTCTCAGTCTCTACTATTGATCATTGCAAGTATTTTTTAACCATTGTTGATGACTACTCCAGGTGCACTTGGGTTTATCTGTTAAAGCATAAGTCTCAATCACAATCTATTTTAGAACAATTTTGCACTATGGTGGAAACCCAATTTTCTAAGAAAATTAAAACTTTAAGGTCTGATAATGGCACTGAATTCTTCATGAAAGACTTCTTTGCCAAGAAAGTCATCTTGCATCATTTAAGCTGTGTTGAAACCCCACAACAGAATGCTGTTGTTGAGAGGAAGCATCAACACATCTTGAATGTGGCAAGAGCTCTCATGTTTCAATCCCATTTACCTTTGCATTTGTGGGGTCATGCTGTTCTTTCTGTTATTTATTTGATCAATAGAATCCCTTCATCTGCCTTATCAAATTAGATTCCTTTTGAAATGTTGTTTCGTCATTCACCTAGTTATGCACATTTAAAAGTCTTTGGTTGCTTATGCTTTGCTTCCACACTTTCTAATCATAGATCTAAGTTTGCACCTAGAGCTGTTAAGTGTGTTTTCTTGGGGTATCCTTTTGGAGTTAAGGGATATAAAGTCCTTGATTTGTCTACTAATAGGGTGTTCATCTCTAGAGATGTGGTTTTTCATGAAAATTCTTTCCCTTTTGCTTCTATTTTAACTAACGTTGCAGATCCCTTTATTCCTTCTGCTGTTGAAGTTTCCTACTCTGCTGGTATTAATGGTTTTGTTACTCCAATTAGTATACCTGATTCTGCTTCCTTGGATTTTGATGATGTTCATTCTTCTTCTTTTGTTCAACCTATTCCTATTGTTTTACCTTCTAATGCTACTTCTTATAGTCCTATTCAGGTGCCTCATTCTAATCAGGTGCTTCATTCATCTCCACCAGTTGCTTCAATCCCTCTAGTGCCTCTTAGGAAGTCAACTAGGGACATCAGACCTCCTGCTTACTTGCAGGACTATGCTTGTACTACTATTGCAGCTGGTGCCCCTTATGATCTTGCTCAGTGCCTTACCTATTCCCATTTGGAGCCTTATTATCATTCTTACTTGCTAGTAGTCAGTTCTAGTCCTAAAGAACCTCAAAACTTTTCCCAAGCTATTCAAGATCCTTTTTGGAGGGCTGCCATGGATAAAGAAATCCAAGCCCTTGAGAAGAATCACACTTGGGATGTGACTACTTTACCTCCTGGTAAGTCTCCCATTGGCTACAAATGGGTATACAAGATGAAGCTTAATCCTGATGGTAGTGTAGAGAGGTTTAAAGTAAAGCTGGTTGCCAAGGGTTATCCTAAAGGGAGGGACTTGATTTCCTTGAAACATTCTCTCCTGTTGCTAAAACAGTTTCAGTGAGAGTCTTGCTTGCTCTTGCTGCTGCCAAATAGTGGCCTTTACACCAATTGGACATCAATAATGCCTTTATTCATGGAGATTTGGATGAAAAGGTCTATATGACTTTGCCTCCTGGTTTTCACAGTAAGGGAGAGTGTGTTTCAGCCTCTTCTTCTACTTCTTCAGCTGCTCCTAGGGTGTGTGAGTTGGTTAAGTCTCTTTATGGTTTGAGACAGGCTTTTAGGCAGTGGTATACAAAGCTATCAACAACAATAAAGTAGCTTGGTTTTGTTCAGTCTCAGGCAGATCACTCCTTGTTTGTGCATAGCAAAGGGTCTTTGTTCACTGCCTTACTTGTCTATGTTGATGATATGGTAATCACTAGCAATGATCATGCTTGTGTTGTTTCTCTCAAGTCAGCATTAGATCAGAAGTTTGGGATTAAGGATTTGGGGTCACTTAAGTACTTCTTGGGTTTAGAAATAGCAAGAAATAAGAATGGGATCAGCTTAACCCAGAGGAAGTATGCTTTAGAAGTTCTTGAAGAAACTGGTATGACAGGTTGTAAACCAGTTCAAACCCCAATGGAACAGCAGTTGAAGTTATCCCAAGGAAGTGGGGACTTGATTTCTGATCCTGGACAGTATAGAAGGCTTATTAGGAAGCTCATGTACTTGACCTTAAGCAGGCCAAACATCACATATGCAGTGCATAGGCTTAGCCAATTCTTGGCACAACCTAGAGTACCACATATGAAAGCAGCCACTAGGATACTTCAGTACCTTAAAGGGACACCTGGCCAAGGTGTTTTCTTCCCCACTGAATCTGATCTACACTTAAAAGCATACTATGATGCAGATTGGGCAGGATGCCCTAACACAAGGAAGCCTTTAACAGGCTATTATGTGTTTCTTGGTGATGCATTAGTGTCTTGGAGGTCTAAGAAACAAAGTATAGTGTCTAGATCCAGTGCAGAGGCAGAATATAGGGCCATGGCTACAACTACTTGTGAATTGACTTGGATTTTGCATTTGCTACAAGATTTACATGTCAAACATGATAAGCCTATGTTGATGTACTATGATAACCAGGCAGCACTTCATATAGCAGCAAATCCAGTGTTTCATGAGAGATCAAAACACATAGAAGCTGATTGCCATATTGTGAGAAACAAGATCCTTGATGGTGCACTTAAAACCTTCTATGTTTCAACTAAGAATCAGTTGGCAGATGTGTTCACCAAGGCATTAGGAGTGGAAAGTTTCTTAAGATTGATCAAAAGGCTAGGTGTTATCAATATTTTTACTTCTATAATGGAGTATCCTTATACAGGTTTGGAAGAGCAAAAGGCAAGAGTTGTACTCTTGAGAGGGAGTGTTAAAAGTGCAAGCAACATCTCACAACAGAGTTGCATAACCCAAGCCACAAAGGTAGCCAATGGTGTAGTAGCTGCTGATGGGAAATGCACTAGCAAAGCCATAAGAGTAGTAGGCAGTGCAGCAGTTGCTGATGCTAGATACGTTGGTCAAGCCATGAAGGCAGCAAGTAATGCAGCATTTGATGATGAAGAGTGCACTGCTCAGACCACAAGGCTTGCATCAGATGACTTGATGAGCACAGAAGTCTTGGAACTACTTGAGGTCATGCCACATCATGAATTCTTCATCCAAGAGCATTGAAGGAGTTAATTCCACAAATCCAGGAGTTTATTACTCAAGCCTGCCACATGTACAGTTTCTAGAAGATTCAAATAACTGTTTTTGGCGCCAATTATAGAGTTAGTTATAATTTCTATGTATATAAAACAGAGTACCTATTATGTATTCATTTCATTCGTTCCATTTCTTGTTATTCTTTCTCAATCAATGAAATTCTCTCAATTCTATTTAGATTGTCTAATTTTACACCCTGTGTGCTTTCCAATTTGTGAGTGCACACTATAAGACTAATGTCTTCTTGGTTGTGCGCAAACCTTTGGAATATTATTCGGTACTTTCAAGGTATAGTGATATAGTATTGTCTCCTCTTTTGTGAATGGTGGGTCACACTATAAACAAGTTGCTATATTTTAGGAGTACCCAATAATTACTTTTTATTTATTATATTTTAGATTTCAGATCCATTTTATGTTATTATCAATCAAATCAGAAACTCATTTATTTATTTATTATATTTTTAATACATGGAAAAAAAAATTTTGAATATTTTTTTAAATGGGATAATTATTGAGATCTAATTATCTTAATATCTTGTAAGTATGATGGTTATATATAAATTCTATAATCTCACATTATTTTCGACAATATAATATTATAATGAAAGGTCAGCATGTTGCATGACATTGTAAAATAATTATACCAAATATAATTTTGATTATATAAAAACATTAATTTTGACAAAATATTATTAATTTCGACAATGTTGCTTGACATTGTAAAAGAGTTATATGTACCAAATTAAATTTATGAAGATTATATAGGCATTTGTTGCCCCTTCCCCGTGCTCATATAAACAAAATCAGAGCATTTTTTAATAAATAAAATAAAATAATTTAGAACAACGCCAAACAATTAACAGTTAGATTTTTTGTTTTTGTTTTTTGAAGTTATTACTAACAAACAACACAAAATGATTTTTTTTTCTTTGATTTAATTTAATAGACACTTTAAATTACTTAGCCAAACATAATATAACCCAATAGAAAAATTAGGTAACAATCAACAACAACAATTTGAGACTAAATTTTTATTTATAATCTATCAAAAACTTTCGCTATAAAACAAGAAGTTTACAAGAATTCTCTCTAAACGGGAATTAGGAACGTGTGTATGTTTTATTTCTATAACCTCGATTATAATAATGGAATTTTTTTTGGAGTTAGGGATAACTCTCATATATGGTGATTTTTTTCTCTTTAATATTCATTTTCAATCAATTTTCCACTTCATCATTACATGCTTCGTATGAGTTTGATACATTGTTTATTGTTTTCCATATGGTGCATGTTAATCTATGGTAATTAAACGGTAATCAATCTGATTTCATATAAATGATTAGCCACTCCATTTTCTATGTACGTAACACCTTTCTTGGTAATGTTATGACTCTCGCCCATGTTAGGACATATGTGGAACTTGTTAGAACATATGTCATGTAGAATTGGCTAATCATTTGACAAAACGCACTTTACTTGTAATTTTGGTAGATCTAAGATGTGTTTAATACTTCAAGGAACAAGAATTGAAGTCTAGTATTGAAACCATGCAAGTCTGTCTAAGAAACAAGTGAAGAAGTGTTGTTCATTATAACTCGACAGATATATTTATCGAGATTTAATGTATAATTCTCGACAGCTCTCAGCAGAAGCTGTATCTATCGAGAATTATGAAATTTAGATTTCTAGATCTGTTTTTTACGCATATCCAAGTTATTTGTGTAAGGTTTCTTTTCTCACAATCCTAGACATATATAAGAATTATTTTAAGGGCCGTTAAAGGTGATGCAACTTGATGCAAAGTGATTATTCACTCAAATAGTGACCGGAAACAATTTTCCCTAGTTCATCTTTCTCTTGTAGAAGCGGCTGCGTCTTTGCGCCAAGAGTTTTGTAACCAAGGAGTTTCTTGATCTTCATCGTCTAGGTGAACTGAAGAACTTTGCAGCCAACATCTTTCTCAAGTTGGTGTGTTAGTCACGTACTTGGATCCGTGCATCGGTTGGTTAGTCACGTACTTGGAGCCGTGCATTGAAATGAGAGATTGTCACTACATTACAAGTCCAATTTTGTATTGGGTTAATGGTTCAACTGTAGGTTGGTATTAGGTACTGAGATTCTTTTTACTTGTAACCGCTTGTTTTGATAATAGTGGATTCTCGGGAGTGATGACCTTAAATTCACTCGATGGAGTTTTGCCTCAGTGGTTTTCTCCATTCGTAAACAAATCACATGTGTCAAATTTATTTTCCGCTACATTTAATTTAGTTGGTGATTTGTTTGTGTTACCACGCTTATTGCATGTATTTGAACCTAATCAATTCACTTGACTAATTAATTGATTAAGTTACCAAAGGGTCTATACATTTTTGGCATATCAGCCCATAAGTAAGCAACATATATATACTATGTAGATGAGATCGAATACTTTCTAGAATGCTACTGCTTTTTGATAAATCTTCTTAACTAAGTTTCCAAAGGTACTTCTAGAAAAGCTTATTCTATGTATTGTTGTGGTTCGATACCATAAAATACAGGTGCTTCATCATCATTAGCTACAGGCTAATCGAGAGAAAATAGTATTAACCATGAAATATATATGCTCTCTCCATTTCAAATGAAATAAGGGTATATTCTATTTCCCGTTTATAATGTACTCTTGAAACAAAAGTCTTGTCTGAATTATTCCATCTCTGGATATAATTGCTTAGTTGAAATTAAGTTGAAACATTTGTTAAATTTTGTTAATGATGAAAGTTTCGAGCAATTCAACGCCCACATGAAATTGCGACATCTTTTAAATAACAAGAAAAAAAAAGGTATTGGGTCAACAATATCTGATGCACTATATACAACATATTCCTCCATTATAATTTAATTATTTATCAACTTTTTTGTTTTGTTTTATATTTTTTTTTTGTTAATTCTTCTTCTAAATAATTAAAAAAGAAAAAAAGAAATTAACAAAGCTATTTCTATGAACCTGATCTCATCAATATAAAACGTTAAAAACTTAAAAACATTAATTAACAATTACATTGGGTAAATTCAATAAACAAAATAGAATAATCAGTATTCTTATGTGAATGCATTGCCCGAAAAAAGAACTTTAAAAAAAATTAATTAATTATGTTGCATAAAACGGCAGAACCACCCAAAATAATATATTTATATATTTGGCACAGAATGCATAAATTTTGAATTTTGATTTTAGGTTGGCGATGCTGTAGTCTGTGCATAAACCTTCTAAATATGGCTTGAGAATTGAGAATTTGAGATACATAACTAGGTAGCCACTAAAATTGTGGTCGTTTGTCCATTTTAGGTAAGTATTAACAGCTCAATGGAATGGATAATGCACCAAAATTGTCTTCACGTCAAAGTAGAAGCTCCAATTTCTGGGAAAGTCTAGAATTTCCAATTTTCCTTCTGAATGGAATAAATTTATAAAATAAGCTAAAATTCTTTCAGACTTTGCAAAAGACACTCTAAGGATCTGTTTGGATACCGCTTATTTGCTGAAAACTGAAAATTAAAAATTTATTGTTGAAAATACTATAGCAAAATATTTTTTAAAAGACAAAACAATATTTACGAATACTGTTCACACGTTTTTGTGCCTTGACTAGTCCATAAACAGGGCATAGAACCAGTCAAAAAATGCAAACGCAGCTTCAACGCGGACTCAGTGCTAGGCAAATGCACACTAAAGAGACTTTGGGGAAAATAAAAAAAGAAGACAATTAGTGAGGCACATAATCCTAAATATTAAGGTCATCGATCCGTACACAGTCAAAGTGAACCCTAGCTTATTCAGCAAAAAAAATGTGCACCCTAGCTTGCGGTGTCTTGAAGGGCGCTGCCAAAAGTACAACTTATTAGAAAAATCTAACTTATTATTATAGTGTGCCATTGACTTTAAAACCCATATCCATTTGTTGACCATGTAAAAAAAAAAAAAAACCTCAACCAAAGAAAATGTAGACTAGACAAAATTTGGATTTATCATCTTGCAATTAAATGTAGCGAAAATAACTTTGTGTTTACTCCATAATTTTTCTTTAGGGTCCGTTCGGTTGGAGAGGTGGAAAAGTAGGAAGATAAAATATAAGAAAGTGATAGAAAAGTGAGAGAATATAAAAGATTTAGGATATATTTGGTAACTGTTTTTCCCCCTTATTTCTTGTTTCAAAAAACAATTTTCTATTTTTGAAACTAAAAAACTGATTTGGCAACCCAAAATGGACAGAAAACAAAAACTGTTCTCAAAACTCAATTTGTGAAAGAAATTAAAAACATGCAAAAGGCTATTTTCAGTTTCTAATTTTCAAAAGTCAATGAAAACACACATTTAATTTAATGAATCTGTCTCATTTAATGAGTTAGCATAAGAGTTCAAATCCTAGTAACAACATATTTTAGTATTTTCTATTTTTTTTTCTTCAAAAAACTATCTTTTTAATTTCAACTATCCAAACATGTTTTTGATTTCAAAAATACAAGAAAATTCTTCTTTTTTTTTATTCCCAAAAACAAGTTTTTGAAAATAGAAAACAAAAACTGTTACCAAACATAACCTTAGTTTTCTCTTATATGTGTTTGATTGGGAGGATAGAAAAGTGGAGAGATAGAAAACTATGAAAAATGAAGTTGGTATAAATTTACAATTATGTCTCTATTAAATAAAACAAAAGGCAATACATTTTTTTTATACACATTTATTTGTTTAAAAAATTATGTATGGACATTTCACTTTTTTTTTTTTTAAATTATTATTTTAAAGGCACAAGCCAAATCAGAAAACTGGTGGGGAAAAAAGGGGGGAAAGGAAAGTGATAAAAACAAAAGAAAGAAAAAGAAAAAAAGTGGGATGAAAAAAAAAATCCTAAAACAACATGAACATTAACAGAGAAGAAAAAAAAAAGTTAGCAAAGAAAAATGTGCAGAGACATTTTGAGCAGCTCTTATTAGTGAGCTTCTCCCTACAGTTTTCTCTCCATTTTTGGGGAAAAAAAATTTTGGTGGACTCGAGGAGAAAACACCTGGGTCCCCCCACATTTTTTTCCACTCCCCCTCTCAACCAAACACCCACTAAAACTTCTTTCTCTCCATTTTTCTCTCCTAAATTTTCCATCCTCCCTAAAATCTCTCCAAACGACACACCCTTATAGACAAATTTGAGGAGTTATTAACTTTTTTTCTTATCACTTGATAGATGCAATTAATAATGGAAAAGGGGAGATTATTTATTTATTTTTTTTCTTTTTCAGATAGAGAGTGGCAGAGAAGAACATATAGTTCAACCGTAGATATACAACATCATAAAGATATCATTGCCATTGGGTCTTTACTTAAATCCCAGATATGATTCAAATTCATATTCTTCTTATGAAAAATAACAAGAAATGCCACTAAGTTATAAGATTTTTAAAAAATTATTAATATTGAAATAATAACTATATGGTTAGCATTTTCATTTCTAGATGGTTCAAATTATTAAGAAAAATGATAAGGTTAATACATAAGTAATAAAAATGATAATGCTAATAAAATATATAAGTTATGGAAAAATCGATAAAACCTTTGTGCTTTTCAAAAGGTATGATTCTTACAATAAATATCTATAAAACCAAAAAACATTTGACATTTAGTTAACCTTTTCATATTGTGCAACATAAGCTTTATAGGTCTCACAATTTTACATGTCATTATTTTAGTATATATTATTAATTTTTAAATTCTATTTAATTTATATTTAAACCACTAGCTCATTAGAATCTCGTGACACCATATTTTCATTAAATAATAGAATATATAGTTCCATATACAAATAGAATCATACTAAATTTTTATTAATAATTATTATTGTGGGGATAAGAGCCCAAATTCATATATTGGGCCTTAGGCCCTATTTAAAGATATGAGTATGTCCAAGGAGGAGTAAAGGATTGGAAAAGGCCTCAGAATGGAGAATCACGTAAGGAAAGGATGAAGGAGTATAGTCCGAGGAGTATATCCTCATCGGAATTGAAGAATATCGGTCAAGGGAATACCTGGGCAGCTTGGGTGAACTTCCAGGAAGTTCCAGCGATAAGGATGAACTTCATGCACGTATAAAGATGATAGAAATAGAGAAATATCTAAAGAAAAAGCTGCTACCACCGCATTTAATACACTGCAGTAACTTTTCTGGCCGCATTTATGTGGAGAAGACCCCTGAATAGTGCAATCTCAGCTGCCACCACTCATGGAAAACTAAAGAAGATACCTGATGTGACATGTACTCAAGTGAATGCATAGATAAAGAACAAGTGTACGATGAAGATAGTTTAAAATAAAACTATATAAATGTAAGAGACCTCTCAGGAAGGGAGGATCAAAGGAAGAAGAAAAAGAAGAAGAAGAAAAATTTATTGTAGCTCTAAGAGTGACATTTGCCATTCAAATTATAATTGGTCTCTTCGGACCTAAATTTATTCAAGTTCCCGGCGTTTTAGTACTTGTTCTTTTATTAACATCTTGATTAACTGTTGTTGAGTTCACAAACAGCCTAGTTCTTTCACCCACTCTCTACAAATTCATTGTATTAGGCTTAGTGGGCTCACATCCCATCTCTTTTGGGCTTGGGCTACAAATCTTGACCCTACAATTGGCGCCGTCTCTGGGGAGAGCTTGAGCCGGAGTGAAAGCAACAGTTAACGATGGCTGAACCAGGTCAACAACCAGCAGAGTCCAGGGCATCCCAACATGGAGATCCTTTCCTCAACCTCGAACGAAGAGGTGATCGTGAAGGAAGTGTACATACAATACATGATGAGAGGAGCCAGTCACGGGGTGATAGTCATATCTCCCATGCAGAGGGCAACAGGGCCATGCAACTGGAGATTGACCGGTTGAAAAGGGAGCTACACCATGTAAAAAAAAAGCGAGCTTCCTCTGACAGTGACGTTTCTTCTGATGACGAAAGAGACATCAGTTATAAACGGAGGTCTCGGACTCCACCTAGTGAATCTTTCTCTTATGAAGAAGAGCTCCATGACGAGCGGCAGTTTAAGAGCCCCCTACTTAGGGGTGTTGGAAACGATGCTATGAGTAAAGCCCTGGACCAAATATCTAAGTCGCCTTTCACGCGTAGGATTGAAGGGGCGAGACTTCCCCGGCGTTTTCATCAGCCAACGTTCACCATTTACATTGGGCGAACAGACCCTGTTGAGCATGTGAGCCATTTCAACCAAAGAATGGCTGTTTATTCCAAAAGCGAAGCCTTGATGTGCAAAGTCTTTCCATCCAGCCTCGGACCCGTTGCGATGAGATGGTTTGACGGCCTAAGGGCAGAATCCATAAATTCCTTTCATGAACTCACCCAAGCATTTGGTTCCCGGTTTGTGACATGCAGGAGAGTTCCTACGTCAGTAGCCTCCCTGCTGTCCTTGAGCATGCAAGAAGGGGAGAATCTTAAAACATACTCCGACAGATATTGGGAATTGTTTAATGAAATTGAAGGTGATTTCGATGATGTGGCTGTCAACACCTTCAAGCTCGGCCTTCCGTCCAAGCACAGTTTAAGAAAATCATTGACTGGCAAACCCGTTACCAACATGCATCAGCTCATGGACCGTATTGACAAGTATAAAAGAGTTGAGGAGGATCAGTAGCAAGGCAAGGGAAAAGACAAGGTTATCCCCCAAGAGACAAGGGATTTTAGGTTGGACAGATACAACAACAGCAAACTGCGTAGGGATTTTGCTGGGCAGTCAGGATCAAAAAATCTCCAAGCAGTCAACGCTGTATTTAAAGAGTCAGTGCATCAAGTTTTGGAAAAGATTAAGAATGAACCGTACTTCAAGTGGCCGAACAAGATGGTGGGAAACCCTGAAAGGTATAATCATAACCTTTATTGCCAGTATCATCAGGACCATGGGCATACCACAGAGGATTGCAGGAGCCTGTGGGATCATTTGGACCAACTTGTCTGTGAGGGTAAATTGAAGCAACTGTTGCATCACTCTAGTGGCTGAGGAAGTCAGGCAAGCTCAGAGCCCCGAAGAGATGATTCTTCAAGACCCCCTTTGGGAACTATCAATGTCATCCTCGTTGCACCAAGGTGAACAGGGTCCTGACCATCTAGAATAATGTCTGTGACCCATTTGCCCACAGGAGACGGTAATCAGGATCCGAAAAGGGCTAAAAGGGAGATTCCCCTGGTACTAGGCTTCTCGGATGAGGATAAAATCGGAACCATCCAACCACACGACGACGCTTTAGTAGTTACCCTCAGAATTGGAGGGTATGATGTGAAAAGGGTGATGGTGGACCAAGGCAGTGGTGCTGAGGTAATGTATCCTGACCTTTACAAGGGGTTGAACTTAAAACCTGAGGACTTGACTCCCTATAGCTCTCCTCTGGTGGGTTTTGACGGAAATGTCGTTATTCCGAGGGGTCAAATACGGCTACCTGTGCAAGCTGGTACAAAGATAGTAGAGGTAGATTTCATTGTTGTGGACGTCTATTCACCCTATACAGCGATCGTGGCCAGATCATGGCTTCATGCGTTAAGGGCTGTTCCTTCTTCTCTGCACCAGAAAATTAAATATCCATCCGAAGGCAGGGTTCAGGAAATTCTGGGAGATCAATCTGTGGCCAGAAGATGCTTGGTGGCTGCCATACAACATAAGTCCAAAACTGAGCCCTCGAATCATCCAGGAGAGGAATTATAGCAGTTAAAACACCCAGCAACACTTACCGATAAAACCACCGAGGAGGCCAAATGTGAAAATTTGGTAAAAGTCACTATTAGGGACGACCCAGAGAAGTTTTTTCAAGTTGGCTCACAGTTGCCACCTCAAGAAAATGCAGAATTAGTAGAATTTCTCAGAGGGAATGTAGATGTATTTGCTTGGAATGCCTATGAAGCCCCAGGGGTGGATCCAGATTTTATCTGTCACCATTTGAATGTCAACCCCCTGGTCGTCCCTAAGAAACAGCCTTCTCGGCGCCCATCTAAGGAGCACGCTGACGCAGTACGAGAAGAAGTAACAAGGCTCAAACAGGCTGGAGTTATTAAGGAGGTGTTTTATCCTGAATGGTTAGCTAATACTGTAGAGGTGAAGAAGAAGAATGAGAAGTGGAGAGTGTGCGTAGATTTCACAGACCTCAATAAGGCGTGTCCGAAAGATCCATTCCCCATGCCTAAAATTGATCAGCTAGTGGATGCAACGGTCGGACACCCTAGAATGAGTTTCCTGGATGCCTTTCAGGGCTATCACCAAATACCCCTGGCACTGGATGATCAAGAAAAGACTGCTTTTGTTACCCCCTTTGGGAATTACCACTACAAAGTGATGCCATTTGGCTTGAAAAACGTAGGATCTACATACCAAAGGATAATGACGCGGATGTTTGAGCCGCAGTTGGGAAAGAATATTGAGATTTACATAGATGACATGGTGGTGAATAGCAAGGTTGTTTTAGGGCATGTGAAGGACCTTGAAAACATTTTTGGAATTCTTAGAAAGTATAAATTGCGTCTAAACGCGTCCAAGTGTTCGTTTGGCGTGGGGTCAGGCAAATTCTTGGGCTATATGGTAACTCACAGGGGAATTGAGGTAAACCCTGATCAGATAAAGGCCATTAACAATTTGCAGCCACCTCGGAATCCCAAAGAAGTCCAGAAGTTGACTGGCATGGTCACTGCTTTGAACCGTTTTATCTCTCGATCAGCAGATAGATGCAGGCCTTTCTTCTTGTTGATCAACAAGTGGAAGGGGTTTGAGTGGACTGAAGAATGCGCCATAGCTTTTCAGCAACTTAAGGAATACCTAGCTCGGCCCCCTATCATGTCTAGTCCTGAAGTAGACGAGGTCCTATATGCTTATATTGCTGTGGCCCCCTATGCTGTTAGTTTGGTGTTGGTAAGATTTGATGGCGGTATACAAAGGCCCGTTTATTATGTGAGTAAATCATTGGATGAAGCTGAAATTCGTTATTTGCCATTGGAAAAAGCCATCCTGGCAATAGTGCTTGGTACACGGAAGCTGCCTCATTATTTCCAAGCACATACAGTCGTTGTTCTCACCCAGCTCCCACTCAAGGCCATACTCCGAAGTGCTGACTACACGGGAAGGATTGCTAAATGGGGCACAATCTTAGGGGCTTTTAACATCAAATACATGCCTCGTACATCAGTCAAGGGCCAGATCCTTGCGGATTTGGTGGCCGAGTTCATTGAGCCTCACTTAGAAGAAGTAACACCAACACAGGACATGGATGAAAAATTAGTTGGTATGATTTCTCGACAAGGCCCCTTACCTTGGGAAGTATACGTGGATGGCGCAGCGAACCAGAAAGGTTCCGGAGTGAGGTTAGTGCTAATATCCCCTGAGAAAATCATCATTGAAAAGTCATTGAGGCTGGACTTCTCGGCTACAAATAATGAGGCCGAATATGAAGCTCTACTAACGGGAATGACCATGGTTCAAAAGATGGGCGGAAGGGCAGTGGAAATGTTCTCGGACTCAATGTTAGTCGTTGGTCAAGTGAAGGGAGAATTTGAAGCTAAGGATGAAAGGATGCAGGAGTACTTAAGCCAAGTTAGACACCTTCAATCAAGGTTTGAATCTTTCACTTTGCTGCATATTCCCAGAAGTGGAAACACACATGCGGACTCCCTAGCCACTCTGGCAACTTCCTCGGCACAAGATTTGCCTCGGGTTATCCTCGTGGAGGATTTGTACAAGCCCTCGGATGTGAGAAAGGGGACAGCCCGTGTTCACCAGGTTAGGGTAGGACCTAGTTGGATAGACCCTATAATTTTATTTCTGAATGAGGATACTCTACCTGAAGAGAAGACAGAAGCCGACAAGATACGAAGAAAAGCCACTAGGTTCCGGCTGTCCGAGAACCAAAAATTATATAAGCGCTCATTTTCAGGGCCATATTTACTATGTATACATCCTGAGGAGACTGAATCAATCCTTGAAGAATTACATGAAGGAATTTACGGAAGCCACACGGGGGGTAGGTCCTTGGCACATAGAGCCATTACCCAGGGCTATTGGTGGCCAAACATGCAAAGGGAAGCCCAAGAATACGTGAAAAAGTGCAATCAGTGCCAACGTTTTGCACCAAACATACACTAGCCTGGGGGAGTCCTTAATCTATTATCTAGCCCATGACCATTCGCTCAGTGGGGTTTAGACATTGTGGGTCCGTTCCCTAAGGCGGTAGGAAACAAGAGGTATCTGCTAGTCGGCACAGATTATTTCACCAAATGGGTTGAAGCCGAACCTCTTGCTAACATCAGAGATGTGGACGCAAAGAAGTTTGTTTGGAAAAATATTGTCACACGGTTTGGGATTCCTCATACACTCATCTCGGACAATGGCCTTCAGTTTGACAGCAAATCGTTCAGAAGCTACTGTTGTGAATTGGGGATCACAAATAAGTACTCTACTCCTGCTTACCCCCAGGGAAATGGACAGGCGGAAGATGTTAACAAAGCCATAGTAAACGGACTAAAGAAAAGGCTGGATGATGCAAAAGACAAATGGGTAGAAGAATTACCACACGTCCTTTGGACATACAGGACTACGCCTCGCAAGTCTACTGGGGAGACCCCCTTCTCAATGACTTATGGGGCTGAAGCTGTCATCCCTCTGGAGGTTGGTTTCCCAACGTTAAGAACTAGTTCATACAGTCCGAGTAGCAACAACAAGCATCTAAAGAGGAATTTGGACTTGATTGAAGAAAGGAGGGAGAATGCAATGGTCCAATTGGCGTATTACCAACAAAAGCTCAGACAGGGTTATGATGCCAACATAAAGTTAAGGCCTTTAACACCTGGTGATCTCGTGCTCAGGAAAGTGGTGGGCACTGCAAGGAACCCGGCTTGGGGAAAATTAGGGCCCAATTGGGAAGGGCCATATCGTGTTACCTCGAGGGCTGGCATTGGGGCATATTTTTTGGAAGACTTAGACGGTCATGTAATACCACGCCCCTGGAATGTAAACAACCTTAAAAGGTATTATTATTAATCGAGTTTTTTCTTTGGTCAATATGTTTATTTATTACATAAAGGTTTCGGTATAAGTGTTTAATCTTAAATCCCATCATGCCTGAAGTCCTCGGACCAGATGATGTGGGTTAGTTAACACTCCCTTACAATTATAAGTGTTTAAACTTAAATCCCATCATGCCTGAAGTCCTCGGATTAGATGATGTGGGTTAGTTAACACTCCATTACAATTATAAGTGTTTAAACTTAAATCTCATCATGCCTGAAGTCCTCAGACCAGATGATGTGGGTTAGTTAACACTCCCTTACAATTATAAGTGTTTAAACTTAAATCCAATCATGCCTAAAGTCCTCGGACCAGACGATGTGGGTTAGTTAACACTCCCTTACGATTATACGTGTTTAAACTTAAATCCAATCATGTCTGAAGTCCTTGGATCAGATGATGTGGGTTAGTTAACACTCCTTTGCAATTCTTGCAAGTGTTTAAACTTAAATCCAATCATGCCTGAAGCCCTCGGACCAGATGATGTGGATTAGTTAACACCTCCTTACAATTCTTATTAATGTTTAAATTTAAATGCAATTGCACCTGAAGCCCTCGGGGATATTTAATAGATTCTAACTTATGATAAGCCTCTTCGGTCACGTACTTGGTTCAGAAGCAACGCTCAGTAGTATTCTTTGTAAGTGTTGTGCAAAAACCAATTCGAGTAAAACATCTAATTATTTAAGTACCAGAAAATATATAAAACCTTCATGTCATTCATTGTTTCTTATGATCATTAACAATTCTTATACGATATATTTTTTCCCAGTATTTGTATAAGTTATTTGCGTAGCTAGCAGGAGATCGTTGTTAAGTCTGCTCAGATTACAGTAACTATCGGTTAGCATCATTTGCAATAACAATGAATCTTATAATCTGTGCAATGAAGATATGGAAAATAAAAGAACAATTTCATTGATCAGAAAGAAAGTACTTTTCAATACCTTACAATGTTAAAAAAAAAAAATAATAATAATAATAATAATAATAATAGTAACAATAATAATATGAGACTAATACAAATGAAATAAAAGTCCTAAGCATCTAAGTCTTGTTGGACTGGGTGGCAATAGCATCTTGGGTTTGATCCTTGGGTTCAGAAGGGGTTGCCTTCTTACCCAAGTCCTTACTCTTGTCTTGAGGATCCTCAGCTTGCTTGCCTTGACCACCAGTTTGCTTAGACCCTTTGGGAGCTTTAGGAAGGGTAGGAGGAACTTGGCTTGCCAAAGGCTGTTCTGAGGCCTCAGGGAGTTGTTTGGGTGAAGAAGTCCGAACCTGGGAGTTCGCGAATTTCAGGGTCATAATAAATGCTCCCAAGTTGCCTCAGGTCAGATTCTGCAGGGACCTCAGCAGCGTCAAGGGCCTTACCCCAGGTTATATCACAATAGTCTCTGCTAACTGCGGAGAACTCCTCTGTCAGTCTGACTTGGGTTTCCTCCACCCCAAGCTTGTATGCTGCCTGCTTTTCAACCTCAACTGCCTCCTTGGCCAATTGGGCAGTTTCCTTGGCTTTCTGAAGTTCAGCTCGAAGACCTTTCACCAGTTCTCTCTCTGTCTCCAGATTGATCTCGGTCATGTGCAACTGCTTGCGTTGCTCTTCGGCCTACTTCTCAGCACCTTTAAGGCCATCATCAAGGCTATTCCTTTGCTTGGTCACTTCTTTTAGCTGCTCAGACAACTTATCGTAGTCCTCCTTGAGACTACCCATCTTCCTTTCAACCTGGGACCGGGAATAGGCCTCCGTCTGGGCTTCATTGCAAGCGTTTTTATTCCACTCCTCGGCCACATAAACTTGTTGGGTAATCTACATAGTAGAATGGAAAATTTTAGTATAAAGTAAAAAAAAAAAATGATGAAATGAAAAGAATGACCATCATTTTAATTGAAGAAGTGGATTAATTCACTTACCATGGCTAAGTCCCTCTTAAGGGACAGAAATAGTTACTGCTGATTGAAGCGCCTGTAAGCCTCCATATCCTTTGGCAGGAGAAGAGGCTATTCCAGGGCCTCAGCAATGAAACCTGCCTTCCCCCCTTGGTAATTTCTAATTGTGGTGTCCCAAGGGAAAGGAACACCATCCAATTCTAGTTTTGGGGACCAAGTGCGTTGTCCTCGGTGCACATCGGCGATAAGAGTGTCATCTCGGCTCTCAACAGATGAGCCTCTTTGCCCTTGATGGTCCTTGGCCACTCTCTGTTGCTTGGTTCCTTTTGGTGGCACCACCTAACCTTCTTCAGTATCTGTAATGGGCCTCTTCTTCTTCGGATCAGGGATTGGCTTTAAGCCGAGGTCAGAAAGGATTTGAGGAGGTGGTGGAGGAAGGTTAACAATTGGTTGAGACGGACCGGTCTCTTTGGCCTCAGTTGCTTTCTTCCTGGCCTTCATTAAGTCCCTTAGGCTTGCCATGTCTTCTTCTTCCGAAGAATCGTCTGGAAGGGCAGTTATTAGAACAAGAGCGTGGACGCTGGACTATCTGTCAGTCTCCTCCTCGGCGTCCGAAACTGGAATCACCTGAACTTCTCTTGGTGCCTCTTCTTCAAATTGGAACTAATCAATCTGTTCCTCAAGTGAAGAAGCCGAGGAAGCAACTCTTTCCTCTGCTGCGACTGATTCAAAGGGAACCTGTTGAACCGGTTGGATGAATAAGGGTACACCCTGCGGTTTGGATGTGGCACAGGGGCAAGATCGACCGTAGACAAAAAATTTGGCCGAGCAACGTCTATTCGATTTATGCGAGGGTCTCCTTGCCTTATCGCGTTGCCGACTAGTTGAAATGTGTCCGAGAGTGGCTTGAAATCGAGAATGAGATGTGCGGCCCGAAGTTGCCTGTCTTCACTTACGAAAATCTCTAATCTTAGTAAGCAATTTAGTATGGCAACGTTGGTTAGACTGAGCTAAGGAGATACGTGTCTTTTATCTGTTAACACCACAAAAGAATAAAGCAATCAGAAAGTAAAATACGAATATAAAAAGAAAAGGTACAACGCTAGTGATGAGGATCCTAAATCTATTTCTAGGGAACCTAGATCTGAGATATCCCACCTGGCTCTCCTGGTTGGGTTGGGCAATGAAGACCGTCATGCGACGCTCTTGAGACAATCAGATAGTCGTCTTTCATCCCCTTGTTAGATTTAAGAAGATAGGATATGAGCCTAACGATGTCGGACCGGGATTTAAGATAATATCCCGCCCCTTTTTGTCTATGACACTCGTACATATGTACTACGTCAAGTCAGGTGAGTCCCAAGCCTAGATGTTGGTTCAAAGCATCGATTGCTCCTAGGATCCTAAAGACGTTAGGTGCACACTGGTCGGGACTAAGCCTATGATTACGAAGGTAATCTCTTGTAATGGACCCCATAGGGAGAGTCATTCCCCCTTCTATGAAAGTTATGACTGAGATTATGACTTCTCCCACTCCTCGGTCGGTTAGTAGTCTCTCTGGGGGACAATACCGCAAGTGTACGCCCTGTGGTATGTGATACGTTTCTTTAAATACCTCTATCTGGGCAGGACTATCCACCAAATACCTAAATCTACCCATTTTGGATGACCGGAAAGAGGGAAGCACTAAGAACAATAACGGGGAAATGAGAATTTGAAGGTCGAGGAAGATGGCCGAAGAGAAAAAGATGGGTGCGAAGAAACTGGAACTTACACGAACTGGGTTGGGGAGTGATCCTTAAGTCCTTGGTAAGATTCTTGTGAATTTATGAAGAAATGATACTGATGATTGGAAAGGCTTTGCAAGTTTGAATGCTTGAGTTCGCTGGAGAGTTTGAGAAATCGTGAAGTAAAGGAGAAATGATCTCCTTTGAGGCTTTATATAGGGGCCAGAAAATGAGTGGGAACTATCCCGCTTAGATTCTGAGGAAAAATATCGTCCGTTGGATCAATGGCTCACTGTTGGATGTCAGAGACATAGCGCCGCCTGGAGCAATTAATAGCGCTTCGTAAATACCGAAACGTCAGCAGCCATGATGAAGTGCCTAAATCTATGCTCCCACGCGTGTAAATTCAGGTAAGTTTTACGTTATTAGCCTTTATTTTTACGGCAGATCAAAATTCTATTTTTTTTCCTCGGATGCGAGGGAAAAATTAAAATTTTGAGGGGCTATTGTGGGGATAAGAGCTCAAATTCATATATTGGGCCTTAGGCCCTATTTAAAGATATGAGTATGTCCGAGGAGGAGTAAAGGATTGAGAAAAGCCCCAGAATGGAGAATCACGTAAGGAAATGATGAAGGAGTATAGTCCGAGGAGTATATCCTCCTCGGACTTGAAGAATATCGGTCAAGGGAATACCTGGGTAGCTTGGGTGAACTTCCAGGAAGTTCCAGCGATAAGGATGAACTTCATGCACGTATAAAAATGATAGAAATAAAGAAATATCTAAAAAAAAAGCTACTACCACCGCATTTAATGCACTGCAGCAACTTTTCTGGCCGCATTTATGTGGAGAAAACTCCTGAACAGTGCAATCTCAGCTGCCACCACTCATGAAAAACTAAAGAAGATACCTGATGTGACATGTACTCAAGTGAATGCATAGATGAAAAACAAGTGTACGATGAAGATAGTTTAAAATAAAACTATATAAATGTAAAAGACCTCTCAGGAAGGGAGGATCGAAGAAAGAAGAAAAAGAAGAAGAAGAAAAATTTACTGTAGCTCTAAGAGTGACATTTGTCATTCAAATTATAATTGGTCTCTTCGGACCTAAATTTATTCAAGTTCTCGGCGTTTTAGTACTTGTTCTTTTATTAACATCTTGATTAACTGTTGTTAAGTTCACAAACAGCCTAGTTCTTTCACCCACTCTCTACAAATTCATTGTATTGGGCTTAGTGGGCTCACATCCCATCTCTTTTGGGCTTGGGCTACAAATCTTGACCCTACAATTATAATTATCAAATTTCATTATGCCTATTAATAATTATCATAATTATCAAATTTCATATTTAGACAAAAAAAAAAAAAAAAAAATAAATCATATTTTGTTAAACTTTCCCGACATGGCAAGGATTACTAACTAGTTATAATGTATTTTCAATATTTTAATTTCCAATTCATTCATAAATATAATAAAAAATTATTAATATTATAATTAAATTTAAAATAAATATTTCTGATTATAGTAGGTCGTACCATACCTTAAAGTACTATAGAAGATTAGATGGAAAAATATCTGTTAAAAAAAATAAAAACTCATTTCTGTACCCTTTCATAAATTAAAAATTCAATGCAGTAAGACCCCCTCATAAATGGGATTTTTAATTCTCTTGTTAGGAGTTCTAGATGGTAATTAATTAAAAATTAGATTTATCATTTCTGAATCTGATTAGTTTATAATTTAGAGATAAGTAAAGAATATTTTTACATACACGACTGACTTGTTATAAAATGTAAGTCAAATTTATGCACGGAAAGGATCGTGCTTCGCAGTGTAAAGTACGTAATAATACTAATATTTTCTTGTTCAAATTGCTTGAGATGTTTTCGTTTTTTTGCGGCAAGTTGTGAGGATTATTGGATCAAGCTTGCCAATTAATTGACTGTAAATTTTTATTCCCACACTTAATAATTTTCATGACTTTTAGTTATAACTTATACGGCCAATATTTTGGCTTTACGCTTGTATGTATGACCACCAAACCGCGTCAGACTAGAGTCACTAGACTAGTGCATGAAATAATAAAATAATAAAATATTTCCCTAATCTAAGGGAGAGAGATATATAAATTAACAATTCATTCTAAAATAGTAAAATGTAACCATTCAAAGACTGTAAAGTGGTCAGTAGTGGAAATGGAACTAATTGAAAGTTTGAATTCAAAACTCTCACTCTCTTGCTTGCTTAGAAGTGTGGAACTGCGATCGTGATTTGTCGAGTTATATGGGCCACTAATCTTCTTTTGAATCTTTCTGACTTTTGCGTTTGTGTTCACACTCTTTTATGGCTCTTCCTGTCCTTGCCTAGAGAAAAGTTTAATGGAATCTTCCCCAGTTCTCTTTATAATTTTTCATAAGGTCAATAAAAAGAATCTTTAACTATTTGGGATTTGCAATCACTTCCATGTGGATCTGCAATTGCATCATTTGATGATGTGACTTCCCCAGTTCTCTTTGACCAAATTACAAGAAATATGTAAAAAAAAATTAAGTTAATAGATATTTTAAGAGTATTTGTTAATAAATTATTTTATAAAAAAATTAATATTTTTTTTATAAAAAAATAAAAAGGTAAAAAAAAATTAATTATTATTGTTTTTTTCAATAAAAAATTTTAAAAATATTTCTTAACCAATACCAGTATTTATTAACGTTTCTTAAAAGCAAAAGCAAAAAAGAAATACCCTAGTTACCAACCTTTATTTGTTGGGTCCTAGTTACCAGGTTCTGGAAAAGCTTTTTTTCCCAGGCGTGGTCTGCATGCAAAATGCAAGTCACGAAATGCCAACAAGAAGACACATTGTACCTGTTCACATTAAATTGTTAATCTCTCAAATCCTATTGCAATCATGTTACAAATCAATATACCTGTGTATAATAGTCTATCATATTTATTAATTTTATGTTTTTTTTTAGATACAATAGAATGAAGTTTTTGTTCTTTATATTTATCCTCTTCATCTATTTAGCAAAGGAGAAAGTCCATTTTACAATTAAGTTTTTATTTTTTGAATTTAACAATATAGAGAATGTCATACCATTTAATATTTAATACACTTTCATATTTATAATATTTAATTTAAATTATAAAATAAATTCATTTCAAAATGGAGAGAATTCTTTACTAATGTAGAATGTAGATATGCATGACAAAAAATTTTAACTTGAAAAAGAAAAAGAATATGCATTTTAATTATCAGTTAAAAGGCATGGTTTCGAGCATTTTAGAATTAGACATTTTTTGATGTTCATGGCTAACAGCCTAACACTAATGAGATTGGGCAGTAATTGTACAAAACTACAAATTTAATTTCTCAGTGTATCTCAAGGGAAACATAAAAGGATAATATTTTATTAAGTTCTTAAACAACCTTGAAATTTCTGAAGTGGACTTATGATAATATACGGTAATAGACTTGATTAACTTAATAACTTTCAACCTTCTTAATTTAAATTACTTGAAAATAATAAAATCATTATAATATATAGTTGAATAATAAAATTACATCTTTAACTATTAAAATTAGAAGATATGATCAATAGATGCAATAATATCAATTACACAACAGCTGGGCATGCCAAATGTTTGAAGTGTCATGAAAAATGGAGTAAACATGAAATGGATTTCATGGTTTTGAGCCTCGAAGGATTAATATCTAATAATTAGCCTAATCATATTTGCTTTGTTCTTAAACTTGTTAACATATGTCAACATCATCAACGTTTGGTGGGCACTTTCACACACATAAGTAGCTTAATGACAAAAAATTTAGAACCACTTTACATGTGTTCTGGAAAGTGAAATTACATTGCGAAGAGAGCACCACATTCGTCTCATTAATTTGTAATGACCTCTTCTGTCGAGGCATATATTTGGAGTATCTTGTTAAATTTCCCTACAATAATACCCACGTCTACTTTCCAGTGTTGACCCTTAACACATAATACTACAAACACAAACTATTTTATAATATTTTTACAAATTGCTGATGTGGCAAATTCTTACTAGTTCTAATATGGGCTCATTACTAACATCACATTTTTAGTTACAATAACTATTTGGAAAATACTAAAGTCACATCAGCAGTTTATAAAAATGTTGTAAAATAGTTTATGGCTGTTGCATTACTCTTCAAACCATATATATATATATATATATATATATCGTATGTAATATTCTCTCTGTCCATTAGTAATCATAAATCAATTCAAGCTGAACGAGTCCGCCAATTCTAGAGAAGAATAATAAATGAAAGAAAGCTCTCACAAACCATTACACGTTTTGATGGAGCCTTCTTTGTAATTATACCCTTCAAGTGGAGAGATAAGTCAAAAGGAATGTTGTACGTACTCATAAGACGCGGACAGATAATCATAAATTCATAATAATCCTAGAAATTTTTTCAGAGAGTCCTAATAGACTTTGCAACAAAAATACACCACTGCTTTACCAAAACATCTCTCTCTCTCTCTCTCTCTCTCTCTCTCAAAAGAAGGAGGAATTATTCAATACATTGGAATGACCACCTCAGCAATGTCTAGTGATCCTCCAATTCAATAATATTATGCATGTGTTTAAATTAATAGAATTAGATAAAATCATAAAACTCACAATCCTAATCGCATTGTCTGAATAAATAAAAAATAAATAAAAACTTTCAATACTACCATTTTCCCAACTTCGACATTAGCAATCATATGCACCCAAAAAAAAAAAAAAAATCACAGGAAATTTGTAGTGGTCTTTTCTTTCCCTAGAGGTTGAGACGTGTGTTATAACAAGTGCGGATACCCACTAATCTAAGCTTTTTGTGAAAAAAGGAGATCGATCGAACCTAGCACTCAGGTAGAATAGTCCTTTACTCATTGTCTACCACAATGTATGCATGCATGTGATCATTTTTTGGTCACAAAATGGGCCTTTGTTCCTTTTCTACTACTACTACTAGTTTGCACACAAACTTTAAACCCAAAGTTGAAATAGCATTTTATGAAATATAATAATAATAATAATAATAATAAGTAAAAATGGGGTGGTGGTTAACCTTTAGTGAAAGCTAAATAAAGGAGGAAACCAAGCATTTTTGTATTTTAGGAGCTGGAACTCCCAACTCCTGCAAATTTGATAACTATCAAAGGATGTTCAAATTTGTGAGGTTTGAAATTTCCCCAAAGAAAAATTTTCATCACAGCTCCACATTGGGTACAGTAAAGAACCCATATATGGATAAGTGACGTCAGATTGAAAGAGGGAAAATCGAATTATGCATGTCATGGAATTTTGAGACTCAAGATTTCGTTAGCCCTTGGGATTTCGGCCAAGGTAATTCTTAGGAATATATATATTTGGATTTTACTAATGTGTGCCCTAAGGGCACACATTAGTTTTCATTTTTGGAAAAAAAATTTTCGAGAATTGAAAAAGTATTGACAGCTTTTTCAATTTCCGAAAAAAAGTTTCCAAAAGTGGAAAGTTTAATGTGTGCCCTAAGGGCACACATTAACCGGACCCTATATATTTATATATATATATATATATGGAGAAAGAGATATTAATAATACATGGCAACTATTTCAACCTGAACTTGTGGAAACTTTTAACGTGAGTGCTCAGAGACTAATTATTAGGATTGTGATTAAGATGGAATTTAATTAACAAAGACATATAGTATTGTATACTATATTATTGAATGGGAAGATCATTAAGCATTGCTAAAATGATTCTTCGTGTGTACTAAATAGAATGGATGAAGTCGATCTCAATTTCAAATTTTCATTAATAGAAAGTCCTACTTTCATTGGCTAAATTAACTTGTTTGTTTGAAATTATTTTCACCACCCAATCACTTCAGGGTTGTGGCCAACAATCAATTAATAATAATTGTGGGCGGATGACCTACAAAATTTTGTCATCGCAGAGTCACAGATGCTCCCATTACTTTGTTGGATCACTTAAGTTTATATCAAACGTAGATTCTACTTCCACAATCCTCCCGTGTATATACTCACCAAAAATTTATTTGTATGATGTAAGGATAACTAAAAATTATATAAATTAAATAAAGTATTATATTAACATAATCTTATTTAAAACTTGAGAAATAATATATATATTGTGGGGTCAGAGAATCTAGTAACCCCGGCCCACTTCGTACCAAGCCCAAGGCCCATGTCGAGGATGAAGAAACGCCCGAGGACGGAGTGTGAAAGTCCAAATTACCTAGGAGCCTTGCCGAGGACGACCATGTCCTCGGCCAACCGAGACCATGGGAGGAGGAAGTAACGAGCCACCAAAAACAGCCTTCCCGAGCATCTAAAGAGAAGGAACAAGTACAACGTGTCAGCCGTGGATGCATGGTGGAGGAGCAAGCCTAAGATGAACTGTCACCTCCACATTAAATACCCACAACTAACGTTCTGGCCGCATTAATGAGGAAGTGACCCCTGAACAGTGCAGCCTTGGCTGCCGCAGCCCACATAAAGAGTGGGAAGGCGGCTGATGGGACAAGCACTCAAGTAGTGACCTGCTTGATCGACAAATGTATGGCTAAGATCAACTGAAATGGGGTATTTAATATAAGGAATCCCTCTTGAAAGGGGGACGGAAAAACAGAAGGAAATCACAAGTATAGAACATTGCAGCAACCTGTAACAACGAAAAACCCCTGTAACCAACCTCTGAAAGAATAATAAGAATCTCAAGCTCCCAATAGGAGTGCCGAGGAGCAACATTGCACACTCGAATCCACGTCCATGCTATTCAATCCACATGCAACCATGCCTGGTTGTTGCATCCCTCACTAGGGCCTAGTTCTTGAACCCGCTCTCTACAAATTCATTGTATTGGGCTAGCTGGGCTTGAGTCCACTCACTCAACAGTAGAAGTGCTCAAACCCAGTCCCTACAATTGGCGCCGTCTGTGGGAAGAACTTGTGTGTTAGTAAGGGCAACGATCAAGCATGGTAGGATCAGGCCCTCATCAAGCAGGCTCCCATCAGCCTGAACCGGTCAAGTCCCAGCACCAGGGTAACTTCGCCAACCCTAAGCGCGATCGAAATGAAGAGAATGGAAGATTTCGAGAGGGAAGTGTGCACACCACTCAAACCAGCAGAAGCTACTCGCGTGGGGACAGCCATGCGCCCCAAAGACAAAACAACAACCGGGCCATACAACCAAAAGAGGTTAGGAGCTGCGTGACTCGGGGGCAGAACGATGAGTAGGCCATGCAGCGAGAGATAGACGATCTGAAGAGGAGGTTGCGCCATGCACAACGAAGGCGACCTCAACCTAGCCCCGACCTGCCCTCTGACGACGAAAGCGACGATGACTATAGGCAAAGATCAAGAACTCCTCCAAGCGAGACCTTCTCCCATGAAGAGGAGCACTACCGGAAGCGCAAGCGTAAAAGCCCATCCCCTAGGGGCTTGGGATACGATGCCATGAGCAGGGCACTGGACCAACTGTCCAAATCGCCCTTCACCTGCCATATAGAAGGGGCTGCATTTCCTCAGCGGTTCCAGCAACCAACCTTCTCCATTTATAACGACAAGACGGACCCTGTAGAGCATGTGCGCCAGTTCAACCAGAGGATGGCTGTTCATTCTAAGAACGAGGCGTTGATGTGCAAGGTTTTCCCTTCTAGCTTGGGTCCAGTGGCGATGAGGTGGTTCAATGGCTTGAGGACGAATTCCATAAATTTGTACAGACAGCTGACCCAGGCCTTTGGCTCCCGCTTCGTTACAAATAACATAGCCTCTCGGCCCTTGAACGCGCTACTGTCTTTGTCCATGCAAGATGGAGAGACTTTAAAGGCCTACTCGGGTCGATATTGGGAGGTGTACAATGAAGTGGAGGGCAATTTTGACGATGTCGCCATCAGTACCTTCAAAAATGGTCTCCCAACTAGACATGGCCTAAGGAAGTCCCTGACAGGTAAGCCTGCCACCAGTGTGCGCCAACTGATGGATCGGATCGACAAGTACAAACGAGTGAAGGAAGACCAGCTGCAGGACAGAGGAAAGGAGAAGGCTATCCCTCAGGAGAGGAGGGATTTCAGGTCGGACCGATACAACAACACCCGCCCGAGGAGGGACCTCGTGGGACAATCTGGAGTAGCCGACACACAGACTGTCCATGCCATATTTCGAGAGCCAGTACATAGGGTGTTGGAGAAAATCGAGAACGAGCCATACTTTAGGTGGCCGAACAAGATGGTGGGGGAATCCACGAAGCACAATCAGAACCTTTATTGCTGGTACCATAGGGACCACGGACATACCACAGAGAACTGTAGGAATCTCCGGAGCTATCTGGACCAGCTGGTCCGAGAAGGAAAGCTGAAGCACCTTCTGCACCACCCCAGTGACCATCAAGGCCGGACCCATCAGGAGCCCCAGAGAGATAACGCTCTAAGGGCGCCCGCAGGGACGATCAATGTAATCTTGGCCACACCAGGAAGAACAGGCACGCGCCCTTCACGAGTGTTGTCTGTAGCCCAGCTGCCTGCCGAGGAGTCCCAGCCAGAGCCGAAAAGGGCCAAAAGGAATTTCCACCCGACTTTGAGTTTCTCGAAGGAAGACAAGATCGGGACCACCCAGCCCCATGATGATGCTCTGGTGATCACTCTCAGAATCGAGGACTACGATGTGAAAAGAGTGATGGTGGATGGTGGCAGCGCGGCCGAGGTCATGTACCCAGACCTCTATAAGGGGCTAGGGTTGAAGCCGGAGGACTTAACGCACTATAGCTCTCCCTTGACGAGCTTCGATGGGAAGCTCGTTATCCCAAAGGGCATGATCAAGCTACCCATCCAGACCGGCCCAGAAGTGGTGGAGGTGAACTTTATAGTAGTGGACACCTACTCCCCCTACACAGCCATCGTAGGAAGGCCCTGGCTCCACACCTTGGGGGGTGTTGCCTCCTCCCTGCACCAGAAGGTGAAATTCCCGTCAGGGGATCAGGTCCTTGAGATCCGCGGTTGCCAGCCCACAGTGAGGCAGTGCATGGTGGCCGCCATATCACATCTGCTCGACGCACAGTCCTCGGCCACGGCTGAAGAGAGCTTATAGCAATCAAATACACCGGCGGCGCCTCCTGATGCAGCCGCCGAGGAAGTAAAATGTGAGGATCTAGAGAAAGTGGTAATTGACGACGACCCGGAGAAGTTCTTTCGGGTCGGAGCTCGGCTGCCTCCCAAGGAGCAGGAGGAGCTAATTGTTTCCTCAAAAGCAATATTGACGTGTTTGCATGGGATGCCTGTGATGCCCCAAGGATTGATCCGTCCTTCATCTGTCACCATCTCAACGTCAATCCGTCCATAATTCCCAAGAAACAGCTACCCCGGCGCCCATCGAGAGAGCACGCTGATGCGATTAGGGAAGATGTGAATAAGCTTAAGCGCGCATGGGCTATCAAAGAGGTCTTTTACACCGAATGGTTGGCCAACACTGTGGTGGTAAAAAAGAAAAGCGAAAAGTGGAGGGTCTGTGTGGACTTCACCGACTTGAATAGAGCATGTCCAAAAGACCCGTTCCCCATGCCTCGGATAGACCAGCTGGTGGATGCAACCACGGGCCATCCTCGGATGAGCTTCCTAGACGCCTTTCAAGGCTATCATCAAATACCACTAGCCTCGAAAGATCAGGAGAAGATAGCCTTTGTGACGCCCGTTGGGAACTACCACTACAAGGTAATGTCGTTCGGTCTGAAGAACGCAGGGTCCACCTATCAAAGGATGATGACGAGAATGTTCGAGCCGATACTGGGCAAGAGCATCGAGATCTACGTTGATGATATGGTGGTAAAGAGCAAAGTGGTGTCCGAACATTTAGGAGACCTCGGCCGCACCTTCGACGTCTTGAGGAAGCACAAGTTGCGCCTAAATGCTTCCAAGTGCTCGTTTGGCATGGGATTTGGCAAGTTTTTAGGATACATGATTACCCACAGGGGAATCGAGGTTGATCCTGACCAAATCAAGGCTATTCATAATGACGAGAATGTTCGAGCCGATACTGGGCAAGAGCATTGAGATCTACGTTGATGATATGGTGGTAAATAGCAAAATGGTGTCCGAACATTTAGGAGACCTCAGCCGCACCTTCGACGTCTTGAGGAAGCACAAGTTGCGCCTAAATGCTTCCAAGTGCTCGTTTGGCATGGGATTTGGCAAGTTTTTAGGATACATGATTACCCACAGGGGAATCGAGGTTGATCCTGACCAAATCAAGGCTATTCATAATCTGAAACCTCCGCAAAATCCCAAGGAGGTCCAAAAGCTTATTGGAATGATCGCGGCCTTGAATCGATTCATTTCCAGGTCGGCTGACAGGTGCAGACCCTTTTATCTCCTGATTAACAAGTGGAAGGGATTTGAGTGGTCCGAGGATTGTGTCATGGCCTTCCAGCAACTCAAGGAGTACCTATCCCGGCTACCCATCATGTCCAATCCTAAGGCCGACGAGGTCCTATACGCATACATTGCTGTGGCGCTTCACGCTGTGAGCCTGGTTTTGATTCGGGATGACAATGGCGTTCAAAAACCAGTCTATTACGTTAGCAAGTCACTACACGAAGCTGAGGTCAAGTACCTACCCTTAGAGAAGGCCATACTAGCTGTAGTCCACGCTACACGAAAGCTCCCCCACTATTTTCAGGCTCACACAGTGGTTGTCCTGACCCGATTACCCTTGAAGTCTGTACTCCGAACCGCTGATTACACAAGCAGGATCGCCAAGTGGAACACAATTCTAGGGGCTTTTGACGTCAAATACATGCCTCGGACGTCCATAAAGGGCCAGGTCCTGGCTGATCTGGTGGCCGAGTTCGCTGAACCACCAGTAGAGATGCCACCCGAAAAGATAAGCATGGACGAAAAATCAGTTGGGGCGATCTCCACCTCGGGGCCACCATGTTGGAGGGTATACGTTGATGGCGCGACAAATCAGATGGGATCTGGAATAGGGCTAGTCTTAATATCCCTTGAGGAGTCTGTCATAGAAAAATCCCTAAGGCTAGGGTTCTTGGCCACAAACAATGAAGCCGAGTATGAAACACTGTTACAAGGGATGGTCATGGTGCAGAAAATGGAAGGAAAAGCAGTGGAGATGTTCTCGGATTCAAGATTGGTGGTAGGCCAGGTAAAGGGAGAACTGGAAGCCAGAGATTCAAGGATGCAGGAGTACCTAAGTAAGGTTAAACGCTTGCAGTCAGATTTTGATCTTTTCAGCTTGTCACATGTCTCTAGGAGTGGAAACACCCATGCCGATTCATTGGCCACACTTGCCACCTCCTCGGCAGGGGATTTGCCTCGGATCATTCTTGTGGAGCATTTGGAAAGAGCAAATGAGGTGGTGGAGGGCGCGATCCACGTCCATCAAGTCAGAATGGGTCCCAGCTGGATGGATCCCATGGTAAGGTTCCTTAAAGATGACGTCCTGCCCGAGGATAAGTCAGAGGCTGAAAAAATACGAAGGAATGCTTCTCGGTTCTGGCTGTCCGAGGACCAAAATTTGTATAGGCACTCCTACTCTGGACCATACCTACTGTGTATTCACCCCGAGGCATCAGAGGTATTACTCGAAGAGCTGCACGAGGGGATCTGTGGGAGCCACACAGGAGGAAGATCCCTGTCTCACCGAGCCATCACACAAGGATACTGGTGGCCGGGGATGCAGAAGGAGGCCTTGGAGTATGTTAAGAAGTGTGACCAATGCCAAAGGTTCGCCCCAAATATTCATCAGCCTGGAGGGGTCCTCAACCCCTTGTCCAGCCCATGGCCGTTCGCCCAGTGGGGCTTCGATATTGTAGGCCCTTTCCCCAAGGCACTAGGGAATAAGAGATATCTGTTGGTTGCCACAGATTATTTCACTAAATGGGTTGAAGTTGTGCCGTTGGCCAACATCAGAGATGTGGATGCTAAAAAATTCCTTTGGAGAAACATTGTCACGCGATTCGGGGTCCCTCATACCCTCATTTCGGATAACGGACTCCAATTCGACAGCAAGGCCTTCAAGAGGTACTGTTGCGAACTTGGGATCACAAACAGATACTCAACTCCAGCTTATCCTCAGGAAAATGGACAGGCCGAGGCTGTCAACAAGGTCATTGTCAATGGGCTTAAGAAGAGACTGGATGACGCCAAGGGAAGATGGGTAGAAGAGCTGCCACACGTTCTTTGGACGTTCCGGACCACGCCGCGGCGGTCAACGGGGGAGACACCTTTTGCCATGACTTACGGGGCCGAGGCTGTTATCCCTCTGGAGACAAACTTCCCAACGCTAAGGACGAGCTCTTTCACTCCAGACAGTAATGATGAACTGTTGGGGAGGAGCCTAGATCTGGTTGATGAACGAAGGGAAAGGGCAATGATCCAGCTGGCCTATTATCACCAGAAGCTCAAGCAGGGATATGATGTCAATGTGAAGCTAAGACCACTAGCACGGGGGGACCTAGTGTTGAGGAAAGTTGTGGGGGCTGCTAAGAACCCTTCCTGGGGAAAGCTGGGGCCCAACTGGGAGGGGCCATATCAAATTACCTCGGTAGCGGGGATAGGTGCATACTACTTAGAAGACCTAGATGAAAAACCTGTACCTCGTCCGTGGAATGTAAATAACCTGAGGAGGTATTATTATTAATGAAAGCATCCCTTTTCTTGTGATTTGAATTTCAGGTCTATTATGATTATATATATTATATTTTGGCGGCCACCTAAAGTACTAGACTGAACCACTTCAAGGAAAACCTGGGTACTAGATTGAACCAAGGTCTTGCATGATCTTTGGACTCAAACCTATGGGGAAACTAACCACTTCAAGACAAACCTGAGTACTAGACTGAACCAAGGTCTTGCATAGTCCACGAACTCAAACCTATGGGGAAACTAGCTACTTACAGAGGAATCTAAGTGTTAGACAGAACCAAGGTCTTGTATGATCCTCGGACTCAAACCTGTGAGGAAACTAGTCACTTATAGAAGAACCTAAGGGTTAGACGGAACCAAGGTCTTGCATGGTCCTCGAACTCAGACCTCTGGCGAAACTGGCTACCCTCGGCAGAGGCATAAATAAACACAAGCCCATGAGCATCACTTAAAGCATTCAGAGGCACATTGAATCTAACCCCTTAGCACGAACCAATGTTGTAAAGTTGTTCCCTCAGTATTCAATTAAGCAAGAATAGGTCGTGGTGTCAAGGTGGTTCAATTATCGACCAAGGTCTAAGTGGAAACTATCATTATAGCCTTTAAATTTTTTGGCTGCCAGTTCAGAATGAAAAGCATGCAGAGCTTCTGAGATTGTGAAGCTAATAATTAAAGCCCAGGTTATATCAGTGGTAAAACTCATCACAACAACAATTAACACATAAAGTAAAAAAGAGATGATTCATACATTCAATTTAAAAGTAACAGTACAGTGCTTTAAAAAAAAGAAAAGAAAGAGAAACAACAACAACAAAAGCAGAAAACGGAAGGCAAAAGCTAGCTAAGACAGCCTATTTCTTCGACTTGAGCTTTATCTCCCCCTTGGGAGGCTATCCAGAGGCGTCCTCGGGGTCCTCGGAGCTTTGACCTAGGGGAACGGCCTGCAGAGGCACCACCATGAGAGCTGTCTCCTTGGTTGGAGGGGCAACTTGGGGAAGGTCCCCCTGGGCAAGAAGAGCCTGGGAGTCAGTAGGAGGGACTTGAGGACCAATAGGGGGCCTCACCACATCTGGGGGCGCTTCCAGATTACTGGTTTCCCCTTCCTTTAGCACCCTCTGATGCTCAGCCTCCTCGACAGGCCTATCAGTAGAGGTGGGATCCTTAGCAGCATCAGCCTAGTCCCCATCTGCCGCTTCGGGGACAGTGTCGGCTACAGAAGTGGCAGAGGCAGCCTCTCGAATAGTGGAAGGGTAATACACTCTCTCGGCCCTCTTAAGCTCAGACGAGGCCTCGACCCCCGCTTGGTTGAGGGCCTCATTCCAAGTCTAGGAGCAGTAGCGCCTGCATACCTCAGGGACTTGAGCCTTGAGGGCAGCCTCGGTCTTAGCCACTCCTTCAGCAAAGGCCTCTTCCTCCGCTTGCTCTTTAGAGCTCTCGGCCTCTGTCCTCGCAGACTCAGCCTCTGCTTTGGCTCTTAGAGCCTCATCCCTGGCGTGCTCGGCAACGCCTTTGGCCCCCACTGCCTCGGCCAACCTCTGCTTTAAGTCGGTGATGTGCTCCTTAGCAATTTGCAGTTGGCCCTCAGCGTCTTGAAGGCGCCTCGTCTGGTCGGCGGCCTGCTTTTGAGCACCAGCTAAGCCCGACACTGCGCTATCTCTGGCCTTCGTCACCTCCTTTAGAGCCTCCCTCGCCTTCTTGAGGTCATCCTCGGATTTGTTAAGGACTCGCGTGGCATCCAGGCAGTTGTCACGTTCCTGCTCCAGGGCCTTGCTCTGTTTATTGGCCTCCTCTTCCAGCCTGTAAGTGGCCTGGACAGCCTGCAAATTGAAACAAACAAATGATAAGTTTGGGAACCGAAGGGTAAAATCAACAAACTCTCAAGTGGCGGATGGCTTACCATGCCTAAGTACCTCTTCATGCTGAGGATGACCTCTTGCCTCCTTAGGTCCCCCAATTGAGCCATATCGGCGGGGAGTAACAGGGACCTCTTAAGCGCATCAGCCACATACGTGCCTTCACCCCCTCTAAAGTCCCTGAGGGAGGCATTATCCATCAAGGGCACCCCATGGAGCATTGGGGCAGGGAGCCATGCCTGGGCCTCGGACTGTACAACCACCTCTCTTCCTTGGCCCTGGTGCCCAGTTTTCTGCTTCTTAAGAGGGCGTCGAGCCTCAGCCTCCTCGGGGGAAGAGCGAGTCCTCTAAACTCCCATAGGCCCTTTACTCTTAGGGTCCTTCTTGTGCTTGGGATCAGCTGGCTCAGGCCTTGGTGGCAAGCTCGGCTGAGGTGGAGAAGGAGGAAGCTTAGACTGGGCAGAAGACGACCTAGTCTGAACAGACTGAGACTTGGACGGCGCAGGAGGAAGCTTGGGTTGGGACTCTCCCAGCTCGTCCCTCCCCGGCTGGCCCTCAAGCAGGTCAAGCAGGCTGGTCTGGGGTTGCCTCTTAAAGCCCATCTCGGCCTGGGGAGAAGTCCTTGCAGAGAGGAGGTCCGCCTCGGTCAGATTAGGATCGCCCAAGTCACCAGAGGGATCCTCGACTAGGTGGACTTGGTCAAAAGCGCTAAATTCGTCCTCGGAGGGACCCAAATCAACAACTTCTTCCTCTTCTCCTAGCTCTTCTTCCTCGGCCTCCGCAACGTGGGCAGAGGTAAAAGGACCTGCCGACGAAATACCTTCCGAAAGCAAGAGACCCTTCGAGAAACAAAAACCCCTGCTCCACTACAGTTATGCTATGAAGCCGAGGATTTTTGGCTCTGATCACGTGCTTCGGAGCCGGGAACAACTTCTGGAGCGGCTTGTACCCGAGGATCTTGTGGGCGGCTCTAACTTGGTTGTCAGCCTCGTTCACAAAGATCTCCGCCCTGAGGACCTTTTCCAAGTCCTCCTTGTTGACCAGGTTAAAATGACGCTCACAGGCGTGCGGATCTGTAGAAAAGAAAACATGTTCCCGTTAGTAACCAAACAAAGCAGACCTACAACCCAAAAGACTAGACCCTCTCCTACTCAAAGTACCCCACCTGGTGTCCCCTCCTCTGTCGGACAATGGAGGCCATCGTGCCACTCCCCGGACACGATGAGAAAGTCTTTGTTCAACTCCTTGTTGGACTCAGGAAGGCACTGGATAAGCCGGACCTTATCATCCCTAGTCTTCATGTAATAAGACTTACCCTTCAGTTTTTGGAGGTTGTAGCACCAGTTTATATCATGATGGGTTAACCTCAACCCCATCTGCTCATTCAAGGCGTCCACACAACCCAGTATTCTGAACACGTTGGTGGCGCACTGTGTGGGGGCCAACCTAAAGTACCTAAGGTAACCCCTCGTTATTGGCCCCATGGGGATTCTCATACCACCCTCGAGGAAGGCAATTATGGGAATCACAACCTCACCCTCCTCCCTCCGAATGTGCCACTCCTCTTTCGCACAGTACCTCAAGCCCACATTACTGGGTATCCTATAATCGGCGATGAATTTCTCCATCGCCTCTTCAGACTCAACTAGCTTCTTAAATCTACCCATCCCTAACAACGGCTAAGAGACTTAAGAAAGGGCGAAGGAAAGAAAGGACTCAGAGAGGAAGTTTGAGCTAGAGAGAGAGAAGAAGACTTACAGAAATGAGGAAAAGCTCCTCGGACAGGCTTTTTGTTCTGAAAAAGGCGTGAGTGTAGTTGGAGATTTGACCGAATTCAATGAACGCGCGCAAGGACTCTTCAGTGCAAAAGTAAGGAGGCCGATCAGACCAAACGGGTATTTATACCCCCAATTAAAGATAACCGTGCAAGTTTCCCCACCCATAAAGCTGGGAAAAGCCCAGCCGTTGGATTGGCATCACGCCGTTGAACGTGGGAAGCACAGAGCCGCCAGAATTAAATGAGGGCGCACTCCGTATACCAAAGCGCTAGGAACGTGCCTTGGACATGTGAAAAGACTGGCACTGACGGAGGATAAGACGTGGCAAGCCATCACGACGGCCCAAGGATGTCAAAATCCTCCTCTCCGCCCGAGGACCCGGACCGCAGGATTTTAAGGGGCTATTGTGGGGTCAAAGAATCTAGTAACCCCGGCCCACTTCGTACCAAGCCCAAGGCCCATGCCGAGGATGAAGAAACGCCCGAGGATGGAGTGTGAAAGTCCAAATTGCCTAGGAGCCTTGCCGAGGACAACCATGTCCTCGACCAACCGAGACCATGGGAAAAGGAAGTAACGAGCCACCAAAAACAGCCTTCCCGAGCATCTAAAGAGAAGGAACAAGTACAACGTGTCAGCCGTGGATGCATGGTGGAGGAGCAAGCCTAAGATGAACTGTCACCTCCACATTAAATGCCCACAACTAACGTTCTGACCGCATTAATGAGGAAGTGACCCCTGAACAGTGCAGCCTTGGCTGCCGCAGCCCACATAAAGAGTGGGAAGGCGGCTGATGGGACAAGCACTCAAGTAGTGACCTGCTTGATCGACAAATGTAGGGCTAAGATCAACTGAAAGGGGGTATATAATGTAAGAAATCCCTCTTGAAAGGGGGATGGAAAAACAGAAGGAAATCACAAGTATAGAACATTGCAGCAACCTGTAACAACGAAAAACCCCTGTAACCAACCTCTGAAAGAATAATAAGAACCTCAAGCTCCCAAGAGGAGTGCCAAGGAGCAACATTGCACACTCGAATCCACGTCCATGCTATTCAATCCACATGCAACCATGCCTGGCCGTTGCATCCCTCACTAGGGCCTAGTTCTTGAACCCGCTCTCTACAAATTCATTGTATTGGGCTAGCTGGGCTTGAGTCCACCCACTCAACAGTAGAAGTGCTCAAATCCAGTCCCTACATATATATATATATATATAATAACATAAAATAAAGTTATATTAAATATATAATGGATGTACATCTTATAAGAACAAGTGTTTACTAAATCATAAAAACATATAATGAATTCAAATGAGTAATACATTACTCAATTTGCTAGCAAATTGATCATCAATATTATATTCAGTTAGTTTTTCTTTTCTTTTTTTGGGTGTGTGAAACAGTTTAAAATTTTTAGAATTGGGAGGTTGATTGTGCGTTTCAGTAATTTAAATGTTAAGTTTAATTGAAGTGATAGTTTAAATTAAAAAAATTGTAACTAATCCACACAAAAAATTAGAAAAAAGATGTTAAAAGTATTATAAATTTTATTTTATACATTTTATAAATAAGTGTGCCGCTAACAATCAAAATAATTCAAATATTTGTTTATTCTATTCTTCAAGATCAATTATATTTATTGATATGTTAATTTGTAAATAGTTTATAATAAATTTGACAATAATTTTAACATTTTTTCGATTAAAAAAAAAAGGTGGTGAGGCAAACAACTTGTGCGCGTGGTGCTAACAGCCCTTCAGTCTTCATCTCATAATACGACTCTGACTTTTAGCCTAAAAGAGCAAAAAAAGCGGGACCCTTTATGAGAAAGGTCATCGTGAGAGCCTTTATGTCGACTCGCCGACAAACGCGTGGACTAAACAGACAGGTTATTATGGTAACTGCATGAACAAGTCTGTACATGTCACCATGCCCATTCAAAGTCAACCTATTGAGCACAGCACACACAGATGGAGTGAAGTGAAGGCAGTTGTTTTTGCTGTGTATGTGCTCTCACTTTATCACCTACCAAAGCAATAAACATCACAATCATAGAATCATTAGAATATTCATATTCCCAAGATTAATATGAATATTTTGTGGATTCACGTGTACATTTATATATATATATATATATATATGCAGAGTTTGCAAGTTGAAACCATCCAGTTTTTAGAGTGAAAATTGAGTCATAAAATATGGAATTTTTTAGGTCGTTGTTGTTAACCTCACAGAAGTGACAGAAGAACATAATTAACCTCTAGTTAGGGTCCGTTTAGATATAGTTGAAAACTGAAAACTAAGAATACTGTAGCAAAATAATTTTTAAATGTGTAAATAGTATCGTGAGACCCATTTTTAATGAAAAAATTGTTGAAAAGTGATAATTGTGGGTCCGTAAACAGTGCACAAATGCACTGTTCACAGTTGAAAAGTCAGCCTTTGTGGCTGAAAGCAAAAAAAAAAAAAAAAAACAAAACTGAAACGCGTTTTGCACCCAGACATGGACGCAAAACGCAGTACCCAAACGGGTACTTAGTCAAGAAGAACACCAAACCTGCTGATTCTTACCTTGATTAAATATGTTAAATCAATGTTGATTTTCAAATTCGTGAGGATAAATTGGGGTTGATTTGAATTAGGCACACATGCACTAGAGAGTGAATTACCATTGTGGATGTTGGCCTAGAACTCGTTATGCATTTGACTGTCTTTATTATTTATAAAGTGGATAATAGCTAGAAAACTAATACTAATTAACATGGACGGTCATAATGCATTATTTCAAGAGGCACTCTAGAAGAAAATTATTTGATCTTGATATGGTTCTATTGACTATGTGAGCAGCTGTTTATTTAGGCTTAGTCTGAAACGTGCAGTGAGCCCATTTGACTTTCCAGAAGAAGGTAATTGCTTTTTGAGACAGCCATGCATATGGGACGGTACTAAACCAAAGTAAAATACAATGTAGGAAATTATAACGTGAATATGTAATATGTAATATAGAATTTAAATTTGTAGGTATAAAACATTAAAACTATTAAACAAAAATGCACGACTTGAAGGGTATAATAAAGTGCACGATAAAAAAGAAATGCACATGTAAAAAGGAAGATGTCCCCCTTAACAATAATTGCTTCCACACAGAGATGGCTACGTACAGATTTAGTAACTTAGACAAATAGAAAGGAAAAAAAAAAAAAAGTAGTGGAATAGTGAATGGATTGAGAGAAAAGCAAGAAAATAATACAAGGAGCCAATTTGGTAGCATTTTTTATAATTAAGACAATGAAAGGTTGAAAGATATGCCTTCTCCAGGAGAAGAATAACAAGCTAGAAGTTAGCAAATGTGTTTGTTTTTGTTAGGTCCAAGGATGATATGTCAGCCACTTAAAAAAAAAAAACCTTTTTGTACATGGGAAAGAGTGAGGGCCATATATGGAACTTGGCATGCTACAATGGCTTCTTAATTTGGTTGGGGCGGTCGCAGAGTTATAGGCCGGTCGCCCCACGCGCATTGTACCTATTGGCTCTTTCTAGTGGATGTTGGGACCCTCCCCTGCCTCCACAGCCACAAGGTTGCTGTGTTATCTGCTATTTCATTATGAATATACCGAATCAATGCTCCAATGAGTGCATGTTTCACTCTAAAAGGTTCATGTAGTATCCCTTCATACAATTATTTTTCAATTCAGAATTTGACCTATCGTAGTGTGACATGTGGTGTTTGAAATGCTTTTGTAAGTACGAGTAATGTTAGGACTATGTAAAATGACACAACTTTTACAACAATTCACCACATGACAAGTTATGAGTGGTAGAGATGTGATAGCGAGTCCATGTGAGGACACATCTCTACCATTTGTGGCGAATTGTTGCAGAAGTTGTGTTATTTTACGTGGTCCTAACATTACTCTAGTATAAAAGGTTTCAAACTATATTTGGTTGATATATAATACTAGAGTAATAATGTTACGAGCACAATATTTTTCATAATATATATTTTTATTATAGTAGTGGAGTTGGCAGGTTTTTATTGTTTTTAATATGGACTCTCCACGGATCGCATTATTATTTATTATTAATGACTTATCATTTTGGCAATTGTGAAATATTTTTATGAGAATTTTTGTCACAATAAGTCTAGGGATAAACTCAATTGGATATAGTTTGGCTACAAACTTGGTTATTGCCCAAGGTTTCAAATTCCACTAAAAAAATTAACATGACCACATGTTTTGAAAATTGGACTGCATGTTCTTTTTGTTCTCGACACACATGTCAAATTTCATACCAATCGGGTGTTATTTACTATTCAATTTATAAACTTATTTTATGCATAATTTTAATATACAAAAGTTTGAAATTTAAATATTTGATTGATGACATGACTATTGATTTTTGATCTTTTGGAAATTTTGCAAGTATAGAGAATATAAAAAGAAAATATAATTCAATGGTGGATTTGTCAAAATTCATATCGAATAAAAAGATATTGAGTGGAATTGTAATTTTAGATTACAACCAAGTTTGTTGTCAAAATTTGTCCGACTCAATTTTACATCTAACTAATATGTTAAGTTGTGATTAATGCATAATAAGTTAAGTTTCACTGATTAACTCATTACCCTTATAAAATTGATATTATTAGTATTTTTTTTTATAATTAAATAGTTATAATGAGGAAGGAAAAATTTGAACCCTAACTGTCATTAACTCACTAAAAAGTGTAAACTAATTGCTCCAACTCACTCACCGCACACCCTTAGTGTGATGATCGCTCCACAAGTATAAGTGCTTGTGCGGTGTGAGGTGCAAGGGCCGGGGTTCAAGTCTCCAGGAGGGAGCTTTCACACACATATACACTTAGGTTAGACTAGAATATAATTTTTATCTTGTAAATAAAAATAAATAAATAAATAAATAAACTAATTGCTCCAACTCCATTAGTTATTGATTGATCAATTACTCATATGAAATTGATATTAATTATTAGTCTTTTTTTAATAATTTAATAATTATAATGGGGAGATGAAATTTAAACTCTGAATGTCATGAATAATAAACTAAGAAATACCAACTGATTGAGCTCGAAGGTTATTGTCAAAATGTGAAATTTGAAATTGGATGCAGCTATATAATTGCAAGTAATACTGGTGCCATATAAAATGGTAGAATTTGTTCCACAACTCGCTCATATAGCGAGTTGTGGGTGGTAGAGGTGTGATGGTGAGTCCATGTAGAGACACGCCTCTACCACTCACAACTCACCACATGAGCAAATTATGACAAAAAATATGTCATTTTATGTGTCACCAACATTACCCTATATATAATTGCTCCGACTTCATTAGCTATTGCTTACACCAAGGTGACTTAAGAAACCGACTAATGTGACGTACCACCGACATGATACCCCAGTTGCTTACAACTGTTACTCAATTATTACACTTATGTTGCTCTGTCAATGACTTAGTAAAATGTTTTCTTATTGGTAGATTTGATGTACGATGTGGTTAACAACTTGTTTCCTTTCTGAGATTTCTTGAGCCTATATTGGATGAAGTGTCTCATACTATTTGGGTCCACCCTAGTACGCTCAAAGGCTGATATCACAGTGAACGCGGTTTTATTTGTGTGGAAGACTCTCTTATTGGTCCAAAAGGTGGAATTGTAAATTGGACTACATTTGAGCATGTTTGATTCAGAGCCCCACAATGGAATTTCTGGTAGCATCTGTCCTAATTTTTATATATGCATCACTTTATCTCATCATGATGCTGATTGTGATGATGATAATGAATATTCAAAAGCCTTTTAATATTTGATTGTCTTCATGGTAATGCCCCCATCAATTTTTATACAAATCAATCCTTATCTTCTGCAACCACATGGTGCTTCTACATTGTTCCTGAAATGTGTCAAGGTGTACGCATTTACGGGGGCTTGGGGCCATTAGAATATGAAAGGGAGACAATATGTTTTGGAGGAAATATAACTTTGATCATTTGCTTCCATTTACTAAATTTGTGGATGAGTAGCTTTAAGACACATAACCCATTAAACCCTAAACATTTTCATTTGGATTTCCTTAGTCTTTGAAATTATTGATTAGATTTGCCGGCGAGCTAGCTACCTGTATATATCATTTTTTAACACCAGTGTATACATATATGTGCCTTCCAAGTTTGTTAAGATAAAGCTAAAATGGATCCTTTTTGGAGTTGCAGGACTGCTTAGTTGGGTTGGGTTCCACTCTTTTCAGTATCATACCCAGAAAAAAAAATGAGGAAAAAAGATATAATAAGATAGAATGGGAAATAATTTAAGTGTAAACTCTCGTTGAGATTAAGAGAAATAATATTGTATCTTTTTTTTTTAATTGAAACATGATAAAAGGTTTAAGAGAACTATTGTATTTATATATGTAGTTAAACGAATTTAATATAATAAATGATTTTATCTATATCTACACGCTACAAATCAACAATTTAAATATTCAAATTTTAAAACACAGTTTTATCTAATATAATAAAAGGTTTATCAATTTGTTAAGCATCCTTCTAAACTTAGAGGTTCATTGAAAACTTATTAATTTCTTGGTTATTTGTAGGAAGAAGTTGTGACTAGCCTTTTTTTACATTCTTCAATTATATCAATGCCGAACCATAAAAATGTTGCTCTCGCTAGGCCGTTGATTTTTTTCAAAGCTAAATTAAATCATCAACATAATTAGAAGTGTTTCTTGTATAGTTTAGTCTTTAGTGTAAAGACTACTTAAGTTGTTTATTGAAACAAAGAGACAAGAGAAAACAATTACTCAAGTTAATCTTGATGTAAGCCTGAAGTTAGACATACGCAATATTGCATATATGACATCATTGCTCGTTTTTCTTTTTCTTTTTTTTCTTTCTTCTTTTTAATGGGTTAACAAAAGGGGATGGGGAACAGAAAATCGATAATGTTTTTTGGTACATACTAATATACTATAATTGCTCTTATCCAGTTTAGCAAAAAAATAATAATTGCTCTTATCCAAATATAGATGGGATAATCTTATGATTCTTATGGCGTGCACTTTAATTTCAGGGATAAGATTCATACACGTGTCAAAGCCTTTCCCACAAACCTATTTCTGAAAAATGAAATTAGAAACTTTGTTCAATCAACCAAAGGTGGCTATCATAGGACTGGACTGGACTTTGGAATCTCTCATTTAGTCATTTCCAACCAACTAAAAAGAATTCATTCACCGACAAAAATCTTAGATCCAATTCTTCAAAAGCCATTAAAATACAAAATAGGGAACACTACACAAAATCACCCTGCATCCAGTTAATCACCCTTCAAATATTTGAAGAGGAAATTACACTTTACTCCATTAACACTTACCTCATTAAATTATGATAAAACATACTCAACCTCCTAAACTATATCCCATTTTATACTTATCCTCCTAAACTATAAAAATGTACATTTTATCCCTTTAAACTATACCCCTTTTACACTTATCTCCCCTCAGCTATAAGAATACACACTTCCCTAAACTATTACCCATGGATGTGGTGCAAAGTTTTACATGGGTAATAGTTTTGGGGAGCAAGTGTATATTCGCATAATTTTGGAAGGTAAATGTAAGAGAGATATAGTTTAGGGATGTAAAATGTAATCTTCCCTATTCTATGGGTTGTGGGTCGCTAGCTTAGGGCTTCACTTGCGGTGGGTATTGGTTTATCTCCTTATTCCACATTGGCCTAGGCAAGATTTTTCGACAAATTGAGTTTCATGGGTCTAGTAGTCGATGGGTCGGGGTACCATTTTAGGTAAGGTGCGATGTGGTTGGCGGGTATGGGTGAGAGTTATTGGGGTGGCAATGGGTTAGGGTTGCTGGTGGAGATTGGTGCATGGGTTTTCATTGGTTCATAGATTGCTTTTGGATTGAGTTGGTTTGCGTGGCCATAGGGTTGGCTCAACGTTATTTAGGGCCTAAGACAATATATTTATGTGGGGTCTTTTATATATAAATTTTAATTAAATCAATTTATTTAATACTAACCAAATTATGGTTAATTTGATGCATTAAATGCTTAATTTGATGAAATAATAATAACTAAAAGTTAATTTCATATAGAGAATTGAACATCATAGTTGAAACATAAATTTTAACATAAAGAAATAAAAATAATTATTAAAAAAAAAGATGCGTACTTTATCTTGGATATAAGGTAATGCATAATTAAGTAAAGTTGTAATCTAATTTTTAATTTTATATCTTATTGTTAAGACAAATATAGATTTTGTTTGGTATGTAGGGTTGTAGGAGATTAGATAACTAATGTTAACAATCTAACACATTTGGAAAAAAAAATTTAATTAAACAATTTATAGTTTCAATTGGGCTAGGTTTCTATTGGTATTGTATTTTGTAGGCCTTGTTAGAAATGAAAAAGGAAAATGCTAAAGTTATTACAAAATTTACTACAGTTATATGTCAGTTTGTAAGTTTATAATAAAATTTGTAATATCCATAACATCACTCTTTAAAAAAAAAAAAAAAATAGTATATGACAATTTTTTTTAAAGGTCCAAATTTGGTAAGGATGTGATATAAAAAGCTGATGTGACAATCTTTTATTGGATGGTGTAAAATATGAGTTTTACACCATCTAATAAGAAATGATCACATTAGTTTTTTACTTAAAACTCAATATATCATATCATAGTTAATAACATCTCAATAAACTCCAAGTTAGGTTGGATTTTTAAATAAATATTATAATTCATTTGGTATAATTATGCTTATTTTTTAATATGTGATATAATGATATGGTATGTTAGAATTGGAGGGTGTAAAACTTAGATTTTATAGCACATCCTCATAGATTTAGTCTCTTTTTTGTTTTAGATTTAGTCTCTTTTTAAAAATGCATTATTATAAATTTTGAGTCTTTTACCATGGAGGACGGGCCTTTTTTTTGCTAGGGTTAGAAATATTTTATAGTAGGGGCCATAGGCCCTAAGTGGTCTGGGCTTTGGGCCAACCCTCTGTGGCCATGTAATGGTCGTGCTACAGTGGGTTGGGTGCGTGTCTTAACTCTTAAATATGCGGCGCACAAGTGGACGTATTAGATATGAGTTGTTTTTTTTTTTTTTTTTTTTTTTTAAGAAAAGAGTTGTTTTGTTGATGGGAAAAAAAATGTAGTTATTTAAGATTATTTTAATATATTGTACTTCATAATGAAGAAGGGTTTGGTTTGTAGGGTGTATTATTAAATTGATTATATAAAATTTTACAAAAACAATAAGAATGCTCTTAGGTTATTGATAAAAGGAGAAGGGAAAGAAAAAAAAATTACAGAGGGAAACATTATTTTTTAGGTGATTGGATGTCACTAAAGTAAGAAAGCACCTTTGCACTTAGAATTTTAGAAGCGTTTAAAGGTATTAATCAATGGTTGAGTTAGACAATTTTTTCATGAAGAGCCCGGTTAAACATACTAAGAAATATTAAATCAAAAAATAATCTGTTAGTTATATGTGTATTCATTAAAAAAAAAAAACCACAAGTTATTCGTACATAATTTAAAACAATTTTTTTTTATCAAGTCAATTAATAAACTGTAAATTATTTTTTAAATCAAATTGATCACAATTAATATTCTTACAACATTTTAAATCAACTAAACAAATTATAGATTACACGTTTAGAGTATATTAATATAGTTTTGAAAATTATGAGACATAAACAAATTTAACAAATTTTAAAATAATTTAAATAATAAACGTTGCTTTACATGCCTATACATATAGAATTCAATATTAGAAAAATATAAAGATAATAAAAACTAAGGGAAAATTATTTTAAAAAATGATAGTGTAATAAAGATTTCTAACTTCTAAACACAAATATCGGTGGTTTAGCCACTTGTAGACCAAGCAAGCCTTGTAGCTTAACTGTTTTGAAACTCAATGCATGTTTTCATTGTTTTGGGATGTCAAAGGCATGTTTATTAATAGAATGAGTCCTAAACTCACTTCTTCATTTTTTTCTTTTTCTTTTTTTTTCTTTTTTGTGTGTGTGTTGATGATTGTTTATTATTTAGTAAAGAGATCACTGTTGAGTGTTGAAAATAGTTGGAAATTTTGAGATGGTATGAGGAGGTTTCAAGTCTCAAAATAGGTGCGGTGATTGGTGCAATGTAATAACAATATTATCAAAAAAAAGGTATTTGAACAGATGAGCTATAAGGCTATTGGCTACTATTAAAGAGTTGAGTTACAAGTAAAGAATCTCGTATTGAATAAGTTGACTTGAATCTCAAAATAAATTAATTAAAATATTATCTATGATAAGATGTCCAAGAACAAAAGCACTTTGGGACTTAGAAATAATCTAAGAGAGAATAGCCTTCAAATTAATCCAAATGATTGATTAATCCAAATTAAATAGCAAACACAATGAACAACATAGTGAAACACAAATCACAATGCGCACACACAGACAATAAGTAGTTTTTATGATGAGAAATCCTTAAGGGACAAAACTCTACAACGAAATCCACTATGAAGATAGTTGCAATACATAACGACTAACTAAACCACCAGTTAAGCAATGAACATGTACTCAAGCCTCTAGCTCTTGCTAGTAACAGACTACACCAATCGTTTCTCTTCACAGTCTCCAAATGCAAGTCAAGTATGTCAACTGCTAGTCTAATCTCTCGAACACTTCAAGGCCTCTTGAAGATTTCAGAATTCGAAAGGTCTTTGTTGATTTCTAGCAATCCAAATCACTCAAGACTACTCTCAATGTTTTGGTGAAGTTCTCCTCTTAAAGATGGTTAATGGGAGAGGTTGAAGGTGTGGAAGAATACAAGACATTCTCTCAAAGAATACAATAGCCTCCTTCCTTCGTTTTCTCTGAAAATAACGAGTATTTTTTTTTTTTCTCCATTTTGTAACCAAAATGGTCTTGGACGCCGAGTCCGCTCCTCCTTGTCTAATAACTAGTTTACCTCTCATGGCTCTCACACCTCCTTTAACACTTACTTTATCAAATTGTTTTCCCTTTGTTAGATTTTTTCTAAAATCATTATTTAAGTTCATTATTCAGTAAATTATTATAATTTAAAAAATTGAAAAATAATATTCTAAAAAGAAAAAAAAGGTTGTATCTAATGTACAAATTCCTACTTTGATGAGGTATAGGTGAGATCATGGTAGGCTGCAACTTAACCCCCAATTTAAATTTTTTTTTTTTTTTTTTTTTTTTTGAGAGGCTAATTCCTAAACTCGAACTTGAACTCAAACTCGCGACTTGTAACTTTTGATGAAAAGCACTTGTCATCATACCAAAATCTAATCTCTATTTTTTTTTTTTTCAAAATTAAGTTTTAAAATGTTGAAATAAATTTAAAATAAATTCAAAAATAAAATTTACATTAAATTAAAAATACAAATATTTTTAAAACTTTTAAATTTTAATAAGATGAGTTCGTTCAAATTTATCAGATTGGTAGATTGAATATACACCTTACTTTGTCTTGACTTTCTGAGCTTGCTGTACAACACACACACATATATATATAACTTCTGCTCCCAACAACAAGGGATCCGTTTTGGACTTATCACTTGCCATTTAGGCACACCATCTTTTATCTTGGTGCACACCTCTGTCTATTAGTTGTAATATCACTTGTAAAATGACAAATATAGAGAGTTTTCAAATGCACTTATTGATATAAATGTTGGATATTATCTACCTTAATCCAAAATTTTAAGTCGATTTGAGCCCAACGTATATCTTGTTTTCTCAATTTCTTTACCATTCGTCAACTAGTACGTACTGTTGAACATTCTTTAAATTTTGCTAATGTGCTAAGTACTAGCGAGGCAGTACACACCAGGGTCAATGGGCTTATAGCAACAATTTCTCAGGGCTTTTGGGCCTCCAAAATTTCCCATACTTAGCCCTACATGCTTCATTACTCTATTACACTCCTTTCACCCAAATCTTTGTTTTGGGCCTCAAATAATGATTCATTATTATTATTATTAAATGAAAAGCTAAATTTTCTTGTCATGCCATCATTATTTAAACAAATATTAAGAGTTAATTTGGTATCAATTTTAAGTTATTAATAATGTGACAAAATTGAGACAACTCGTTTAACTATGAATGGTTATGATTTTAAAAATTTATGGTGGGATCTCAATCTATGGCCCTGGATTAATTGGACACTCATTATTATTTTTCTTAATCTTGCCTTTTCAGCTTAGAGATAATATAAGGCCATTGCTCCATGGAAGTGCATACATGCATGCTGTACAAATTAACCATATTAGGCATCACCGAATGCTCACTGTAACTCAATTCCATCATACCCTTAACTCCAATCTGAGATACCGTACCTGAATGGTAATATATATTGTCCCCTCTTTCCTAAGCTACAACATCCAAGATCAGGTATGAATTTTCCTGGTTGATGTGGTCACACCTCACAAATTACATGCATTTCATGTTTTTCTATATGTCATAAAATTAGATGAATTTTCTTAAGCATGCTCACATACTGTATGCGAGATGATTAGGAAGTAGGAGAAACGCTTCTGTTTTTGTTTTTCTTATAACAATCAAAGTTCACCTTCATGGAAGAACTATACAGTGTCAGCGAACCATAAAACTTTTGGCAAATCATTGTAAGTACAAAATAGACAGTGCCATTGCCTTTGTCTAATGATTTACTCTTTGTTATGTCTTATGTGGCTTGGGTTTAGGGCAACCAAGTCATAAATATGTTTTACAAGTTAATTGCGTGAAATCCCTATTTTGGTCATGATTTTTGAGGTTAGACCAAGGTTGAATCGAGATTGAACCGTGATGACGTCATAATTAATTTAAAATATAAATAAATATATTAAATTAGTACATATAGAAAAATTAACTAAAATAATCAAATTAAATATAAAGACATATTTCTTTATATATTATTAATCAAAATCCATATAAGTTTTTTTAAGATATTTCAACTAATATATCAATATCAAACTCAAATCTCTACTTCTCAATAATAATAATAACACCTACATTTTTTAGATTATTATAATTATAATATGAACCTAAAAATAATGAAAAAAAAAAAAAAAAAAACAAGAATCCGTTGACAACAGGATATCAATATCACGTGGACACTGGAGAATGATTCAAAATTGAAATGACATGTAATCTGACACTTTCAACTCCCACCATTGAAGAGAAACAATACCCCACCCCCCCTCTTTCTCTATCCTAACCAAAGTTTTAGTTCCCTGAAACGTTAACAAGTGAACATAACCAATTAAAAGTAGAAAACCAATCAAAAGCACAAATTTCCATAACTCTGCAAGTTTTAAAAACAACAAATCCCATGGAGCCTGAGTTGGGCCTCAAACCGATTAGTATGCCCACTAATTTCAATTGGTCCACATCTAAAATGTCCAGCCCACCTAAGGAATAATTTTATTATACTGTTAGCCTAGCATTCCCCGTAACTGTGGCCCAACCAAAAACCTTTTCATCCGAAACTCTTTTTTTTTTTTTTAAGTTGAAAGCCCATTTTTAAGACTTCAAGAACCCACTATCTCTATATATAAAATGCCCGTATGCGCGCACAGTGTCTTTTGGTTTGTTCAATTGACATTTGACATTGTAGCTATAGTTTTTTTTTCTTTTTCTTTTTTTTTTCTTTTTTTTTCAGCCATCGGTTTGTGCTTCTTCTTTTTTAATATTTATATAAGCTGGCATATATATTTTTATACTGACACAAAAAATTTCATAATACTTCCATAATTATACAATGTGTTTTGGTTTGTTCAATTGACACTGTAGCTACAACAGATATGGTTTTTTTTTTTTTTTTTTTTTTTTTTCATTTCAGTCATCAGTTTGTGCTTTTTTTTTGTCAAAAATACAAAACTAACCCTCTAACTTTCAAATTTTTTTTCATTTCAATTCTCTAACTTTCAGTTTTGTCAATTCATTCCTCTAACTTTTAATTTTTGTCAATTCAGAGCTCCATTACAACTCAGTTAGTGCTGCCGTTTTTAAAACCACTAAAACTCTGTTACAAGGGAATGGCTATCTAAGTCGTTTGATCTAATTACTTTGCTACTTTCAGTTTCATATCTGATTTTGTTTTCTGATTCAGGAGCTACAAAAAAGGCTTCATTTGGCACGATTTATCAGAGAACGATTTCATATACCCAGCTCACGGCCAAGAATACATTCTCAAAGGCTCGGAGTTTCACGAACTCAATCTTAGCCCTAAGCTCCACGAAACGATTATGCCTTCGATTGCTTCATCTTCGTCGAGATCTCTGAGGCCACCACCGCCGGAGACAAACAAGTCCAGCGAGGATTCGGATTTTCCAGCGGTGATAACGCGGCGAAGGAACCAGTTGTAGAGCTCGATCAATCTCCATGAGTACAAGGTCTACAAGGCTGAGTCGTCTTTCGGCGAGTCTGCCGGAAAAGCTGTCGCCGACGCGTCGACTCAAACTGAGGACAAGTGAAGGAGACGCAGACCAGTCAGAGCGAAAGAAATCGAAGAAGATGAAGAAGAAGACGAGCAAGTTCGCGAAGAGAAAAGTCAACGCGAAATGTGCCTTGGTCAAAGTACAGAGCTGAGTAGGGACGAGATTTCGCCTCCGCCGTCAGATTTAATCCTTAAAACCCTAGAATCATTAATGGAAGCTGATGGACAGTTGGTGATTTGCCAGCCTGGCGCTAATATATATCTAATGTTATTGAGTTGTAACGAAGTTTTAGTGGTTCTATCGCAGCACTAACTGAGTTGTAACGGAGCCTTAAATTGACAAAAATTGAAAGTTAGAGGATTGAATTGACAAAACTGAAATGAAAAAAAATGTGAAAGTTAGAGGGTCAGTTCTGTATTTTTGCTTTTTTTTTCTTTTAAATATTTATATAAGTTGGCATATATATTGTTATATTGACATAACAAATTTCACAATATCTACTAACTATATAAAAAGAGCCAATAGCTCTTGCTACAGTACATTTGGTTTATTCAACCTTTGCCTTTTGTAACAAGCCAAAAAGGTGAGTTTGGTGTGAAAGAAAAATTTTTAACATAAAAAAAATATTATGCCCACAACATTTTCACAATAAATCTTAAGTAACAAGTTATTATTTACTATTATTGGTGGGAAAAATAATTTTAGTGATGGGTTCAAATTAGAATCATTAATAACTTACAATCAAAGATTTGTTGTAAAAATATTGTAGACATAACACTTAGTATTTAATACTATTACCACAACTAAAAATAAAGGTATTGCAAAAAAAAAAAAGTACTACATCCACAACATTTTTTAATAATACATCTTAGGTTGTAAATTGTTATTCTAATTTAAACTTACCAATGAAATTACTTTTTTAATCACCAATAACAACCCGTAACAACCTACTAATAATTTGTAATGAAAATATTGTGGACATAGTATTTCTCTTGTGAAAGTGTTAAGACATCTTGTTGTCATCACAATATTTTCACAACTACTGAGGTATCAATTCTTTACAAGTCAAAGTAAAATATAACAAAGTTATAAAGGTATTATAAAAATGTTGTGTCATTCTTTGTGTTTCTAGAAAAAAAAATCATTAGTTAATTTTTGTTAAGCCAAAATTCATTGTTTCACGTATTATTTTCTTAGGTTGATTTTCTGTAATTTTTTTTTTCCCCTTTTTGCACCATTTTAAGTGAAAACACATATTTTTATACACACACACACACACACACAAAAACTAAACTTAGGATTAAAATACTTTTCATCCTTTATATTTGGGGTAATTCACAATGCCTCCTTAAACTTTAAAATCAAGCAATTTCCCCCTTAATATTTTGGAAAAGAACAAATATGTTATATTGTTATTCTCTCAATTAAACTCTAATGAAAGCTTATACTTCTTAAAATATTCCGTTGTGTAACGTCTAAAATACTCCCACTAAATTTTAACCTCCCCAAAATTTTCTTCATGTATTTGAGTTTTAGATGGTAGTAATGTTTAGAAAGTTGGAATTGTAATATAAGATATTTTATTTCCTTGCCTTTTGTTATCTTTTTTCTTTTTTTCTTTTTTCCTTTTCTTGCCTAAAATGGGTGTTCATTAAAAACTAATTAAGCTAAATATTGCACCGAGACTCATGTAGAATGATAAAGAAGAAAGTATGAATTACAAAATTTTCATTGTGTATGGTTGAAGGTATTTATTGAAGAGTTTCAATTGTAGCATATAACATCATTCATTGCAAAAATTTAAATATTGTGACAAGGATTTAGCAAAACTCAGTTGCTTATTGTTGGAAGATGATGATATTTGTTATCATTCTTAGAAATTTTTAACGAGTGGATATTGCATTTAGCAAATAGATATCAAAATTCTTATATGAATAAGATTAACTTTGTATGACATGCATTTTTTATGTGTGTGTGTATATATATATATATTTGTTTTTGAGGAGAACATTTTTTATGTATATAGTTTCATACTTCTTCAAATAAAATTTTTATCTTAATTTTTTCACTCAAGCGGTAGCACGTGCCTTGCATGTGCCACCCACACTAGTGTTCTTGAAATAAGCCCAAATCTCAACTCCCTCGGCTTAGATAAACTACAAAACTCACATGCCACAGGTGGCCCAAATTGACCCAATTCTATCTACTACTACTAGTGCTAGCACCGCTCACATGTCAATAATTATCTTGCACCTTATGTCATCCTTTACCATCCTATATTCAATCCCTAATACTAATAGGTATCAATTTAGCTAAGAACTTGTGTTCCAATCATCTTCTCAATGTAAGGAGGCTTGAGTTGAGTGTGTCTACAAAAATACACCATTTCTTTATGCATTATGGATGGCTACACTTTTGCTACCCCCCCCCCCCCCCTCTCTCTCTCTCTCTCTCTCTCCAATATTAGACGTACTCTTGGAAATTTACCCTGTTTTTCTTCTTCATCATTTGTAAATAACTAAGTGATCTAAACTCCTATACAAAAATCTCATATAACGCCTCACAAAGAAATCTTTTGAAATTAAAACTTGAAATCCTAACATATATTAAACTTCTTAAAGAATAATTAAGAGCAACTGCATCAGTTGATGCAAAGTTGTGCAAAATAGAAAAAGGCGCTCATTTTACACATTTTGAGCAAAAAAAACACCCACATCAGTGGGTGTAAAATTGTGCATTTAGCACTTGCATTTATTATTTTATTAGTTTTTTCTCTCTCTTGTCTCTGGCGCTCTCCTTTTTCTCCCAAGACCAGCAATCATCTCCGATTCCTCCCCTCCTCCTCAACCACAGCCGTCCGATCGACATCAAACTCACACCTCACTCCTCAACGACTTCCTCTCTTCAATCGAGGTCGGCAACTATCTCCGTGCCCTATCCTCCAACACCGCCAGACTTATCTCTCAACAACTCGCTGATGACGAGTCCTCCTCCGCCGTCCGAGTCTACTCCGAGTTGCTCCACCGCGTCTAGTCCTTCCTTGTTTCAGAATCCGAAGATGATGAGGACAAGGCTTATAGAGCGTTGCTCGTGATCAGTATCGTCGTCACCGCGTTCCTCGCCTTCACTCAGTGCAACATGACTGGGTGAGTCACTGAAAAAATTGCAACTTATTGAAATTTGAATGACAAAAGATCGAACTTTGAGTCTGTCTAATTGTCTCATTATCAGTTAGAGAGAGGCAGTGAGGGAGAGATGGGTTTCAGATTGGGTCTGTGAGAAAGAGGTGGTGAGAAAAGTGGATATTCATGAAATGTGGATATTCATCAAGAAATGACATCTTTGGTAATGTTATCAATTTGCATCTTTTTTAGTGTGTAAGAAAAGTCAATTATTTTTCAAAGAATTAATTATTGCGGGTTATTTAAAAAATAATTTTGTGATACTTGAAAAAAAAAGTAATGAAATTCGATGACGAAATTGACTACCTATTTATATGGGTCAAAAAGTAAATTTCACTATTCTTAGGAACCCTAATACACGTTATTTATTGAGATGAGACTCTTCTACCATACTAACTGATCGAAACGGGACCTTATGTCACAGGATTAAATTTTTCACTCAATTTTCTGCCTGTGATGGCCTTAAGTCCCCAACTTATAGTCTCAACCAACACCACACACACACATTGCAGGAACACTTAGAATAAATTATATAGGGACTTCACACACACCATACACACTATGTTTACAAGGAACCCACCCCCAACATTTATTACTTAATCTCAAGTACAAAGGAAACCCTTTACAAGCCTAGAGAAATACACAGAATTTTCCCAAATGCCAAATACACTTTGCTGTTGATACCCCCCAACAGCATTATAGTCATATGCACAGAATTAACTGCTATGACAATTAATGCCTAGTAACTACCTGGGTCTTGGACAATCTGCCACTTGTGTTTTGACTTAGGACACCTTCAACTAATGTTGTCTTGGTCTGCTCTCCACGTTTTCAACCCCTACACAGCAAGTCTGAACATCAGGAAAACCAGGAACTGCTTGTAACTGCCACTGCATAGCCCATGTCTCAACAGATCATGGGGCTTCTACCCATCAACCAGCAGCCCACACAACTTGTTTCCCCATGTTTTGGGAGGCTTGGCCCATGCCCAAGCCCTCCACCATCAGCAACACAGCCCATATAGCATGCCCACATGCAACACAACAAGTAACTAACATCAACCCACTAGCATCTGTCCATGCATTTAGCCAGCACCCACTAGCCCAATGCCTTGCACACAGCACCTAATCATCATAGCAGCCTAGCCCTGTCTTGCACACAAGCCACCAAGCCCACACACAAGTAATCAGCAACAAACCACCAATACCATGCACCACAACATAAGGTCAATACCACCTGCTACTGCCAATCATAAAATCCAACTCTGCCCACCATGGCCCTCCTCTACCATGGCCTTAGGGTATCATGTGGAGCAAGGTGCCTCCACATGTTGCTCCCTCATCCTGCTCATCAATCCAACTCAAGTAGGGAGACTAGGCATGTCCCCCTTAAAGAACCCTTAGGAACATTACTAATCTGGCATGAGGAGCCATCAATGTATTGAGAAAACATGAAACCAAGTAACTAGCCTAATGTTGTCCAAGCACCCTTATTCCCCATGCCATCATCAGCAACTAGTAAAGCTCCTAACAAATCACCCCCACCAGAAGAAGCCGACGTCCTTGTCAGTAGGGTAGCTTCAAATGCCTTCACTTCCATTTCAAACTACCATAGTGTCAATGCCTTTTCCCTACTTGCTTTTGATTCAGTACTCCCTTTCCACTTCACTAAGTAATAAGTTATCATGTTTCCTCTCTTTCGATAACCTGTCACTTTCTTGTCAAGAATTCAGTCTACTTCACGGTCAAATTGCACCATGACAGTAGGTGGAGCACGCCTTATCTCATTCCTTATAGGATCCTCACTATCCTCGTGGTAAGGCTTTAGAAAACTCACATGAATCGTTGGGTGAATCTGCAATCTTTCTAGTAGTTTCAACTTGTAAGCAACATTACCAACTCTCTTCACAATTTCAAAAGGACCTTCACACTTTAGAATCAAGCCTCGATGCACACTCTCACTTCTAAACTTCCTCCAAATCTATGGAGTTAGCTTCAACAACACTTTGTCCCTAACCTGGAACTCAAGAGACCTCCTCCCTTTATCAGTATACTTCTTCATTCTCTGTTCTACTTTCAACAAACTGTCTTGTGCTTCTTGCATCAGCTCTTGCTTAGCCATAGCAAATCTGTATGTTGCAGGACATTTGCCCCCTGGACGCTATTTTGCAATCTCATGAGGGGTCAAGGGCTACTACCCCATTGCCAACTCAAATGGACTCATTCCTGTCAAAGAAGTCTTGTGCAAATTATAGGCAAACTGTGCTAAATCCAACAAGTCCAGCCAGTTTTTCTAACTTGCAATCACATAGCGCCTCAAGTAATCTTCAAACACAGCATTGATCCTCTCAATTTGACCATTTGTTTGTAGGTGATTACCAGTAGAAAACTTAAATTGTGAACCCAGAAATCCAAACAAAACTGTCCAAAACTGACTAGTGAAACGAGAGTCTCTATCACTCACAATATCTTCAGTCAAACCAAAGTACTACACCACATTTCTATAAAATAGATCAGCAGCTACCTCTACAATGCAAGTACTTGGTGCAACAATAAATACTGCATACTTTGAAAATCAATCAACCACTACAAAGACTGAACCCATCCCCTTCACTTTAGGCAAACCAGTAATGAAATCCATTGAAACTGAAACCCATGGATTTTCTGGAATAGGAAGAGGTTGTAGCAAACCAGCTTCCTTTTGAGTTAATCCCTTATCTTGTTGACAAATAAGGCAAGTTTTGACATACAACTCAATGTCTAACTCCATCTTAGGCCAATAGTAAGAATGGGACAACAATGCATTCATTCTTTCCTTACTAGCAGGGACGGAGCCAGGACTTGGAGTTAGGGGGAAAAAAGTATAAACAAAAAAAAAATTTTGAAACTCCAAATAAACATTCATTTAATAAACCATCAACAAAGAAAAATACACAAAATTATTGTTTTTAATATATTACAATGAAATCATTATACACAATAGACAAGCACTATGCACACAAGCACTCAACAATTAACCAATAAATTTTATAGTTGCAAATAATCTCTTTAATTATTTACCAAAAAACCATCTCTTTAAATTTTTTTTAAAGATACTAAACTAATATACAATTACAAAAACACTAACAGACAAAAGAAAAGCACTACATAAAATGAACAAAACATCACATCACATGGGCTGTTGGGCATTAGGATTAGGTGTTGACGTGTTGAAGTTGAATTGCTGGGCATTAAGTGAATAGGTGTTGACGTGTTGAATTGGTGGGCATTAGATGTTGCGTGTTTAGCTTTTTGATTATCAAAAGAGAGGACTGGAGATGGAGTCACAAGACAGCTTTTTTATTCATAAAAAAATATAAATTTTATCTTTCTCTTTCAGTCTTTCTCTCTAGTGTCTTCTAGTCTCTTGACTCTCTTCTGTCTCTCATCCATGCCTCTCTTTAAATTTTCCTCACAAATCACAATCTAAGTTTATCAAACAAGCATTATAGATTCAGATATGAAAGGGATACAATATTCTCATCCAAAAAAATTACTAGGTTTGGGCGGTGTTGCAATGGACTGGTGGTGGCTGGTGGCATCAGGCATGGTATGCTAGTCAGCCTCTACTTCTGCTATTCTGCTTGCCACTGTCCAACTCCTCAGTTTGAGGTTTTCTGCGTTCTACCTTAAGTTAGGTTTTATTTTCTTTAAATTTTTTTTTTAGAACGTTTTTTTTTTTTAGTAGCTTAGAAATCCCCTTCTTTTTCCCTTTTATATGTGTGTCTTGCCGTTGGGTGTTCTCCTACTCCTAGTTAGAATCGGCTTTGATTTTTTTTTTTTTTTTTGGGTGTTATTTGGGCTTAATTTTTGTTGCTGGGCTAATTTTTTTTATAACTTTTAAAAATATCAATAATATTGTTGAGGGGGACAAAGTGCAATTTTACTGAAACAAATTGCTAAAAATAATATATTATATATATACTAAAAAAAATTTTAAAAAATCTTGGGGGGGGGGGGGGGGGGGGGACTGCCCCCCCACGACCAACAATAACTCCGTCCTTGCTTACCAGAATGTCCTGCCAATTGTGGATCATAAGTCTCTTTCAACTACTCTCTACGGATCTTCCCACTAGGCACATACAACTTGCCACCCTTTACATATAGCAACCCATCCTCAAGCCAATAGTGATGCACTAGGCCTGCAGTCACATCCTGCATCAAATTCTGGTAGGTAGCATCAAGCTTTGAACTCTCCTTGATCATTTCCACAAAATTTGACTCAACTCTAGTCAAGGCAGCAACATACTCTTGCACTTGTTTGCGGCTAAGTGAATCTACTACTTGGTTGTGCTTTCTAGGTTTATGCTCCCACACAAAATCATACTCCTGCAACAACTTTTGCCATCTAGCTTGCTTAAAGGACAGCTTCTTCTATGTGTTGAAGAAGGTTTTAGCCACATTATCAGTTTGCACCACAAACTTAGGCCCTAGCAGATACACTCTCCATGCTAGCAAACAATGCACCACTGCAATCATTTCTTTCTCATGTGTTGAACATTTCTGTTTTGCCTCATTCAGTTTCCTACTCTCATAAGCAGCTGGAGCTCCATTCCGCCACAATCTTCATCGAAGTTGTTTCTAGAGAATGGAAAAGATGCCAAATCCACTGTGAGTCTAGTGTCACGATCTCAAGGTTTGTTTTCTCATGATTTGGTGGTTTTCCCCTATTTTAATTTTGAAATATTAATGGGTTTGGGTTTTTTGGACATCAATCACTTGATTTGGTATGGGTTTTGTTGTATTTTGTCTATTGATTACTACTAAAATTTTAAAAACTTGGATTTTGACTATAACATTTATGATCAATCAAACAAACCTTCAATTGAATGCAGGGGATTTGTGTAAACTATCAGCCTATTGAAAAAACGTATAAAAATTGTTTAATTTTATTTTTGGTTAAAAAGGAAGAAGTTGACTTGGAGGTCCTGCACTACCACATATGCTATGTTTCTAGTAAATGTGCATAAGAACCTGACTATGTTTTGTGTCTATAAGGCAATTAAATGGCATTTTTTTATTACAAAATATTGTTCTAGATTTGTATTATGCCTAGAAGTTGCTTGATTATATTTCATTGCTTAGTTACAAAGGCCAAAGTAAACTGCACTAAAACTTTGGTATAAAAAAATTTAATGATCCTAAAATTAGTCCTAACTGAATCTTATTATGGTTCTTCAATGATCAGAAGTAATGGGAAGGAGGATGGGTTAGTACTTTTAGATAGAGGCAAAGAGAAGGTATCTAACCCACTTTTAGAAGATTCAGAACAATATTACTTCTTGTATGATAGGATTTTGGAATTGTTTGATTTTTTTTTTTAAATTGCTTCATTAGAGAAAGGGAATGGAAGTAAAATATATCCTATATATTTTCCTTTCTATTTTTCATATTTCTTTAATTTTCAATTTGTGTTTCCTTTTTTCTTTAAACCTTGACCTAAATTTTTGGATTTGTTTTTCTTGGGATCTTGTTCAATTAGGAATCCAACACTGAAAAGTTCTATACTTTTAGTCTCTATATTAGTTCAACCCCGAAATGAATTTAATTGAATGAGAATTTTGTTTTTTCTTACAGTTGGCTTTTCAACAAGTTGTTGAGGTCCAAAATATTACAAGTATTTAAATCCAAAACTAATGAGCCCTTAAGGATAGAAAGTCTCAATCCATAAGCCAAGACCCATTTAAAATAGGTAAAAGGAAGCCCAAGCTCATGAATGGGTAAGCCTTGGGCCTTAGAGAAGGAAGAAAAAAGCAAAGGAAGCTTGGCCCAGCTTCTGTGAGAACCCCCAAGGAGCCCAGAAAAAGACTGGACTAGGATACTAAGGAGCTGTCAGAACTAGGGAGGGGATCCTAGGGAAGTGCAGGAAAGAATCAGCTGGGAGATGGACAGCTCAGAGAAGCATGCTCATGGGCACAAGGAACGAAGAAAAACATGTCTCATCAGCTGCCTGCAACCTAGAAAAAAAGGCTTTGGAAATAGATAATGACTTAGGAACCAGCACCTATGAAGGGAAGCCTGGTACCTCGGGAATAGCAGCAAGGTGAACCATTAAGGAAGGTGGCTGGGGATCTTTCAGCCTAACAGGGGGGAATCTGCCTATTTAGAGAAAAAAGATAAAGGATGAGATAGCCAAAAGGGAGGTTCTGAAAAGCCTCTCTAGAAACCTTGGAAAAAGAGATTAAAAGTCAGTCCCTAGGACCCCCAAAAAGGCAAGGTCAGCTGAGGACTTTTTGGAGGGAAACCTTAAAAGGGGAAAATAGTGAGAAAATAAGGAAGGAACCAGCCACCAATGTTGCTGACGCAACATTGGTTCTGGTATCCAGGGCAGCAAATGGAGGGAATTAGTAGTACACCAAAAACCTTAGGAAGGTGCTATAAAAGGGGGAGAAGCCATCAGTAAAAACCATTCAACAATAGTGAATCAGAGAGAAAAGATCCTTTAGAAAACGCCTTCAGAGTTCAAAAAGAGAGAAGAGAGGGAAAACACCGTCCGGGATCTTGAAACAGACACTAGAAAATACACTTGAATTCAAAGGGATTCAAACCTCACAAGTCTTGGAAGCCTAAAAGAGTTATCTAAGTCTGTGATTTTTTAACTTATTGAAACTTGTAATATATCCTAGTGCAATGAGAGCATAATGTATTGAAAACTTAAGAAAATAATGAAGCATTTTTTATTATCCTGAGGATCCCTAACGTTTTGCATTCATTTTCCATTTACTTACATCATTCTTTACTGTTCTTTACTGTGCAATACGTGTATATTTTCTATGTGTTAGTGTGTATGCATTGTAGGATCCATGTTTTGTGCACAACTTGGTTCGTAATCAGCCTAACTTAGCTGCGGTGAACCAAGCCTAGTCCACTAAACTTAAGCATAAGGCCCAGGATCCTTGTTTCTGCTTGGGCTTGTGTGCTGTCAAAAAAAAAAAAAAAAAAACTCACACAAGTTTTCTCACTGTGGTTGTTGAATTCTCCACTGTCAACTTAGGCCTCTGGGACACAATCAGTATCATTTATTTGATAGCTATTATAATATTTTTAGCTTCAAATATAATTTTCTCCTACTTGTAATATCAATTTTCTCCTACTTGTAATGTCAATTTGCTCTCTATACATACCATAGTACAATTAAGGATGTAGTTGGAGCTGTTTTACGTAATAGAGTTTATTGGGTTGTTGAGTAGGTTGTTCAAATGTACCCTGCCTTTGTTATACTTGTGTGGAATTAATTTGAATTTCTAAAAATTCAAATTGGTTGTTTGGTTTTGTATTAAGTGATTGTATTTACTCTTTAATTGTATCCTAAATTGAGTTGAAAATTTACCCTTTTTCTTTAATAATTTTAATATTAGCATAAAATTTTCCAATTAAATTTTAATTTTGTAATAAAACAATTTTTCCAAATCGGGCAAGTTTGCATTGTTTTAGGTTTTGGTATTATAATGGCACAAAGTTTGAATTTATTCTCAACTGTTGCTTATGAATTTTTTTTCTCTTTTGTTTTTTATAGGCTGTATTGAAATTTAAAATTACTTGAATTAAAAATATGAGTGCAAATAGCGAAGAACTTGAAACAATCTCACTTTATGATATGGTGGAAGACTTAGTACGTGATGGGTCAAATATAAACAAAGATCAAAATAATGTAGACTAGTCATTGGATTATTCAAATCAACATTTTGTAGCAATAGGCATTTGGAACCATGTCTTCATATGGTATTTGATAATTTAGATGCTGCTCAAGCATGTTATAATGCATATGCAAGGAGAAAGGGTTTTGACATTCAAGTAAATCATACTCAAAAGACTAAAAAAGATAAATTATTGGTTGGAATTGAATATGTTTGTTCGAAGGAAGGGTTTTGTCGTAAATGAAATCAAGACAAAGAAAGAATAGGTCTAGAGCATGCAGAAACAAGAGTGGGATGCAAAGCATCGATGAGTTTAAAGAAAATTGAAGATACATGGATTGTATGCAAGTGTGTGGAGGATTATAATCATGAGCTTCTTACTCCTAAGAGTACAAGTTTGCTTCGTGGGCATAGAGTGATAACAAGTGCCCAAAAGAATCTTATAGACACACTCAATGAATCAAGTATACCTCCAAGCAAGATAATGTTTGTGTTAAGTAAAGAACCCGGTGGTGATTATAATGTTGGATATATTTTAGTCAATATTCAAAATTATTTGGGTAATAAAAGAAGAAAGTTGCTTCAAGATGAAGATGCCCAGGGAATGTACAAATATTTTATTGACAGTCAATGTAAAAATCTAGGTTTTGTTTATGCAATTGAAGTTTATGAAAATGGGTGCATAGATAATTGCTTTTGGGCAAATGCTAGGTTAAGAATTGCATACCAATATTTTGGAGCTGTCATTACTTTTGACACTACATACCAAACAAATTGTTATAAGATGCCTTTTGTTCCTTTCATTAGATTAACCACCATCATCAATCTGTGATGTTTGGATGTGCTTTGCTTGTAAATGAAACAACAAAATATTATACATGGTTGTTGAAGACTTGGCTTAATGTAATGCTTGGAAATCCTCCTTCTACAATTATCACAGATGATGACAAGGTTATGACTAAGGCAATTTCAAATGTATTGCCAAATACAACTCATAGATTGTGTATGTGGCATATTTTACAGAAAGTTCTAGATTAGTTGCCCCATATATATAATAAATATCCACTTTTTAGGAAGAATTTCACCATTACATCCATGATAAAATCACCATTGAAAAGTTTGACTTAGAATGGAGTGAGATTATGGAGAACTATGGATTAAGGGATAACGATTGGTTGGGAAATCTTTATATGCGACATGAAAAATGGATTCGAACTTACTTATGAAGGAAATTTTGTGTTGGGATATCTACAATTCAAAGGAGTGAAAGCATGAATAAATTTTTTAAAGATTATGTTTGTTCAAGTTCAATAATAAGTAACTTTGTGCATCAATATGAGCAATTTTTGAATGCACTTTATCTTAAAGAGAAAGAACAATATGTAAAAACAAAAAGATTCAATGCCAATTTTGAAAACAAGTTACAAGATGGAAGCAGAGGCGGCAAAAGTTTATACAAGAAAGATGTTTATGAAATTTCAAGAAGAGTCATTTTGTAATAAAAAATACAAAGCATCCAAATATCGTGAAGAAGATATATGAGGTGGTAGCTCATGGGAAAGAAAGTTCATTTTATGAAGTGTCACTTGATATTGTTGAGACAAAAGCTATTTGTACATGCCATATGTTTGAGTTTGTTGGAATCATTTGTAAGCATATCCTTGCCCTTTTTGTGAAGAAATCTCTTGTGCACTTTCTTCCCTCGCATTATATTTTAGAACGATAGACAATTAATGCCAAGAAACACATTGTACATGACATATCTGGTGATGTCGTATAGGTGGAGCCACAAATTTCTTCTACCTTGATGAGAAATAGTTTGGTACTTCAATTTTTGGAAGTTGCAGAGGCAGGGTCATAGTCAGAGAAGAATACAAACATCTTCGACAAACTTTACGAAAAGTTCATGAGGAGCTTCCAGCCATGCAAGATGTTTGTGATGTTGATGATTTAGAAAGTCCTAATAATACTTCATTAAACAATCAAGTATTATCAAATCTTCCAATTACTTTGCAAGATGCTCCACATGTGCATTCGAAAGGAAGGCCTAAAGCTTTGAGACAAAAGCATCCAAAAGAAAAACAACTGAAGAAGAAAAGAAGATGTACCATTTGCAAACAAACAAGCCATGTGAGAAGCAATTTTCCGTCACATAAGCATTCTAGGTAATTATATAAAATTATTAATTTATTATATTAATTTATTATTTAAATTTTTGGTTTATAAAATTACTTCTTGTAAGGATGTTGCAAATACAAGCTTAACACCACACTGAGAGTCAATGCATCAACAAAGTCAAACTGAGATTATTTAATTATAATATATTCAATTTCAAGATAATACGTATCTTTAATGATATTTTCAAAAATAAATTTTTAATTTTTTAAATTAGGAATCTTCGATAGCAAGGTTGAACTCATTAGTCAAAGCAAATACATTGTACTCCACAAGTTTTGTACAAGTATATGATGTTTTTTTTTATTTTTTACTTAGTATAAATTGTTCTATAATAGATGTTTTTGTTATTTATTCTTTTTGTATTTGTCAATCATCTTTAATTAGGACTATTTGCCAACTGTGACATATCCTTCTACGTCATCATCTACTATGCATAGACATCCCAACCAATCATTATTTACGGTATGACCACTTATTGTTTAATTAGAATATATTGAATTTTTTTAAACTATGCTCATTCTTTTCTTTTTTGTATTTCTATTACAACAATTCCAAGAAAGTTGATGTACAAACTGTGATAGGTGTATTCCCAATCATACGATCCTCTTTTTTGTATATTAAACTGTGAGTGATAGGTTTTATTTTAGATGAATATATTCTCAATTAGAAACTTCCATAAAAAATTGTGACAAATTTTATTTCAATATGTATTTTCAGTCATATGATTTTTTGTATATTGAACTGTGACAGGTTTTATTTCAAGTGAATGTATTCTCAATTAGAAACTTTTATTAAAAAAATTGTGACAAATTTTATTTCAAATGTATTTATAATCCTATGATCCTCTTTTTGTATTCTGAATCATGGCAGGTTTTATTTCAGATAAACTCCACAATCTTAAACAACTGATGTTTGGCAGCAAAGAATTACGAAAGGATGACAAGTCTATGTATATGTTGATGATATCATCTTTGTCGTCATTGTCATTGGTCATGTTGATTTTGGATAATTGACATATGAATAAGTATCCTAAAATCAATTGCCACGTTGACCTACTAGAAATTTCAAGTTTGATTTCCCAAAGTTCATGTAATGACATCATTTATTTTGGCTTTCTCATACACTGTTCAAGTAATATAACCTCAAGTCTAAATATGATATGGCTGGGATTTTCCTAAAGATTAAGATGATATTTGATCAACAATAATGGAAAAGATAGAAAGCAGTTTTGGACAATTTTTCCGCTGCTTATTATTCCTCTAGTGTTTAAATACAAATAATCTTAAAGAAATTCAAATACTAAGGAAATTCGAAGACAAATTCAAATACAACTATATCTAATCATCAGCAATTCAAATATGGATATTCAAATGCAACAACTATCGTCATATGCTAAGCTTCTCATGCAATCTCCTTGGCTAATCCACTCCACCCTTCAAACAAGTCTTTCCCACCTTCAAACATAGCAATATAAAACAGTTTCTTCACTTGCATCTTTCATTTTGATCACTCAAGTGCTTTGTAGTACTAAAGTTTCATTTCTTGGCCAACAGTATTATTCAACAACAGAAATGGGCCAAAATCTAAGACATGGTTGGTAATTACTACCCAAAAGCACATTTTTTTACTTCAAATTTTCATGGATTATGAGCTTCTAAAATACTGTATGGAGATGATCTAATCTCTAAGCTATGCCAATAGGGCTGCTGTAAAATGATGGCCCATTTGTGAGATTCGTCGCTTCCATAAGCAAATTATAAACACAAATTTACTTTCATTAAAGAAGTAAATATCTTAAAATTGAAAGGATAACCAAGTGAACTAGCATTACCATCAGCTATTTTTCTAGGGAGAAAAAGAATAGAAACTGACAATTGTAGGCCAGAAAAGGTTCCAAATCTAGTTGCTTTTAAATTGTGCATAATTTATGCAGAAAAAACAAATTCAGATTCAATTTAGGCAAGCAGAAAATTATGCGTAATCTATATATGTTAAATGACAATTATCTCCAACACCTTATGCCATGGAATTGAGCATTAACCTATCATAGAAGAGCCATACACAACAAACAGAACAACATAAAGATATAATGAATTGCATAAAAAAATAAGTTTCAAAAAACATGCCTCAACACTGGCTTTTTCATAGATTCTGACCTAGATCCATCCTTAAAAGCTATAACACGCCAAGTGCAATATTTGGCCATAAAAGACAAAAGTAGGGGCAAAAGAACAAGTTAGGTTCCCAATAAGAAACTAGAGACAAGAAACTATAAGGCAGGGTCATGCATCTAAGCCTTAGATACAAAAAAAAAAAAAAAAATGCCAATTAAAAAATATTTGTAATTACCTTATAGGCACAAAAAAATATTTGTAATAAAAAAATGCCAATTAATTACCTTATAAACAAAACATAGTCAGGTTCTTATGTGCAGTTACTTGAAACATAGCACATATGGTAGTGCAGGACCTCCAAGTCAACTTCTTCCTTTTTAACCAAAAATAAATTAAATTACACAATTTTTATACATTATTTCAATAAGCTGGTAATTTACACAAATCCCCTACATTCAAGTTTGTTTGATTGAAGGTTTGTTTGATTGATCAAAAATGTTATAGTCAAAATCCAAGTTTTAAAAATTTTAGTAGTAATCTATAGACTATTTAGACTTATCAAAGAAAAAAAATATCCAATCTCTTCAACAACAGAAAAATGTCAACTAATCAAGCATTTTCACGAACAATTTAAAGGCAATCTTTCAAGACGTCAATCTTCCAATTTGAACAAAGAAACTCATTGGCCAACATAAACAAAAACATCAAAAGATCCAAAACAAATAATTGATGGATATTGGCAACTAGGACTCACAATCCCAATCTCTGCAATTCAATTCATCACAAGCATATGTAAATTAATTTTTCTTTTAGGAAAAATAGGTAAAAAAAAAAAAAAAAAACCATTTAGCTCTGTAATTTACAATTAGTTTTGAATTCCAATAAAGACTCAATAACATATACATCAAACAGTTAAAAGAGATGTGAAATACAATTTTCGTTCCTAAAATTTGGTCCAAGTTCAAATCAAAACCTTGTAAGAATGTGGAAATTAATTACTTTCAGTAACATATACATCAAACGATCAAAGCATGCTCTCTTTTAAATCCCCTCTTTCTATTAATTTTATTGCACAGGCAGCCAATTGTATATCACGAGGTCATAGTTTTAGGACTTGGTTTAATATGTGGAACTTAATTACTTTTGCGGTAAGTATCAAATCTTGTAAAAATCTTTTTGATTTAAAATTTTCTATTCGTGGAACTTTAGCCGAAGTTCAGTCGGTGGATTCTAGTTTAAATTCGTAGATGCTCTATATATTTCAACTTCAAAGCATAGTTTTAACCTAAAACATCGCTGCCCATATTGATTGTTTTGCTTCATTACCGTCATAGTTCTTGTTCTGAAACCATGTCAGGGCCGAGTGAATGGACTTGGGAAGAAAATAAAGTTTTCGAGCATGCTCTTGCAATTCACTATGATTTCTTCGAAAAAGGTGAGTGGGAAAAACTTGCTGTGTTGATCACTACCAAAACCCCTACTCAAATAAGCTCACACTACACACATCTACTGGAGGATATAGAGTCAATTGAATCTGGTCTGATACCACCCCCACGATTTCAAGAGAAAAGGAGTGATGACAATGGTGGTGGCAGTGATCTTGAAGAAGGAGAGGGATCTTTTACGGAACTTTGAGTGATGACCCAGTTCATGTCTGTGGCAGTTACTGCTACACCGAGGTTTTTTTTTTTTTTTTGGTGATTAATTCTTAGTTGATATTGCATGGGCAAACTAGGAATGTACGTATTATTATGGGAAAATAATGTAGTTTTTTTTTTTTTTTTTTTCCAGGAAGTAATAAGAATTACGTCTATTAATTGGATATTAGAAATTTTCTTATCTGTTATGACATAAGTGTAAGAATTGAAGTACTATTTGTTTGTTTGTTTGTTTTCTGATATTAGTTGATACGAAGTGTGCGTTGGGAAGCAATAAAAATTATAAATTATTTCACCATTCAGCTTATTTTTACTACTATTCATGAGCCCCACTGCACTTTTTGATACTATTCATGGCCCCACTATACTATTTCGACTAATTCTTACATTTATCTACAGCAGCAATAAGTTTTCAATTTCAACAAAATAAGCGGTATCCAAACAGACCTGAAGGTGAATATATGCTAGGCTAAGGGTTTTCAGTTTCAACAAACTAAGCGGTATCCAAACAGACCCGAAGGTAAATAGATGCTAGGCTAAGGATCTTTGCTTGAGCGACAATCGCACTAGAAATATTAATCTATATCTCATATTGGAGTTCAGGTCTTGCAAAGTCGGGTTACAATGAGCATTCATTCATTCAATGTTGCTTTAGACTTGGTATTGCTCCTTGTTATGTGGTTTGGGTTTAGTACAACCAAGTCATAAATAAGTTTTACAAGTTAATTAGCTCAAATTACTATTTTGCCTTGGTTATCTATTTGGATTTTCTTAGTGTGTAAGAAAAATCTATTATTCATTAAAGAAGTAATTGTTGTGAGTTTAATAAATAAAAAACGACTTTTGTGATACTTGAAAAAAAAAATTTAAATGAAATAGGGTGAAGAAATTGACTACCTATTTAATTGGGGTCGAGAAGTAAATTTTACTATTCTTAGAAGTTCGAAACCCTAATTCACATTATTTATTGTCTCTCCAATGCAACTCGAATATGAGATGTCGAATTATATGTTTGGTGTGATTGTTGCTCAAGCTTAGTTCCGTATCAAATAACATCAGAAAAATAAACAAACAAATAGTACTTCAATTCTTGCACTTATATCAAATCAATGTAATTCTTACATCTTGTTAGAAAGACAAGAAAAAAAATTACATTGTTATTCCATACTAATTCTAAAACCTACGTTCCTAGTTTGCACATGCAATATCAACTAAGAATCATCAAAAATTCCTTGGTAGCAGTAGGCAGTAGCTACCACAAACATGAACTGGCTCATCACTCAGGTTCTGTTGATGATCCCTCTCCTTCTTCAAGATCAATGTCACCACCTTAGTCATCGCTGATTTTTTCTTGAAATCTTGGGGGTGGTATCAGACCAGATTCAATTGACTCTATATCCTCCAGTAGATGTGCGTAGTGTATGCTTATTTGAGTAGGGGTTTTGGTAGGAATCAACACAACAATCTTCTCCCACTCTCCTTTTTCAAAGTATTCATAGTGCATTGCAAGAGCATTCTCGAACACTTTATTTTCTTCCCAGCTCCATTCACTCGGCCCTGACATGGTTTCAGAACAAGAACCATGCCATGACGGTAATGAAGCAAACCAATCAATAGGGGCAGCGATGTTTTAGGTTAAAATTATGCTTTGAACTTTGAAGTTGAAATGTATACTGCACTACGAATTCAAACTAGAGCGCCGACATAACGTATGCAAAAGTTCCACGAATAAATCAAAAAGATTCTTACAATATTTCTTACTTACTGCAAAAGGAATTAAGTGGCACATATTAAACCTAGTCTTAACCAAACTAGCAGGGGCGGAGCTACTTAGCTCCTTGGGCCCCCCCAAAATTTTTAAATTTTCCCATAGAGTATATAAAAAAAAGACATGGGCCCCTCCAAGAATTAAATCCCCCCCCCCCCCCCCCCCCCCTCCCACCCCCTCCCCACTCCCCAAATTATTTTCAACAATCAATCCAATACAACTTTAAATAAAACAAAAATATTTGTCCACACTCAGCCCAGCCGGCCAGCCCAAAATCCTTAATCATACAAAATTCTTCTCCTCTAAACTAAAGGCACTTCTAGACCAGCCCAACCCCAAATCTGAAATCCTTAATCCTAATCAAACAAAACAAACTCTTCAGTATCATCACCTCACGCTTCTGCCTAAATTCCTAGTCTTCACGCAATCACGCCTCTGCCCTCTGCTTGACGGCCTCAGTTCATGCTGCCTGAATTCCGAGTCCTCATGTCATACGGTCACGCCTCTCCTGCTTGCCGTGACGTTATAGCTCCACTAGCCACTGACCTGACCTAGCCTTCATCGCTCAACCTCAAATCCTAAAGCCCTCACCTCAATTCCTCAAGGTATCTCATTCAGTCATTCTCATCTTAGTTCTCTCTCTTTTTCTCTAGAACTAAAATAAATACTAAATAGCATAATAGAAATATCAAGTATGTGTATGTGATATTTTTTGCCAGTAAAGCAATTTATATTTATTTGACTTTATCTTTTTGTGTTTATTGTTATTGGATTCTTTATTCTTGACCCACTGACTCTATGACTCAGCCTTTTTGGCTTTTGTGTTGTTTGTCTCTTGAGTGGGTCCAGGTGGGGTGAGGGCCATGAGACTGTGTAAGAATGAATTTTATATGATAATTTATTATATCTCTCTTCCAAGTTAGTTTATCCTCATTTTTTGAATTGATTTTTTTTGGGGATTGAAATTAGGTGCCAAATAATGAGCAAATGACAAACAATTAATGCATTTTTTAAGAAAAAGTTGTATGTCATTCAAAACTTAGGTAATCTATAGAAACAAATGTTGATACTTCAATGTCTGATGAGCGTGCTTCTCAAAAAAAAAATGTCTGATGAGCGTCCCTCCAAATGTTCAAGAATTCAATCTAAAGGGATAGACCATGATCTAGGATCACGTAAATAAATATATGAATTTCCTATCAACGAAAAAGATGAAATTCGACCTGCTTATCTCATAACAGGTCCATATCAACTTAGAAACATAGAGTATCCATACAAAGAACCGAAAAATTATCGTCGTAGTTTTCAATTTTCGTGGTTTGAATCATATGAAAATTGGTTGAATTATATTTTAGTATATCTTTACTACAACCCGGCCCCCCCAAGTAATTATTCCTGGCTACACCCCTGCAAACTAGGTTTAATATTAACCTCGTTATATATAATTGGCTGCAAGTGTAACTTTCTATTATTCAATTATTCATCAATTTTAAAAGAGACAACCGTTGATCACATAACACATTAATTCTAGTGCGTCAATAATGATTTTATGTAAAAGTTGGATTGGATCGAGGGGAAGGGAGAGAGAGTAGAGCAGAGTCGGTTAAAAATAGACTTATTTAATTCTGGCCAATTTTACTCTACTCCTCCTCAATCAAATGGACCATAAATCTCCTATTATATGAAGAGTTGAATATTGTGGTATCTCACAAGAGTGACTAAAACATTGAGTAAACTTAGTGAGACTATTTTCAAACTCTTAAATAAGAAATTTACAAGTCATCAATAACTTGTGGGACACACCAAACCCAAAAATAAATAAATAAATTTTTAATGGAAAAAGGTTAATGAATACGCTAAAATCATTAGTTTATGAAATATTTTTAGAAACTTTTTATCGAAAAAGAAAAAAAAAATTATTTTTTTTTACAGTTTTTTATATTTCCCATTAAAGTAATGTCAAACCTTCTGTGGGGGCCTTTTCTGCTATGTTGGGCTGGGCTGCCCTCTTGTGATCGTAGGCCCAAATGTTCTGGGTTGCGGGAGTCGAGGCCGGGCCAAATGGAATTCAACTTGGCCGGGCTTGTGCACGAACTGTGCCTCGTCTGCCAAGGGGCGCTTTTACCGCGGGCTGAGTTGACTCGGAGATGAGCTCACGGCAAGCAGAGCCCTTTAGAGAAAAAAAAGTGCTTACGGCAGGCATAGCTGTTTCAGAAAAGTGCTTACGGCAGGCAGATATTATTGATGAACATAAACATACACTCTGGAATGACCAGATAACTTTCTTAATGGAAAATGATAAAATAATTCACAACCATAATGACACTTAACAAAAATAGTGATGAGAATGGCTATTAAAATTAATCAGAGGACATGGAAATAATTTGGTTTCGTCCGCGGGGCAAAAACCGAATGGGAAGAACACCTCTTCTCAACGCAACTAACTTCCGAGGAAAAAAGAAATCCTGCCGTGAAGTTAATGGGTTTGAGGGAAGTGGACCCAAATGATCAATACCCGAAATGAATATGGAAGAGGACAAGGATCCAAGAGGGAGAGAAGGGAAGAAACCTATCGGTGCATGCCGCTAGCTCTCACTCCTTTTTGTTTCTATCTTTCCTTCCTTGGTTTTTTTCTTTTTCCTTTTTCTTAGTGATTTCCCCCCTTAGTGTTTTTGGTTTATGCCTCCCCTGTTTTGCTAAGTGTATTACAGAGTATCTTTTTTGTTTTTCTGTGTTGCCCTTTACCTCCTGTGTCCCCCCCCTTTTGTTCACGGCAGAGGCTCCCATTTTATAGTGCCTGCCGTGGACGGATTTTACTATTCTGCCCTCCAACCGTTTTTGTCTGGTCTGAGAGTACTTGCCAACATTACTGTTCCGTCTGTGGTTCCCCTGCCTACGGGTACAGACATTTTTTGTCCGTTAGTCTGCCGCGGCATTCCTGCCGCGGTGACGCTTCCTCTCTCTCTATCCCTCGTGGCATGCACCTATTGGTTCCAACTCAGCATTGCCTCTTTCGGGTGGTATGTCATCCCAGCAGGACGTATCCCCGAAAGAGTCTGGGCAGGAACCTTAAAATAAGCCTTCCCCTCTCCCCACCTCCAAACCGTGCCCTCTTACCTCTGACCCATGACCTCACCATGTCCTGTATTGGCTGGGTACAGGCTGGTGGTGCCTGGGCCTTGCGCGTGTTTGCGTCTGAATCCTGCCTGCTGTTCATGCTTTTGCCGTGGAGTGAAGACTTTTCTTGCCTGCCGCCCGTTTCTGGCTTTTCACAGGTTGCTATTCTGATTTCCCGCTCCCTCAGGATCTGGGCTTTTACCCAGTGTTTGGGCTTTGTTTTCTTTTCAGCCCAATCCGTTTAAATGCCTTTGCTTTCTTTCCGCGTGGCTTTTCCTGCAGCGGTGATTTCTTCCTACTGGGCCTTTTCTTAGGCCTGCCATTCCAATTCTTTCCCCCAGTTGGCCCAATCAATGGTGGCCACTGGTGTCCTTGCATATGGGCTTTCATGCCCTTTTTTTTCCTTGGGCCTCTCCGGCTCGTTTCTTTGGACATCCTTGGTCCATTCATTACTTCGCATCCCATGGGCTTTTACTAACTCAATTGGGCTTCCCCGGCCCAATTTCCTCATTCTCATCTTTGGGGTACATGGGTTTGCCATTATCCCCTACTTACTTTGCTTACTTTACTTTGGGCCTGCCGCAGCCCATTCTCTCATTTTTACAACACATACTTGCCCATGGGTGCCATTTTCTCTCTTTCCGGGCCTTTTTAGGTCCACTTACTTCCTCAAGACCCATTCATTTGTATTGATGGGCCTGTGATCCATTGTTCCTGCCGCTTGGGCCCAATGGTTTTTATTTTTACTTGGTCTGCTGCCCGCGTTGCTGGGTTGGGCTACCCTTGTCTATTTCGAAGAAATGACCCTCAACATTTAGCCCCCTGAACATATGGAACGTTCCTGCGGTCCATATGTGAATAAAAGACTTTTCTGTCTTCTGTTTCCTTTCTTTCTTTTTCTTCGCGGGCTTTTTGAAACTGTGGACCCCTTTACGTGTACTTATATTTCTTTTCCTGCGGTGAACAGTGCTGACTCTTCGATTTTCCCAGAACGGCAGTCATTCTAAGACACAACTACCGCTTCATTTATTTCATTCTTCTTCTGATGGCTGATCAGTCGCCTTCCTTCAGGCCAGCATTAATTACCCATGTATTTAAGAAAAGAGACCTTTCGAAAATCCCTCATAAACACCATTTTTTCCAAAGAATCGTGTCTGTCCCTCTTCCTTCATCGCCTTCTTCTCTTCAAACACCTTCATCTTTCTTGCTCAGACCAAACCGTCGCACAATGGCGCCGGTGAAAAGCTCAAGTTCTTCCTCTCACCGCAAAGGGAAAGGAAAAGCTTCTGAACCACTCGCCGAACAAGAAGTAGGCGAGGAGGCTATGTACTCCGATTCCAACTATTCCGTCGAGGAAGATGCGCCGCGCGACCCCGACAGTGAGTGCGCGCCGCTGATCGACCCTTGGTACAACCCTTATCCTCTCTTCCCTGAAGTTTCCGGCGATTATGTGCCGCCGCCGCCAGGCCGTGTGTGGCTCTCTATGTGTAGGCGAAACCCCAACTTTTCTTGGGCTCCGGTGTCTTCCTCCATTTCCGATTTGGTCATCCGTCAAGGTGTCTCTCTTCCGGTGCCGATTCATTTCGTGTTTGGGTCAGGAACCGCCTTGGGTTGGAAGGAGTGGGTTGACCGAGAGTTATCGGACTCGGTTTTCATGGGTTTGTTGCAGCAAGCCGGCGTTCTGAAATCCATCGTTCTGTCCCGGAGTCTTTCCAATTTTCGAGACACTTACAACCTCCGTCACTTGGTTCGCCGGTGGTGTGCCACCACCCACACATTCCTCTTCTCCTGCGGCGAACTGACCGTGACCCTTGAGGACGTGGCCAACCAACTGCTCTTGCCAATCCTTGGTGACGTGGATCCTGCCACCATAGAGCTTTCTCCGGAGGAAGAGGCTATTGAGGCCGAGTTGAGAAAGAGGATGACGGGGAACGCTAAGTTGTCCTATTGGGTTAGTTCTTCCTCTAAGTTTTCCGTTGTTGCCCACCGCGCGGCCTTTGTTGCCTTTTGGCTTTGTAAATTTGTTTTTGGTTCGCATCCCCACTACGCCATCAAACCTTTGTACTTCCGTTTGGCCATTAAGATTTCTACCGGAGTTAGTCTGCCGCTGGCCCCCATGTTTTTGGGGCATTTATATGTGCAACTGGACATCCTGCGGAGGGATGAGAGTCAGGCTGGTTCCTGCCATATAGTTGCTTCTTCTGTACACAGCACTATCCTGCAGCAGTTATTGTTTGAGCGTTGTGCTCAATACTTGGCGAAGTGTAGGCCTGTTCGCTTCGCGAGAGAGAAGTACCAAGCATGTCCGCGGGTGATCACTGACTTCTGCGGCAGGTTCGAATCTGATTTCCCTTTAGCTTTTCGTTGGTCTGGTCTGAAACCCATTGGTCACTCAGTTGTTGAGTCTTTCGATAGCGGCACTGGTTTTACTTGGAGAGCTTACAGAAATTTGGGTAGGGGTTACACATGTGCCGATTCTGCTATGGGTTCCTTTGTTGATATTATTGGGACCACCACTCCTTTGACTAATTTTGATGAGGTGGGGATCACCTATTTGGCGGCTACCAATGTTGGATGGCTGCCTTACTTGACTGATGAGGGTATTAGGTTCGTCCACTATCCTGCCAACCGGGTGAGGAGGCAGTTTGGGCTGGACCAGGACGTTCCCGATGACCTTTCTTATCTCATGGAATCTCCTACTTCTGTTCGGCCTTTCCTGCGGCAGACTGCTTATGACTTTTGGAGATCACGCTTCAGTGCAGTTACCATTCCCAGCTCGTCGAGAGAAGGTCTTTGCACTCCTGCCATGCATGGCTATTGGCAGGCAGTGATGACTTCATTCGGGCAAGAGTTGGCAGGCAGTCGTGGCTTCTCCCTTACTCCTCCTGACGGGCTTAGTATGTTAGCGTCTCCCAACCCTCGGTTGCTCTTGCCCTCCAGGTCAGTTTTAGACTATGTTGAGAAACAGAGCCGCTCTGCTGTCTTCGAGTGGGACGAGGAGAAAAAGGGATGGTGTTGGCTCGCAGGCGATTTTCCCCCTAGTTGGGAGAAGAAAGTTAAGGTAATCAACATCCCTGCACCAAATAAGAAGACTCCTGCCAAACACAAGTCTGCGAGTAAGCCCAAGCCTGCTGCACCACAGCCACCCACGGATGCTCCTTCTAGCAGGACGCGGGGTAGCAAGAGGAAAACAACCCCCCATCCCATGCCTGCTGCTGAGCGAAGGGTATGTTACATACATTATCTTTTGTGTCTTGATTTTAACTTGCCTGCGGTGAGCCCATGTCACGCCTACTGATTCCCTTCCTTAATACTGCCTCCTGTCTCTCTTTGCAGTCTAAGCATAAGGAAGACACGTCGTCTGCTCATCCCATTGACCTTGACGAGCCTGAACTCGAGGTAATTTCTTCTGTTTCCTTCTTTCCTTTTTTTTTTTTTTTTTTTTTTTTTCTTTACATATGTTTCATTTGCTACGTGCCTTCATTTGTTTGGTCTAGCCGTCGGTTCCCTCATTCTTTACCACGTGTACATATGTATTTCTCTTTTCTTTTGCTTTCCAGGGTCAGCCCGAGCCCCTTTCCGTCTATCGTCCTTCAGCCGAGGAGCTGCCCGCCTCCATGGGCACACCCGCGGCAGATTTTTTTGACGGGGTCGGTGAAGCTTCCCAACTGTCCATTGTTCCAGTTGCTACGCCTGGGATTCCTGCCGAGGCTCCTAGCCCTCCTACCGGACCGGTACCCAGAGAGGGTACTCATACTGAGGGGGTTAGCAAGGCCATTACCTCTTCAGCCGAGATGCCCGTTTCTCCACGGGGATTTGCTCTTCCTGCCACGACTCAGACCGAGGCTGTTTCACCTGTTGCTCCTCTCGTCCTTTCTACCTTTGATCCTTTTGCAATTCTGTCTCGGGCCGCGAAGGACGGTTCTTCCTTAGTAATCACTCCTTCTTCCATTCCCGGCTCGGCCATTCGCGGATCCGATGTTGATTTATCGTCCGAGGAGTCCGAGGATGCTCCCGAAGATATCGATAGTGAGCCCATCCTGCCGAGGAATATTTCCGAGTCCGAGGAGGAAAAGGATGCGCCTGAAGGCATTGATAGTGGGCCTGTCCTGCCGAGGAGGATTTCTGAGTCCGAGGACGAGGATGCCCCACCCGAGGCTAGATTCACGGGTATGTCCCCACTCTTTTTTTCTTCTTTTGTTGGGTTTGCTTTTCTTTCTTTATTCACGGGGCCCACTCTTCTCTCTTTTTTTTTTTCTCATTCGCACATCTATTTTCTTTTGTGCACAGAGACTTTCGAAGGGCTAGGCATTGCGGTTAGCGTAGGGACGCCTGCGGTAGCTAATCCTGCCACGCCTATTCCTGCCGTATTCTCTGCACCAGCTTCTTCCATACTCACGGCGTCAGTTTCCGCCGTGCCCTCCGTGCCTGCTTCAGTTCTTCCCACAGCCCCCATTCATGTTGGTTCTGGTAAGCTTCCTTTTCTTCCTTGTCTGCATTATATATATATATATTTTTTTTTTTTTGCGCCCCGTGGGCTTTGCTCATTTCCCCTTTTTCCTTCTTAATTCTTCATCTTATGCCGAGCCACTTTTTTTTTTTTTTTTTTTTTTTTGGTAGGACCTCCTCCTATAGCCCCATTCCAGTTTGAAGCGGGTAGTAGTTCCACTACCCTTACAGGTCCCGAGGACGAGGCCGCTGCCTTCTTCACCCGTTTTGACCAACCTGAGGTCAATGATCTTGATCCTGCAGCTTTCTGGGGCTCGGGCCCTCCTTATGTGGACTTTCACGGCTTTAGAGTCCCGGGGGACTGTGCTTCTCATCTGGTGATGATCTATGGCAACCACGGGGACTTCATGCAGGGTTTTCGACTTGGTCGTTCTGTTAGAGAGCATTTCCTGAAGATGTTGGGGAGTGTATTGAATGATATAGAGCATAGCTTCGTTGACACAGTCTCTACCGAGAGGATTTTGCAGTGGAGGGCCGCGGTGCAGGAACTTGTCAGCGTAGGCTTTGCCGTGGAGTTCCTTTTGGATCACCTCCGGGAGATTGCTCGGGCTGTTTTCACGAGGAGAGTGCGACCCAATGTAGATGCTATTGACTCGCGTCTTGAGATTTTGAGAAAGGAGGTGGCAGACTTGGAGGGCCATCGTGAGCGTCTTCTTTCCAGTGTTGGTGGATCCGATCGTTTTGGAGATCAGTCTCTTATTTCCGGGCTTCGTTGATGCTTTTCCTTGTTTCGTTGTTTCCTTTTGCTTATGACTATTTATTACATTACATTTTGTTGTAATACTTATTTGGCTAGTTTGCCATGACCAGGGCTTGTAACTTATCTTTGTAACGCTACACTTTACATTTTGCTATGACATATGATGATAATACTTGATGCTTTTTCATTACATCCTGCCGAAAGCAAAATTACAATTTCATGTTGTGACACAGCCACTTGAAAAATAGTAGGGTAAAAGGAAACATAAAGGAAATATAACAAAGGAAAGAAAAAGAGGCAATCATGTAAGTTTTCTCCTCAGGCATAGTACTGCTTCAGCCATTTCCCGTTGATCGGGTCCATTAAGTCTTTGCCGTCCATCTGAGTCAGACGGTAGTACCCACTCGGGTATGCTTCCCTTATCACAAGGGGCCCTTCCCACTTTGGTGCAAATTTGGATGGTCCTGCCAGGCCTCTCCTAACGTAGTCTGCCACTTTTAAAACGAGCTGCCCTTCCACAAACACTCGTTCTCTAGTCGTCCTGCCGTAAGCTTCAGTCATCTTTTGCCGATATCTACGGCTGTGTTCCTGGGCTTGTTCTCTTTTTTCGTCAAGTCCCTCCAGGTCTTCACATCTTTCTGCCGCGAAGACCTCTTCTTCCTCTCCTCCCTTTTCTTGCATTTTCATGACCCTCAGGGACGGGGTCATTACCTCCGCTGGACTCACTACTTCAGTCCCATAGACCAAAGAAAAAGGCGAAAAACCTGTGGCTGACTTAGGCGATTTTCTGTAAGCCCAAAGGGCGTCCGGCAGGTGCATTGCCCATCCTCCCGTGTATTCCTGACTCATTTTACTTATGATTTTTATAAGGGTTTTGTTTGTTGCCTCCGCCTGCCCGTTCCCTTGAGGGTAGTAAGGTGATGACCGGTGATGCTTAACTTGATAGAATTCTAACATCTTCCTTACTTCACTGTTGACAAACGGTGTGCCATTGTCACTAATGATTCTGTGGGGTACCCCGAACCTCACGATTATGTTTTCCTTGATGAAGTTTGCCACTGCTCCTCCGGTGGCTTTGCGAAGAGGCACCGCCTCTGCCCATTTAGTGAAATATTCCGTAGCTACCAATATCCATATATATCCTCGTGATGGTGGGTTAACCGGTCCTACCAGATCAAGCCCCCAAGTGTGGAAGGGCCATGGTGTTACCATGCTGTGCAAATTCTGTGGATGGGTGTGGATTAAGTTGGCCTGCACCTGGCAACTGTGGCACTTCTTTACGAATTCTGCCGTATCCTTCTTCATGGCAGGCCAGTAGTAACCCATCTGCAGCAGGCACCTGTAGAGTCTTTTCTTCCCTTGGTGTTCCCCACACTCTCCTGAGTGTACTTCTTTCACCATTTTCTCTGCTTCTTCAGGACCTAGGCACCTTAAGGGGTCCCCATCATACCCCTTTCTAAAGAGGACCATATTGTGCATGAAGTAACGTGTTGCCAGCCGCTTGAGTTTATATTTTTCACTCTGCTTCCGCGGCAGGATACCTTTCGTCAGGTATTGGACAAATGGGCTTCTCCAGTCTTCGCAGGCGGACACAACGTAACTTTCTTCTCTGTCTGCCGCAAGTTGGCAAGCCCCACACTGAATTTGGGCTCGATCCGCATCCTTGCCCATGTTTGGCCAATAAAAGCCTGCCCTTTGAAGCCTGCGGTAGAGACTGACTTCTCCGCAGGATCCGCAAGTTCTGTCGTGTACTTCTTTCAGTTTCCTCTGGGCCTCTTCTGGTCTTACACATCTGGCCAAGACCCCACCTGGCATCCTGCGGTATAACTCCCCCTTTACTAGTGCGTAATCTTTTAGCATCTTGAGTCCTGCGGCATCATCTTCATTCATCAAGGCTTCCCTTATGGGCAAACGCCAGTCTTCGTCGCACTGTTCCTCTTGGAATTTCTCTCTCAACGTATCAATTATCGATTCTCTCCTTTTGCTGACCTCTACTTGGGTGCTATTTCCTTCAAACATTACCTGAGATCCCAGCGCGGCCAACGCGTCCGCAAACCGATTTTCATTTCTGGGAGCATGCTCTATCTCAAAAGTCGAAAACTTTTCCTCCATTTTCTGAGCCATTGCTCTGTACGGGGCTAGACTAGGTTCTTTCAAGGAGAAGCTCCCGTTGGCCTGACAGACCACCAAATTTGAATCACCTAACACCCTTAAGTGTTTAACTCCCATTTCCAGAGCCGTGGCCAGCCCGGTTAGATAGGCTTCGTATTCTGCGGTGTTGTTCGAACAGGGGAATTCCAGTTTAAATGACAGTGCTACTGCTTTATCTTCTTCATGGTATAGAACTACTCCCACCCCTCCAGACTGGGCGGTGGAAGACCCATCGAATTTCATTACCCATTGCTCTTCGGCTCCTTCTGCCATGGCCACTTCCCCGGGGACTTCATCATCCAGTGGGAACTCTTCCTCGCCCGGAAATTGTGCTAATAAGTCTGCTATAGCCTGGCTTTTTACTGCCCGGGGCGTCCCCATTTTTAAATCATATTGCGATAATTGTAGCAGCCATTGGGATATCCTGCCAGAGAGGATCGGTTGTCGCAGCAGAGCCTTGATGGCATGGGATTTGGTCATTAACCACACCTCGTAGGCCAAGAAGTAGTGGCGCAACCTTTGTGAAGCATATACAATGGCTAAGCATGCTCTCTCCGCCCTCGGGTATCGAGTTTCTGCATCTTTCAAGGCGCGGCTGATATAATATACGGGCTGCTCAGTGCCGCCCACGTCTTCTTGGGCAATCATCGCCCCAATGGCATATGAGTTGGCAGCCAAGTAGAGCAATAGTGGCTTTTTGTGAATCGGGGCTTGCACTGTGGGGAGGTTCATCATGATCTGCTGTAGCCTTTTGAAGGCTGCCTGCTGCGATCCCCCCCACTCAAAATCATGCCCTTTTCTGAGCAGCTTGGTGAAAACGGCAGTGATTGATGCCAACCCGGGGATAAATCTTCGAATGTACGAGACTTTCCCCAAGAAGCTCTTTAATTCCTTTACCGTGCCCGGAGGTTTCATGGTTGCAATGGCCGTAGCCTTGGCTGGGTCAACGTCTATCCCCCTGCTATGAACCAAGAAGCCGAGGAACTTCCCCGAGGATACTCCGAATGCGCATTTGAGAGGGTTCATTCTTAGTTTGAAGGTTCTGCACCTTTCGAATACCCTCCTTAACACTTGAAAGTGTTCTTCTCTCTTTCTTGACTTTACTACTATGTCGTCTACGTAATCCTCCAGTTCACGATGCATCATGTCGTGAAATATGGCCGTCATTGCTCTCTGATAAGTGGCACCCGCATTTTTCAACCCAAAAGGCATTACAGTGTAATAAAAGTTGCCCATGGGTGTTCTGAAAGCGGTTTTTTCTGCATCCCTTGGTGCCATCCTAATTTGGTTGTACCCGCTGAACCCATCCATAAATGAGAACATGGCGTTGCCTGCCGCAGAATCTATCAGCAAGTCCATGTTTGGTAAAGGGAACTCATCCTTCGGACAGGCCTTGTTGAGGTTTCTGAAGTCCACACAACATCTTATCTGGCCATTCTTCTTCTTTACGGGTACGATGTTGGACAGCCACCGCGGGTGTTGGATAGGTTTGATGAATCCTGCGGCAAGCAGTTTCTGCACCTCTTTGATTATTTGCCCTTCTATTTCCGTGTGGAACGTCCTGGCAGGCTGAGCTATTGGCCTGGCCTCTGGGTCTACATTCAACGTGTGCGCGACTAGCCCAGGGTCTAGCCCCGGCATTTCATTGTATTCCCATGCGAAGACATCTTTAAATTCTTTCAAGAGCAACATCAGTTCTGTCTTTTCTGTCCCGGCCAAACTTGCACTGATCAGGATAGGTCTTGGTCCTTGGGAAACAGACCCCAAGTCAACTTCTTCCATTTCTTCTTCTGCCGTAACCTGTACTTCTTTTTCCGTCACAACTTTCTCGTTTTCTTCTTCGCTACTTTCTTCTTCCGACTTTTTTTGAACCACGCAACACGTCAAGTTCCTGTGTTGCCACTTCCGGGTGGGGCCCTCTTGCATTTCACTAGTGGGCCCCGCGCCCCTTCATAACTTATACACGATCCTGCCGTCAGGACCTCGGATCCTGACACAGTGGGGTGTATCCTCTGGGTCTTCGGCTGGCGCGTGCTTCCTCTTCTTTTTTCTGGCTAGTAATTCCCTTAGGTCAGGCTCGGGATCATCCTGGATGTCTTTCCATTTAGGCACGAAGGTACCTTGCGGCCTTGACACTGAGTTCTCCCCGGATGGAGCCCATTGATCGTAGAACATGGTTTCCACCAAATGAGCTTCCGCCTGCTCAAATGGTGAGTGATTCGCTGCTATGCGTATCATCCTGCCGTTCATCCGCCCTTTCACGCATTGGTGGTAGGTGGATGGAATTAATCTGTGCTTATGCAACCATGGTCGTCCCAAAAGGACGTGGTATGAGACTTCTGTTTTCACCACGTGGAACCGAGCTAGGGAAGCTATGGGTCCCACTTTTAACCACAACTGGATATGGCCTGCAGTGTACTCTCCCCTTCCACCGAATCCTGTCACTTCCATTGGACACCCTTGGATCTTTCTTTCTGAAATCCCCGCTGCTTGCAGAGTGCTCAAGGGGATGAGGTTTACGGAAGCGCCTGTGTCTATTAAGGCTCTCTTTATGGGGATTTGATTTATGGATGCCGCAAGATAGAGAGGTCTCCGGTGGTCTGGATACCCCACTTCCATATCTTCGTCGCTGAAGGTGATCTCGGTTGACTCCTGAAAAAGAGCCCTGTCATCTTGGACCTCTGCTGATAAACATTCCACCCCCGCCCCGGAGGCAATGCTTACTAGAGCCTCGGTAGCTACCTTTCTTTCTTTTGTTGTGAGGCCTAGTTGATCAAATAAGTTTTTGAATTTTGAACTCTGTTGTAAAGTGGTAATTGCTGCGGCAGGCAAGGCCGGATTTTCTCCTTCGTCATCCCCTGGATCCGCACAGATCACTACTGCCGCTACACCCTTCCCTTTGTGATTCGGGAGTGGGTTTCTCTGGACCTCCTGCTGGGTCAGCTCTAGAGTTCCTTCTTTTATCCTGCGGTGCACTAGTCTGCGGAGCGCCCAGCATTCTGCGGTGGCATGTTGGACATAGTTGTGTAAGCGACAAAAACGCGGGTCCCTCCTCTCTTCCTCGGTGGGCTCCCTAGCAACTTGGTTAGGTTTGAATATGCCATCTGCTATCCATTTGTCTAGCAGTACGTCCAGCTCCCTCGCGGTACATGGTATTGGCGGAGGAGTATCGTATTCTTTCCCGTCCGTCTTCCTCCTCCGCTCACCGGTGGATACGGTCATGGCTTGCGGGGCACTTCTTTTGTCCGTGCTTGGCTTTACGGACTGGGCAGTTTTTCTTGCCTTTTGTAGCAGCTGCGCGAACTGGGAAATTTCAAGGTTTTCTAGGACTGCCCTGTATTCCCTGATCATATTCGTCATGCACATCTCCACCAGCGTCCTTTCCTCGCAATGGTCATAGCAGTCGAGTGCTATGTCCCTAAATCTCTTGATGTATTCCATCAAGTCCTCACCATTCCTTTGTTTAGTTGCTTGCAATGTTGCAAGTGTCACCGTTTCCTCTCCGTGAAAGTACTTGGTGCAGAATACATCTACCATATCATCCCATGTTGGGATCGACCCTGGCTTCAAGCCAATGTACCAGGTATAAGCCCGGTCACACAATGATTTGGAAAATTCTCGAAGACACAAGTCCTCGTCTGCTGCGTAAGGGCCAAGTGTATCAATGAACTTGCTTACGTGCTCAACAGCACTTCCCTTCCTGCCGTCGTATTGTGCGAATACTCGCGGTTCATACCTCTCGGGGTATGGTTTACCGAGCACCCTTAGCGGGTATGGGGGTCTACGGGCGTAGAACCTCTCCTTTGGTCCTCTGGCTCTCTCCTGCTCCAAGAGAGCTGCCACTTCTGCCATGGTAATAAAACGTTGATCCGTATTCTGTGGGACACCACCCACCAGTGTCTCCTCCGCCCCATGCTCCGGATCATGTTGGCTTCCTTTTTCCTTTGTCTTATCCGTCTTTAGCTGACGAATTTCTTCCATCATTTGCTGTTGTGAGTGCTGTAAAGCCTGCAATACTTCAATGAAGGTGTTGGCATTGTCCGTGGGGATCCTCGGCGGAGGCTGGGGTACAGCCCCCATCTCGTTACCACCCTCTGCCTGATTAGGCTGTGGTTGGTGGGGTGTTGTAGGCCTGGACTCTGCTTGTGAGGGTACAGCACTCATGTTGCGTGTAGTCCTGGATTTCGGAGGCATTCGTTCGCGTGGGTTTTCGTCCCCGTCTGTTTCTCAACTCCCCAGTGGAGTCGCCAATTTAATGTGGGGGCCTTTTCTGCTATGTTGGGCTGGGCTGCCCTCTTGTGATCGTAGGCCCAAATGTTCTGGGTTGCGGGAGTCGAGGCCGGGCCAAATGGAATTCAACTTGGCCGGGCTTGTGCACGAACTGTGCCTCGTCTGCCAAGGGGCGCTTTTACCGCGGGCTGAGTTGACTCGGAGATGAGCTCACGGCAAGCAGAGCCCTTTAGAGAAAAAAAAGTGCTTACGGCAGGCATAGCTGTTTCAGAAAAGTGCTTACGGCAGGCAGATATTATTGATGAACATAAACATACACTCTGGAATGACCAGATAACTTTCTTAATGGAAAATGATAAAATAATTCACAACCATAATGACACTTAACAAAAATAGTGATGAGAATGGCTATTAAAATTAATCAGAGGACATGGAAATAATTTGGTTTCGTCCGCGGGGCAAAAACCGAATGGGAAGAACACCTCTTCTCAACGCAACTAACTTCCGAGGAAAAAAGAAATCCTGCCGTGAAGTTAATGGGTTTGAGGGAAGTGGACCCAAATGATCAATACCCGAAATGAATATGGAAGAGGACAAGGATCCAAGAGGGAGAGAAGGGAAGAAACCTATCGGTGCATGCCGCTAGCTCTCACTCCTTTTTGTTTCTATCTTTCCTTCCTTGGTTTTTTTCTTTTTCCTTTTTCTTAGTGATTTCCCCCCTTAGTGTTTTTGGTTTATGCCTCCCCTGTTTTGCTAAGTGTATTACAGAGTATCTTTTTTGTTTTTCTGTGTTGCCCTTTACCTCCTGTGTCCCCCCCCTTTTGTTCACGGCAGAGGCTCCCATTTTATAGTGCCTGCCGTGGACGGATTTTACTATTCTGCCCTCCAACCGTTTTTGTCTGGTCTGAGAGTACTTGCCAACATTACTGTTCCGTCTGTGGTTCCCCTGCCTACGGGTACAGACATTTTTTGTCCGTTAGTCTGCCGCGGCATTCCTGCCGCGGTGACGCTTCCTCTCTCTCTATCCCTCGTGGCATGCACCTATTGGTTCCAACTCAGCATTGCCTCTTTCGGGTGGTATGTCATCCCAGCAGGACGTATCCCCGAAAGAGTCTGGGCAGGAACCTTAAAATAAGCCTTCCCCTCTCCCCACCTCCAAACCGTGCCCTCTTACCTCTGACCCATGACCTCACCATGTCCTGTATTGGCTGGGTACAGGCTGGTGGTGCCTGGGCCTTGCGCGTGTTTGCGTCTGAATCCTGCCTGCTGTTCATGCTTTTGCCGTGGAGTGAAGACTTTTCTTGCCTGCCGCCCGTTTCTGGCTTTTCACAGGTTGCTATTCTGATTTCCCGCTCCCTCAGGATCTGGGCTTTTACCCAGTGTTTGGGCTTTGTTTTCTTTTCAGCCCAATCCGTTTAAATGCCTTTGCTTTCTTTCCGCGTGGCTTTTCCTGCAGCGGTGATTTCTTCCTACTGGGCCTTTTCTTAGGCCTGCCATTCCAATTCTTTCCCCCAGTTGGCCCAATCAATGGTGGCCACTGGTGTCCTTGCATATGGGCTTTCATGCCCTTTTTTTTCCTTGGGCCTCTCCGGCTCGTTTCTTTGGACATCCTTGGTCCATTCATTACTTCGCATCCCATGGGCTTTTACTAACTCAATTGGGCTTCCCCGGCCCAATTTCCTCATTCTCATCTTTGGGGTACATGGGTTTGCCATTATCCCCTACTTACTTTGCTTACTTTACTTTGGGCCTGCCGCAGCCCATTCTCTCATTTTTACAACACATACTTGCCCATGGGTGCCATTTTCTCTCTTTCCGGGCCTTTTTAGGTCCACTTACTTCCTCAAGACCCATTCATTTGTATTGATGGGCCTGTGATCCATTGTTCCTGCCGCTTGGGCCCAATGGTTTTTATTTTTACTTGGTCTGCTGCCCGCGTTGCTGGGTTGGGCTACCCTTGTCTATTTCGAAGAAATGACCCTCAACACCTTCTTTAAATAATTTATTAACAATTGTCCTAAGAGCACCCGTTAACTTGACACATTTATAATATCAAAGTTTTAAATTTTGTATTTTTGCTGGGTATATATCTCTAGGCACATCATCATAAGCCCATATGCTCCAACTAACTAGTCATTCCCATTATTTTGCAACTATTCCATGATACTTTTTTCACTTTGGCTGCTATAATTGACGCATTACTTAAATGCTCAACCTAACCAATATGGGATCAAATTTTGTAACTGCGAATTCACACTTCAATTGTGAAATCCAAAAGTACTCACTACATATAATGCATTCCAACAACTTATGTGGTACATTTATTAGATCTACCAATGATAAAATTATAATTGCATCCCATGTGAATAATGTTATAAATTAAATGACTCCTATCTAGGTTGTTCGTACAATGTTTGTGTTTAATGAGCATAGAGGATAATTGAATTTTGCGCCTTTAAAGCTGCAAACCAGCCATACTCAATCTATTAATCACTAAAATCTATCCATATCTTTATTTAGGAAACCATTACATCTATGAACAAATAAACTACTTAGCACATATTAATCATAGAGTAATGCTAGCATGCTACAGTCACAAACTATTTTACAACATTTTTACAAATTATTGTTGTGGCCAACTTCTTACTGGTTCTCATCTGAGCCCACTAATAACATCATTTTTTTATTTACCAATAATCACTCACCATATCAGCAATTTGTAAAAAAAATTGTAACTCTAGCATTTTCCTTAATTATATTTTTCCTCGTCCAACAAAATTAGATATAATAGTAATTTTATACAATTCATGAGATTAAAAATTTTATAACACGTAAAGTCTTCGTGAGAGAATTAATCTAATATACTCCACCGTGGTTCCCATTAAAATAATTTTCATTTACCCAAGGACAATCTAAAAAATCACTAGGTTTTGGGGTGAAATGTTACTCGAATTATGAAATGTTTTATTAACAAAAATAAACAACATTTAATAATCACAATATCATTTGTTTACTTTCTTTATTTGATAATTATGCACAACCCAAATTCAATTTGTCTAAGCAACATCTCTTTTCACATGCTAAGGACATTAGTTCATGCATATGTTAAAAATCAACAAGGTAAAGCCAAGCATCAATCCAAAACTTCATGGTATTCAACCAAGTATATTGTCAAAAAACTCATGTTCAATGACTCAAATGCATGTTCATACAGTTTATGCACTGCATCACAGCACCTATGCATCAATACATGTTCATGTTTATATGCATGTTCATAGTATTCAATCAAAAACACAAACCCTAATCAATTATTTAATAAACAAACAAAACAAATTGACCTACTGACCCAGGACTTAAACATGTGAAAAACAAGTTAAATAAAACCTAAACATGTGAAAGAAAACAAGAAGGCAGGAAAAATGGATTTAGGTTTCTGGGCATGAGTGTGCGTGCGCATACATAGGGTATGCATGCGCATCCCAACTAAGTATGCATACGTATGCATAAAGTATGCGCACGTATACATGCCCAAAAAACCTACACCATGCAAAACAAAAAAGAAACTAGACAAAACAAGAAAAGCTAGCAACCTAATATGCTTCTAACACGAACACAAAGCAAACCTAAACTAACATAAACATATTAAATTAATAAAAACATATAAACCAACAATAAAACAAAGACAAGTGAAGAGCCAAAGTTGGAACCTTTACCTCAACACAAGAACTCTCTAGAGCTTGATTTGACCACTCCCCTCAGTCAATCTAATCAACAACAAAATCAGCAAGTTAGTAAGCTTTAGAACTCAAAGGTCAAGACCAAAATAGGTCCCAACCAAGTAAAAAATTTACTTGAGGATGTTTTGTGAAAAACTCCCTCTTTGATTCACTATTTTCTAGTGAATCTTCTCTGTTTCGCCTCCTCTTGAAAAAAGTGCCTTTTATGGCTTTATATAGTGGTAAAAAAGGGGTGTAGGGCAGCTCCCAAACAATGTGGGATTCATTCCACACGAAATTATGTGCAAAAAGATTTCTTTTCATAGTTTCTAGAACCCTTGATGCGTGCGCATACTCGGGGTATGCATGCGCATACCCTAAGTATGTGTACTCATAGTTTGAGTGTGCGTGCGCATACGCGTGTATGCGTACACACACTTAGGGTTTCCAGCAGCCTTTCTTTTCCAAAAAAAGGTTTATTCTACCAAAAAAAAAAAATTTATTTCTTCCATAAATAAATCCCCAAGTCAATATTTACGTGATTGGGCCCCAAATCAACCTTGTGCCTCAGAGTAATGTCGTCATTGGGGAATGGGGGCCCGAGTCATAATGGGTACAAAATGAGATATCTACAGTCATTTATGAGCTTCAACACTTCAAGAAAGATCCCAATAACTAATACCAATGAAGGAAATAAGCAAACCCACCTATGGTCATATGACTCATATCTAAGAGATATGAGAACATACCTCTAGGTTTTGACACAAACATTTAGATCCACACATGCACAACAAAAGAAGAATGTTGAACCACAACATCTTTCTATGATTTTAGCAATGAGCAATGAACATGACCTTTACGGACTCTAGGGACTTGTTGGTACTTAGGAACCATGAGATACGAGCACCTACAATAGTCCACATACCAGATCCCATGGTTTTTCAGTGATGGAACCCTTAAAGGGAAGGAGAGCACAAAGAAGAGAAAAAAAAGGAGGCTAGAGTTTCCTCCTTTTGGGTGACAAGTAATGAAGGAGGTCACCTCATTGTCTCACCACCTTTCTTTATCTAAAAAACTTGCTTCAATAACCTATTACACTAAACCCTAGAGTTAGGAATTTTCTAATACTAGGCTACCCACATGGTTGCACATGGAAAATATGAGAGAGAGAGAGAGAGAGAAATTGAACAGGAAAAAAACTTACAAAATTCTACAATACTCTTCCCACCTTTTTTTTTTAACTAGTTAGAAATCTTTCTAACTTGTGCTCCCTTTACAGATGATTTTGATTCCAATTTTTTTTGTGGGGTGTATGATATGATTTTTGTATATTTGTTGTTTTAAACTTTAGTTTACATTTGATTAGATTCACAAGCATTTGTTTCTTTTTTATTCCCTTAATTTAACAAGGAATTTCCTCGAATAAGGTGGGCATGACTACGTGACATATACACAATTCAAAGGGCTCTCTCTCTCTCTCTCTCTCTGCCGTGACATGGGTTTCGAGATTGGGTGGAGGATCTTTTGTTAGGCAAAGGACCACCGTACATTGCAAGTGTGGGTTTGTGGCTGTTATTTTGTTTGGATTCTGGAAAAAATTTCACTGCGGTGATGCTACGATGTGGTAGTGGGGTTTGGTGCCAGAAATTTTGTTTGGATGCCGAAAAAAGAAAATGTTAAATTTTTTTTTTTTTTTTTTTTAAGTTTATTGTAATTTTTAGATTTTACAAATTTCATTTCAATAATTGACATGACAAAATAAAAATGACATGATATTATTTTATTTGATCTTATGTAATACTAAACAGAAAATATGGATGAAATGGTTGTTAATACAAACAGAATATAACTTCAATGGATAAAATTCAAATTTTAAAATTTTAAGGTATAAAATTGAACTTTAGCCAAATCATTTTGAATATCTTTTATTGAATGTGAATTTTGACAAATTCATTGATAAATTGCTTTTTTTTTTTTTTTTTTTGTTATTTCTTTCATGCTTGTAAAATTTCAAGAATATCAAAAATCAATAGTTATGTCATCAAACAAATTCTTAAATTTTAAGTTTTTGTGGTCTTAAATTATGCACATTAATACGTTTATGGATCTAATAGTAATTAACATCTGATTTGAATGAAATTTCAAATTTGACATACATGTTACAAACATAAAGAACATACAATTAAATTGTTAAATTTTCAAAATATAAAGTGATGTTAATTTTTTAGTGAGAGATGGGAGTCTAGTTTGAAGAAAAACTTTACCCATTTTTTATTAAATTTTAAATGATTATTTTATTAAAATAGATCACATACACCACAGACAATCACTTGTTGTCCATAGCCAATGAAAGTGAAACAAAAGGAACAACTTCTCCATTCTCAAATCCCATGACAATTCTTTATTAACTGACATAAAAGGGAATGTCTTACACTTAGAACAATTAAAATTTATAAACAAAAATTTAGAAAAAAAGGTAAATAAAAGGAAAATTTTATTCATGTACAACGAGACAAATACACCAGTACAATAAACTGTTAGCAATTGTCCTAAAGCTCATAATTTTTCCTAGTCTGTCTATGCAATTATTTACACATTTCAAAACAAGCAAATCACAAGTTAAAACTCCAACTTAATTTCTGGGTTTTGAGAACCTACGTTGTTCTCAAACTTCTTTGGAATGTTGGTTGCAACCTTAATTCCACCGTTGTAACCATCCATCAGCATCTTTGCTATCTTGGATCTCCATTCTGAGCTGTCTCTCTCATTCTTCCTATCATGCACAACTCTGTCACAATAGTTAAGCATTGATCCCAAGCCGCTATTTGGTACCCAACCATATTCCATTAAAACCTTTGCCTCCCCTTCAGTCAAGTCTTCTCCAACCTTAACAACAGATTCCCAGGCACAAGACACAATTAAACAGCAAAAGACATATATAGGCAAATAGCATCAATTTCATGTTTATAGATTATTACAGAAGCATCATGAATTTGTTTAAAAATAGTTAGTAGGAGATTTCATTTAACCAGCATTTAGCATTACAAATTTTGTGTCCATCCCCTTCATAATTAGCTAAACAGAATATGGATACTCAAACCACATTGCATTTTCTACTAGTCACCAGTCTAGCATGATGAAGACTTTCATTTCAGCTGCTTCTTCCCCAAATCATTTGCATTGTATGCAATATTACAAAATTCAAGCCATGCCAGGCATATGTATTACCTAGAGTTCTTCAACATTTGCACATTCCACCTCAATTATATTAAGCTCAACATTCATCTTTACTAAATATATATGGACCTCAAAATACATTACCATACAGCAGGTAATCAGAGAGAGTCAAGAAGACAGTTGATGATAAAAACAAATAAATATATGAACCAAATAATCTTAACCGTAAATCCAGTTAGAGAAATCTATGTCATAATTCTGGGTGGTTCCTTAAACGCTCAACCCAAATCCAACATGATTAATAAGGTCAACTCCAAACCAGAACCATCAAGCCAGTATTATTCTCAGAATTTAACATTTTTAAAAAGTTACTTTAAAAAAAAGGTGATTTAATAAAATCAAACAATCAACTGACTCCCCCTGATAGAAAACTTTTTTTAAGGTAGCCTTGGCCCATACTAATGAAATGCATTTGTTCATCTTCTCCTAGACTCTTCTTGCACCAAAATAAAAAAATTAAAATTAAAATTAAAATTAAAAAAAATAAAATAAAATAAAAACCTAACTACAACTGATCTGTAGAACTTGGATTGGCAGGTCAAGAGCCCAAACAGACCCATTTTTAATGGTGGGATCAACTTTAAGATACCCAAAACCAACCACCTGCTTAGTAACAGAACCACCCAACCCAATCTACTTTTAAAGCAAATTGATGGATTTACATTAACTGCCAGCTATGAGTACAGGCCATAGCTAAAAGAAATTAAATTGCAAACAGACTAACACTAGAAGTAACTTTTCTTTTTTTTTCCTATTGGGATCAGTGACATGAGAAGCTAGTTATGTGTACAAATTCCAAATGTAATGAGAAGCTACTCAAATTTTTATTACCATGAGCACGCATATGAAAAACTGACATTTGATAATCAGAGAAATGAAACAGTTAAAGTAACGTAATACAGAGTACAGACAACACACAAACACACCTCCTTCGAGCTACTATACCAATTTTTGTATGAAAATAGTCTGGAAACAATTTTAGCAATAAGCATTAGTATATACCTTGGACTTCTCAAAATCCAAGGAATATTTTTAAAAAAATGGTAACAGCCTACACATGATGTTAGAAGTTAACCTAACAGAGTTTAGAATCCAGTCAAGTGTCCCAAGCATCAGATTGAACAATGACATAAAAAATTTTAAAACCAAATTTCCTAATCTAGGAGCAGAAGGTTGAGGTCAATGTAGTTTCCTACCCGGTCATACATGGCCCCATGGCACATCTATCATAGACATTTATTATATACATACAGTCCTAGTAGGCCAATTAATATAACAAAGTCAGTAATAACCATAAGAAAATGATATAATTGACCAGTCATCTTGAAAGATGCACTAAAGCCATTACCACTAATGCTTTGTTCTCAATTAGAGAAACCCTGCCACAGCTACTAAGCCTCATTGCAGTCACCAAACGCTTGATCTGCCAGTCAACAGGTAAGGAATCCACTATCTCAAAAAAGTACGTTGCATAGCCATATTCAGGACGTTCCAGCACTATCCTGCATCAGGAACTCTAACATTAGACAAGTAGACAAAAAGATAGACATCAGACATCATTTGTGTAAGAAAGCATCAATCCCAAAAGCTTAGGCTATTAAGAATTAGGTCTATATCAGCAAAACGCTAACACTAACACATCCCCTAATGTGTGCACCTTCCAAATAATACCGAACCAACAGCAGGCCTAATATTTTCAGAACACGTTAAACTAATAGGTTTTGGATCATTGAGACTTATAAAACAAGGATCCTTTAAAAATATACGGCTTTAATACAATGTTAAAACTACAAACACTAGCAATTTTATGATGAAAATCATGCACCTGTTATGTCTTTTAAAGACAAAAATAAATGATTGGAGGTCTCGGCACCACCCCCATTCAACAGGCCATTGTCGAAACTGCAAATATCGGGCCTATAAAAAAATGAAATAACTTAAATCAGAAAAGAATGACTAAAAAAATTAAAACTTATCACCCAATACAAAAGATGGTTAGCTAATGGACAAAAATGAGTATAACATCCACTATATTCAGATAATCAGGTTTAAGAAATTTGTTACCTGCTCCACAAGTGAAAATAGACAGGCCAAGCAATAAGTAGCTCTAGCACCCTTTGTGCATCGTACAGGAGCAAATTTTATAAAGGATTCCCGCTGAGAGAAAAGCTGTCCACATGAATCAAGAAACTAAGACAAGGTACCAAATTCATTGAAAGGTGCAAACTGCCACGTGGAAAAAAAATAAATCAATAATATCATATTTTAGAGACTTTGACCACCAGAAGTGCTTAACTCTATTCCTTCACTCATTACTACCACACGCCAGATGACACTCCGAAGTCATTCTTACAGACAATCCACCAATTAGGCAGGAACTATTACATCAGCAATAGAATGCAGAAACTACAATTTAATTGTCTCAACCTATACCCTCAAATATGTTGTAAATGTAGATTACATCATAAGGAAAAAAAGATTGAAAAGTTAGAAAAGTCGGGAGAGAAGGAACTATGTTACTCGGGTATTATCAAGGTGCTTTGCTTTGGAATCAAAATGACAAATTTTTATAGTGTGCTAAAACAAGAATTATGAGATATTGAAGTTAGCGTTCCTTTTTCTTTTTTTTAGGGTTTATAATTTTGTGATGATTATCCAGTACCCAAATTTGAACCCACAATCCTTAAACTTTAAGGCAAGCCCTTCAACTTTTTCTTTAAAAAAGTATTTGTAAGTTACACACGCACCCAATGTATGTCCTTCATATGAATCAAATACAGGTACAAATAAATTTAACAATCTCACATGATAAGACCGTCACATAGTACTGATCCCACTTAGACAAATCCTAGGAGGGAAGATCATATGTAGAGCGGCAATTTACCCCACTCTAACATACCCTGATCAGGGAGGATTTGAATAGGGAGAGAAATTATAAACCCAGTGAGGATAGAGGTGGATTTTGGCTGCACTACACGCCTCAAGTATATTTACAAAAAAAGGCCACCATGTATGTATGTATGGATGTATGCATATACGAGATAAGTTAAAGTTATACTTGGTAAACTTCTCGCATTTTACAAGCTTTTAACATTGTTGATTTCCGTTAGATCTATTGGCAATGAGAATCATTATTATCCACGTCTCTTACTTTCTCAAAACTCTTCTTCTTCGTCTCTTTGATTGGAACAGCTCTTTGTTATTTTTTACTGCTGCAAACAAGGAAAGGAAGGGAAAAAAAAAATTTGCCTTCATGATTATATTCAACCATGCTAAACACAGACATGAACTACAATTGTTAGTTCCCACCCCTACAATCCCATTAGGAAAGTTGCCTTTTCATTACAACAAGCAGAATCCAAAACGTAGGTCCATAAAGAATTGACCAACTTTAAAACCTTAACAAATACTTCACAATTCCACTCATCAAGGATATCTTGCTAAGAAACTGCAAACCATTCAATATGAGGTCACTGGGTAGCCCCATACATTCATCAAATCAAAACCCCTTGTCATTTTGCCTTTTTTTTTTGGTCTTCTTCATTTTGTCACAAAAGAATGAGAACTAGCATTTCTGACAATTTTTCCACCATTGTGATTAGTAGGACTTTCATTACTCAATCTTGCATCGTCTTACCACACCAAATCAACAAACATTGAGATTGAACATGTATTTGATCTATTCAATAAAGTATTACATTGTTCAAAGTTCTGGCTCTTATTTGGATCCTTCCCCAATTAACCACATTTTGGGAAATCAAATGACATGGGGATTAAATCTCTCCACACCATGATTTACCTCAAGTGTAATTTGAACCCTATCTACCGCTAGATGCAATAACAAAATTAAAGAACCAAAAAAAAAAAAAAAAGAAGAAGAAGAAAGATAACCTAGGAGTCAACACCTAGGCATGCTTAGAGTCAACACTCAACACCAAACAAGAGAGAAAAACCCAAAGAATCAGCACCTAAGGTTGACTGGAGTCAACAACACTCCATTGAAAAAATCACAAGAGGGATTTTATTAATCAACCAAATTGTCTCCACAAGAGTAAAATAGTATCTTATATAGATTATTAGGACTAAATCCTACTTCTAATTAACTTGGTAAAACCGAATTATTAAATTACAAAAATAGCCTTAATTCTAAGAAATTAAACAAATTACTAATTAACTAATAAAACCTAAAATAAAATCCAAATGACCAATAAGAATGCAACTGACTTCTAGAAATAAATAAACTTAGAATAGAGTTTTCCTTGCACAGGCTATAGTAAGTCTATTGCACATGGTTCAGACATTCCATCATGCTGTTTAGGCTCTGCAGTATGCTTTTATAGTAGCAATATCTGCTAGCATCAAAACTTCCATTTCAACACAAATTTTTGGCGGCTCAACATTATTATCTAGTGTGTGAAGCATTAACTTCAAGATTATTGGTCAGCCTTTGGATGGATGCTATCATTATCCATCCATCATTCTATCTAATCAGGCATTCCATTGGTCATATATTCTAATATGCTTATCTAACTTTGCAAATAGATTTTGGACAGTTTTCACGATATTCTTTAGGGTGTGTTCCATAGTAGCCTAATCAAAACTGGTCGTATGTTGAGTTGGTCCAGAGTGGGCATGAATTTTTTATTATAAATCAGCTGGGCTGGTTTGATATGTTGGACTAACACCAAAATTGATGTAGAACAAAGCAGCTCCGATACCAAAACTTAACGTAGGAAAAAACCAAAACGGATGCAACAACAAACAAAATTAAAGAACAGTAAAATAAAAAAGATAGACAACCTAGAAATCAGCAACAAGCAAGGCTGCAAGAGAGAATAAATCTACGAGTTAGTACCTAGGGTTAGCTGGAGTAAGAACCAAAACATTGGAAATATTTTGTATTATTTTTTTGATAGGTAAGAATAATTTTATTGAAAAGAGACTCCTTCATGGAAAAATACACAAAGTAGCCTAAAGAATTACAGTTGAAAAAATATCTACATGTGAATCAACTCTATGAAGAATTGAACAAAGTTAATATATGTGAGACCCGATACAAAAGACCACTCATAGAAAGAGCTAATGAATGATGCTTGCAATTGAGTAGACATGCATTCCACATCCTCAAAAGTACGTCGATTTCGTTCCCTCCAAATAGTCCACATCAAACATGAAGGAACGAGATTCCAGATATTTGGTCCTCTACTCCGCCACCCACATAATAAATCAAGAACCTTCTCTGGTAAAACTCCCAAACAACCTGAATATGAAACTCCACAACCCAAAAGCTACACTACAATGTAACAAAAGGTGATCCACAGTCTCCCCACTACGATGACACATACAACACCAACTCACTATTGAATAACCCCTCTTGATCAAGTTCTCGCAAGTGAGAATTTTCACCCAAGCCACTGTCCATACAAAAAATGAAACTCTTCAAGAGAAAGGCATAGAAGATGAGCACTGTAATGTCTCGTAAAAAGATCACATAGTGAAATCCCCATTTCTCTTCAACTTCCATCTCATTCTATCATTCCCCTCCCTAATGGGAATATGAGATCTAATAGATAGAAAAATGAAGCCACCCCATCAAACCATTGGAAATATTTTAGGAACACATTAGCTTGCTTATATAGAGACATAAAACCAAATTCTAATTGAATTAAGAATACCAAATTATTGAATTACAAAAATGCTCGAGTCTAAGAAATTAATTAAAATAGTAATGAAAATAATTAACCAGGAAAACCTAAAACAAATTTCAACTGAACAATAAAAAAACAGTTGAGTTCTAGAATTAGATAAAACTAAATTAAAATCAATCTCTCTCTCTCTCTCTCTCTCTCTCTCTCTCACAAAATAAAATATTTCAAGAATATAACTTAAATTTAACAATAAAATAGACTATATAAATGAAAGAACAAAAATTAATTTACATGGAAAAAATAAATAACGTAAGACCCAAGCTTTTATTAAAATAATAATGAAATTTATTTTAAATTTCTTGAAACTTTTGGTAATTTAGTTTTAGTCATAAAATTAATTTGAACTTCTTAAAGCATTGGTAAAAGAGTTTCACTTAGGGTAAATACTATGTTAATAATTTTTATTTAGTTGTTAGGGCTTATTGGCGATATTATTTTCCCTAGTTTATTTAGGTATAGATTTTTAAAGCCTCACCATTTTCTAGTTACAGCTTATTAAAAGCTCACTAATTAAAACAAGCTCCACTTTTTCTTTTCCCATTTTTTTATATATATAAAACAAGCTCCACTTTTAAAAATAAGTTGCCCAAAATAAGCTAATCCAAATAAACAGTTAGAATGCATCACATGGTAAAAGCACTTTGTACATGTAATACCTATGGTGAACCACACAATGCAAGCACAACGTGTGTCTGTCCAATGCACAGATTAATCAAAAATCACATATACACCAAAAAAAAAACCTTCAATAATATAATTGAAATAGATAGATAAATAAGATTTAAAAAAAAAAGAAAAATAAAAAATAAAAAAAGTAGCAAGAGCACATTGTATAAACCAATTTTTTATCAAAACAAATAATTATAATAGATTACAAAAATAATTCAAAAAATGAATAAGAAAATACATTTTAAATTTCTTGAAAGTTTTGATAATTGAGTTTTAATCATAATAGTATTTTAAATATTTTAAAACTTAGGTAGTAGAGTTTCATTTTTTTTTTTTTTTTTTATAAGTAAAGTAGTAGAGTTTCATAGAGAATAAACAATGTTAATACTTGCTTGAAACACACAATGCAATCACGTATAAGACCCAACCCTTATTCAAAAAAAATTATGGCAGATTATTAAAATAATATATATCTATATATATTTAGAATAATTAAAATAATATAATATAAATTATAAAATTTCATTAAATTTCTAGAAACTTTTTTAATTGCAATAGTATTTTTAAAATTCTTTAAATTTTGGAAGTAGAGTTTCACTTAGAGAAAACAAAATTTAATTACAACATACTCATAATTTGCAGCATGGAAACCCCATCTTGAAGTGAGTTAATGACTTCCTTATTGTCACCTAAGGCCCGGTAGAATGCTTTCTCTCTCTATCTTCTATCTAGGAAGCTCGCTGCAAGTCCTCAGGACTTGTAACCTTTCGCCTTCTTTTTATGCATTACATTCAACGGATTAGGTCTTCAAAGAAAGCTTGTGCCCACTCAAAATTCCATGATCTTTTTGGTTTCATTTGCCAAAGTTACCAGACAAGAGCAGGAATGGTGAGTTCCCCATAACATGACTTGTGGGTCAGAGGTTGATGTTGCTTTCTGAAACCAGGAGGAAAGAATTGGTGATCTCAATCATCACTTATGCAATTTCCTCAGGAAGGAAAGAATCAATGTTGATGGAATAGATCAGATGATTTGTCTAAGTGAGTCTGTGATGGGTAATCTGCATTGGAATCAAATCTATTCCCATGTTCCAATTTTTCCATTTGTTTTACCCATTTCTTGGGAAGAGGCTCCAACTACATTTGAAAATGAGTTGGTTATCCATAAAGATAAAGAAAATTTTCTTGTAGTTTCACTCCTTGCTCTAAATATGAAGAAAAACTTGTTCGAAAAATCCAGTTGAGTAAGTCCAACCAGGAAAGGCATGGAAGTCTTTGGGCATTGCATGGGCAGAGTTAACTAAAGACTGACTACCTATAAAGATCCCTCACTGCACTTTCTAAATATTTGTCTTCATTATCAACTGCATGCTATCAAAGACAGAGCAATGGAAGGTTACAATTTCAAGTCCACTATTACAGTCATATTTTTATGTTGAAACAGTCTTTATCTATGGGCAATGATTTTCTAATGTATTGGGAATATCTAAAATCACTTCGAGCATCCGGCTTCACCGCTGCCACCTGCTCTCTCCTTTAGCACTTCCCAATCAACAACAGAACTTATCTTCTCTTGTTCCATCTGAATCACACCCTTGCTGATCTAATGGCCAAGAAAGATCATTTTTGTACGAGCACTGTTTCACTTATAGTTTATTTTCCTGCTACACCCAGAACCCTGAGTAGAACTGGATAATCAAACTGATGCTTCTACAGTGGAGAAGAGAGAGAGACAGAGAGAAGGAATGAAATCAAGCAGAGGAAAAAATAAAGAATCTGTCCACTTGGCACAACCACAAGTTACAAGCTGCAACTTTTATTATATAACATATGATACAAAAAACTATTTTAAATTTTTTTTCTCCTTTTGCCAATTAGCTGCCCCTCCCCCTACTTCCGATTCGCACTGATCCCCCCCCCCCCCCCACTTTCCATTTACACGCACGCACACTCTCTCTCTCTCTCTCACCAAATTCATTCCGCTATAGCATTTGGATTTTCTTAAAGCAAGCTAGGCAACTAGATAATGGAACCACATGCTATGTTAGGTGGGATAGAGCGGGATGGGGATGGGGATGGGGTAGAGAACTAAACCCCAAGTACAGATGGGAGATTTTGTTAGCAGGCCAATTGCCATCCTTAATTATATGCTCCTAACCTTTACATATCCACATGAAGTAGCCACTCTCAAGAATTGGATCAATGCACTTGCGTAGGAACGTGAAACACTTATTGTTGTAGCCTATCAACATTTTTTTTTTGATAACGTAAACCAATCAACAAATTAGTGCTGAAAAACCCTTCAACAAGTAACTCCTGCTTCAGATGTTTGGGCTCTACCTCTTTCTGCAGAAGGCTCCATCACTATATCTACCGCTTGGGTTTACTACCAAGAGGGGGGAGATGATTTGCAACCATCTGCCTCTTCTCCATAATCTTTGGCTATTAAATACACTAGTCGCTAACCCGTGTGATGCACGGGATAGTTAAATAAAATTATAATTAACCAACCTCACGTTAAAAAAAAAGCTAAAAGAATTAGTGAAAGACTGATTTGCCCACCAAGCTAAAAGTGTAATGTTGGAAACTAAAGCAACATTAAAGACAATGGGGAAACTATTTGCAAAGAGGATTGCAACCTTTGTATGTTTACTTGGCTCAAGGCCAAAATTCAAATTCAATTTTGCAAAAAAAAAAAAAAAAAAAAAATACAACAACCTCACTACACAAGTCCACTTTTTGCTCTAATTTATTTTGCAAATCATACACTATCAATAATTTCAATAAACACTATTGCTAAATCTGCTGTTTACTGAAACAAACTTGATGTAAAGCTTGATGTAAAGCCAAACATTAGGCCTTCTAGGGGTTCAACAAATACATTTTTAGCATTTTGAAAAGATGATTGACAATAGCTTTTGAAACTTGAACATTTGTTTTTATAAAGAATATGCACAAATTGTGAATGGTTTTCATGTATATAGCTAATTTAAAAAGAAAAAAAAAAGTGTGAACAATCAAATTATTATTAAGTAATTATTTGTATTTATCTCAAAAGTCATACCCTTGTATAAACATTAACTATTTTATATATACACATATATTATAGCCTATTATATACTATATAGATTAAATATAACATTCTTTCTCTCAACAACACGGTAAAACTTTTCAAAAAAAAAAAAAAACACGGTAAAACTTTAAACGTTTTTTTTATACTAGACAAAGAGCTTACAACACAAAATTTGGAGTTTGTCTTGCTATCATATTAGCAAGTTCCTTGCATTCAGTTAGTACATAGTCTGAAGTTTTCAAAAAAAACATAGTAAAACTTTAAACTTGACAGCCACAAGTTTTATTTTTATTTTTTTTAATGAAATCATTAGACAGCCACACGTTTAGAAGTCAAGGAACTTAAATTGTTGAAGTAGAGCAGTAAGTTTATATAGCACACAGTTTCTCAAAAGTCAAAAGAAAGACAACAAAAGCAGTAAACCACTTAACAGTAACTAAACAAAGTGCGAGAGAGATATATACCAATGGTGCTGGCTTGGACTGGAGCTGGAGTTGAGAGGACGACATGCGGTGAGCAACTGGCGGTGCGAGTGCACAGCACAGACACAGTAATATAGTTTAATTTGTTTGTTTGTTTTTTTATTTTTTAAATAATGATCTAGGATGATTTAGAATATATTATCTGGGGTTTTTTGTGTGTTAGTATTTAGATGTAGAGGGCCATGGATTGAAGGATTTACCAAATATATTAAGGTTTTTCTAAAACTATCAGGTTGAAGTTAAACAGAGAGAGTGGCAAAGATATAAACTTGATGGCTATGGTGGCTGATAGTGACGGCATCGAACAACGGTGGCTATGTCATGGGTGGGAAAGAGAGAAGAAATTGGGGAGGGTGTTTGGGGTTTTCAATATTTTTCCGGAAGAGATTTGTTTTCGTGTTTCACAGAAAACCTATAGGCTATAGTCGGGTTTGTCAAAGGTTTCGTGTAGTATTTACTATTTAGTTTAAAAAATTAAATTTTTTTATAAATTAAAATGATGATGTGGAAAATTGTGGGAGCTTCAAAAGCTTCGATTTTATATATATATATATATATATATATAGATGATGTTTATTCAATTAAGAAGAAAAAGTAACTCCTCTACTAATTCAACTGACCCAAACTTCAATTATTATACTAGAAAGAATAAACTACATATAACTCTTTCCTTTTAACACCAACCATGTGCTTTAAGACAACTGTATAAACCAATTTTTTGTTTACAGAAAATGCCCAACTCTTATATTGCTTTTATACAAGTAAAGATTATTTTTCTTATAACAAATACTATTCCCTGGGAGAGTCCATGGTCTATTCGATATTTTCTACATCAATGTGTCTATGGCATGTCACATCTATGTTCCATGTCTATGTATCAAATAAAAATGTTCTACATTCATGTCTATATCACATAAACAACCGAAGCAATATTGTTTTTTCCATTCTGTTTCTCATACAAGGGAAACAATTTCACATCCAACAGGGAGTATGCCTTGGATCTTTTACATAAAGCTAGGAAAATGGATGAAATCAAATGGATATCAAGCAACATGAAAGACCAAGAACAAATGTGTGGTACGCCAGGTCAGTCAAGATGGTGTTACATCTTAGAGTGATCACTCTGAATACATAAGCTCTACATGACAGTTAATTTATAAATTCTTCGAGTACCATAGATATCCTAACAATGTTTAGGTTGTTTTTGTTATTCTCTAACAATACTCCCATTAGAGTGGAAACATAAATCACTGCGAATTGCACTATATTTATTTTAAAAACGATTCTTAACAAAGGGAGTCCAGAGACAAAATAGATGATATATGAAATAGTTGAAGCTTTGTCCTTTCTTGCAAAATATGGGGCATCAACTTTGACAACCAATGAAGCATAGTAACAGGCAAAAGAGCATCAGTAATAAAGAAAGGGCAAGTTAAAAACATTAATAAATACGTTGTTCATTGTCTTTTCAAAATAGACAATATTTTGGGACATCTCAAAATGAAATAGTAGACAAACAATATGGGTCAGAGGGAGTAGTATATACAATAACTGACTGTTAGTGAGAGCTATCACTACAACAATGATGGAAAACTTAAAATTGCTCTTTCTACCCACGACTTTAATGAAAGCTATGGACAGTTGCCTTATAACTAATATAATGTTGGGCACCTAATTAAGGGCATTTTTGCCAGTATGATGACTAAGCGTAATCAAGATATACGTACAATGATCTTATATCACAAAGGAACTTGAACAATGAACTCCAACTATAATAACACCAGAGACAGTTGACCCTATTATTCAACACATTTAAATAGATTGTTAATCTTGTAGAAAAAAAATTAAAAAGATGCAACATGAATTAGAGACTGCCCCTCCCAAATTTTCTTTCATTTCATTAAATTGATTCCAGAAAATATTGCATATACTTCATAACAAAGGTAAACAAGCCAAAATTACATTTCGCCTATAAATCCAATTCATTTTCAATTAGAATAGACAAAAGAAAAATTTGCCATCTCTAGCAACCATGATACTCACCAAAATAAAACATCAATGATTCTATCTCTTCTTAACAAAAATCTGCATATCCATGTCAATTCTTTTCTTTCAACCAAGTTCAGTTTTTAATTGGTCACTTATGTCTTTCATCCTCAGAGCAACAATAACCTTAAGATGATTTCATATATAGTTTACCTATATGGTTTAAAACAGAGAAACCACAAAAGTAAAAGAAAACCACATCATATTATCAGAGCAACTGCAAGGCAAAGACGAGAAATACATCTAAATCTCAGAACTGTTGGCACACCTTTGTAATCACAGCTTCAAGCTCAGAAAAACTCTCTTCAATAAATGACTCATCAAGAGCTTCATCGCTCTCCATCTCCCCATAAAGCTTAATTTCATCAACTGAGACCCCTTTGTCAATCAACACCTGCCAATTGACATTTCCATTAATCCTCATCTAAATGTCACAGGAACTGCAACAATAACATGGCTATATATACCTTCAGGAGTCCAGGAGCATCTTCCTCCAATGCTGACTCAACCGAATCACTGCAATTGAATTAACAAGCAGGAAAACCCTAAGAAAAGTGGAACATTGCTAGAACAAAAAAATATAATTAATATAAATACGTCAAAAACAGAAACTACGTGACGGTCTTTTTTCTCTTCCGTGGACGGCTGATGCGTATTGGATCAGCAGATTCTGAAGCAATAATGCTACATCCAACAGAAGACAGCACACTTTTCTTCAAGCATTCATTGTTCCTCGATATGTTATTTTCCACCAATGTTGGCATCTTCATCCGGTCTCGCAGTGGCATATGGTCTACATCATCTCCATATAGTTTATCAGAGACTCCCAATTCACTCTTTAATGGCTGCTTGTTAAAGGAAAAGTTATGTATAGCACTCTTGTCAGGGTCAGGTAAGTTATTGTTATCCCCAGGTTCATCCTTGACCTTAACAAAGGTTGATGAAAGTGAAGTACATGCACTACTTGTGTTAGCAGGCACATAACCCTGCCCCTCAGATGAATTCAACTCCACCATCATTCTCTCTGATGAGTTCTTGTCACTTACATGAATTTCCATATCATCACCTGATTTAGTTGATTCGCTTGAATATTGATTGATTACAGAAGACGTTTCTGCAATAATGTCATCTGGCGAACCAGTTACCAAAGTTCTGCAGGAAACAAAAGCAGTTACTTCAGGCTTGTCGTCGAGCTGATTTCCAGGCACTAACTCTCCAACATGAATGTCTTCCTTTCCTTTTTCAGCACACTGTTGTTTAAGGATTTCTGATAAGTCTCCAGAAGTACCCTGTGCAATTTAAAGTTAGTAGCAAACACAAGATATCAAAGAGTAAAACTACATTTGCAAGCCACATATTTCCTGGTGTGCATTGCATGGAAAACAGAAAGCAAGCAAAAAAAAAAAAAAAAAATCAAACAAGGTAATAACCAATGCACACATAGATATAGAAATAATATTATCTTCAAATTTTTGTTTCCATTCTTTTTTTTCTTTTCTTTCCTTTTTTTTTATTTTTTTTTTATTTTTGAAAGGAGGTGGGGAAGGGGGATTACATAATAAATTTATATTGATTACAAAAGCAATTAATTAGCCAAGGAAGGGAGACAAACACAAGCATGTGTGCGCAAGGGCGCACACACAGATTTATATATATGGGAAAGGTATGACTGAGCTCATTTAGCAAAATGAAAGATTTCACACTGCAGTAAGATCACATTTACTGAGTAAACAAATGCAATATATCTTTTGAATCTTAAAAAGGACAATACTAGATGCAAGAAAAATTACAGGAACTAAAAGGAACAAACTATAAAACACATGTCTTATAATTCTTTTAAAGCAAGCCATGCCACTCAATCAATTTTTTTTTTTTTTTGATAAGTTAGAAGAAAGGGGTGCAACACGAAGACTTCCCAGGAGGTCACCCTACTCAATCATAGTGATTGTAACCAACAATATAGAGATATATAGTCCACTTCTCTACCTTCTGAGCTAAGTTCATGCTGAGCAAGAACTCTTTCTCCACAGCAGCAGAGAAGAATATAGGACGACTGAGGTCAAAGGTGAATTTCATAATGACCCTTTATTATAAAATCCTCTTCTGGGAATGAAACTTTACCCAAGCATAAAGAAGGGACACTAATTCTTCAAGAAAGCAACAATATACAAACTATCTATAATTTACTAATTTCTGGATATGAATAAGTGTTTTGCATTACAATCTACATCATAGAATTCGTGAGCATTAAGATACTTCAGATGTTTTCCAACACTCTGTAGTATGTGAAGGAATTGAAGAATTTTATGGCAAGTTTATTCATTTTAAAACAGTTTTTGTAACAAAAAGGCAGAATTTAGCTTTTTACACTATTTGATAAGTGAATTCAGTAAATAAAAGAATAGTGAAGGTACTCCACACAGGTTAATCAAAGTTATACAAGAGAGAACTAATGGCACAAAAAGAGAGATAATGGAAAAATAAAAGAATACACACACACACACATATATGTATGTATGTATGTATGTATATGCATATGTACACACACACACACAAAAGAAAACAACTAAACACATGGAATCAAAGAAGTCCAAAAGACTTAGTAATGTACAGGGTTGTCACTCCATCATCAACACATAAAATGTGCATAGAAACAAATTCTCCAAAGCCAATTCCTCTCTGTCCATAAATGCCTAAATAATACTCCCTCAGCCACAAAATAGGTGAGGTGCTCCGTTCCAAGAAATGTCAGTTGCGAGTTTCAAAAAATTAAAGCATTAATCCATTTAACTTCCCATATTACCTTAAATTTGAACCCACCATCTTTGGTCCATCTCAGGGCATTTAAGTAACACTGTTGTGTTTATTTTGTTTCATTAAAATGAATATCATATGAACAGACTGAGTTCCAAAAATAAAAATAAAAATTCAGTCTCCAATTTGGCTATCACATTTGTACAAAAGTTAGTGAATTTTCAAAATTCTGTAAACAAAAAATCAATTAAGTACCGTAAGTAAAACATTCCTTCTTTTCCAAGCAAAACATACAACATCAAAGTATCATAGCCAAAAAATTATAATTTAGCACCAACCAACACATCACAAGTGCCCAGGCAGGTGTTAGACTCAAGGATCCAGGCATCAACCTACAAAGTGCCCAACACAACCTTTTTTTTTAATAAGTACAAGGTGCCCAACACACTTGCATCCCTCATATTATACCTTGCATTAACCGTCTATGCATACCTTATACTTTTTTTATATAAGTAATAATGTTTTATTGAAAGTTAAATGAAAGTGGTCCCCACACAGGCAGTGTACTAGGATGCAACAAAGCATCAACTAAAATTACATAAATATAGAATCCTCCAAGGTAGACAAAAATGGCCATTTAAGGCAACCAACCAATCAAACACAGATCATAAAGGAGACAATTTTATCTCCACAGAAAAACACTCTATTTTTTCTTTTTTTGATAAGTATTTGTTGTTGGTTCTGTGTGTGGGTTTTTGTACTTGGGGTTATGGATGGAGCTGTACAGATTGTGGGTTGCCCCTCTCAGGATTGGGTTTATTCTCTCAAAATATTTTGGTCAATCTGTCTCTCAAAATAGTGTTTCAAATTCAAAGAAAGGGAAATCAAAAACAAGAAAAACAAATGGACTCAGAATGAAAGTTGAAATTTTTAGAGAGGAAAAGTTTGTTATGTATTCATGTGTGTGTTCTCTGTTTTCTACTTCTCCTCTCAAGACTCTCTCTAGATTCTCAATGTGGCTTCATGACCAGAGAGCCTCTTGAGACTCTCCCTCAAAGATTTTCCTTTACACCCACTGGAGGGCCTTATCCACAGAAAAACTCTCAATCCCATCAAAAGTACAAAGATCGATCTCTCTAAATGGTACACATAACACAATGAGGCATGAGGACCATACAACTCTCAATCCCATCAAAAGTACAAAGATCCATCTCTCTAAATGGTACACATAACACAATGAGGCATGAGGACCATACATCGGCAGTATGATGGTTACCAAAGCCCCCCTTCCAGCACTCCAACTCCTCTACCACACTCTTTGGCATAACAAATGCACTCCAAAAAGACAAACACCATAGACCAAAGATCATGCACATAGTCGCAATGAAGTAACACATGGTCAGTGGTCTCCCCACTGCTTACACATGCAACACCAATTGACAAGGCACATATTCTGCCCCAAAGATTCTCCATGGTAAGAATTTGTCCCAAGCTGCTGTATGTGTAAAACGCTAATTAAAAGGAATCTTAGCCTTCCAAATGCTTTTCCAGGGAAACCTGTAGTAAGAGCCCGATAATAGGACTTAAACCTGAAAAATACCATCCTAGTATGGGTCCAACACATCCAGTCTTCCTCGACCCTAGTAACTTTAAATGAATAGAGAAGACCAAGAAATGACTGCAAAATCCCTACCTCCCAATCATTAACAGATCTAGTAAACGAAATATCCCAGTGAAGTACCCCAGAATTTCAATTCATATTATCCGCCACAAACACCTCCTTATTTCAAACCATGTAATACAACATCAGAGAAGCATCCTCTAGGACTGTATCTCCAGTCTCCACACCATAACTCAAGCCAAAAACAAACTGTGAGTCCATTACCCACCCCAAACTCAACATATCGTGAAAGCCTCCCCCATCCTCTACGGATAGGTTCCCAAAGGAACACACCATAAGGTTCCTTAAGCACACCGGAAGTCCAATCGCCCAAGATACACCCACACTTCGTAGCTGCTACATTTCTCCATAAAGAATTAGTATCAGTGGCAGACTGGCTGTCCCAAAGCCATTTCCCCAACAGCACATTATTAAAATGTACAAGGCTTCCAATACCCAAACTACCATATCAGACTAGCTGTCATACAGCCTTCCAGTTTATTAAATAAATTTGACATCATCCCCTAACCCTTCCACACACAAAACCCCATTGTAACTTCTCAGGAGAATGAGCAACACTTACTGGAATAGGGAAAAAGGAAAGAAAATAGGTAGGTAAGCTAGATAGAGTGCTCTTTATCAAAGTGATTCTGCCTCTCTTTGATAAACATAACTTCTTTCAGCCTGCTAACCTTCTCTCCATCTTCTCCAAAATCAGTTCTTTTAGCCTTAAATTTATAACTAGCCCCCAAAGGTAACCCCAAATATTTCATAGGCAAGGTAGAAACTTTGCAGTCCAGAATCTCAGCCAAAACTGATATGTTTGGGACCTCACCATCTCAAATTTGCTTAAATTGATTTTTAGGCCAGACACCACGTCAAAACACAACAGCACATACTTCAGATACCCAAGTTGCTAAGGATCAGAACCACATAAAATCAAAGTTTCATCTGCGAACAAAAGATGTGAGATCATCAATGGCTCATTGTTTGACCTCCCACTGTAAAACCCTTATATACTGTTTATCTAAAGCGTCCATCACCACTAAAAATAAAAGAGGCGATATTGGATCACCTTGTCTCAACCCATGGAGCTTTCAAAAAGGTCACTAGGGCTCCCATCTACCAGGACAGAGAATCCAACTGTGGACATAAATAATCCATTTCCTCCACTGCTTGCTAAAGCCACATTTCGCCAACATATGTAACAGAAAGTTTCAATTTACAAGATCATATGCCTTTTCCAACTCCAGTTTACATAGTAAAACCTGTATACCATTTTTTAATCTGCTATCAACACATTCCTTAGCAATCAAAACATAATCCAAAACTTATATTTATGCATACCTTACACTTTCACCTCAAAGCCATAAAATTAGGGTTTCCCAAATAAGCTAGGGTTCAGGCCTTTTCATATTTCAAGTTGTCAATAAGGAACTCAAAGTCAACAAGGGAGAGAAGCAGGGGTTTCATAAGTTAATTGACTACCAACCTCCCACCTGGATTTAGCTCCTTCAAATTCATCGTTGAGATATAGGTAGACATAGCAATGGGTCGGGTTGGGTAATGTTTGGGTTTGAGTGTTTGACACACTCAGGTTCAGGGAAAAATTACATGATTTCAATGGGTCACTATTTTTTTAGAACCGTGATGGGTCTGCATGGGATCAGGTCAACTTTTTGGTCCTCCCTTACTTTTTTTCCCCAAACATTAAAAATATATTAATCAATTAATTAATGTTGTAAAGGTAAGAGGATATGAGCCGATGACAGTGATTTCGCGTATCAGGTGACAGCAGGGACTACGATTCCCACACCTCCTTCCTAAAGAAATTGACCAGTCTTCCCCACAGTGAACAACCTTTTCAAATGTTTCTGATTCTGCTTGTGCTTGATTTCATTGGTGCAAATGATTTGTTGGTTTCTAAGATTAGTTTCATGAAACCCAAATTTGAGTTGACTATGTGTTACAAACCATTTCTAGCAACTTAATTGTTATATACTAATGCACTTGCTCTATATTATATTCATGATATAAATGAAAGTTTTGGGTTGGAATTATAGAAAGTATTATTGATTTTCTATGCGTACCAAACATCGGAAAATGTTTTCCAGCTTATTTTCGATGTTGCAAACTGGAAAACAAGCCTGTTTTCCAACCAAAAAAAAAAAAAAGAACAATGGTTTTACTATAAAATTGCATAATAGGGTATTGAAAAAATACCCTATTACTTCTCACAAATTACAAATATTTTCAACCAATCAAATAGCAGAAAAATAAATTACCTCTTGAAGTGGGTTAGCAAGCTCCAAGAGTTTCCTGCAAAATAACATAGAAAGACCATATTTGATTAGTTCTACATTACATACATGCATATGCAAATACACAGATATACACATACGTAAGCACACACATACATCTATATATGTACACTGTACACGTACACACCATATTTTCATATGTATGTATGTATGTGCGTGCGTGTGTGTGTGTGTGTGTGTGTGTGCCTGTGTTTTTGTGTGGCAGGAAATTGAAAAGACACGTGCTTAGAAAACCAGACATATTGACAACAAGGACACATCATAAGTTCATAACGTATCTAAAGAAACAGGAACCACTACATAATAATGATAAATAACAAAATGGCACCTTGATAGCAGCATCCTTCGCCGCTCTTTCAGCACAATGTGATCAAGATCATCATCAGGAAAGTCACTGGGGATTTCAGTTTTTACCGCAACTGCTGACATGTCATCACCAGCAAAGCCATTTACACCATTACCCAATGAATTTAGCAAGTTGTCAGAATGTTCAACCTTAATTTTGGCAGGAACCACCAGCAATGTCTGACTTTTGTGCAAAGTGAAATCATCAACATCATGTTTTTTCTCTTCTCCAACATCATCAGTGTTAACTCCACTACAACTTCCCTGCTCAGAATAAGGATATGCATTTACTTGAGTGTCATGGTGATTGCCATCTCCAGGCAAACCCACATATTTTCCGCAAGTAGAACTCTGTAAACAATGATCAATTGCAGAGTCAAGCAGAATTCTGCAGCATGGATCTTCAGAAGAAACTCCGCTGGGATCTTTACTATAATAATTTTGTTTCTTTGACAATTGCTGATCTCCTACTCTGGCAGAGCAAGCAGAAGGGAAAGGGAGAACACCCTGCAGAACAAGGATATTCTATTTAGTATGCGTTAGGATACACGTCTGCGGCAGACGTCTGCGTTTCTTTTTTTCTTTTTTTGGAAAAGCGCGTTTCTGTGGCTGTTTTCAGTTTTCAGTGGGTCCCATGTACTGTTCACAAGACCCACAAACCTCTTTATTCAACAACTTTTTATTAAAAATGGGTCCCACGGCACTATTCACACATTTAAAAATTATTTTGCTACAGTATTTTTAGTTTTCAGCAAAATAAATGATATCCAAACGGACCCTTACTTTTCTTTTTTCTTTTCTTTTTTTGATAAGTAAGGGATATATTATTAACTGAAAAAACAATATAGATAAATAGAGAGAGAGAGAGAGAGAGAGAGAGAGAGAGACAAGAGCCACATGTAGGAGACTTTTTTTGGGTAAGTAAAACACATGTATGAGACGATAGATAACAAACTCAAACTTCACAAAGGGAAATTATCCCTAAATCTGTCCTCAATCCTCAATTCATCAGTAATCCATTTCTTTCTTAATGGCCCTTTATATGATTTACCAAGACTTCTAGAGTTTATAAAATTCTCTCAGCAGTTTAATTAATTTAATTAGACAAGAGACGTGGTATCCGCTCTTTTTGTTGACCGTGTGTCTCCATTGTCTCCCACGGTACAATTGACCTTTTTTTATAAATACCACAATATAAAGGATAAATCTATTCTTAACTCTCTAAAGTATTAGCCAACCTATTATTTTTACTAGAATAAAATTCGTTTTGTGTTTACTTATCAGAAACAAAAAGCTCTACCTTTTAAACCTACTTAATAATATATTATCAATGCATGGAAAAAGGAAAAGAAAATAGAAAGAAACTAAAGGTTCATTTCATCAACGGAGTAATCAACAAATTCTTTTTCTTTTTTAATTAATATAGCTCAACTTCTATTCCAACTAAAGTAGCCGTAATCAATCCTATGCTTTAATGCCTTAAATTATCTTTTCACCAATGTCTAAGACCTCTATACCATTTCAATGTTATTGTGCTCTAATATTTCTAAACCCAATTATAACAACTGCAAGTAAATCGTTCAAACCAAAGTACCTGGCACAATCATCATATAATAAATTCTTGAAGCAAATATTCACTTTACTTTGCAATGCCTAACAAAATATAAATTTTAGTTTCAAAACCTTTTAGGGTCTGTTTGGATACCGCTTATTGCTGAAAACTGAAAATACTGTAGCAAAATAATTTTTAAATGTGTGAATAGTGCCGTGGAACCCAATTTTAAAGTTGTTTTTGCTAAAAAAAGTACTTGCGGGTCCCGTGAACAATACACAGGACCCACACAAAAAATGCAAACACGCGTCTAGTTTCCTTTTCAATGCAATCCAAACGTGCACTTATATGAATCACTTAACATAGGTCATGCATACATAACTCCATATCCAATCTTGATGCAAATGGGAAGGGTGTTATATACTGACCACGAGATCAATGTAAACAACTTCCATTACAATCCTATCCTAATTCGTGTGGTTCCTATAATCATGAAAACAAAATTAAATGGTTGGGAAGCATATAAACAATTACAAAAGATTACAGACAACATATGGAATACTGATGACCGTTTCTGTTTCTTTTCCTAGGATTGATTATTTGTCATATTCTAAAATAATAAAACATTATATAGCAAACAACAACAACAAAACCTTAGCCCCAAATTTGTTGGGTCGGCTATTTTCTGATAGGTGAATAGTGGGGGAGAGGGAGGTGGGGTCCAAACCACCAACATGAGACACCACAAAGGAAGTCCTTACCATTAGGCTATCACCTGAATCCCAATTTTTTTATATCAACTATAAATCCTCAACAGATTAGTCGGAATCGGCCGGATGTATTCTTTTCCTCCATTTCTATTATATCTGAAGGCATACCATTTATTACCATCTCACACGACTCTGCCTCATCTTTTCATCAATAGAGGTCACCCCTATCTTTGGAATCATATATTTTCATGCATTTCCACTTATCCATCTTAACATTCTTATTTCAACTACTTATCAAAAAAAAAAATTCTTATTTCAACTACACTCATTTTATGAATATGTTGATTCTTAATAGCCAACATTCAGTACTATAGAATATAGTTGGTCTTATAGCAATCTTATAAAATTCTCCCTTTAACTTAATAAGTATTCTACGATCACACAATACTCATAATGTGCTTTTCCACTTCATCCACCATGCTCTTATCATTAGGGCTGTCCAAAAATATCTGATGACCCGACCCACCCGGAGACCCGACCGGAACCGATCCGAAACCGGCCGACCTGACCTACTCCGGCGGTCGGCGGCGGATTTTCTTCACCAGAAACCGACTCCGGCGGGTCGGTTTCGGTTTCTCTCACCAAAAACCCGAAAAATCCGAACCGACCGGCGAAAACCCCAGATTCCAGTTAGAAACCCAGGTTCCGGCGATAAAAACCCAGATTCCGGCGATAAAAAAACCCAGATCCTGGCGATAAAACCCTGATTCAGGCGCTATTTCACGTAGATCCGACGAGATTTTGACCGAAACTAGCGAAATCTCATCGAATTCGGTGAGATTACAGCCGGATCTGGCGAAATCTCATAGATTCCGATGAGATTTTCGCCGGACCTGGGTTTTTCTCATCTTTTTTCGCAGTTTCCTCGCCGTTTTCTCTCCGTTTTCTCAGATCGTTGACGCCGACCGACCCGTCCGCCACCCGTTGAAGTCTGATCCGCCCGACCCGTTCTCTCTGGCGGTCGGCGGCGGGTGAGCTTTTCCAAAATCCGATTCCGTCGGGTCGGTTCCGGGTTGGGCACAAACCCGACCCGTGGACAGCCCTACTTATCATATGATTCACAGTCTTCAATCTCTCCATCTTTATGAATTATTAATCCAAGATATCGAAAGCTTTCACTATTTAGTATCTCTTGACCATCGAGTCTTAGAGCACCCAATATATAGGGGTGGCAATTCAAGTTAGCAAGTCATGTTCATCTCATATTCGACTAGATGGGTCAACCCTAACCCAACCCATTTAATAGTCGTGTCAAAACTCCTCAACCCTAATACAACTCATTTATTAAGCGGGTTGACACGATATAACCCACATAATACGATTAATATACAAGTCTTGTTAGGTTGACACATACACAACCCATTTCTAACTCATTTAAAAAAATGACCAATTTTTTTTTTATAAGAAAATTAAGAATTTATCAATATAATCAGTTAAATTCTTTTAATTTCTCGATTCTATATTTTAAATTTAAATTTATTTTGGATAAAATGACATTTATTTATGTGAATTGAGTCATTTTGGGTTGATTGCAGGTTAAGCAAGTCCACACAGAATTGACCCATTTATTAATCATGTCAAAGTAGGTCGACCCGCTTTGACACAAACCAATCTAGGCATTTACACTAAACACTAACCCACAAAAGATCCATGTCATGTTCTCGGGTCATGTTAAATACTGCCACCCCTAATATATATTAAATGAAAACCACATTACCAAAAGTTCTCTACACTCTGCAAAATTTAGATGACAAAATATGCCACCATAAAATAGGCTCCATTTATAGAAGGTTTAAAAGATGACTTTTATTTGATATTCAAGCACTTTAGAATCAATAGTTACTAGCAAAATTTTATTCTGGAACAAGTAAAGCATTCATTGAATTTCCTAATACATGAAAAAATTCAAACCTTCAAACAATAAAGGCAAGTTTGGAAGGGCTGCAGCTTTCCAAAATACAAAAACCTGTATCAGCTTTTAGAAGCTAACCTTGGATAGATTTTCAGGGGTTGTCTGGAAAAGCTCATGCTACTTCACAAATAAGCAAAAATCCCATTACAAAACAAGCTAATAGGGTAGGCTCTTCTTTTTAAAAGCTGAAGTGCCTCTAGACTCTAGAGAAGCCACTTTTTTAAAAAAAATATATTGTTAGTTCCTAAAATTTATCTCATGAGCGATTTTAATCCTTGAAATTGAAAGTGTTAAGTCCTTTAAAAATTAAAAGTGATCGCTTTGGTCCCTAACAAACTTAAAATGGTGCATTTTAGTTCCTATGGCCTACACCTAAGAGACAAATGGTGTATTTAAACACTTTAAGCCCTCTTTTTTAAAATTTATCAGTAGGTTACACACATGCATCCAATATGTTTTAAACCCACAAACTAAGAAGTGTCATTTGAACCAGACCTCATTCACAGAAAAAAATAAAATAAAATCCATTGCTCAATACTAAATTACCTGTGATGAATCACAGTTCAAATCTCCTTTTTTCACGACGACATCAACGCAAGGCCTGCATAAAATCCAAAACACAAAAAACAAAAAAAAAAAACAATGCTTTTCTAGCACTAAACCCACACTTATAAAATCTATAATGACATTAAAGACAAACAATAACTAATCAGAACACATAAAATAAAAGAGAGAACTGACATAGATTTATTTGCTTCACTTCCATTTTGGACAATGCCACCAAAACCCTTATGGTGCTTAGTTGAAGCCCTCAAAAGCTTTCGCCTTTGTGACAATGGAACATGCTCAAGCTCAAAAATTCCATCCTCAGCCTCGGAGGAATCAAACAAATTTGCATTCAATTGAACCATTTTCGGAGCTCTCAGTTTCGCGGATTAACGGCCATAATAACCAATTCCGCCGCATATAAATAAGATTAAATTCTTAAAATCTGCAAACAAAAGTAAGTTTGATTAATTTTTAGGGATTTTTAAATTGCAGAATTGTTACAAAGGAACAGAGAGCTAGGGTTTGGAGAAACATTAGGGAAATAGTGTAAGAGAACTGAGAACCTTGGGATTGAGAGGGATGCGCGTGAAGCGTTACTGTTGGTGTTGAGCGAGTGTCACGGTTTATGGCGCGACCGAAGCTTAATTCAAGCTTCGCTCCTTTCGTTTAGGCTGTACCCCAATTCTTTATTCTCTTTTTGTTATTTTTTATCTAGTATCTTTGATATATCATGGGTAAATTTTAGGGTGAAATTTGGGGTTTGAATTTTTTTGAAAAATGGACACAATAAATTTAATAACAAATTTCATGTTATTAAATTTATAAAAGACTCAAGTTGACAGATTGTTAGTGGTAGGTTAGATTGTAAATAAACTAGGTTATTTATAAACGACTCAAGTTTGGCTAGGGGAAAAAAAAATTCATGTTCGTTTGTTTAACAAACAAGTTAAGCTCAATCACAAGTTTAGGCTTGACTTTTAAACAAGTCAAGCTCAACACATAATAATGTGTTCGTAAACAAGCTCGTGAACATGCATACTCGATTTAATTATATATATACTGTATATAAGAGGATTCCCCTCTTTCTTTCTTTTTATTTTTTTGATACAAGATAGATATTCTACTCTAACCTAATCTATGTGTATATGTGTGTGAAACTTCTTTCTGGAGACTTAAACCCCGACCCTTACCCCCACACTCCACAAGCATTTATACTTATAAGGTCATAAATGTCAAATAACAAATTTCATTTTGAATTCAAAAAGAAAACTCCTAAAATTTATGACTTTTTTCTCTTTACGAATTTTTTACAGTTACTGCTTATTTTTAAAGTTTATTGTGGAGACCATTTTTGGAGATGGGCAGGGTGCGGCCCTTGCTCCCATTCCTCTGATTTAAAGAACTAGTGGTACCCTTACTTCTTCAGCTCATGCTTATAAGGCCTAAGGGGGAGGGAGATTTCTTCGATGTGGGACTCTGAGGAATGGGAGCAAGGGCCGCACCCTGCCCATCTCCAAAAATGGTCTCCACATTTATCATTTTTATTTTTTTGAAAAATAAAAATATATATTTCTAAATTATAATAGATGCAAATTATTAACCTTTACCCAAAAAAATTGAAGAGCCTCTAAGCACGCGCAATGTGTGTGCTTAGAGGCTAGTTGTATTATAATTTTATATGTATAGTTGTCCAAAAATATACTTGTATAGACTTGAGAATGAATTGTGTAAATTTATAACTAAGTTCATATAATATCAAATTCATATTTGTAGTTTATGTTGATATTATAACTAGTGAAATTCATAAATTTGTGAAGGGGTAAGAAATTTTATTCATTATTTAACTATATACGGAAAAAAAATAAGTTAATCAAGGTACTCGTGAACAAGCTTAAGCTTGTTCAACAAGAAAATGAACAAAACTTGAACATGAAATATTGTTTGGTAATGAGCTTCAACTGGACTTGTGTTTAAAATAAAATTACATGAACAAGCCTGAACTTTTAATACCTAACTCGGTTTGACTCGTTTGTAGCCCTATTATTATTAAAAAAATAAAAAAAATAAAAAAAAGTAATTTCAGTGATGAGCTTAAATGAAAACTAGCAAGAGAGCTTACCGTGTGAAAAATATTAAGATTATTTATTTTATTTTATTTTATTTTTGTCTATGTAGCATTAATTACTCGTATTTTAGTGAAAATTTGTCTTATGGGATGGTCTTATAAAACACCCCTCTTATATCACAGTAAATCTCACATATTGTGAGAGAGATATTTTGTTAGACCATTTTATAAGATACCGTCTCATCTTAGTGAGGATTTTGTATGCTTTTGGATTGTGCATGGCTTTGGTTGGATTTTATGTATTTTTTCAATTTCATTCCATCTATTTTTTTAGGAATCTTCAATTTAAATCAAATAATGATAGCTCTAAAAAAAAAAACGACTTAAACGTCCCAATGATCTTGGGTTTTCATTTGGGTTGAGTTGTCTTATTGATATCATTATATAATAAAGAGTTTTCATTCAATTATTTAAATTCATTGTTTAATAACTTATTGCAATTTACAAAATTTAGCCTAAAATTATTATTTTAGCAAAACTGAACCCCTAATCACTAAAATAAATCATATTAACTTAAACTAAATCTTAAAGTCTAAATAAATAAAATTAACTAATTTAAAATGCATATATTTAAAAATAATAATAAAGTGGTTTTTGATAATATTTTTTTATTGAAACTTTCATTAATCCAAACCCAACCCAAGCTTCAAAATTAAATTACTACAAACCCATCAACCCACCAAAAAGCAAACCAAAGACATCACATTGGGTTGCATCGGATTAAATTCATCAAATTTGTGGATTGAATTGCACACCCTCAATATCTGCCTAAAACCCAATTCATTAGCCTAATTTGTAGGACAAAATGTTGGGCTTAGTGTTCCTATTTGATAGCAAAAAAAAAAAACCTGTCTATTTATTTTTTATATACAATTTTTATTTTGAGAATCTAATTTATAAGTGGATAAAGCAATTTGAAAATCAACAGAAGAGTGACCCTATTTTTTAGGCAATGTTTTAGCGGAGTTAGAATTGTATTTTTACAGGATTGTCCTTTAATTTTGTCTTTACTAAAACATAAGAGTGTGTGAGCATTTTTTAACCAAAATATATATAAATTAGCCTCATCACATGCACTTCGCGCATGCGATAAGGCTTTTTTTTTAGCCAAAAAAAAAAATGTGTTTTTATTTTATAGATAGAATTTTTATTTTGAGAATCTATTTTATAAGTGGATAAAGCAATTTTTAAAAATCAACAAGAGAGTAACCCTATTTTTTAGGCAATGTTTTAGTGGGAGTTAGAGTTATATTTTTACCGAATTGTACTTTAGTTTTGTCTTTACTTAAACATAGGGGTGTATGGGCATTTTTGAACCAAAAAAATGAGGAATCCAAACGGGGAAGCCCCTTAAATAGTAGCATAAATAAATATAATATATATATATATATATTCTTCTTTTATTATTTCATTATTTATCAATAAAGAATTGTTGGTACTTTTTTTTTTTGCAATAACGGTGACTTTGGTTTTATGTATGATTGACAAATACTCAAATGTTTTGTAATAAACAATCTCTTTTTTTTTCTTTTTTTTTGAGAAAGTAAAAAACAATCTAATTATAGAATAAACATTCAAAAATGATAAATATTTTTCAAAGAAACTTGTTAAACACAAATTTTTTAGAAGATATTAAACACAAAATTAGCTCTTGCTTCTCTATTCGGTCTTTTTTTTTCTTCTTTGGCCACATGGTAACATATCATTAGCTCATTATTGCCCAATATAGCAACATCAATCGTAACACCCTCTAGATTTTTTTAGTTTGTAATTCATATTTTTGACAATGTTATTTATTTTGATAACAAAATAAGGGGTTATAACAAGTGCTCGGTAAGGTGTAGCACTTGCACAGCAAAAAAAATGTGTATTAATAAAAAAGATATTTTCTTTTCTCTCTCTTATATACTCATGCATGATATGCTAAATTGTGCTTAAAAGAAAAATATACAAAGATGTGATCAAAGAAAAAGAAAAGGAAAAAAGAATTAAAATGCTTTAAAATATGATTGCAAGCGTGTTTCTAAGAAATGTGGGAGTTATAGGATGTACTTCGAAAGTGATAGTCTCCATTAAATGGTTATGATTGTGTGTGAGTTTTCATGATTCTCTTTTATTTTATTTTTCATTTTCAGACACACGCTTACTTGAAAATGTTTTAACACACAAACATGCGCGTAATCTTTGCTACTCTTGATACAATTTACAAGTACAATATGATTTGACCATCTGAAATTACTCTTGTACTAGTGTGAGTATTTTTTTTTTTTAAACAAAAATTTGTGTTTTTGCTTGAAAATTATTTTTGGAGTTTTAAGCTCTAAGTTTTTCATTCATATGTTTAACTCTTTTTAATCTAGATTGGTTCATGGCATTGATTTTTTCATGTTTGCATTTGCTTTATGCTTGAAAAATCTTAATTTTCTACATCTCGATACCTACCCGATACATCGAGTTCTTTCTCGATACATCTTCGATCCATCGAGAATCCTTTCTTAAGGTTCTATTTGCTTGATACCTATGTCGATCTATCGAAATCTTCCTCAACACCTCGCTCGATACCTTCCGATAGATTGAGCTTCTCTTGCATGCTTTTCATGTGTGTTTCATGTTTTGATTTTTTTTTTTTTTTAATCCCTTTGTGACCATAGAATCTTGTTTTCATGTTTTTCATGTTGGTCTATAGTTCCCTTCTCGAGTTTTTTTTTTTTTTTTTTTTAACTTGTCAATGTTTTTCACATAGTAGCTTGATGCGTCTTGTTTAGTTCCATTCAGGAAAGACAAGTTAAAGCCAAGTTAGTATTTTGAGCCTTCTTCTTGCAGCAACTTCCAAGGTTCAGATCTTTTAGACTAGACTTTTTTTTTTTTTTTTTGTAATCATGAGTAGAGTGTGTGGGGCCTTTTTTTTGCTATGTTGGGCTGGGCTGCCCCTTCGTGATTGTAGGCCCAAGTGTTCTGGGTTGCAGGAGTCGAGACCGGGCCAACTGGAACTCAACTTGGCCGGCTTGTGCGCGAACTATGCCTCGTCTGCCAGGGGAGTGCTTACCGCAGGCTGAGCTGTTTCAGAGAAAAGCTTACGGCAGGCAGAGCTATTTCAGAAAAGAGCTTACGGCAGCCAGATATAATTGATAAACAGAATCATATATTCTGGAATGACCAGATAGTCCTTTTAATAGGAAATGACCAAATGATCCATAACCACAATAACATTAACAATTTTTGACAAATAAATAGTAAGGGAGAATGGTAATAAAAAATTAATCAACAGATATGTAAATAAATTCAGTTCGGTCCGCAGGAGTAAGGCCAAAGAGGAAGAACGCCTCTTCTCAACGCGATTAACCTCCGAGGAAAAAGAATTCCTGCCGTGGAAATTAATGGGTTTGAGGGAGGCGGACCCGAATGGACAATACCCAAAATAATTATAGAAGAGAGCAGGGATTTGAGAGGGAGAGAAGGAAAGAGACCTATCGGTGCATGCCACTAACACTTGCTCTTTTTCTCTCTTTCTTTCTTACTTTTCTAGTCTTTTCTTAGTGATTTCCACAATGGTAGTTTTAGTATTATGCTCCTCTGTTTTTCTAAGTATGTTACAGAATATTTTTTCTTTACGTTGTGTTGTATTGCTCTCGTGCTTGTTGTTTTTTGTACACGGCACAGGCTTCCTTTATAGTGCCTGCCGTGACCGATTTTTACTATTCTACCCCCTAACCGCCTTTGTCTAGTCTGGGCGTACTTGCCGACCATTACTGTTCCGTCTACGAGTTCCCCTGTTACAGACACAGACAACTTTTTGTCTGTTAGTCTGCCGTGGCACCTCTTCCTGCCGCGGTGATGTTTCTCTCTCTCTATCCCTCATGGCATACACCTATTGGTTCCAACTCAGCCTTGCCTCTTTTGGGTGGTATGTCATCCCAGCAGGACGTATCCCCCCAAAAGAGCTTGAGCAGGAACCTCAAAACAGGCCTTCCCCTCTCCCCACCTCCAAACCATGCCATCTTACCTCTGACCCACGACCCCACCACGTCCTGTATTGGCTGGGTACAGGCTGGTGGTGCTTGGGCCTTACGCGTGTATATATCTGAAATTTGCCTGCTGTTCATGCATCTGCCGTGTACTGGGCACTTTGCTTGCATTGCCTGTCTTCCGTTCTTGGCTTTTCCCGAGCTGCTACTCTGATTTCCCACCCCCATAGGGTCTGGACTTTACCGAGTACTGGGCTTTGTGTTCTCTTCAGCCCAATTCTTTAATTGCCTTAGCTTCCCACCGTGTTACTCGGCCTTTCCTGCCGCAGCGATTTGTTCCTACTAGGCCTCTTTTCAAGCCTGCCGTTCCTTTCTTTCCCCCAGTGGCTTAATATGGCCACTGGTGTTCTCGCTCGTGGGCTCCAATGTCCCTCTCTTTTCACTTGGGCTTATCTGGCCCATTTACTTCCTTTGGACTTCCTCGGTCCATTTACTAACTTTGCATCCCATGGGCATTTACTAACTCAATTGGGCTTCCCTGATCCAATTTCCTCATTCTCATCCTTAGGGTTCATGAGCTTGCCATTATCCCCTACTTTCTTTGTTTACATTACTTTGGGCCTGCCGCGGCCCATTCTCACTTTTCCATACCACATACTGCCCATGGGTGCTGTTTTCTCTCTTTCCGGGCCTTTTAGGCCCACTTACTCCTTCAAGACCCATTTATTCATATTAAGGGCCTGTGATCCATTATTCCTGCTGCTTGAGCCTAATGGTTTTTTCTTAGCCTGCCGCTTATCCGCTGCCCATATTTCTGGGTTGGGCCGCCTTTTGCCTATTTCAAAAAATGACCCTCAACAGAGTGTATTTTAGGACATTCAATGTATTCTTGTGGTTTTGTCACAGATTGTCAAATGGGGGATTGTTATGGTCATATTTTTCATGTGTTGGCATATCCTTTGACAAAACGCATTTTACTTGTATTTGGGTAGTTCTAAGTAGTTTCTAAAATGTATGTCTTAGGACTTTATCAAGTGGTATTATTAAAGACATAAAGACTGCAACAAGAAACAAGTGAAGAAAAGCTAAATCTGCAAGTTTCGATACCTCCTCGATACCTATTGATCTATTGAGATTTAATGAAGCTCGATACCTATCTTGATACCTCTTGATCTATCGAGCTACGAGATTTCAAAATATAGCCTACAACATTTGGATTCTAATTGGCTATTGTTCTCGTGGTTTGAGTAAACCTGATAGGAATAGGAGAGCCCATTTAAAAGGTCCATTAAGCTCTTATATAAACAAGGTGGTAGAGAAAGAAAACCCTAACCATAGAGAGCTTTATAAGATTTTCCTATAGAAGAAAGAGATCTTGTTGCGATTCTTGTTCGCCTTTGGGTTTTGTACCAAGGAAAGTCTCCCGCACCAACAATTGAAAATCTTATTGGTGTTTTTATGTGAACCTGCTGCAAATCAACTACAACAATCAAAAGTGTTGTTGTGGAGTTAGTCACGTACTAGGATTCGTGCAAAGGTGTTAGGCATGTATTGGGATTTGTGCAAAGGGAAGAAATCTCTACAAAATCAAGACCAAACTAATTGTGAGAGGTTTTTCTCATTAGTCAACAAATCATCGTTTCAATTTTATTTTTACTGCACTTTAGTTTATTTGGTGATTTGTTCGTGCCTCCACGATTTTACATGTAATTTGACCTAATTAATCAACTTGGGTAATTGAATTAATTAACTAGGGTCAATCTATAACCTAACAATTAGTTTCCATGGACTTAGACAATAATTTGTATGGTTTCTCATAAATAATATTTGGCATAGGTTTAATTATTTTATAGCATTTGATAAATAATATTTGTCATGGATTACCTCGTAAATAGTATTTGCTATGGGTTTATAATGTTTGCCATGAGTTTTGGAAATAAATATAACTTCCATGGACTTAAATATTAGTGAAATAAAATATTGTGACATAAATTATTATAATGGATTTTTAAGATAAGTTCCATGGGCTTGTAACAGGGTATAAAATGAATAATTGCCATGGGTTTATAATCTTCATCGACTTATGATATAATTGATAGGTAATTTTATTTGTCTAGAATTATTAGTATTTGGTTTTAAGTAAAATATTCACATAAAATAATATGTTTTGCCAAACATTATTCGTCTTGGACTTTTGAGATCATAGTATTTGCCAAGTGATATTGAGCTTCAAAATAATCACGTGTCTAGCAGTAATAGTCCTAGGCTTAAAATATTTGATTGCCAAGCAGTGATCATCTTGGGCTTTTTGATATTGCCAAGAAATTGTTTTGGGCTTTTGATATTGTCAAGTAGTTATCTTGGGTTTTGATGTTGCCAAATAGTTAGCTTGAACTATGATACTGATGTTGCCAAGTAGTTAGCTTGGGTTTTGATAGATATTGTCATGGTTCTTTGGGTATGGGCTTGGACAAAATGGGATGTATGTGTTGGGTTTATAGGGCCGGTTTTTGGGGCTTTGCCAAATTGTGATATAAAATTGGATATAAGTCTTTTGGGCTTTTTTGTGATGATTATATTGTGGCCCAATCTTGGTAATAAGATGAGAAATAATTGTAAAGGCCCAATTTCAATTGATGAAAGATATTTAGGTATTTTTTGATGAATGGGTAGATAATATCAAATGGGAATAGGACACGTGATAGATATGAAAATTTGTACCTCAACACAAGCAAACCAATGGAGTCAATCGACATATGCCATCCTTGACTTGTGTAACAATATTCGGACAGTTGCCCCTGTTTAAAAAACTAACAAATTTCAATACCATGTGGAAGATAATCAAAGAAAGGTAAATCATCTACGAATGGTTGTTATGAGGTTTCTAACACCTTCCATGCACATAATCAAATCCTCAAATTTAGATTTGATTTTAATACATATATATATATATATATATTTTTTTTTTAATTTAAAAATAAAATCAATTAGGCATAGGTGACCAATAACACCTCAAATACTAATGATTGATAGGGATTCCATGTTTTTTAAAGAAGAAATCCCCCAATGCATACAAGTATATGTACATGTCACCTTCAAGTGCACACGTGTTTATTTCCACGTTGCCATGCTTGGTGAGGTCAATTACAGAAGCAAGCTTCCGCCCCTTCCACAGGAATAACAAAGTTCAGGTATCTACAATTATTATGTGTAAAAATAGTTGTGCCCTAACTAAAGTGATTTAAAAAAAGATTGAAATATACTGTTAGTTCTTAAAGTTGATATCTTAAGCATTTTTAGTCCACGAAGTTTCAAATAAGTAGTTTTAATCCATAGAGTTTTTAAAATAACAAAGTGGAAAACCTATTAAGTAATGACACACTTACAGGAAAAACCATTGCGAGTGTTAACCAATAACCTTGTAGGTGGTTTTTTTGTGTCAATGGGCTGAAGCCTGTTTTGCTAGGCCCAAACTCGTTTTGCTGTGGGTCGGAGAGTTGGGTCTGGCCCAATATTCTAGTAGGACCGCACTATGAGCGAGTCTGTGCACAAGCCTAGCATCCAAGACTAGAGACAACAAAGATAAACAAATACACATGCATTTTACTCCGCAGGCATTAACACACATTTTATGGACTTAAAAGTAAATGCCTTACAGTAGAAAGTTAGCCGTAGCAAATGGATTAGTTACATCAGACAGGTTAAGTTAACAAAACAACTGGTACAACAAATATAATAAAGATGCTACGGCATAACAACTGATATAGCAAATATAATAAGTTTCCAGTAGGTAAAGTTATGTGTGCAAACATTTGTAACGACTAACGAGAGTGAGATACAGAATCTTCTCGCACGAAGTGAACTAAAAAGAGCCTGAACCCGAACCTGAACAAATTTCCTACTGATGCATGCCCTTTCTACTGTGTTTTCTCTCTTTTCTTATAACTTTTCCTTTTTCTTTCTCTCTGTTATTTCTCTCTTAGCTCTTTCTGCTTTCTTTTCTTGGGTACCTTTTTCTTATCTATGGTCATTGCCTCTGTTTATAATAGGCAGATCTTATGAGACTTCTCATTTTTACCCCCAGGGTTTTACCAACTGTTTCTGGTCTGCAATGGACACCCTTTCAGGGCTACCCACCAACCCATTGGTTGCCCGTCCACTACCACTACCGGGTATGCCCAGTGCATTCTTTTTCTTCCACTACCCATTCTGTGACAAATTTCCCTTTTTGTTTGATCTTGCTATAAGCCCTCCCTTTTGTTTGAATGGATAAGGCTTTGGAGTATCTCGCTACCTACCTCTCTAGCATGCATCAAGTGGTCTCAGCCGTCTACCACCTCTTTTGGGCAAAACGTCATCCCAGCAAAGCATTTCTCTAAAAGAGGTCCTGGCTGGAACTGAAAATAAGCTCTTTTCCTCCCTTCACCAAACCACACTCTCTGAATTCCTTGAACGTGGGCCCACTTCTCTTGTATTGGCTGGGTACAAGTTGGTGATGCTTCGACTATTGTGTGCTTGCTCCACTACTCTCTGCTTTTGTTTTCTTTCATTCCCACGCCATTTTTGTTGTTGCTGGTTAATTTTGTTTCATCCTGCGGCATGTCCCCTCTGCCCGTGCTTATCCTCTATGGAGAATGATGTGGGCTTCTTTCTTTGGGCTTACCTTGTTTTATTTCGTCCCTTCTTGGATTCGTGAGTTTGCTTGGCATGATTGCCAAACCAACCTTTTGGGCTTTCATTCCTCTCTTTCTTTCTTTCTCTGGGCTTTTATGACCTATTTGCTTCTATCTTGCTTTGTTTTTATCTCTTATTGTGCCCGTGGGCTTGCTTGCTGCTATTTCCTGCCACACTAGCCCACTAGGCTTTATTCTTTTCCTTCTTTTCTCTTTGGGCTTTTATGGCCCAATTGTTTCTATTTTGCTTTGCTTTTACCTCTTCTTCTTCATTTTGCTTGCTATTGGGGCTTTCTGTTGTTGGGCTTGTTTTATCAAAAACGGGTATCAACAAACCTCAAGGAAAATTCCACTATTAAAATCAAAGTTTTATATTTTAAACATATCCATGGTCCTAATTACTAACTCCAATAGTACTTACAGATGTAATTCCACATTGCTCTTAACTTCTTAGACTATTTTATATAGAATTCTCCATATGACTTACATCTGTGACTCCAAAAACAACCTCTTGAAGATTGATTCTCTCACAAAACCAAGGATAGCTCTGTGGCTTCAACCTAGATTTGTACTATGGTAGTAATAACATTGTGGATGATGATTCTCTGTTTGCTTCTCAGCTTAAGGGTGAATAAGTGAAGGTTAAGGTTTTCTCTCTTAATAGCAAATTTTTTATTTCCCGTGGGCACCACTCTATCAATCTAGTAGTGTGTGGAGCTTATAAACACTTCCTTTTTCTTGAGCTAATCATGAGTTTTGGTTTTGGACTTGAATATACACATTTCAATTTGACAAGAAAGAGAAACCCTAGGATTTGCATATGTATAATTTTTAATGAAAAATAAGTTACCACATCATTGAAGAAATGTCAAATCATTGTTCATAGGCAAATAAGCAAGAAAATAACATACGGACTGATGGCTCTTATTTTAAAAACTTTAAGAATTAAAAGAGATCATTTAAAATTTTGAATTTCAACATTTTTCAGGTACTAAAAATAGATAAAATTGAGGATGATAGTGTATTTCAACTTAAAAAAAAAAAATTTATTTTAAGCATAAAGTTAATAGATATCCTAATGACATTAATTTTAAGAAGTATATTTTTTAAAATTTTACAAAAAAAGTAACTATTTTTTATTTTATATAATTTTATATATTTATTATAAAATGGTATCAAAACTTTTTTTAAATAGTTTATTAATGTTGAGGGTCATTTTTTCGAAATAGACAAAGGCAGCCCAACCCAGCAATGCGGGCAGCAGAGAAGCGGCAGACCAAGTAAGAGAAAACCATTAGGCCCAAGCGGCAGGAACAATGGGTCACAGGCCCCTCAATACGAATGAATGGGTCTTAAGGAAGTAAGTGGGCCTAAAAGGCCCGGAAAGAGAGAAAATAGCACCCATGGGCAGTATGTGTTGTGAAAAAGAGAGAATGGGCCGCGGCAGACCCAAAGTAGCACCCATGGGCAGTATGTGTTGTGAAAAAGAGAGAATGGGCCGCGGCAGACCCAAAGTAAAGTAAACAAAGAAAGTAGGGGATAATGGCAAGCCCATGAACCCCAAGGATGAGAATGAGGAAATTGGGTCGGGGAAGCCCAATTAAGTTAGTAAAAGCCCATGGGATGCGGAGTTAGTAAACGAACCAAGGATGTCCAAAGAAATGGGCCGGAGAGGCCAAAGGGAAAAGAAAGGGACATGAGAGCCCATGAGCAAGAACACCAGTGGCCACCATTGAGCCACTGGGGAAAAGAATGGAACGGCAGGCCTAAGAAAAGGCCCAGCAGGAAGAAGTCACCGCGGCAGGAAATGCTAAATAACGCGGAAGGAAGCAAAGACAATTAACGAATTGGGCTGAAAGGAACACAAAGCCCAATACTGAGTAAAGCCCAGATCCTGAAAGAGCGGGAAATCAGAATAGCAACTCGTGAAAAGCCAGAAACGGACGGCAGACAAACAAAGTCTCCAGTCCACGGCAAATGCATGAACAGCAGGCAGAATTCAGACATAAACACGCGTAAGGCCCAGGCACCACCAGCCTGTACCCAGCCAATACAGGACATGGTGGGGTCGTGGGTCAGAGGTAAGAGGGCACGGTTTGGAGGTGGGGAGAGGGGAAGACCTGTTTTAAGGTTCCTGCTCAAACTCTTTTGGGGGATACGTCATGCTGGGATGACATACCACCCAAAAGAGGCAAGGCTGAGTTGGAACCAATAGGTGCATGCCATGAGGGATAGAGAGAGAGAAACATCACCGCGGCAGGCAGAAAATGCCGCGGCAGACTAACGGACAAAAAGTGTCTGTGTCCGTAACAGGGGAACCCACAGACGGAACAGTAATGTCGGCAAGTACTCCCAGACCAGACAAAAACGGTTGGAGGGTAGAATAGTAAAATCCGTTCACGGCAGACACTATAAGAAGGGAGCCTCTGCCGTGTACAAAGGAGGCGGAACAACAAGAGAGCAAGGCAATACAATACTAGAAAAAAAAACACTCTGTAACACACTTAGTAAAACAGGGGAAGCACAACACTAAAAACCACAAAAGGTGGAAATCACTAAGGAAAAACGAAAAGGAAAAAAGGGAGGAAAGATAGAAAGAAAAAGAGTGAGAGTTAGTGGCATGCACCGATAGGTCTCTTCCCTTCTCTCCCTCTCAAATCCCTGCTCTCTTCCATACTTGTTTCGGGTATTGTCCATTCGGGTCCACCTCCCTTAAACCCATTAACTTCCACGGCAGGATTTCTTTTCCTCGGAGGTTAATCGCGTTGAGAAGAGGTGTTCTTCCTCTTTGGCTTTACTCCTGCGGACGGAACTAAACTTATTCCATGTCTATTGATTAACTTTTTATCACCATTCTCCTTTACTATTTATTTGTCAAAGATTGTTAAGTATTATTATAGTTATGAATTATTTGGTCATTTCCCATTAAAAGAACTATCTGGTCATTCCAGAATGTATGGTTCTGTTTATCAATTATATCTACCTGCTGTAAGCATTTTTCTGAAACAGCTCTACCTGCCGCAAGCATTTTTCTGAAATAAGCTCTGCCTGCCGCAAGCATCTTTTCCGAAACAGCCCAGCCTGCGGTAAGCATTCCCCTAGGTGACGAGGCATAGTTCGCGCACAAGTCAGGCCAAGTTGAGTTCCAGTTGGCTCGGTCTCAACTCCTGCAACCCAGAATACTTGGGCCTACGATCACGAAGGGGCAGCCCAGCCCAACATAGCAAAAAAGGCCCCCACAATTAATAAATGCCCTAAAGACATTCCTTGAACCATATTTTATTAAGGGATTTACTAATGTGTGCCCTTAGGGCATACGTAAACCATTTTAGGAAACTTTTTATGAAAAACTGTAAAAGTAATTAACCGTTTTGACAGCTTTTCAATTCTCTATAAAACTTTCTCAAAATGGATAGTTAATATGTGCTCTTAGAAGGCGTTTGGATAGAAATTATTTTCCTGCGTTTGCGTTTTTTTTTTTTTTTTTTATAAATCCAGCTCCTCTTGCACTGTTCATGGTGAACAGTGCAATTAGGCAAATGCACAGTAATTTCATTAATAAACAGTAATTGAAAAATATTTTTTTTAATATTTTCAGTTTTTAGCAAAATAAGCGGTATCTAAACGCACTCTTAAAATACACATTAACCAAACTCTTTTATTAAAGCAAACGGAATTATAAATAAGAAAAAGATATTATTCCTTTTATTTTTTTAGGGTAAAAACTATTATTCCTGGTATAGAATAATTGTAGCAATAAAGATTAAGAAAGGACGATAAATATGACCGTTGAGTCCACCTGTGTCTTTTCGATGACCCTACTTGGTACCATTCATTGTTTGTCTGCACACGATGCGATCCCCTACTTTTTCAGTTTTTTTCTAGTAAAAAGCACGCATATTTACACACAAAGACAAATACTATAGTCTATAACGATGAAAAATTAAAATGGCACTAACAAAACTGAAAAAGCCTGCAACGGCTATCCAAGTATCCAACAAAAAATTGCATTGGGCCTTGGGTTATCTCTCTATTCTCTCTTCGACACTGTTCTTGAATCTTGATTACTGAAAAACCTTTCCACGTTGTATGTGGGCACCACTCTGCTCTCTCTCTTATATTTCCCACACAACCTTTGCTCAACTTTACTCTCTGACTTTGGTTGTTATTCCACACTCACTCTCTCTCTCTCTCTCCTCTTCGTTGTTGGGTTTCCTTCAGATTTTCCGGAGCCTTCTTCTCTCTCATTGAGGAATCCATGGCTGTGCTTATTCTTCTTTTTCTCTTAGCAGCTTCTGTATTTGCAGCTGATGAAGGTGACTTTCTTTCTTTCTTTTCTCTATTGCACGCGTTCCTTATACTTGTTTTGTGATTTTTTTTTTCTCTGTTCACAGTATTTGGTTTTGGTATTAATTTTACTCAATATTGTAATATCTCAGTTGTTTCTTAGAGTTTATAGTGCATTGATACGGTATGCACGTGTTCTCCGCTTTTCCTTGAGGTCGTAGTGTCACAAATTTAATGACCAATGTTTAATGCGAATGCACCAAAAAAGAAATAGAAAAAATGGCCTTTCTCACTCTCTCTCTCTCTGTTACTGTGCGTTTGTGTTTTTTTGGGGGTGGGTTGGTTCTTTCCTGGTCCAAAGGCTGTGTGTGTGTGTCTTTTACTCTTCTTGCTTATGAGGGTTGGTGGGTTAGAATTAAATGTGGAATAAATGAGTACAGAGTGGGAGTTGGGGGTTTTAAATGTTACTTGGAAGTTTGGGATTACTTGATTGTTGAATCATCTTATTACGGAATGCAAAGGGGACTAAGATACATAATGAAATAAAATAGCAGAAGTTTTGGAGATATATTTTTCTCTACTTGCTGAGGTGAAATTTTTTGATTTGTGTAACCTTCAACTCAGCTGTCACAACTTTTCTTATGCATCAATAAAAATATGTTATGATGAAAGCTGTGTTACCGATGTTTAAAAAAAAAAAGAAAAGAAAAGAAGAAGAAGTTAGTGTTACTGGATTTATTGCTGGAGGTATTATCCTCAATGTCCCTTTCCTTCTTTTTGTGCATTAAAAGATGGGAGCAAAGAGGAGAGACTAGCAATATTGTTAATATCAATGTCTAATTGTCTTCCAGCTCATGGGCATTTCATCCTTTTCCTAGCCCTACTTATCTTTTCGCTAGTAGTAGCATTTGCCTTGGTTGTGTAAATGGTCAAGGTTTAGAGAATTTAGGCACTTTTGCTTGGGGCTTAGAACTTGGTGGAGTTATGGGTGACTGCTACACTGTGTTTTTGTTGCCCTATTATATTACACCTTCTGCATACTACCCCACGTGGGGTGCTTGGATGCATTAATATGTTTTCTTTATAATATTATCTACTATCAATTCAAATCAACAAGGGCAACTATGACATATCTGATATTTAAGTATTTAACCCCACTTCTCTAAACAAAAAAGTATTTAACCCCACAAATAGAAAAGTTCACCAGCTAGTAAATTTTCTTCTTTTTTTGTGTGGGCTTCCTAATTCCTATCTTTATGTCATTGTAATCAATCCATTTTCCCTCCTTTAGGGAACAAATATGACTTCATTATTCTTGCAATACTGATACTGGTTCCAATACAGACATGACTTCACTATTTCCTCTTGAGTTATGCAATTGTTACAAACTATCATTAACAAAGATTTCACATACCTTGATGTCTAGGCTTTCTGTAATATCATAATTGTCAAATTTATACTGGATTTTCATAACCATGGGTAAAAATTAAAGCTTATATTCACAAGTTTATGAAATTAACATTACTTATTATTCTTTTTCAGCTTAAATACACAAGTTTATGAAAGCATTACATCTTTCTTGTATATGGTAGATCCAATAGGAAATTACAGATAGTTTATGAAACTGTATACAATATAGTTTATGAAAAATTGGCTACAAAAATCATGTTGAATTTGGTCCAAGCCATTCTTCTGGGCTAAATGTTAATGTTCCTTTCCTTGCTATCCACATCCCTTCATGTGCACCAAATTCATAAAGGCTTGAGAATTTTCAATTTATTAGCATGTGATCCACCAAAGTGGGATTTTTTTTTCCTTAAAATTGTCTCATTTATTAATGGATTTGGACCCATTAATTAAGTCTACTGCTATTATTAGAAATTTCACAGGACCAACCCAATGAATATTCCCATAGTGGGCCCGATCCAGTCCTAAACCAAGAGTGAAACCCTTTCCCTTGGTTTCTTACAAGTAACTACCCATAACCACCTACAACAACCCATGCAAAATCTATAAAAGAAAAACTTCGTATCTCTTTCTCTCTCTCTCTGTTTCTATTCTTTGTAGAAGGGGTTCTTAGGTGGGGATTTGTATGTGCTCTAGTAGCAAGCACCACAAACAAGCAAAGACATGGAAGTATTGTTGATACTGCTGTGATACAACTGTGGAATTAATCTTTAGAGGTTTATATGCTTTTGCTGTCAGCTATGACCTCCTGCTCAAAAGTTTTTTTTTTTATAATTTTTTTTATTTTTTTTTATAATTTTAAAAACCCATAGCCCCCAGATTTTCAATTTGCAAGAATCTTATTCTTGCAACAACTAGCATGTGCTTCACCGAAACATTTGATATGTTATATATATTTTTTCTTCTTACAAATAATAATGATGTTTAAAGAAAATCTAGTAGCATGAACTTGTCTGTTATCATTCATTTTATGAACCAAAACTCTTCGAGTCCCAACTCTTTTGGATCTTGTAACTTAAACCTAGCATCAGTCAAACAGTCCTAGCAAATATCCTCTTCAGAAAAAAAAAAAAAAAAAGCCCCCTCAATGTTGTTTGCATTTGCATCTAGTCATCATATGGATTACAAACTATGAAGATTTATGCTTTAGAAAATGCAAAATTATAATGGTTGTTTCTTTTTCAGATGCGTTTATTGGTGTGAACATAGGAACAGATCTCTCAGACATGCCTCACCCAACTCAAGTAGTAGCCCTCCTCAAAGCCCAGCAAATCCGACACATCCGCCTATATGATGCTGACCGTGCCATGCTTCTTGCGCTTGCAAACACAGGCATTCAAGTCATGATCTCTGTCCCTAATGAACAGCTACTTGGAATTGGTCAATCAAACTCCACTGCAGCTAACTGGGTCTCCCACAATGTTGTAGCACATTACCCAGTCACCAATATCACAGCCATATCAGTTGGTTCTGAGGTGCTAACTACTATCCCCAATGCAGCAACAGTCCTTGTCAATGCCCTCAAGTTCATTCACTCAGCCCTTGTGGCATCCAATCTTGACCGTCAGATAAAAATTTCAACACCTCTTTCTTCCTCTATTATCCTTGATTCATTCCCTCCCTCCCAAGCCTTTTTTAATCGTTCATGGAATCCAGTTTTGGTACCCATGTTGAATTTCTTGCAGTCCACAGGTTCATTTCTCATGCTCAACATTTACCCTTATTATGACTATATGCAATCAAATGGTGTAATTCCTTTAGATTATGCACTCTTCAAGCCCCTCCCTTCAAATAAAGAAGCTGTTGATGCAAATACACTTCTGCATTACTCCAATGTCTTTGATGCAATGGTTGATGCAGCATACTTTGCTATGGCTTTCCTAAATTTTACAAACATTCCTGTGATAGTGACAGAATCCGGCTGGCCCTCAAAAGGTGATGCAAATGAACCTGATGCAACATTAGAAAATGCTAACACTTATAACAGCAATTTGATAAGGCATGTGCTGAACAAAACTGGAACTCCCAAGCATCCCGGAATTGCTGTTAGTACCTATATTTATGAGCTCTATAATGAGGACACGAAAACGGGGCCAGTCTCAGAGAAGAACTGGGGATTGTTTGATGCAAATGGGTCGCCCATTTACATATTACACTTGACAGGATCAGGACTGGTGTTAGCAAATGATACTACGAACCAAACTTACTGTGCAGTAAAGAATGGTGCTGATCCAAAGATGGTGCAGGCTGCATTAGATTGGGCTTGTGGAGCAGGCAAGGTGGATTGCACACCTTTGTCGCAGGGTCAATCATGCTATGAACCAGACAATGTGCTTGCACATGCAACCTATGCCTTTGACAGTTACTATCATCAGATGGGGAAGGCTCCTGGGACATGTGACTTCAAGGGGGTGGCTGCAATCACCACCACAGATCCAAGTAAGATCATGCTTGTAAAGAAGGCAGCATGTTCTATTTTTCATTTGTTTTTTTTTTCATATTTTTATTTTGGTCTCAGGTCATGTGTTTTAATAATACATTTCGAAGTTCTAATAGTTTTGTTTTTTCAATGATGCAGGTCATGGTACTTGTATATTTCCCGGAAGGTAAACTTCTAACTTTCTTAATTAACCAATCTTTTATTGATTGAGAACAGCCCTAGACGAGCAATGATAAAATTTTATTTGTTATTGATATGTGCATGCAGTGTTGGCAAGAATGGCTCCCTGGTAAATATCACAGCCCCATCTATGAATTCCACAAGTTCAGAGTCTTCAAGCCACAGTATTCACGGCAGTGGTTTGACAAGCATTTTCATGACGATCACATTTCTAATATGGTGTGGAGTATTCTTGTAGATGGTGGTATTGTTGGAATCTATTGCAGCTTTCATTCAAAGTTTTGAGAAGGTGCTTGGAGGAGCTTGAGATTGTTCACTTTTAGTGACGAGCTAGTTTAGAGATAGTGGCTCATTCAATTTTGTACAAAACAAGCTAAATGGCCTGGACTGTCTTGGGCTCCATCTACGTTCTTATTTTTTCCAACTAAATGATGATTCTTCCTTGTATGACGCCGACCCATTATTATTCCTCTTAATGCCCAGATTTTTACTCTTAAAAAATATTGCTTCAACTGCATCTTGTCCTCTCTGAGATTATCTTGTGAACGACTAAGAGCATCTCCAGCAAATTCATCAAATTTTTGTACTGTTTGAGAATGAACAGTGACTTTTACCTTTATTTATCTACTTTTTCAAATACACTTTTTAACAGATTCTCTATCTCATTTAAATATTATTTTTTTATTTATTATTTATTCTTTTTTTAATAACTACACATCTTCCAACATTTTTTTATTTAACACCTGATTATTATAATAGAAAAAAATATTTGAAGAATGAACAGTAGTCCCATCAGATTTGATGAGCTGTTCATGATCCAAAAAAAATTTAGAGTTTAGAAAATCCATTGGAGTGGCTTTTTTTGGTCTCATTCTCTATAATAGATAATATTTTGCCTTTACATACACCATTGGAGATGCTCTAAATCCAATGAATTAAAGCATCTTACGCTCTTTTCTTTCCCCAAAACTGTCAACGAGGGAGAAATTGACTAGGTGTAATTTATTAATCTTCTGTATGAGGTGGAAAATTTGTCCTGACAAATGACAATAATGCAAGTTTATTCTAAGAAAGGTTCAAATCTTTCCTCTTCTCTCAAAGGATAGGAAAAATTCAAACCTTGACCCTTTTTAAGCTTAGTTGACATTTCTTAATGTGATCTATAGATGAAATGTTCAAATTTCCTATTTTTCAAGTATCGAATTATCCCAAAAAAAAAAAAAAACCTAAAATCTTTTAACCCATTAGAATAAATTTTAATCCTAAATAATAATTGAATCTTAAACCTTTTCTAAGGAGTAAGGTGCACTTGACATGTACATGGTCAATTTAGAACACATGTTGTGCCCATATTGCCTCTACTACACAAATGCACCAAAGACAAGCCAAATCCTAATGGGTATGTGGCTCTAGCGTTAGGGTCATGATCTTTTGTAGATATTGTTAAAGAAGCTTATATGGAAATTGACCTTTATTTACTTGTGAATTGTTGACACCAAGGTTGTTTCTTTCGCTTGAATCGGATGGTTGACATCTAATTTATGCTAGCCCAAGTTCGATTAGGGAAGATGTTGGCTAATAAATTCCTTCATATCTAATGATACCCTTGTCAGCCCTATCCAGAGTAGTGTACCCATACCTTTTACCCATACCCATAGGTTTATACTGGGAAAACAAGGTGGGTTAGGTGGACTCCTTCCTATTCCCCTTTTGTTAAGATAAATTATTAAATATAGATGGATGCGTATGAGGTAATCCCGGGATTAGAGGTATTATGATAATAAGGTGGGCTAGGCACAAGTGGTATAACGAGAGATAAAGAGGATAAATAATTTTTTTTTTTTCCTTTGATTTTTATACATTTGTAGAGAATTATGGGCCATAAGATTTGCACTAAAACTTGCTTTGGGACAATTAACATGACTATATATAAAGAATTGCTATGTTCATAATATTTTTATAACAAATCTTAGGTGGTAATTTATTATTTACTGGTTCTAATTTGAACTCACTACTTAAATTACTTTTTGACCAATCAATAACAACTAATAGTAACCTGTCACTTAAAATTTGTTGTGAAAATGCTGTGTACATAACATTTCTCATATTTTCCACCCATCCATTTTTCCCTTGACCATATGCTTTAATTTGTAAAGAGTTGCTGAATTGAAAATGGATGACGATGCATATTGTGAAGTCAACTAATGTGTTGACCTTTTGGTAGAAGGAAAAAGAATAGCATAACCCTTATTTATTTATTTATTTTTTTTGAGTCAAAAGCATAGCAACATGAGGCAATTAAGGAATATGAATATCATCCGTACCATTCCTTTTTCTAACATGTTTTGTAACACTAATTTTTTTGTATTGCCCACTATATATAATCTCCATTGAGAGGGAGAAACATGAATGAAGCAAAACCTTTTCCACTTCCAAATACCTGGCCCTATTATGAATCCCAACTAAGAAGAGGTCAACACATATTGGGCCGCTTACATACCCAGATTCAAAATTCCAGCCTGGACCCGCAAAAAGGACTTTCGGGTCCGCTGAGTATGTTAGTAATTATGGCGAACATCGTGGTTGATTAATTATCACATTTCCTCAAACCCTAATTTCCTCTCTCTCTCTCTCTTCCCCATATATAAATCAACTACCACCCCTCTCGTCTTCACAAACCCCTGAAAAACTAGATCTGAGCCTTTTAAACTTCTTTCAATTTTGTATCTGTTTGTTTTTGATATTGAATTCGTTGAAATTGTTTTTGATGTTATTTGGAATTGCATCAACACTATGATTCTCCGTGCTCAATCAATAGCAATTGGGAATACGAAGGGATGCGAAATCAAAAAAAATTCGCAAGGGTACCTCTGGACTGGCAGATTCAATTATCTCAGTGAATTCTCGCCATTTCTCGAGGTTCCACACTTGTTCATTCCCAGTTAATTCTCAAATAATTGTCTTTTTGTTTTTGTTATAGTTTAGTTGTGGTAGTTGCTCGATGATGATTTTATTTATGCTTTAACCACACCGAAAAAAGAGAGTTTGAGAGTTTGGATTTGATTCTCTCTTTGGTATAAGGCAATGGGAAAAATAGTTTGCTTGTTGTGCTTGGTGGGTGCCTAATGATTCTTTTTTCTATGATTAGGAGGTTAGGTTACTGCCTCTTTTTTTATAGAGAGAAGAAGAAGGCTCTGTCAAGCATTTCAAGTGGGTTCCCTTGGCTTATATTTTAGAGGGTTTCTAATTCTACCGCTTTCATCTTCTCTCATGTGGAAAAACTTTGGCCTTTGAACTGAGAGCAACGAAACGTTACCTACATTTTTTATAACTGAATCTTTATATTTTGGGTATGAATTAGTATTTGATTATATTCAAGTTGATATTTTGTGCCTACAATGGGTTGTAGGAAGGGAGGGCAAACAGCCTTCTTTTTTAGATTTGAAAATATCTATTTTTGTATTGAGATTATATTAATGTAAAATTATAATAACATTATCCTTACACTTATGGTATCTTGACGAACCATGCACCCCTTAAGAGGAGGAGAGCTAATAAATACCCAATTTGTGAAATCTGGGATGGTACTGGTCTAAGAATTACTCTTCTAAGAAGCACGGACGCGGTACAACATGTGGCACGAGCAATTTCTAAAAAAATTATAATAGGAAATGGGTGGTATTACATAGGGGTGTGCAGAAAATCTACCGACCCGCCAAACCCGACTCGATCCGATTCAATCCGACTTGCCGGGTTGGGTTGGTTTTTAAAGTTTGGTGGATTGGGTTGGGTCACAAAATTTTTTTTTATAGTGGGTCGGGTTGGGTGTGGGTCATAAAATTACAAACCCGCTAAACCCGACTCGATCCACTCATATTTAATATATATTTAAAATATATTATATATTTAATAAATTTTTTTAAAATCAGCTGTAAATTTAATATATACTGATAATAATATTATATACTACAACTGCTTATATATAATATTATATATATATATAATATACTAATAATAATATTATATATTTTAAAAAATATATAATATATACTAATAATAATATATTTAATAAATTTAATAATAATAATAAAAATTTGTCAAATCCATGGGTTCAACCCGACTCATGTGGGTTGGGTTGGACTTATGTGATGGGTTGGGTTGGGTTGAATTTTTTTTGACCCAAAAAATCTCCTCAACCCGACCCATGCAGACCGCTAGTACTATTACATGCGTACAGAACACTAAATGAAGTGTTTGACATGGTTACACAATCCTCAGTAAAGTGACCGCCCTTCCTAGTGCAGTGTCCGTGTTTCACACATTGTAGCATTGCAGCAAACACTTCCACCTGGGTCCATAAACGAAAGGGCGTGTTAAATACATATATTTTAGGGATGATTGTAGATTACTAACATGTGATTTAGCTCAAATTTAACTTACCTACTCGTAGTTTTATTTTTAACATTTTACTTATTTGAGGTTACTTCAAAAAAGAAAGGTAAATAAGGCCCTGTTTGGTATGCGAGTTCAAACACATGTTTTTAATTTTTAAACAATATTACACGTATTTTTACACATTTTTTCACCTATATATATTTCCAAAAAAACTGAAAACTGATGTTTAAACACATGTACTAAATGGGGCCTAAGTCTTTTTACACTCATTTTATATCTCTCTCTTTCCAAAACAAGAAAAACAAAAAAAAGATTAAAATATGATATTAGTTTCTCAGCATTTACAAATATGAAGAACATACACAAACATGAAGAACATACACCCAGAAAACTAATACAAATCAAATCAAGCAATACCATCAAAGTACAAACCACAAATCTATCAAAATACAACCCAAAAATATAGCACATCATTTGATCCCACGTTTTATACTAGATTGGCTTCAAAATTAAGCCCACAAAAAAGAGTCACAAATTGCTAGCAACACATTGAAAATTAACATGCAAAGAGAGAAAAATCACAGTTTCAACTTCTCTGTTGGAAGAAAAAGAAAGAAAGAAAGAAAGAAAGAAAAAAAAAAAAACTTAGAGAACTTTAATGGAACTTAAGAACAAATGAATTCAAACCCAGGCATATATTTGAAACCCAATTTCAAATCCAAACATGCATTTCAGGACTTCTTAAACCCTGAAAAATTAAACTTAAATCAACCATTCCACAAATCTCAATCCCAAGACCCACAGCAAGCTGCTACCCACGGCTCCACGAACCTAGGTCCACCCACAGCACCACGACCCCACGCTGATGTCCACTGTGACAACCTAAAATCTTAGATCGACCACCACTAAATCCCAAATTGCAACCTACACGTTACGCTCCTCAAAACCCAAACCCAAATCAGTTATGCTCCTCCTCCACAAATCAAAACCCAAACCCATAGATTGGCTTTGTCGGCGACGGATCGGAGATGTTGGAGGTGGGTATGGCTTCGCTAGCATGAGGGAGATTTTTGCCTTGGTGGATTGGGTACATGTAGAGCTCAAAGTGGGCGAAGGTGAGAGAAGAGAAGAAAAGGGAGAAAACTCATCGGACTGGCGTCAGAGTGTGGGGTGGAGTTGCGTTGGAGTGTGGGTGGACGTCGAACCTTTGACAGAGTGTAGGGTGGGGCTGCGTCTCTTTGTTGTCGGTGCGTAGGGGTGGAGCTGAGGTGAGCTTGAGGATGAGTTTCAGGGTGTGTGAGGAGTGACCAATCCTGAAATCTATTGAAGGTAAAATGGAAAGAGAAATTCATTTACGGCATGGGAAGCTTATTTTACAGTCAAATTGATTTCTATTTTCAATTTACCTGTATTTTCAAGTGGTGCCAAACACACACCCGAGTGTAAAACATTTTCAGATTTTAGTTTACATGCGAAACAAACGTAGCTTTAATGATGATTCTTGGACTAATTAATCAAGTGGGTGCCATTGTAGCATCTAAGATCTTAGGTGGGTGAGCAAGCGTGAGAGAGTGCGTGGGAGATGAGTGTTTGATCTGATTTCTTGTTTGATTTTTTGATGAAACTTGTTAGAGTAACGGAAAAATTAGAGGTGGGTTACGGAGCATAAATGGAATGAACCACGGGTGGTTAAATTGTCAAAAATGAAACCACAGGTGGGTAAGTTAAATTCGGGCTAAATCACAGGTGGGTAATCTATAATTATCCCTATATTTTAACTTGAATTCATTCACAGCAGGAGCTTTCCATTTTCACTTGGTTAGACATGTATATGATCCCTGTTGCTTGGCATCTATTAAAGGGTTCCATTTTCACCTGGTTAGACACATATATGATCCCTGTTGCTTGGCATCTATTAAATGGGCCTTTGGTTTGCTGTGATATGCCCTCAATGTAATGCACATTATGATGATATGACATTAAAATTTTTGGTTTATTTTATTTTTTTTAACATTACCATAATTTAAAATTACAAAATGTATCATATTATCTTAATCTCATTACCTTCTTAAACAATTCAATGTTGTATTCATGTATTGAGATTACATTAACGTAATATTACGGTGTAATATAACATCACAGCAAATCAAACACCCCTTAAATCATGGCAAATCAAACGCCCCCTAAATGTAGGACCGATTGAACTTGCATTCCACAAATGTGGACACTGTAATAAAATTAGATTTTAGAATAGCTTGAGCATATTTTCTTTTTGATAAAATCACAGGCTCTTTCTAATTAAATGCGATCAAATTGATATAAGGAGAAATATTTTTCAAAGGAAATTGTTCTTGGTAGTAGGGGTGGGATTTGCCCACCGTTCTATGAAATTAATACAAAAATACAATTTTCATTGCTCAAAATACTTTTTTTTTTTTGGTTAAAAAGATGGAATTCATAAACTAGAAAACAAAGAACAAGGAGCGGTTACGCTCATACAAAGTTCCCACTGCATCCAAACTAGCCAACATGGCAACATCTGTTGGAGGGGATTGATAAATTACAAAATCTTGAGGATTAACGGCGCCTCTTCTAGCAAGGGCGTCGGCACACTTTTCATTGCTCAAAATACTTGCATTTCCATTTCCTTTCTTTTGATACTCTTCAAACGACCTTGGACTAATTCTCTTTCTTTTTTTGGTTTCCCAAGGTATCCCCAGGTTTTGCCTGGGACTAATCCTCCGAGGTACTGTTGCCTGTCGGGCACCAAAGGTGGGGACCTCTCCCAAGAAGGTTTGCTGCATCCACAAGGGCTCAAACTAGAGACCACTTGCTTAAGCGACCAGAGTCCCTTCCACTCAGGCCAACCTTCGTTGGTGGACTAATTCTCTTTCATGTGTTACATTAATGGTGGACCAACCAATAAAAATGTGGATTGTTTTCAATGAGAGTCTATACACATTCTTCAATAAAAATTTCTCAGTTTTCATGAAAAATCAGGTCAATATTTGGTGAACCTTGTGTTGTGTCGTTCTTTTTTATTTAGCATCGTTGACAATATTACTTTTTTGCCAAGATCATTTGTGTAGATTTTGTGGCTTTACCTTGTGCAATGTGCACTCGTTTTTGCTCACAAGAACACACGCATCGTCCTCACCTCTACTTTGAAAGGGACCTTACCTCATAGACTCACACCACCATTAACTCTAATACAACTTTATATCCCATGCCTTTAGAAGCCTATTAAATTAACCAATATATATATACATACATACATATACACACACACACACATATATATATATATATTAACAAAAATTGTCAAATAGAAATTTGAAACTTTCACTTAATTTTAAAAAAATTCTATAAATAATGGGAACAATACTTATTACAAATAGTTAAGGGGGACATTGCTTAATTTTGTGGTTTAGGGCAGACATTGCAGCTGCACCATATTAAAGGTAAAGTGCAATTTACCCACTATTATCACCTTATCAGTTGGGTTAAGGAAAAGCCACAAGGCTAGCTTTGAAATTTTTCACTATTATTAGTTGGGTAGTGTTAATAGCGCATTTTAAGGTGCCCATTAAAAAGTAGTTTTATGTCAAATTATTTTACTTTATGTCAGAGTTTGACCAGCTTTATAAGGTGTACTGGTGTAGACCTAATAAAGCCAACCTTTTGAGTTCCACTTGTCATTTTAGTAATATTTTTAGTATTCTTGTTAATTTATACCAAATTTTTATTAGGTGAACCCAACAATAAATCTTCATTAACGAGCATCTTACAGTGCCTATTAATATTTCCCTAATGAATCTACTCAAACCTACTTAATTTTAATGAATCTATTAGCTTTTTGTCATCTCATTGCTCACTTTTCAGTCACCTCTTCTTAGTAATCTAATCTTGACATAGCCGTATTCGGGGAAAAAAAAAAAATGTAAAATTGCCATTTGTTCTTGATATTTATATATTACATTAGGGAGGGCCCATGACTCAATTAATTATGGCCAGAAACTTTAAGGAAATAAGCGTTATTTTGTTTTTTGAATTTCACTTGTCATTTTAGTAATTTTTCAGTTCCTTTACCAATTTATACCAACTTTTTATTAGGTAAAATAAAATATCCTTAACAAGCAATTTACGATCCCCGTTAACATTTCTCTAAGGAATCTACTTAAACCTACTCAATTTTAATGAATATTTTAGCATTTTGTCATCTCACTGCTCACTTCTCAGTTACCTCTCCTTAGTAGTTTGATCCTGACACAACCGTATTCAGAAAAAATAATTGTACTATTACCATTCCTTCTTGATATTCATATATCACATTCGGGAGGGCCCTTGACTCAATTAATTATGGTAAAAAAATTTAACGAGGAAATATGTCTGTTTTTTTTGTTTTTTTTTGTTTTGAGTTCCGTTTGTCACTTCAGTAATATTTTCAGTCCTCCCCCCATCAATTTATACTAATTTTTTATTAGGTGGATCCCACAATAAATCATTCTTAATGAGCACTTTATGGTGCATGTTAACATTTCACTAATGAATCTACTCAAACCTACTCAATTTTAATGAATCTATTAGCTTTTTGTCATATCACTACTCACTTCTTAGTCACCTCTCCTCAGTAGTATGATCCTGACATAGTCGTATTCGGAAAAAAATTGTACAATTGCCATTCTTTTTTTTTTTTTTTTTTGATAAACTGCAATGCATTACTAGAAAAAGGAAGAACACAAGGGATATTCTGTCTTACAGCAAGCCGATAAGGCAGGGGGCAGGTTATCCTTATTGAAGAAAAAGGCCAAACGAGAAAGTAAAGCAAATATAGTTGTATGGTAAGCTACACCATTGTAGGACCTTCTAACCCAAACAAAAAAAAACAGGAAGTAAAACAATCCTTAAGAGCCTTGATGTTGCGGATAGGAATGAGCAACATCCAAGGGTAGGGATTGCTGATGGCATTGAAGCAGATCTTGGCATCCCCCTCGAAGATCATGTGACTCCATCTTTCAATCCTGGCCAACTGCATTGCCCAGAGTAGAGCATCGGATTCAGCTTGTAGCTGTGAGGTTTTCTTGGTGGTCCTCGCCCAAATTTTGACTGGCACTCCGAGATGGTCTCTGGCGATTACTACGATAGCGGCAGAGGTGTTTGATGTTGCAGCATACACGTTAATTTTGATCGTGCCCGAAGGAGGGGGTGACCATTGTTGTTGACTAGGATAAGGATTTGGGGGACTAGGGGGGGATGAAACTAGGGAAAATTCATGGACCTTGCTGTGAATGAGATGGATGGATTTCATTACATCCTAGGTGGAATTATGGAGATGTGAAATGTTTCTCGATCGCCAAATTTCTTCCAGAATTAGAGCCATGAGAAAGGATACCTGCCCTTGTTGCTGTTGACCATCGGGGGAGATTGGGGGGTCTAGCACCCACTTGATGATGTCCTCGGGTTGATTTGAAATCAAAATCTTTGTTCTGAGACCCTAGCAGGCAGCAAACCATAAGGATTTGGAGGCAGGACAGCCGAGGAAGAGCTGGCAAGGTGACTTGACTTCTTTTTTACAGAAAACACAGTTTGGATCAGCGATTTGAAGCAAGGACATGAGATTCTCTCTGGTAGGTGGAGCATTTACACCTAATCTCCATAGGAAAATTTTGGTACTCTCGGGAATTTTCAATTGCCATAATTTGCTCCAATTTATTCCAGAGGAGGGTGTCGAGAAGGTGGGGTAGCGGCCAACAAGGTATGCTGATTTTATTGAAAAGTAACCCTTTGAATCGGGGACCCAAATGAGTGTGTCAAGAGAAGGTTTAAAAGGCACCGGCATGGAGAGAATGGTTTGTGTAGATGGGGTGTCAAATAAGGCCTTGACAAAGTCTGCCTTCCAGCAGAGGAGGTTCGGATCGAAAAGGTGGCACACCAATATTGGACTTTGCGTAGCTGCCTCTTCTCTGGGGGATGGGATGAAGCCCTGAATCCAAGGAACCCAAGGATCTTGCCAGACATTGATGGTTGTACCATCACCAATAGAGTAGCATGCTCCCTTTACAATGACTTTTTTTGCTTGCTCTATTGCCTTCCATATAGGTGACGTACGTTTAGGATTGTCTGCGTAGAGCCAATTCTTACTGATTTTATATTTAGCTCTTAAGATGCTCATGCATAGACTGTCTCTTTTGGATGCAATCATCCATGCTAGTTTGGCCAAAAGAGCATTTTTAACTTCCTTAGCTTTTTTGAAGCCAAGACCTCCTTGATTTTTTGGGAAACAGAGCTTGTCCCAAGATCTCCAAGCGAGGAATTTACTGTCCTGATTTTTGGGTTTCCACTAGAATCTTCTAGTGAGGGAGTCAAGGTTATTACAAACCTTGTTGGGGATGTTGAAAGAGGACATGACATAGATGGGGATGGTTTGGGCCACTGAAGTTATAAGCGTTCTTCTCCCTGCCCAAGACAGACACTTACTTCTCCACCCTGCAAGTCTGGCTTCCAATTTTGATTGAAGGTAGGCAAAGTCTTTGGCCAGAGCTCTAGTTAAGAAGAGCGGTGCTCCAAGGTATGTAGTGTCCTTTTTGAGGGACTTGATACGGAGAATATTTTTGATAGACCTTTGGGTGGATCTCTGTGTGCGCTTGGAGAAAAAGATACCTGACTTACTTCTGTTTACAAGCTGCCCAGACTAGAGGCTGTATTTCTCTAGGATTTCGGAGATGGTTGCTGCATCTTTTTTGGTGGCTTTAGAGAAGAGGACGATGTCATCAGCGTACATCACGTGTGATAGTTGGTCCGCTTATGCTAGTTTTGATACCCTTGAAGTTGCTTTGCCTGAGCTCATGATCTAGCATTCTTGAGAGAATATCCTGACCTAGTATGAATAGATAGGGGGAGAGTGGATCTCCCTGCCTTAGTCCTCTGCTTGGCCTGAATTTTCCAGTCTTGCCTCCATTAACCAAGATTTTGAAAGAAATTGAGGAAATGCAGGATGGTACCCAGTTGGAGAAAACCTTGTTGAAACCTAAGTGGAGGAGCACCGTGTGGATGAATTCCCAACTAACACTGTCATATGCCTTTTGGAGGTCTAATTTGATTGCCATTAGACCAAGCTTGGTTTTACAGGTTTTGAAGTTGTGGATTATTTCTTGGACGATGGCCTGATTTTTTGCTATCCACCTATTAGGGATGAATGCTGATTGTGCCGAGGATATAATTTTATCGAGATGTGGTCTAAGTTTTGCTACCAAGGGCTTTGAGATGATTTTGTACACCACGTTGCATAGACTTATAGGTCTGAAATGTTGAACATAGGTGGGGTTAGAAATTTTAGGAATAAGGACAATTAGAGAACTATTTACCTCCCTGGGCATAGACCTGATGCGGAAAAAAGATGTGACTGCCTTGATGACATCATCCCCGACAGTTGGCCATAGCTGTTTGTAAAAGATGACAGGATATCCATCTGGTCTTGGGGCTTTGAGATCTTGCATGTTGAATAGTGTGGCCTTAATCTCCTCAGGGATGGGGACTCTGCTAAGCTCAAAATTTTCATCTTCGATGATACACGGGAGAACCAGGTGCTCTAGATGAGGAGGGAAGTTAACTTCCTCTTGCTTGAAAAGATTTTTGAAGCTATTTAAGAACAGACTTCTGATGGACTCTGTCTCCGTGATCCAAGAACCGTGCTCATTCTTGATTGCATCAATATTATTTCTTTTACGCTTTATCATCATGGAGAGGTGGAAGAACTTGGTATTCCTGTCACCGAGCTTAAGCCAAAGCTCTCTGGATTTTTGACGCAACAAGGTTTCGCTTCTTAGCAACCACTCAGATAATTTTGATTGAAGCGCAGCCTATAACGCTCTAGAATTTTCAGTGGGGGGCCCTTGTTGGATTTCCTTGATGGCTTGGAGTAGAGAGTTTATCTTGTTTTGACAGTTACCAAATACTTCTTTATTCCACTTCCGAAGAGCGTCCCTAATTAAGGCTTGTTTCTTGTATAATCTGATGAATTCAGAACCTGCAACTTGATCCTTCCACGCTGATTTGATGACTTCATGGCACCGGTCATCCTTGAGCCAAGTGACTTCAAACATGAACGGCCGGTGAGCGAAGTTGGATTTGGGATTTGTGTCCAGAAGAATAGGTGTGTGACGGATTTTATAGCACCAAGATGGACTATAGAGGCTCTCGGATAAGCCAATCTCCAGGACATGTTTGTTATGCCCCTGTCTAACCTTCTTTTAATTGAGGCATTTCCCCATCTGCCTTTTGCCCAGGTGAATTTGCTTCCAGAAAAACCGAGATCAATGGCTCCAAATTCAAACATCAACTCTTTGAGATAATTGGTAATTGAGGAGTAGCCTTTCCTTCCTCCCGAGACTTCTTCCTCGTTGATGACATAGTTGAAGTCACCTATGCACATCCAGGGGTGAGACTTGAGAAGGGCCATAAGGTTTTCCCAAGCCTTTTTCTTTTTAGAGAAGTAGGGTGGACCGTAGAACCCGACCATAAGCCACTCACATACAGAATTGGATACATTGACTACAATGAAATTCTTATTATATTCAACTTCCTTGACTGAAATACCTTCTTTCCATAGAACACAAAGACCACCTGCTTTGCCACTTGCTTCAACCACTAACATGTTATCAAAACTAATAGAACTTCTAACAAAATCCATTCATATATCACATTAGAGAGGGTCCATGACTCAATTAATTACAATCAGAAACTTTAACAAAGAAATATTAGAGGCTGTTTGGCACCAACTTTTTCATCACTCAATTTCCGTCACTCAATTTTCATAACTCATCACTCATCACTCATAACTCATCATTCATCACTCATCACTCTAAAATACTATGTTTGTTTGGCACTATCACTTATTTCCCATCACTCAATATTTTTCACACTATTTGTGGGCCCCATTTCTGTCACACACTGCAGCTTTTTTTTTTTTTTTTTTTAGAGTACCCACAAACCCGAACCCAGAAAAAAAAAAGAAAAAAAGAAAAAAGAAAAAAGAAAGTTCAAATCATCCGAACCCAGTGAAAGAAGAAAGAAAAAAAAATAATAAAAGAGGGAAAAACACCAGGAGACTGGACCCAGGTGAAAAAAAAAAAAAAAAAAAAAGAAAAAAAAAGAAAAGAGAAGAGAGGAAGAACAGGGGAGACGTGAACCCAGGTGAAGAAGGAAAAAAAAAAGAAAAAGAAAAGGGAAGAACGAACCCAGGAGAAGAAAGGGGAAAGAAAAAAAAAAGAGGAAGAATGAACCCAGGAGAAGAAAGGGGAAAAAAAAAAAAAAAAAAAAAAGAGAGGGAAGAACGAACCCAGGAGAAGAAAGAAAAGAAAAAAAAAAGAGTTGTTTTGGTCAAAAGGTGCGGCTGAGTGGGTCCCTCATGTGTGTTTAATTACAAAAATGCCATTGAGTGATGAGAACTGAAAACTGAAAACAACCAAAAGTTGTTTTCAGTTTCCACAACTCATAACTCAAAAAGTAGAGAATTGAGTATTGGAAACAAAGTTATGAAAACAAAGAAATTGTGCAGGCAAACAAGTATTTTGCTATGGGTCCCACCATTTTTGAGAATTGAGTTATGGAAATAGAGAATTGAGTCATGAAAACTAGTGAACCAAACAGTCTCTTACTTACTTTGTTTTTGTTTTTATTTTTTCAATATACATTAAGGGTAGTGTTAAGGTGCCCGTTAAGAAGTAGCTTTATGTCAAATCATTTTGGTTTATGTTAGATTTTTTATTAGCTTTTTAGGGTGTAGAGCCAATAAAGCTAACTTTTTGAATTTCAATTATTACTTTAGTAATATTTTCAATCCTCTCATCAATTTATACCAATTTTTTATTAGGTGGACTTCACAATAAATCATTCTTAACGAGCACATGAGGATGACTATTGACATTTCCCTAATGAATCTACTTAAACCTACTCAATTTTAATGAATCTATTAGGTTTTTGTCTTCTCATTGCTCACTTCTCAGTCACCTCTCCTTAGTAGTCTGATCCTGACACAGTAATATTCTGAAAAAATTGTACAATTGCCATTCCTTCCTAATATTCATATATTACGAGGGCCCATAACTCAATTAATTACGATTAGAAAGTTTAACAAGGAAATATGCCTTTTTTTTTTTAAGTTCGATCCACTTGTCACTTCAGTAATATTTTTAATCCCCTCGTTAGAGAAAAGTCTTGGTCTTGCTACATTTGCTTTGCTTCAACATGTCTTCTGTTTTTATAAGATGAAGCACTTGTAGTGATGAGTGAAACAAGTTCTTAAAACTTATCTTTCTTTAAGGGAAGGATTCTTTGGATTTCTGCAATATCCGCCCAAGAATTCAAACTCATGATAACTAATCACCAAATCATTGGCTACCTGCTGCCTTGTTGGTTTGAGTATAGGATATGAGACTTTGTAAAGTCTAACTTGCAGGAGTGACAAGAAAAAGTTGCAATCATAACATGGAATCCTCCAGATTTAGAAAGTTACTTCAAAATTAACCGGAGCCGGTACAGATAACCTTCATTAATAATAGTAACTTTTAGTATTTCAATAATTTACGTAACAAATAGCAGACACAAGCTTTGCAGTATCAATAATAATTCCACAGGATCCCTTAATCGTCTGCCAAAGAGTTTCAATGATTTCTATTACTCAAATACTATTTTGTATTGCTAAAATTGTACCCACTCAATATTTTAGATATAATTATCGGAGAAGCTTGTGTTTCGACAAGACATAGCTGGAAACAAACTGTTCCTTGGCTTTCCTAAATAATTAATAGGGATACATGAACCGTATGCATTTAGGGTATTATTACTATTGATATGTGATCAATTTGAGGGAGTAGGTGCAATGGATGGAGCAGCAGAAAACAGGAGGGAGAAGAATTCTTCAGCAAGTATTGCATTTGCTTTGTCCGAGGGATGGAATGCATCCCAGAATACGTAGTCACTGCGATTACTGCATAACTTCGAGTTAGGCAAGCATAGCCCTCCAATGGATGAATCTACGTTGCAACACGATGTATTAGAAACCTTAAAACCTGCAAAAGAAAAAAAGAATGATGTTTAAGACATTGCTTACATTGTCAAACTAGTATGTTTTGAGGCTGAAAAGAAAGCATTGGATTTACCATATTTACTAGGATTATCGATCAAGTCTAGAATTGCTGGGTATGTATCTGCAAATATTAGTTTTGCATTTGGAAGGCGCTGGCTGAGAGAGGCTAATAGCTTTTGTACGCTGGAGTTGAAGTCCAGAACCCATTGATTGACTCTCTCCAAGCATTCACCTTTCTTTGATTTCACCCTCTGAGAAGGAATGCAGCCTAGAGGTGCAAGACCATGAAAGACCATCTTTCGTGCACCGAGTTGGTAGAGCCTCTTAACACATGCAAGTTCAGGTTCTCATATATCACTAAATTGTAAATTTGACTTATTAAAGTAATGATAGTTATGGTGGTTATATTCGAAATAGATTAATTCAGTGTTACTATTTCCTGCTAGCTTAATTTTGTGAGAAATTTATAAGTCACCCTTATATTCAAAAGTTTTGAATCAAAACCACCATATTTCTGATATCTTGAAAAAATAATGGTTTATACTTTATAGTGACTAATAATTGTGGAATAATTCTCTCCATCATATTTATAATCAATCTTGGCCAAAATGTTAAGAAATGCACCATGTAAGTGTTCTTATTCTTTTTAGATTTAAAGACTAACATAAAACAGCCAAGGATTAAACACTTTACCTATAAAGAATGGCAAAACTCTATTTTAAAACTTCCTTGTAGGTGGTAAGATTGGTCATTGGTTGTGACATGCAGGCAATTTCACACAACTTTGAAGAAGAACATTACATTATAATTATGTACTACAAACTTTCAAGAAACTACTACTCCTATGAAGCCTTTCTGATAGATTGTTCCATTTTTTTTTTCAATGCAAGTGATTCCACATTCATGTCTCTTATACGCTTTTAAGAGGCCAGATAAATAAATTAATGGGGATGGTAAAACTTTTTACCGAAAGTTGTTTGTCCAGGGTGGAGATTAAGAGGTCCCTAAACTCGTCGGGCGTGTATTGTTGACCATCTGGTAAAAAGGGCTGCAAGAAATTGTTGACATAGTCATTGCTTCCTGCAAAATCAGTTTAAAAAAGATAATAATTTTTTAGTTTAAGATTTGAATTGCTTTAATTGTTATTCACTTTAGTTTCTTGCTTCTGTGAATAGTAGTTTTAATAGAAATTGCCAAACATGGGGAAGTGCTATAATACTCAGCAATGCTGGAGTAATTACCAATTCCAATGAAGTACATGGCTTCATTGCATAGCTTGTTTGCTGCCACTTCCCCTATTTTGTTCTTCATTGTTTCCTTAGTCTTCTCAAAGTATTTGATCTGATCATCAAAGGATAATCTCTGAATCTACAATGCAGAAAACAAGATAAGAATATTTAGGAAAATGGTCAATACTGTAAATGTGTAAATTAAATAAAAGTTGTATAATCAATTCGAAAGCAAAAATAAACCCTTTTTAAAAGAATGTGTTATTACAAAATAAAGTCCAGTGTCATTGAGAATTCCTGCTCCGCCGGATGCATAATTAACCCCTTTAAGGACTGCATCATCATTTTGCGACAAAGAAAGATAAGGTGGTGGTGATGAAATCCCAAGTTTTTTCGCTACAAAATTCATAAAAAAGATACCATTAGTGGAAGACAACATCAAGTTGCATAAAAAGCTTCAATGCAATTCAGAGAAATCAAGCAAAGAAAGAAAAAGGAAAAGATGGGCATTGTAATTTAGGGGTAATTAACATACAAACGATATCACCAATAGTCCTCCCATTTGTGAACCTCCCAGTGGCCTGGCCACCAACATAATCAATCCCATAAAAAGGGAAATTTGATTTTGCAAGAGAATATTGTAGATAATTGTTGTTTCCAACTTCTGTCAATGAGTCACCAAAGATAAATGTGACTGGTGATGCTGCTGATGCCATGGATGCTGTGGCTGCAAAAATCAATGCAGCAAAAGCTAGCCTTGGCATGGCCATCTTAATTTCACTTTAGTCTCACTTGTGGGTTTGTTAAAAGGAGTGGCAGTTGGTAACGTGGATTTATAGTATGTTCAGAAATGGTGCATGATCATTTTAAGTCATGCCCAGTTCTCCAAGTTTGCACATGTTAGGTGACAATTTTCAAAACCATAGGTTATGCAATAGGTGTAAGCCTTAAGAAGGCCTGAAACGTTTTGCTGAGTGCAATTTCTCGTCTAGGAGTGTCTCTCTAGGAGTTGGCCAACTCTGCAACTGCAACTCACCTCATTAAGTCATCAAAGTTGGTTTTGTTAGGTTTTGCACTTGGCGTGAAAATGGCAATGAAATATTTCTAGTTACTTCTACTAATGACTCCAATCTGCTCAAAGGCAAAACTGTCCTTTAACAGTATGCACGTCAATGAATTGGCTTACAAGTATCCAACTGCTTCTAAAGCTCAATCTCATTTCTAGCGAAAGCATCACATCAGATTGACACACAAGTGACACAACTATGATCTATTGGCCTATCACGCTAGACCACATAATGAAAATATTCATCTACGATTCTCAAAATATATATATATATATATGTATGGATGTATTCATCTACAATATTTTGAAGAATAATGTTAAAAAAAGAAAAAAAATTGAACACAATTGAAATTTGATTAAGAGAACATGAGAAGACGAAAATATTAAGGCATTCCATCCTAGATTAACAAGATAAGAAGTTTGAATCACTTGGGTCAAAAAAATTTTCTTCCTGAAAATTTTTGTCCTTTCTCACTATGATTAATCTTCAAAATACTCTGTTTTAATCAATGGTTTATATCTTTTTCGAATTTCGATAATTTACAATGTATGTACTGCAGATATGAAGAGAAATATGTCAAAATTTTCTAGTCTATAATTTTTATAGAAATTTTTGTTGGGTGCGTGGCACCTAGTGTGTCCAACCCACTTTGCTTGCCACTCTTGTCGAAGTTCATTTATGAGCTTGTCTTCTCAAGTCCCACAAATTCAGCTTTTGGTTTAATACAAAGCTGATGCAAGGTGTGTCTAACACGCTGAAGAAAAATAGAAAAGAAAGATGCAAAGGCCATTCGGCCTAAGTAGCTGAAGAAAGAGATTTTGGTTGAAGTAAAGTCAAAGTAAGTGGCTTGCATTTATTGTAATTTGATGGGTGTGAAAGGAAGAAAAGAAGTAAAAGATGAAGAAATAAATAGAGAGGCCATTCGGCCATTTGGACAGAGAGTGAAGAAGAAGTGAAGTCCCAAAGTGTGAGGGTTGGTGCAGTCTCGAAGTACTGCGTGAGTGAGAGCAAGTAAAAGAGAAGAGAAAAATAGAGAAGGTAAGAGAATACACAGTAAAAAAAAGAGTAGTGAGTGAAAAAAAAAAATAGAGTTTTTTATTTATTTAAAGTTGTATTTTTAAGTGTTGTAATTCTAAGTGTTGTAATCTTTATTTAATATAGTGAAATTATTCAGAGTTTATCCCGTAGTTTTTTTCTTTATGAAAAAAGAATTTTCACATAAATTTTTGTGTTATTGTATAGTTGTACTTGCTGAAATTTATTTACAGTAATATAGAATTTTTCCTAATTATTTTGACCTATTTTCCCCCTTATGTATGGCCCACTGACATTCATAATCTATGCCACGTGGCACGTTCTACCGTGAGGTATGATTTGCTTTGAGGCACACCTTCTAATCTATAAGGAAAAAATTGTTTAAATAAGATGTTTCCTGCCAAGGATTTCAATTTTAGATGTCATAGTGTTCAAATGTCATGTATAGTCATTACAGGCATAATTTATGATTATTTTAAGTTTTTAAAATAAATAATAATTATCCAAATCTTTAGAAATATATCTAAAATCAAAATTTAAATATTATTTTCCTCCTAACACAATAAGAACATGCATGTAGGAGTTTTCCCCTCGACGAGTTGAACACAGATACATTGAAAGTTTCAGAGTGTCAATTTTTTTTATTAGATACAACAAAATTTCATTCTATGGCAACTGCTCCACGATAATTGTTCTTTATTATCAAGTCAAAACAACAATTAATTTTTGGTATAAAGGGGTTTGAATCCTAGATCTTTCATTTGACAACAAATTTTTTTACCAATTGAGATAATTGAATCTGCAGTATCTTTGTTTCTTTGCAGAAGAGGATAGTGGAACGTTAGTAGGAGGAAAAAAACCTTAATACTTTTGATTGCTGCCCTTTTAAGAAGCTTCAAATTTCTATTTGACTTCTAATAATTAGCGTGAGTTTGGATACCAATGAAAAATGAAATTATTTTATTATTCAGCTTATTTTTGTTACATTCATGGGCTCCACTGCACTTTTTAGTACTATTTATGGATTCTACTGTACTATTTCGATAACTTTTACCTTTATCTACAGTATTTTCAACAATAAATTTTCAGTTTCAGCAAAATAAGTGATATTCAAACAAACTTTTAAAGTTTTTCTAGCTTCAGCTCTGATATCTACACTACTCAAAACAAGCAAAACTATCCTCACCTTTTACGTGGAAGGCATCAACTAAATTTTAGAGGGTTTTATATATATTTTTAAAAAATATTTATTTATTGCTAAAAAAATTGTTGGCGTCAACAAATCTTGTAAATCTCATGGACAAAAAAGACCTCGACCAGGCCCTCCAAAGTAGAACACAGGCTCAATTGCAAGACTCTTTTGGTAATTAAGACTTAAGAGCAGTGTAGCAATTGGGTTCCTCGGCATTAACACGTACCCATATAGGGTACTTCATAACGAGGTTATAATCCACGATTCTAAGTCTATCAATGTAACATGCTGATCCCCACAAACCATATGCATAGTTTCCACTCCCCATGGCTGTTGTAGTGTGGGGTTTAACTCCCTTGATGTTTTTGCTATAAACATCCCCTCCCCATTGAACTATTCTGGCTTTCCTTTGCAAATGATTGAAGATTTCATAGGGCCAATACCCTATCACCTCGTCTTCTCCATATACTAGCCACCATTTTCTGGTTTCTGGTAACTAAAGCAAAACATTGGATTTTATACAAACAATTAAATATCATCATCATCATCATTTGCTCAAAAAAAAAAAAAAAAAAAAAAAACTTAGTCCCAAATTTTATTAGGATCGATTACGGATTCTCAACAAATTAATTAGGGTTGATCACATGAATTATTTTTCACAATTTTATTATATTTGACGTCATACTTTTTGTCTTCTGTTAATCCTTTAATTCACATGTCTCCTTTTCCATTTTAATTAATGTTATTTCTGGTATTTTTCTATATTTTTTGATTTTATCAATTTGAATTAACTCAATCTTTTTTATCAAATAATTTTAATCATTCCTCAAAATTATTCTTTCCTTTATAATATTCAAGATGTGAGTTATCACTTTATAATTATTCCATTACCCAACTTTAGCACGCTTCTCGATTTTCACCACTATTTCTTATATATTCCTTTGAATTTTTTTTTGTTCACCTTCTTCGCATTTTAGAATTTCTAATGCAACTAATTGATGTATTCCCCAATAAATATTCAAAATTTCTTGTATGGGTTGTCAATTGTAGAGGCCATGTTGAATAATATCAAAGCCGCATATAAAAATTTATTTATATTATTACTTTTGAAGAGGCTTTCATATTCCAGCTTTTTGATCTCCTTTTGTAGTTTTTATTATGGTTTCTTTGAATTTTCATCACCTTTTTCCTGTTCTTTTAAGGAGAGTTTGATGAATCGAATAAAAAATCTTTAATAAAGGAATATAAAAAATTTATACTATTAAATTTACAGAACTTGATTTTTTTTTTTCGTAGGCTTGAACCCATATATAAAATTGAAGCAATTTGACTTTTGGTTAATTTCATAATATTATGCCACATAAGTTTGCCATATCAAAATTTTACACATCACTATTTTAATATATAATTAAATTTGAATTCTATTCATATCTAAACCCTATATTAGAATCTTAACACATTATATTTTCTTTAAATGGTAAAAAAAACTCCATATAGTTTCATATACAAACACAATTATAGTAAATGTCAGTTTTTTTTTTTTTTTTTTTGAGAAACCAGACCTCAAGCCTGGGACTTTATTGAATAAACCAAAACAAAATTAATGGACATCAAAGTCTACCAAACCAGCAATGTCTAAAGGCAGGCTATTCATCCATACTTGGCAACCAACGTTGGAAGAAGCCTTTTTAGCTAGAGCATCCGCTACTATATTACCAGTGCGGTTAACATGGCTAAATGTAACTGAAGAAAAACTAGGAAGTAAGTACTGAATATCGTCAACAATATTTCCAAAGGAAGATTGCTGGTTTAGACATAAAATAAAAGATAGAAAAAAAAAATCATATTATGTCAAAACTTTTTCATGCATTGCATTATTAGTTACTAATTAGTGTGTTTATATATATTCTAGTTTTTTTTTTTACCTCCATAACTTCTAGGACACAATATAGTACATGATGTTGGAGGACACAATATAGTACACGATGTTAGAGAGAGAGAGAGAGAGAGATTCATATTTTCATTACCTGGTAAATTTGGATTTGGACCTCATATTGTTTTCCTCGTTCTTGTGATGTAGGTTGAATAGGTGCACCTAATTCGTACCTTGGGTTAATTTGTACAAACCCAGAGCAAATGAAATTAATGCAGCCTGTCTTCTGGTATGCATCCATCTAAGCAAAAAAATTAAAAAGAATAAATTAAAATCTATTCCTAACTAATTAATATTAGTTTCTAGAGGAAAACTAAGATTGTTGGTGTTTTATACTTCTATTTGTTGTATATTGAAAACTCACAATTTTTGTTTTGATAAATTTGATAGTTATAACGGAGGAGGAGAGATTCGAATTTGAATAGTCTCAATTGAAAACACCAAAATGTATCAATTGAGTTACATGCCTCTTTATGAAAACCCACACATAAAGTATCAAAAATATAATTGAGTTGCCATTTCCCCTCTTTGGCTTAGAAAAAATGTACTTATAGTCCATCGTATAAATAATTGAGGTTGCGAATCACTGAATAACTTTGGCTTGACCTAGAAAAAGAGGAAACGATATTACCAAATCTTGAGAAAAAAAAATTGTGACTAATACTATGCACTTTACATATCTATTAGAAAATAGAGTTAATGTTTTGTTTAATGAACCAACCATCCATCCTGCTTCAATACTTTCAAAACCATCGTTAGGGCCATTTTTAATCCAAATTTGAGCAGTAGTGTATTCATCGGGCGAATCAACTCTTGGATTCCAGACATTTATAACTCCTCTAGCACCCACAAAACCATATTCTTTTGTAAAAAGATATGCAGCCTGGTTCACAAGTATCACTAAACAATTAAGCTGAATTTAAAAGTAGGACCAATCTCAACATGAAAATTTTTATTAACTAAATGCAAAAATTAAATTAATTAAAATTAAAAAATCCAGAAATATTTTTTTAAAATATTTTGATTAGAAATCACGAAATATTTTGGAACAAACTTGCATGATAGATGCCTTTTTTTATTATTTATTTTTATTTGTGGTGGGTAGTATAAGAATACACATGGTGACAAAAAATCTTTTTGGGTGAATTTGGGAAGAAACCTTTGAAAAATAATGCATAATTTCCCCATGAGTTAATCTTCAATGGAAAACCTTTATAAAGAAAAAATTATCAACTAATCACTAAATATGTTGATGCATTGATGTTTAGATCTAGTATATATATGGTCAAAATCAAGTTACATCTATTGAAAATTTTTGTTTATATTACAACACTCAATAACTTTTTATGCGTATAACCATTTCATCTATAAAATGTTTAATTTTTTTTCTTGTAATTTGAAATTATTCACAAAATGGAGTGTTTATGATAATAAATAATATTTAATCCAACATGTAAAAAAAACACGTGTAATTCAATTGTGTTGTGCGCGCTTGTGTCCATTAGCACAAGTGCATATCTAAATGAAGTCAATGACAAAACAAATATATCTATTAATAGGCTCTTATAAAGTATAATTACCGAGTGGTTGGGTGGAGGAAAGACTTGGATTTTGCTGCCATTATTGTCACTACTTATGTCATTTGTTGAATTTACAATAGAGGAAGTCCGTGGTCCTTCCCTTCCAAAGTGCTCGAGGGAAGTAGCCCTTAATAATTATTGCCTACTAATTCTACGAATGGGAATGGTTCCCTTTGGACAACTTCCACTTTTGTGCCAAGTTTGAGACAACACTTGCAGAGATGACTCGTTTTTAACACTAATGGTTGTGTCAAATGGAAAACTATTATTCGTTTTCATCTGCAAATTACATGAAGCATTATACTATATAGTGAGTATGCATGCAAGTTTAGCAAAGTATTGGGGACAAGCAGAGAAATAAAATGAATAATATATATAGTTGGGTCTAATTCTAGAAGTGCATTGAAGGAATTAAGAATTTAAAAATGCCTAGAGTTTCAATTATAACTTCACAATGGAATTCATAAATTATGACGGGACTGACGAGTCCGTCCCACATGGACGATCTCATATATGGACGAAGACACCATCGGAATGACGAAATAATCATTCACACTATTGACGAAGACAGCCAGACCATTCAATGCAGTCAATTAAACCCAGAACGGTTACGAGGCCAACTGTATGGACCGTTGGAGCACATTGATGCCACGTTACACTGCCCCAAACGTTACCAAGAGGAGCATTAAGACCTCCATACCTACTCCAACGGCTAGAAGCCATGAAAACATATATAAAGCCTACACATTGCCAAGAACAAGGTAGATACACACCAAGAGACTTCTTTTGCTCTATTATTTTACATTCTCGAATAGCTTTGTATACTGACTTTGGCATCGGAGGCTCTGTGGCAGGCACCACACCGGTGACCACCTTTGAAGGCTGGGGATTGCTTCCATCTGACAATCTTGACTGACGAACTTACGCTTCATCAGCTTGGCGCCGTCTGTGGGAACTACATTTTCGTGTTTAAACTCGAAAAAGTAGTTTCCGATCAATTGTTACTTTTAGATGGAGTCCAACCAAGATTCCTCATCCTTAGCCCAGCAGGTTCAAGCTTTCACAGCTGCCGTGGAAGAACTCACCAAGCAAAATCAGGAAATGAAACTACAGCTTCAACAGGATGAGAACCGATCCAAAAACAACATGGAGGACGAGGGAAATAGCCACAAAAGAAGCGATCATCCAAGGCCTACTACTCAAGTAGACCAAAATTCAGATCTTCTTCAGGAAATGAGGAAGGAGATGGACGAATTGAAAAATGCCATCAGGGAGAAGACAGACTAGAGCGTGGGCAGATTGGTAAGGGCAACAGACTCGCCTTTCACAGTCGCGGTCTTAGGATGCCCAATACTGTCGAAGTTTAGGCTGCCACAGCTGGAACCATTTGACGGGCTCAAGGATCCACAGGATCACCTCAACACCTTCAAAACGACTCTAGGACTCCAACAACCCCCTGACGAGATAATGTGTCGTTCCTTTCCTACTACCTTTAAAGGAGCTGCAAGGGAATGGTTCACCAAGCTGCCAACGTCATCCATTGACAACTTTGATCAATTGAGTAACGCCTTCTTACGACACTTCATTGGGGGACAGCGTCCCAAGAGGCCAGTAGATTATTTGCTTACCATCAGGTAAGGAGAAAAAGAAACCCTGCGGTCGTACGTTAAGCGCTTCACTAGGGAGACCCTAGAGGTGGACGAAGCAGATGATAAGGTACAGCTGACGACTTTCAAAGCAGGCCTAAAGTCCAGGGATCTCGTGGCTTCGCTCGCGAAGAATCCTCCGAAAACGATAGCAGAAATGCTCATAAAAGCACAGAAGTACATGAATGCTGAAGACGCACTAGCAGCTATAAAAGACACAGAAAAGCCAGGAGACAGAGGAAGGAAGGAGGACGAGCGTAGAGGACAGAAAAGGGAGCGCCCAGATCGTCGGACCAATGACGGTAACCGAAAGAGAGACGATAAAACCCCAAGGACGGTAAAACTTACCCCTCTTGTTATGCCTGTTGACAAAATTTTAACGCAGATTAAGGATGAACACTACCTTAAATGGCCGCGGCCACTGCATTCGTCTCCTAACGTCCGCGATAAGAATAAGTATTGCCGATTTCACAAGGATCATGGCCATTACACAGAAGATTGTCGGGACTTGAAGGAACAGATAGAGGAGTTGATATGGAAGGGGAAATTACAGAAGTTTATGAAGAAGGGAGAGTACAATAAATTTCAAGACGGAAATAAGAACCAGTATGAGTCCTCGTCCAGGGGCGATAGCCGTCAATTCCAACCTCCTCAGAACGTGATCGGGGAGATACAGACGATCACAGGGGGACCCATCACCGGAGGATCATTCAAATCCCTCAGGAAAGCCCATCAAAGGCAAGTGAACAGTGTCTACATGATACCTCCGTCCAAGCAGCGACGAACGGATTAAGATATGTCTTTCAATGAAGCAGATGCCAGAGGAGTGAAGCAGCCTCACAATGACCCGTTAGTCATAATGCTGACTATAGAAGGGTTCAACACCAAAAGGATCCTCGTAGACAACGGTAGCTCAGCAGATATCATCTACCTCCTAGCATTTCAGCAGCTCAAGTTAGAATCAAAGAGACTGCACCCATTTGACACCCCTCTTGTCAGTTTCAGCGGAGACAGAGTATATCCCAAGGGCATAGTGATGTTGACAGTAACAGTGGGGGCCTACCCGAAGTAGTTGACTCGCCAGATAGACTTTTTGGTGGTGGACTGCCCCTCGTCTTACAATGTGATTATTGGAAGACCCACACTCAACAAATGGAGGGCAGCCACGTCCACCTACTGCTTGAAGGTGAAGTTCCCAACAGACAACGGGGTTGGAGAAGTGAAAGCCGATCAGGTCTTAGCCAGGGAATGCTACCAGGCCGTTTTGGCCACAAAAGAAAATCACACTTGGACGGTTGAAGAGAAAGAAGAAGACAAAATAGAAGCCTTGGAAACAGTGAAGCTGGATGAAGAAGAGGCCACTAAGACGACGAGGATAGGGACGACGCTAAGCCCCGAGATGAAATCAAGGCTAGTCCAGTTCCTAAAAGAGAACCAAGATATCTTCGCCTGGAGCCATGAGGACATGCCCGGTATATCCATAGAAGTCATCCAGCACAAGCTGGACGTGGACCCAGAGAAGAAGCTCGTCAAGCAAAAGCGCAGGGTATTTGCTCCAGAACGAGACCAGGCTGTCACAGACGAGGTAAATAAATTGCTGAAGGCAGGATTCATCCGGGAGGTCTACTATCCTGATTGGCTTGCAAACATCGTCCTCATGAAAAAGTGAATGGGAAGTGGAGAATGTGTGTGGACTTCACGGACTTGAATAAAGCGTGCCTGAAGGATAGTTTCCCTCTACCGAGGATTGACCAGCTCGTGGACTCTACTGCCGGACATAAGTTATTGACATTCATGGACGCCTTCTCGGGATACAACTAGATAAAAATGGCTGACGAAGATCAAGAGAGAACTGTTTTCATCACGAGCCAGGGGCTCTATTGCTATAAGGTAATGCCCTTTGGATTGAAGAATACAGGTGCTACTTATCAGAGATTGGTGAACAGAATGTTCAACAAGCAGATAGGCAGGAATATGGAGGTGTACGTGGATGATATGCTCGTCAAGAGTAAAGAAGAACTTGCCCATCCGGACGACCTCAAGGAGACATTTGCTACCCTCAAGCAATACCAAATGAAGCTGAATCCTAGTAAATGTGTTTTCGGTGTAGCCTCAGCGAAATTCCTGGGATTCATGGTGTCCCAGAGAGGAATAGAGGCAAACCCGGAGAAGGTGCAAGCCATAATCAACATGGCATCACCCAAGACCGTCAAGGAAGTCCAGAAGCTTACTGGAAGGATTGCAGCCTTCAATAGGTTCGTCTCTAGGGCTACGGACAAATTCCTGCCTTTCTTCAAGACCTTAAAACAAGCTTTTGCTTGGACTGACGAATGCGAAGCAGCCTTCCAGGAGCTCAAACGCTACTTGAGTAATCCACCCCTTCTAAGCCCGTCCAAAGGAGGTGAGAACCTATATTTGTACTTAGCAGTATCAGATACGGCCGTCAGTGAAGCCTGATCAGAAAAGAAGGCAAGAAGCAGCTTCCGGTTTATTACGTCAGCCAAGCCTTCCAGGGGGCTGAGTCCAGGTATCCAAAGATTGAGAAGATTGCATTTGCGTTAATAGTGGCCTCCCGAAAACTAAGACAATATTTTCAAGCAAATCCCATCCTGGTGATGACAGATCAACCTATCAAAAAGTCCATGAACAAGCCTGAAGCAGCTGGAAGAATGGTCCAATGGGCGATTAAACTCAGCCAATTTGACATCGAGTACCATCCCAGGACAGCCATTAAGGCACAAGCCTTGGTGGATTTCATCACCGAGTTCACTTCCCCGAACGAAGACAAGCACCCCAACGAGGCCGAGAAATGGACGATACAGACCGACGGTTCGTCAGCTCGAAAACAGGGGGGAGTGGGGGTCGTCATAGTCACCCCAGATGGAAAAGTACTGAAGTACAGAGTTCAGCTAAAATTTCCGGCCATCAACAACGAGGCTGAATATGAAGGGATTCTGATGGGATTGAGACTCGGAAAGGTGCTTGGGGCTAAGAACCTATTAGTCCAAAATGATTCAAAACTGGTAATTGGGCAGATCCAGGGAGAATATGAAGCAAAGGAAGAGAGAATGCAGAAATATCTTAAGCTAACGAAACGTTTAACTCAGGAGTTCGATGAAGTGGAGTTCGTACAGATATCGAGGAGCCAGAATATGGAGGCAGACGAAGTCTCGAAGATAGCCTCGTCAGAAGAAGGAACGACGAACGTGGACCTGAGGATAGAAATCCAAAAATGCCCCAGCATTGAAGAAGTTCCAACGTTCTCAATTCAGAGCACAGACAGCTGGATGACGCCCATCATATCCTTCCTCTAGGACGGGCACCTCCCTCCGAATACAGACGAGGCCAGAAAGATTAAAAAGAGGGCAGCCAGATTTACAATCCTCAACGACACCCTATACAAGAGAGGCTTCTCCATGCCCTACTTGAAGTGTGTTAGTGAAGAAGAAGCTAGGTACATCCTAGAAGAAATACATGAAGGAATCTGTGGGGACCATGCTGGCCCTAGATCCCTGGTAAGCAAGGTTATTCGAACAGGTTACTTCTGGCCTACTATGTAGGTGGACGCAATGCAGTTCGTCAAGAGATGTGACAAGTGCCAACGGTTCGGGAATGTCCAACGACTTCCGGCAGAAAGACTGACAACGATAACGTCCCCATGGCCATTTGCACAATGGGGAATCGACATCGTTGGCCCATTGCCCCTAGGCAAAGGTCAGGTAAAATTCTTGCTAGTTGCTATTGATTATTTCACAAAATGGGTTGAAGCAGAGCCACTGGCGACCATCACCGAAGCAAAAATCCGAAGCTTCGTGTGGAAGAATATAGTTTGCAGGTTCGGGATTCCGAGGACGATCATATCAGATAACGGACGACAATTCGACTGCCAAGGCTTCAAGGATTTCTGCTCAGGCCTGGGAATCAAGAACCAGTTCTCATCGCTAGGACATCCACAGGCGAATGGACAGACGGAGGTGACAAACCGTACGCTACTCAAGATCATAAAAACTAAGCTGGACGACGCGAAGGGCGCCTGGCCAGAAGAATTGCCCAATGTCTTGTGGGCCTACAAAACAACAGCGAGAACCCCGACGGGAGAGACCCCCTTCAGGCTTACCTACGGGACTGAAGCAGTGATCCCGGTGGAAGTAGGAGTAACTAGCACCAGGCAAGAAATGTTCAACGAGGAAGCCAATAATGATTGTCTACAATTCAACCTGGACTGTCTAGATGAAGTAAGAGACAAAGCTTGCAGCAGAGTGACGGACTACTAGAAAAAGATGACGGACTATTACAACAGAAGGGTGAAAATCAGACGACTCAACATAGGCGACCTCGTCCTGCGCAAAGTAACCCCGGCGAAGAAAGATCCTACTCAAGGGAAGCTCGGCCCCACATGGGAAGGACCTTACCGAGTCGTCCATTACTCCAGGCAAGGTAGCTACCACCTGGAAACCCTGGATGGACAAAGACTCCCGAGGCCATGGAACATTGAACACTTGAAGAAATACCATCAATAGAAGTAACATTTAAATGTATTCATTACTGAAATCAATAAAGAAGTTATCCAGCTAATGTTTCTCTGTGAGCAGGTCTATTCGATTGTAAGTCACAAAAAGCCAAAAATGGCTAAGTAACAAGATTCCGCCTTGACGGATGTAAGTTACTGACGACTATAAAACCTCCTAAAAGGGTACAAGTAAAGCCAAAAATGGCTAAGTAACAAGATTCCGCCTTGACGGATGTAAGTTACTGACGATGACAAAATCCCTTAAAAAAAAAAAAAAAAAAGGGTGTAAGTCACAAAAAGCCAAAAATGGCTAAGTAACAAGATTCCGCCTTGACGGATGTAAGTTACTGACGATGACAAAATCCCTAAAAAAAGGGTGTAAGTCACAAAAAGCCAAAAATGGAAGTTACTGACGATGACAAAATCCCTAAAAAAAGGGTGTAAGTCACAAAAAGCCAAAAATGGCTAAGTAACAAGGTTCCGCCTGGACGGATGTAAGTTACTGACGACTATAAAACCCCCTAAAAAGGTACAAGTAAAGCCAAAAATGGCTACATAACAAGATTCCGCATAGAACGGATGTAAGTTACTAACAATGACGATCCCTAAAGGGTTAAAGGACTGACCCTGCATAGACGAATATACAGCATGGACGATTGAAGCCAACATATCACAACCAACGATCATACAAACACAAGTACAAGTAAGTACGCAGATGTAAATTAAATTAAAGCCCAAAAGCAACGGGCAAATTACAAGTGTTTCTACAACCAAAGACCCATAAACACTGGGCCAAAAACATTGTTCTTAAAATAGATTAATTGTTCGAGAATTAGATATATAAAACAACCCAAAACATGGTGGGCATCCAAAAAGAAAGAAATTTTTGCCAAGTATCAGGTTCGGGTAGCACCATCGTCAGCAGGAGCTGCGTCAGCAGGAGCCTCGTCAGCAGGAGCATTGTCAGCAGAAGTATCGATAGCAGGAGCATCCACAGGGGCTTCAGGCTCGAAAGCAGAAGATCGAGCAGCCTCGTCTGCAGCCATTTCTTGATCCACCTCCTCCAGGTCCAACCTCTCCATATCCACCCTAGAAGGGTGCTTCATGATGTATCTCCTCAGGAGCTCGAAACCCTTAAAATACCAACTAAAGAGCATAGTGTTGTACTCGTTAGTGGTTTGAAAGGCTTCAACGGACCTGGTGGCTATGGTCTTGAGACTTTCCCTGGCTCCAAGAAGCTGCTCGTCCTTCTCCATAATCAATTGGCGCTCAACCCTGAGGTCGTCGTTCAGCTTCTTAACCTGCTCCTTCAAAGTGTTGGTCTCACCCATAAAGGCAATAAGGTCCTTCTTCAGCGTCGAGTTCTTCGCCTCCAAAACCTCCATCCTAGACGTCATAGACACCACCTTAGCCTCCTGAGTAAAATACTCAGAAGAAAGATGCAGACTCTCCCCTAACACCTGAACAAGCTTATGAACATGACGAGCTGCAACCTCATTGAAAGGGACGCCAGACAAAGCCCTCAAGTCTGCAGACGTCACTGCCTCATGGGCTCGGTTCACGGCCATCTTCTCGTCATTCCAAAGGGTAGACGGGCGAGAGGCAGTTTTCTCCTTCTCCTTTTCAGACAACCGCGGCCTTTTAGAGACGGGAGTGCCACCTATTTCCTCCACGGATGCCGTAGAAGAAGCCGTCCTCGTCGTCTCACCCACAGAAACAATTGGATGAACGGAGGGAGTTAGAGCAGCATGACCTCCCTTTCCAATGACGCGCACTGTCTTCTTCCCCAAATTCGACAGGGGCTCATCTTTCTTGGATCTCATCTTCGCGTAAAGATCTTTGTTGAATTTGGTCGTCATTTCTGCCAGAAGGGAATACTTGTCAAAAAAAAAAAAAAAAAAACTGGGCCCGACGAGTTGAACACTTACTCTTTTTCCCTTCAATCTTAACGTTGCGCAAGACGAAGGAAGATGGGTCCGGACCAAGATTGTAGAAGGCAAGAGTCTGCGGATTTACCAAGTCTTCCTAGCTCTCAATCGTCTTGGCATACTCGATTGCTTGCTCGACCCGTGCCTTATACCTGCCCTTAAGTGCAGGTCGTCTCTTCACTACAAAAGAGAAAGGATTAAGAGGTTAGTGACGGTAACAAATGCAGAAGAACTAAAGCAACAAAAAGGAATACTGACGGACCTAAAGTCGGGGTTCCCCACCGACGAAGCAACCTCGGAATGTCACCCCAATCCTCGTTGGATAGGGTCTCAAAATCATCCCCGGACACAAAGAAAAATCTTGATTTCCAGTACCTGAAGGACGAAGGTAACCCTCTAACAATCCTGGTCCTCCTCTCCCAAGGTACCAACTTGTAGTACCCATATTCTTTGGATCCTTTCAAACGATATAGGTGGACGAGCTCACTTACTTTGATCATATCCCCGTTAGCAGCCAACCATATTTCCATACAGTTAACCACTATCCTCCACGAATTAGGCATCAGCTGCCCAGGAGCAATCCCAAAATGGTTTAAAATTTCCATCAAGAGGGGATGGACGGGGAATCTAAGGCCGCAAGTGAAGGCGGCCTCGTAGAAGCACACCTCACCTGGAAAAAAGTGACAAGCTTTATCCTCGTCACTGGGTCGACGAACTCGAACCCTCTTCGGAAACTGAAACCTATCCTTGAATCTACTCACCATTTCAGTGTCCAACCCACAGATCTCCTCAAGAGCATGAAAAGCCCTAACCACCTGAGGACTAGAGACGGCGGTGTCCTTCTCCACTGGATCGCCGCTAGACAATAACCCCATCTCGAGATCGCTAGACCTAACCTCAGACATCGTCTTTTTCCCTCTCTCTTGACCCTCAAACCAATCAATTGATTGCCGTATTAAAGGCAACAATTCAGTCAATACTACGCTCAGACCACTACCCTAAAAAACAAAGCTTTCAAGACCTGGAAAAGTGCCTAAGGACCCCCCTAAATGTGCGAAAAGAAAAGAAACCGAGGGGCAAGCAACTCTAACCTCAGAGTTACTAACCATGAAAAACCCAAAAAGAAACACAGGGAAGAACAATACAACTAAACCCCAGGGAGATCGAAAGCAAATAGAAAGAGAAAAGGGAAGGAAAAGAAGGAAATCAGAAATACTACCACAGCAAAACGACGAAGGAAAAAACGAGAAAAGAAGAATAACGTACCTTGAACAATGGTGGACCAAGGAAGCACTGCCAAACACCACACCAATTCAAAGAAGAAAAGCAGAAGAAAGCCAACAGAGGAGAAGTAATGATTGAATAATTTCGAAAAATGAAAAGGAAAAATAAGAAGAGGAAGAGTTTAAAAACAAAGGCTCGAAAAACGTAAAGACTGGCGGGAAACCCAATAGTTGGAGCATTAACTCCACCAGTCAGCACACGCCACGTATGCCACGATCTGTGGAGCGCCGCCACTTCGCACTTAATACGGAGCAAAACCCCAAAAGTCATTTGTAACCTGTAACCCTTCACATTCTATGATCGTCAAGACATGACGAACATAGAATCGGGGGGCAACTGACGGGACTGACGAGTCCATCCCACATGGACGATCTCATATATGGACGAAGACACCATCAGGAATGACGAAGTAATCATTCACACTACTGATGAAGACAGCCAGACCATTCAATGCAGTCAATTAAACCCAGAACGGTTACGAGGCCAACTGTATGGACCGTTGGAGCACATTGATGCCACGTTACACTGCCCCAAACGTTACCAAGAGGAGCATTAAGACCTCCATAACTACTCCAACGGCTAGAAGCCATGAAAACATATATAAAGCCTACACATTGCCAAGAACAAGGTAGATACACACTAAGAGACTTCTTTTACTCTATTATTTTACATTCTCGAATAGCTTTGTATACTGACTTTGGCATCGAAGGCTCTATGGCAGGCACCACATCGGTGACCACCTTTGAAGGCTGGGGATTGCTTCCATCTGACAATCTTGACTGACGAACTTACGCTTCATCAAATTACATTTTGTTGCATCATCAGAAAACACATACACACATGTTTTGAATAAATAATCTCTTATACGGAGAAATAATAAGGTTACGAAAGCAAAGGTACCTGAATTATATGGTTCCTTAATGCAGGGTGATCAAAAGCAGGTTGCTTGTAGATCTCAACACAATCAATAATATCTCCATCTTCACTCTAGAAGAACCATAAATGCTTAGCAATAAATGGTTAATAGCATTTATATCCTTTCTATTTAAAATGGATCCAGTTACGGTTTAGATTAAATATTACAAATTTAATAGTGCACGATGTATCTAATGATATATCATTTAAAATTTTAAATGACGTGACAATCTGTTCACAATTAGATTCAATGACACTAACACAACACGGGACACACTAGCAATGCTGAAAAAATTAGAATATGACACGGTGGAGAGACAACAGTTTATTAATATACATCATTAGGTAGATTTTATTTATTTATAGGCACACTTTATGTTTATTTTATATTTTCAAAATAAATAAATACTATCCAAGACTTTAGAAATATATCTAAAATTTAAATTTAAATTTATTTTCCTCTTAACACAATAAGAACACGCATGGATTAGTTTTGATGTATTGAATACATGGACACAGAGAATTACAGAGTGTTTAGACTTGTGTTTTTTTAATGTATGAAAGTGTTTATACTTGTTATTATAAGAGGATAGAAGAAAGTTAGTAGAAAAATATACCTTAATACTTTTGATTGCTGGCTTGTTCAGAACCATCAATTTTCCGTCGACTTCTGATAAATTTTGTATAGCTTTAGTTTTCACATCTACACTTCTCAAAACAAGAAAGGTTATCACAAACAAAAATATTAGAGCGATTCTTTTTCCCATACCCTCTTTCTCTATCTCAAAGAAGCAAACAAACTAAACACAAGGAGAATATCAAGAAACCATGAGACATATATAGGCTAGTTTGACCTAGAGAAGGATAATATTAATTCTTAATGAAACGTTGCACAGTTGTCGATGATTGGGTCAGGGCGGAAGGAGGCTAGGGGGCCATGGCCTCCTTAACTTTTCAAAAATCTCTTCTCCCTCCTATATTTTTGGTAAAAAAAAAATGCAACTTATATATATATATATATATATATATAGATATTTAAATAATGTCCTCCTTAGATTTTTTTTTCTAAGATATAATTCTTTGATACAAATGAAAAATTCTATTATAATCTAATCTAAGTGTATATGTGTGTGAAACTCTCTCTTAGAAACTTAAAGGAGTACATACCCATAAAGATTTGAGCTCCGACTTTCCCTCAAAGAGAGTTGGAGGTACCACCCAAACTATAAGTTAGGAAACAAATACCTCAAACTTATTGTAGGTATAATGAGGATATATTTCCTTAAAATATAGATGTCTTTAATGAAGGAGTTCCGACTCTCCTTCATTAATTTATAGATGTTTTTATCGGGTTAAGTTTATGGCCAGTGCACTAATGCATTGGATAGAGCCATGTCTGTCTTTATCAAACTAATACACCTAATTATTTATGCATACTTATACCCTTTATCATATGTTTATATTTTAAACTAAAAATTTACATAATATGAATATAAAAATAAGCATATTATTATATTAATTAGTTTTTTAATTAGTTAATATGTCTTTATTTTATTGCAATATAGAAATGAAAGAATTGACATCGTGTAAATATCATATTATCCACATTCAAAATAATAATAATAATAATAAAAATCTATCATATTAAATGTATGGTGTATCCTAATGTAGCTTTGATTAGTGTGGCTTTAAAATGTTCTTAAAAAAAATAATTAGGGTAGCTTAAAATAAAGGGTCTGGTTAATGGGTGCCATTAGGGCATTTGTTAATAGATCATTTTAGAAAAATTTTGATAAAAAAAATAAATATAAAAAGCTTAAATTTTTTTTTTTCCATAAAATGTTTCTAAAAATATTTCCTAAACTAATGCCCTTAAGACATTTGTTTACTTTTTCCAAAAATAAAATAAGCCAACTTATTATTGGTAACAATTGTTTTAGGGAAAAATTAATAGATTCTCTAAGGGCATTGGTTTATGAAATCTTTTTAAAACTTTTTATGGGGAAAGAAAGAAGCAACTAATATAAATTAATATTCATTTATTGTATCATTGAAGTGACACCAAAAACAATTATTCTAGCAGGAATCTAGGATATATACTATAAATTCTACAACATTAAAAAGATTTAATGAATATTAATTTATATTAGTTGTATAAATCTTTTTATACAACTAATATAAAAAGATTTATACAACTAATATAAATTAATATTGTGGGGGGGGGGGTGAAAAGCCCAACCTAACGTATTGGGCCCAAGGCCCTATTTGAAGACCACTGTTGGTCCGAAGAGATGAAAACACTCGAGCAGAGGCCCATGTGAAAGGAGCATGTCTGGAGAGGAGCACGTGCATGATCCGAGGAGATGTTCAATTGTCCGAGGAGTCCAATATCCTCAGATCCGAAGAAGCTTGGTCCGACAGGTGTCTGGGAAGCTCAAGTGATCCCCCTTGACAAATGTAATGACGGAAATGAACCTCGGACACGCATAAGGATAATAGGAACGGAGAAATATCTAGGAGACAGACTTCAACCACCGCATTAAATGCACTGCACCTACTTCCCTGGCCGCATTAATATGGAGAAGACACCTGAACAGTGCACTCTCAGCTACCGCCACTCACACAAGGCTAAAGAGGGTGCATGATGGGACATGCACTCAAGTGGGGCGTCTAGATGATGAATAAGTGGACGGTGAAGGTAGAGGAAGGGAGTACTATATAAGAGGGGGATGCCTTTGATAAAGGGGGATGGAAAATCAGAAGTAAAAAAGGAGAGTGCTCCATTACTGTAGCTCCAAGAATTGTAACCTACTTCCCTGGCTGCATTAATGTGGAGAAGACACCTGAACAGTGCACTCTCAGCTACCGCCACTCACACAAGGCTAAAGAGGGTGCATGATGGGACATGCACTCAAGTGGGGCGTCTAGATGATGAACAAGTGGACGGTGAAGATAGAGGAAGGGAGTACTATATAAGAGGGGGATGCCTTTGATAAAGGGGGATGGAAAATCAGAAGTAAAAAAGGAGAGTGCTCCATTACTGTAGCTCCAAGAATTGTAATTCAAGTTTATGAAATACAAACTCCTCTTCGGACGTTACGTTTGCATCTGTCCGAGCGCGTTTGAATACAAATTTATCCACAAACACTGCAGTCTCATACTGTTAATTCATTGCTAGCCTAGCTCTTTCACCCACTCTCTACAAATTTATTGTCTTGGGTTCAGTGGGCTCAAAATCCATACCTTCTTGGGCTTGGGCTACAAAAATTGACCCTACAATTGGTGCCGTCTGTGGGGAGAGCTTGTGCAAGGGTGAAAACAACAGTTCATGATGGCAGGACAAGGTGAACAACAAGCAGAATCCAGGGCATCCCAACAGGTGGACCTTTTTGTTAACTTAGAGAGGAGACAAAATCGTGAGGGCAGTGTACACACTCTGCGCATTAGCCAGAGCCAGTCACAGGGCGGAAGTCATATGTCCCATGCAGAGAAGAACCGGGACTTACAACTGGAAGTTGAAAAACTAAAAAGGGAGTTGCGCCATGCAAAGAGGAAACGGGCTTCCTCGTATTCTGATGAGGATCTTGATGACAAGTGGGATGTCACTTATCAGCATAAATCTAGGACACCAGCCAGCGAGTCTTACACCTATGAAGAGGAGTCCCATCATAAGAGGCAACGTAGAAGCCCATCACGTGGGGACATGGAAAACGATGCCATGAACAGGGCTCTGAATCAGATTTCTAGGTCACCCTTCACGCGCAAGATTGAGGAGGCGAGACTTCCTCGGCGCTTTAACCAACCAACGTTCACCATCTACAACGGTAAAACTGACCCCGTAGAGCATGTGAGTCATTTTAACCAGAGGATGGCTGTCTACTCCAGAGACGAAGCTCTGATGTGCAAGGTTTTCCCTTCCAGTCTTGGGCCTGTTGCCATGAGGTGGTTTGACGGTTTGAAGGCAGGCTCCATTAACTCCTTCAAAGAGCTCACCCAGGCATTCGGCTCCCGTTTTGTCACATGCCGAAGAGTGGCCAGACCCTTCTCTTCACTGCTATCTTTGTCCATGCAGGAAGGCGAGTCCTTGAAGGCATATTCAGACAGATACTGGGAGATGTTCAATGATATGGAGGGCAACTCTGATGCAATGGCCCTCAGCACATTCAAGCTTGGCCTCCCTACTGACCACGGTTTGAGGACGTCTTTATCTGGCAAACCGGTCACAAACGTGCGTCAACTTATGGACCGCATAGAGAAGTATAAGAGAGTTGAAGAAGATCAGCAGCAAGGCAAGGGAAAGGACAAGGTTATCCCCCAGGAGAGGAGGGATTTCAGGTCGGATCGTTACAACCACAGCAAGCCGCGGAGAGATTTTGTTGGGCAATCAGGATCGACAAATCCTCAAGCGGTCAACACCGTGTTCAAGGAGCCAGTGCACCAGGTCTTGGAAAAGATCAAGAATGAATCATTCTTCAGGTGGACGAACAAGATGGTAGGAAACCCCGAGAGGCGCAACCATAATCTCTACTGCCAGTACCATCAAGACCATGGGCATACCATGGAGGATTGTAGGAGCCTGTGGGATCACTTGGACCAACTGGTTCGCGATGGTAGACTAAAACACCTCTTGCACCCCTCAAACGGCCGAGGAGGGCAGACGGGCTCAGGGCCACGCAGAGATGACCCCTCAAAGCCGCCGCTAGGGACTATAAACGTAGTCTTCGCCGCGCCGGGGAGAACAGGATCCTGGCCATTGAAAGTTATGTCGGTAGGCCGACCATCAGCAGGGGAGTCAAGCCGAGGTCCGAAGAGGGTTAAGTCTGGTGCCCCGCTGGTTATGGGGTTCTCGGATGAAGACATGATTGGCACCATCCAACCCCATGATGATGCACTAGTCATCACCCTCAGAATAGGAGGGTACGATGTGAAGAGGGTGATGGTGGACCAGGGTAGTGCTGTGGAGATAATGTACCCAGACCTCTACAAGGGGCTAGGCCTAAAACCCCAAGACCTGACGCCATACAATTCCCCCCTCATAAGCTTTGAAGGAAGGCCTGTCACCCCGAAAGGCCGGATACGCTTACCTGTGCAGGCCGGCTCCGAGGTGGTGGAGTTGGACTTTATAGTTGTGGACTTATATTCACCCTACACGGCACTCGTAGGCAGGCCTTGGATTCATGCCCTTGGGGCTGTTCCCTCTACTTTGCATCAGAAGGTCAAATACCCATCTGAAGGGCAGATTCATGAGATTCGAGGAGACCAGTTCGTTGCCCGACAGTGCCTGGTGGCTGCCATTCAACATGAGACCCAAGCCGAGTCTTCGGACATAGCCGAAAGGGGTTTATAGCAGCTACAGTCTTGGGAACTGCCCGTCGAAGATTCAGATGAAGGCACTCAATGTGAGGATCTAATGAAAGTGGTTATTGGAGATGATCCTGATAGGTTCTTCCAAGTCGGATCTCAGCTGCCTCTTCAAGAGAGGGAAGAGCTAATAGAGTTCCTTAAGCGAAATCTCGATGTGTTTGCCTGGAGTGCTTACGAAACCCCAGGGGTAGACCCGGAGTTTATATGTCACCACTTGAAGGTGAACCCACTGGTCACCCCCAAGAAACAGCCTATTCGGCGCCCGTCCAAGGAACATGCTAACGCAGTGAGAGAGGAGGTAGCGAAACTCAAACAAGCTGGGGCTATCAAAGAAGTTTTTTATCCTGAATGGCTGGAAAATACCGTGGTGGTAAAGAAGAAGAGTAGGAAATGGCGAGTGTGCGTAGACTTCACCGATTTGAATAGGGCTTGCCCCAAAGATCCATTCCCTATGCCGAAAATTGATCAGCTGGTGGATGCCACTGTCGGCCACCCTCGGATGAGCTTCCTAGACGCCTTCCAAGGCTACCACCAGATACCATTAGCCCCGGAGGACCAGAAGAATACTGTTTTTGTCACCCCTATTGGTAACTACCACTATAAAGTGATGCCATTTGGCTTGAAGAACGCGGGTGCTACCTACCAGAGGATGATGACGAGGATGTTCGAGCCACAACTGGGCAAAAATATCGAGGTCTACATAGATGACATGGTGGTGAAGAGCAAGGTTGTCGCCGAGCATGTGAAGGACCTTGAAAGTACCTTTGAGGTTCTAAGAAAGTACAAGCTGCGACTGAATGCTTCTAAGTGTTCATTTGGGGTGGGATCCGGCAAGTTTTTGGGTTACATGGTGACTCACAGAGGGATTGAGGTTAATCCCGACCAGATAAAGGCCATCAACGATCTACGACCTCCTCGGAATCCCAAGGAGGTTCAGAAACTAACCGGAATGACTGCTGCCCTGAATCGATTCATCTCTAGATCAACAGACAGGTGTCGGCCCTTTTTCTCTCTGCTCAACAAGTGGAAGGGATTCGAATGGACTGAAGAATGTGCTTTGGCCTTTCAGCAACTCAAGGATTATCTAGCTCGGCCACCAATCATGTCCAGTCCTGAACCAGATGAGGTGCTGTTCGCCTACATTGCTGTAACTCCCTGTGCGGTGAGCCTGGTGTTGATACGATCAGACTGTGGTGTACAAAGACCAGTCATTACGTAAGTAAGTCGCTGCATGAGGCCGAGATCCGTTACTTGCCTCTGGAGAAGGCTATCCTAGCAGTAGTGCTCGGCACACGGAAGCTACCTCACTACTTCCAGGCCCACACGGTCATTGTTCTCACTCAACTCCCACTCAAGGCTATACTCCGGAGCGCTGATTACACTGGTCGGATTGCCAAATGGGGCACGATCTTAGGGGCTTTCGACATAAGGTATATGCCCCGCACATCGGTCAAGGGCCAGGTCCTTGCGGATTTGGTGGCCGAGTTCACGGAGCCCCAACTAGAAGAAGTAAAGCCCACGTCAGACATGGATGAAAAATCAGTTGGCATGATCTCCCAACAGAATCCCTCCCATTGGGAAGTGTACGTTGATGGCGCGGCAAACCAAAGAGGTTCTGGAGTTGGGCTAGTGTTGATATCCCCCGAGAGGATCATTATCGAGAAGTCGTTAAGGCTGGACTTCTCGGCAACGAATAATGAGGCGGAGTATGAGGCCCTACTGATGGGAATGGCTATGGTCCGAAGAATGGGGGGAAAGTCGGTAGAGTTGTTCTCGGACTCAAGATTGGTTGTAGGTCAAGTACAAGGCGAGTTTGAGGCGAAGGACGAAAGGATGCAGGGGTACTTGAGTCGTGTTAAATATCTGCAATCAGAGTTCGACTCTTTCAGTTTGCTACACATCCCCAGAAGTGGTAACTCACATGCTGACTCCTTGGCCACGCTTGCTACCTCCTCGGCGCAAGACCTGCCGAGGATCATTCTCGTCGAGGACTTGCATAGGCCTACAGAGGCGAAAGCAGAAGCAATCCAGGTCCACCAGGTCAGGGCTGGGTCCTGCTGGAGGGATCCTTTAATCAAATTCCTCAAAGAAGATATATTGCCAGAAGAGAGGGGGGAAGCTGACAAAGTTCGGAGGAAGGCGACCAGGTTCTGGTTGTCCGAGGACCATAAATTATACAGACGCTCCTATTCGGGACCATACTTGTTATGCGTGCATCCTGAAGCGTCTGAGTTATTACTAGAAGAGCTGCACGAAGGAATTTGTGGGAGCCACACTGGAGGTAGATCCTTGGCTCACCGAGCCCTCACCCAAGGTTATTGGTGGCCTAACATGCAAAAGGAGGCCCACGAGTACGTCAAAAGGTGTGATCAATGTCAGCGCTTCGCTCCAAACATTCACCAGCCAGGAGGAACTCTTAATCCGCTATCTAGCCCATGGCCCTTCGCCCAATGGGGCTTGGATATCGTGGGACCCTTCCCTAAAGCTGCAGGAAACAAGAAGTACCTTCTGGTCGGCACAGACTATTTCACCAAGTGGGTTGAAGCCAAGCCGCTAGCCAATATCAGAGACGTTGATGTGCAAAAGTTTGTGTGGAAGAATATTGTCACTCAATTTGGAGTTCCTCACACTCTCATCTCGGACAATGGCCTACAGTTCGATAGCAAGGCATTCAGGAATTATTGCAGCGAGCTGGGAATTATAAACAGATACTCCACTCCCGCCTATCCCCAGGGTAATGGACAAGCAGAAGCTGTCAACAAGGTCATATTGAATGGCTAAAAGAAGAGGCTGGATGATGCAAAGGGCAAATGGGTAGAAGAATTGCCACATGTACTTTGGGCTTACAGAACTACGCCTCGCAGGTCTATTGGAGAGACCCCCTTCTCAATGACCTATGGGGCTGAAGCTGTCATTCCTTTGGAAACCGGGTTCCCGACGTTAAAAACTAGCTCGTTCAGTCCAGCCGACAACGATGAGCAACTACAGAAGAGTTTGGACCTGATTGAGGAAAGGAGGGAGAATGCAATGGTTTGGCTGGCACATTACCAACAAAAACTCAGGCAAGGCTATGATGCTAACGTAAAGCTAAGGCCTCTAGAGTCTGGTGATCTAGTACTGAGGAAAGTCGTGGGCACCGCAAATAATCCAGCTTGGGGAAAACTAGGACCCAATTGGGAAGGGCCATATCGCATCACTTCAGGAGCAGGCATTGGGGCATATTTCTTGGAAGACCTGGATGGTCATGTAATACCACGTCCTTGGAATGTAAATAACCTCAAGAGGTACTTTTATTAATCGAGTCTTTTCTTCAACCGATATGCCAATTCGCTGCGTAAAGTGTTCTCTCAAGTGTTTAAACTTAAATCCAATCATGCTTGTAGTCCTCAGACCAGATGATTAGGGTTAGTTAACACTCATTCGCCACTTGCTCTCAAGTGTTTAAACTTAAATCCAATCTTGCCTGTAGTCCTCGGACTAGATGATTAGGGTTAGTTAACACTCCGTTACAGTTCTCAAGTGTTTAAACTTAAATCCAGTCATGCCTGTAGTCCTCGGACCAGATGATTAGGGTTAGTTAACACTCCGTTACAGTTCTCAAGTGTTTAAACTTAAATCCAATTATGCCTGTAGTCCTCGGACCAGATGATTAGGGTTAGTTAACACTCCGTTACAGTTCTCAAGTGTTTAAACTTAAATCCAATCATGCCTGTAATCCTCGGACCAGATGATTAGAGTTAGTTAACACTTCGTTACAATTCTCAAGTGTTTAAACTTAAATCCAATCATGCCTGTAGTCCTCGGACCAGATGATTAGGGTTAGTTAACACTCCGTTACAGTTCTCAAGTGTTTAAACTTAAATCCAATCATGCCTGTAGTCCTCGGACCAGATGATTAGGGTTAGTTAACACTCCGTTACAGTTCTCAAGTGTTTAAACTTAAATCCAATCATGCCTGTAGTCCTCGGACCAGATGATTAGGGTTAGTTAACACTCTGTTACAGTTCTCAAGTGTTTAAACTTAAATCCAATCATGCCTGTAGTCCTCGGACCAGATGATTAGGGTTAGTTAACACTCCGTTACAGTTCTCAAGTGTTTAAACTTAAATCCAATCATGCCTGTAGTCCTCGGACCAGATGATTAGGGTTAGTTAACACTCCGTTACAGTTCTATAGTGTTTAAACTTAAATCCAATCATGCCTGTAGTCCTCGGACCAGATGATTAGGGTTAGTTAACACTCCGTTACAGTTCTATAGTGTTTAAACTTAAATCCAATCATGCCTGTAGTCCTCGGACCAGATGATTAGGGTTAGTTAACACCGTTGCAGTTCTCTAAGTGTTTAAACTTAAATCCAATCATGCCTGTAGTCCTCGGACCAGATGATTAGGGTTAGTTAACACTCGAATACTTTCGTCCCCCATGGTCCTTGAATCAAATGACACAGGTTAGTCAATACCCCCACATAGCTACTGTCACTGGGGCTTAGCGCTAAAATTCCTGATTGCATTTAAATTGATTCTAACTTATGACTGTCTTCCTTAGTTATGTCTTAAAGCCGAGGGGTAGTAACACTTTATATATTTGGAAAGACATGTGAGACTTACATAATTACTCGCTGCAATCATTACTTATTAATAACTTTTATTCGGACTGTTCTTTTCAATATCAATTTCAATTACTCACACCATCAGTATGATGTATCAATCAAGTTTATTTGCATTATTTTGTTATAATTGCAATGTACGATTATATGCAGCAGTAGTAAGTAATAAAACATGTATTGAAGACATCAGGGACAAATGGGAAGCCATTTCATTAATAAAAAGAAAAGAGTTTACAATTCCTTAGATAAAAACAAAAGTAAATACAAGTGCAAAACAAAAGCCCTATGTATCTATTCTTTTGCTGGAGGGAGTACAGGGTCAGCAGCTTGGCCTATCCGAGCAGGTGCTTCAGGGGCTTGATCCTTGGGCTCAGTAGGAGTCTTCTCTTTACCTGACCCTTGGCCTTTGTCTTTGGCTGGTTCAGCTGGTTTACCCTTGTCACCTGGCTGACCAGCCTCTTTGGGTGCATCAAGGGTGGATGGAGGAGCTTGACTGACCAGGGTTGACTCCGAAGCCTCTGGAAGCTGTGGAGTAGGAGGATCATCCACCGGGAGCTCTCGGATCTCAGGATCGTAGTATACGCTCCCGGGCAGCCTCAGCTCAGAGTCAGCAGGGACTCCAGCGGCGTCCAGCGCCTTGCTCCAAGTTATGCCGTAGTAGTCTCGGCTAACCGAGGCAAATTGCTCCATAAGCTGGGACGAGGTCTGCCCCACCCCCAGCTGGTATGCCACTTTCCTCTCAGCCTCAACCGCCTCCTTGGCCAGTTTGGCATTTTGCTCGGCCACTTGGGCGCTCGCCTTGGCCCTTTGCAGTTCGGCCTTGAGACCCTTCAGCAGCTCCCTCTCGATCGCCAGATTGATCTCTGCCATGTTCAGCTGTTTACGCTGCTTCTCAGCCTATTTCTCAACATTCTTAATCCCAGCATCGAGGCTTCTCTTCTGAGTGGTCATCTCTTTAAGGTCCTCGGACAGACGGACATAATCCTCCTTCAGTTGGCCCAGAGATTTCTCCGCCTCGTCTCGAGAGCAGAACGCTGACTGGGCCTCGAGGTGGTTCTTCTTATTCCATTCCTCGGCCACATAGATCTGCTGGGTGACCTGCATAATGGAAATTCTGAGTGTCAAGCACAGAAAAATAGAAAAAGCAAGTGTCAACGGTTCAGCTAATCGGACTGAGGTCGCTCACCATGGCTATATCCCTCTTAAGGGATTGAAAGAGCTCGTGTTGGTTGAAGCGCCTGTAGGACTCCATGTCGTGGGGGAGGAGGAGTGGTTGCTGCAAAGCCTCAGCAACATAGCCTGCCCTTCCTCCATCGTAATTCCTGAGGGAGGTATCCCAGAGGATTGGAGCGCCCTCCAACTCCAACTTTGGAGACCAGATTCGCGGTCCTCCTCCTCGGCGAACATCTGCCACTACCTCATCTCGGCTTTCAGTGGATGAGGCCCTTTGGGTCCGGTGGTCCTTCACCACCTTCTGCTGCTTGGTCCCCTTAGCTGGCAACACTTGCCTTTCTTCAGCATCAATGTGGGGCCTTTTCTTCCTCAGGTCAGGAACGGGCTTTAAGCCGGGGTCAGGAACCTAGGGTGGCACTGGAGGCAGGTTCACCACCGGTTGGGAAGTCCCGGGACCTTTCTGCTCGGCCTTTTTGCCCCTACTCTTCATCAAACTCCTCAAATCCATATCGTCGTCCGAGGAGTCTTCAGAATGAGCAGCTAGCAAATTAAGGTGAATGCCTGATTGCCTGTCGGTCTCTTCCTCGGCTTCTGAGACCTCTATCACTCGATTTACTCCTGAAGCCTCTCCCCCGAACTGAAATCTGTCTATCTGCTCCTCTAGCGAGGAGGTGGAAGAGCCGACCCTCTCACCTTCAACCGCCTATCCGAGGGGAACTTGCTGGAGTGGTTGGACAAGAGGGGGTATAGCCTGAGGATTTGGATGGGGTGCGAGTTCAAGCTCGTATGGAGCTAAGAAACCCTTCCAAGCGACGTCAATACGTGCAAGGCGATGATCTCCCTGGACAATCGCGTTGCCGACTGGTTGGAAACCCTTTGGCTTTCCTGTGTATCCCAGAATAAGGGGAGCCGATCGGAGCTGCCCGTCCTCGCTCATGAAAATCTCTGATCTTAATAGGTAATTAAGGCGGCGATATTCGTAAGGCTGAGCCGAGGAGAAACGTATCTTTTATCTGTTACAAATCACAGCAGAACATGGTTAGAAACTCAGAAATAGCAACACAAGAGGAATCAAAAACCATTAAAAGACGAGGACCCTAAGCCTATGGTTAGTGTGCCTAAATCTAACATGTCCCACCTGGCTTTCTATGCTTGGTTGGGCAATGATGGCCGTCATGCCATGCGCCCGATACGATCACGTAGTCGTCTTTCATCCCTTTGTTGGATTTGGGGAGGCAGGAAATGAGCCTAACAACGTCGGACTGGGATTTTAAATAATATCCCGTATCTTGGTGGTTGTGGCACTCGTACATATGTACTACGTCGAGCCAGGTGAGTCCCAATCCTAGGTGAAGGTTAAGATCCTCAATTGCTCCTAGGATCCTAAACATGTTAGGCGTGCACTGCCAAGGAGTAGGCCTATGGTTTCGAAGATAGCTAGTGGTGATGGGACCCATTGGGATTGTCATTCCCCTTTCTTTGAAGGCGATGAGAGGGATCACGACTTCTCCCGTCTTCCGATCTGTTAGTATTTTTTCTGGGGGGCAATACCTCACACCCACGTTTGGGGGTATGCGATATGTGGCCCTGAACGCCTCCATTTGCTCAGGGCTATCTACCAGGTACTGGAGTTTCCCCATGGTGCTTAAACAAAAATGACTGGCCGAAGAGAAAACTAAAGGATTTGGTGGACGACGACTTACAAGGACTAGGTCGGAGAAAGGATTTCAGGCTCGTAGAAAGATTCGTGAAGACTCTGGGGAAGACTGGAACCAGCAACTGAGAGATTTGGACGGAGTCGCGCGTTTGTTCTTGCTGGAGTGTCTGAAAATTTGCAAAGTGAGGAAAAAATAACTTCCTCTGAGGTTTTATACGGGGTCAAACGAAGGGTCAGGGGCACTCCCGCCCAAATTCTGAAGAAAAAACCACAGCCGTTGGATCAATCATTCACCGTTGGATATGAAGGACAAGGCGCCACTTGGTGCAATTAATGCAGCGCCTTGGGAATATGGAAACCGCAGTGGCATTAATAAAGCGTCTATTTCTATGCCTACTCACGTGCCAGTTCAAATTCGCCTGTTCTCAAGCTTTTGCTCCGTGGCAAGTCAAAATCCTACTTTTTCTCTTCGGATGCGAGGGAAAAACTACAATTTTGAGGGGCTATTGTGGGGGGGTGAAAAGCCCAACCTAACGTATTGGGCCCAAGGCCCTATTTGAAGACCACTGTTGGTCCGAAGAGATGAAAACACTCGAGCAGAGGCCCATGTGAAAGGAGCATGTCTGGAGAGGAGCACGTGCATGATCCGAGGAGATGTTCAATTGTCCGAGGAGTCCAATATCCTCAGATCCGAAGAAGCTTGGTCCGACAGGTGTCTGGGAAGCTCAAGTGATCCCCCTTGACAAATGTAATGACGGAAATGAACCTCGGACACGCATAAGGATAACAGGAACGGAGAAATATCTAGGAGACAGACTTCAACCACCGCATTAAATGCACTGCACCTACTTCCCTGGCCGCATTAATGTGGAGAAGACACCTGAACAGTGCACTCTCAGCTACCGCCACTCACATAAGGCTAAAGAGGGTGCATGATGGGACATGCACTCAAGTGGGGCGTCTAGATGATGAACAAGTGGACGGTGAAGATAGAGGAAGGGAGTACTATATAAGAGGGGGATGCCTCTGATAAAGGGGGATGAAAAATCAGAAGTAAAAAAGGAGAGTGCTCCATTACTGTAACTCCAAGAATTGTAATTCAAGTTTATGAAATACAAACTCCTCTTCGGACGTTACGTTTGCATCTGTCCGAGCGCTTTTGAATACAAATTTATCCACAAACACTGCAGTCTCATACTGTTAATTCATTACTAGCCTAGCTCTTTCACCCACTCTCTACAAATTTATTGTCTTGGGTTCAGTGGGCTCAAAATCCATACCTTCTTGGGCTTGGGCTACAAAAATTGACCCTACAAATATTAATTTATATTAGTATTTAAAATAAATGAATATTAATTTATATTATTGTATCATTAATCACAATAATATTCATTAATATTAATTTAATATCATTGAAATAATACCAATCACGTTTATTTTAGTAGGAATCTAGGATACTATATATTTTCTACTACATTAATTGATGGGCCACTAATAACAAAACTATTAATTTTTTTTTAAATTTTTCAAAACTATTAATTAAGTACTCCCTTTATCCTAAATTATTGGTTCTCTATTCCATTTTGAAATGTTCAAGATAAAGTCTTTTTTCCAAAATTAATAAATAAAATTCTTATCTTACACTTTATGAAAATTTTAATTTATTATATCATTGAAGTGGCACCAATCACATTTATTGCCATGATTTTGTGTAAAACATCTAATTATAAAAATTGGATTATGAAATTAGTGGATGCACAAAATGATAACACTAGCCCCTTTGACAATGCAAATGGCAATGACATGTGTCATCTTTTGTAACTTCCTTCATCCATTTGGCATGATATGGAAAAATAATGCCATGTGTCAGATAATTATTTGCACATGTTAATACTTTTCCCATGTGTCAATAATAAGTGAAAAAAGGTTTTTAAATGCACACTATAAATTCCACCATTATAATAAATCCTTTAATAATATGTAATTAAATGCCATTATTAGCTCCTTTAAATTTAAATACTCCATTAAATCTTTTTATTTTATTTTATTTTAATATCCTAATCTTTTTTTTGACTGAAGAAGGCAGTGTATCCTAATCTTTAAATGTGCGTAATATGTATAATGTATTACCATAATAAATTACAAATGTGTCACGGAATTCAAATAGCCAAATTTTTTTTTCTTGAATCATTATATTATATTACTACCATTTTTAATGCTATAATTTTGCCAAAAATATGCTTCAAGTTAGTTCATGTTATTTTTAAGTTACAGTCAATTTGGTCCCTGCTGTTAACTTACTAATAGAAAATGCTTACATGACAAATAGTTTGTCTTGTTGGCGTACACGTAGCTAATATAATAATATAAAATTAAATATTTAAATATTTAAAAAAGCACCCAAGCATTTTAATTTTTTTTAAATCCATTTAAAAAAAAACTGAAATGATTAACTGGAAAATGGAAAGTATAGACATAAAGAAAATATATATATTTTTTAAATCTTTGATTTATTTTATTTTCCTTTTCATCCTAGGACTTTCTTAGCTTAGATTCAAAACACAATATCCAGCAATACAACAATCTGGACGAAATTTGTCCCCTTTGTTAAAAAGATAAGCACAGAGTTGTAAAAATACCTCTAATTCTTTTTCTTTTTTTTCTTTTTACATTTACTAAACTATCAAGTGTGGTTGTTCCACTTCCATAGTTGTTGTTGCTGTTTTTTATTTATTTACTTTGGGTTGGGTTGGGTTGGGGGGTGTAAAAGTGTTTGTAACTTACTAGCCTATAGTGGTGGAGGACTTGATAGCCCATGATAAAGAGGGCAGAATTTGTAACAGACTTATTTCTATTTAATATTATGAATTCCATGTTTCTACCAAAAAAAAAAAAAAAAACAATACAACAATCTGAAACCAAACATTCCAATACGTAGCACTTTCTTTTATTTTCTTCTTCACCTCCCTCTCTCATTCTCTCTCACACACAGGAGCAAAAATCCAAATCTATTTTTCCAATAACTGTGGCTGAGCCTGGTGGAGCAAGAGGGGACATCGGTGGCTTCATGCGGGGATTCAACAACAGATGCCCAGAAGCATATAAAGCACTAGTGGGAGGGTTCTCCTTCCGATGTGGGAGTACTAGAGTTTCCCACACTCGGTCGAAGAGGACAAATTCGTGAGGGCTTGGCTCCCCAAAGCGAACAAAATCCTTTGTGTGGAGTCAAGTACCCACACCTTTAATTTAATCCCACTTTTTTTAACTATATAAGTATCCAAACGTGTAGATATAGTTAGCTTTAACTTTGTTAATGTTTTTTATTTGATTCTTATATTTGAAAATAGAAATATAACTAGGAAGAAATAAAGAAAAGGAAAAGAAATGTTATATTTTATAATCCCAAAGTTTAAATTTGTAGTCAAGAAAAAAAAAAAAATTTAATTGATAGACCAAATAATTATCTTCGTCCAGAGAAGCCAGCCCTGGACGAGGTGGAGTATCATAAAGTTAGCAATTCAATGCCCGACGGTTACATATCAGAGATAAGACCGTTGGAACCTCCATTTAGGCCGAATTAAATAGGCCTAAGGTGTTACCAAACAAGCTTTCAAGTCACCATTCAAGGAGGACAACGGCTAGTAAGGTGAGCCTATTTATAGGACCAACCCAACCCCTAGATAGGATAGATGCACATTTATCATCTCTTACTCTGATCACCAAATTCTTTCTATTTTTCTAAGCTCTGTTCATTGACTTTATCATCTGAGACTCTGTGGCCGGCATCACATCGGTGACCACCTAAGAGGATTCCCATTCTTTTCATTGATTGTGCAAGAGTTTGGACGAGCTCATATTGGTTTATCAGGACAAACCCAATAACTGACGATTTTGACATCATCATTAATAAAATTGATCCAATTTTTTTTTTTCATATATAATTTCAAAAAGAGAGCATGGAGGGATGCCGGGTGATTTTAGAAACGTGGAGGCAATAAGGTGTCAGGTATCAGGTGATGTGGATGATGTGAAGAGGTTTAAAATGAGTTTGATGATAAATAGCTCCGATGACGAGTAGGAGGATATTCAAGATGGTGATGGGAAGTATAGGAGCGAATAAGGGTTGGAGGATATTCAAGATGGTGATGGGAAGTATATGAGCGAATAAGGGCTAGGCTAATGTCAGCACTTCTACTAATATGAGAATTTTCCTTAGCAACAAATTTCCTTTATTAGAATTTTCCTTAACAATTACAATTTAATTGATGTAGTAGGGGTGTCAATTCGGGTTAGCGTGTCGGGTTCGTGTCGTGTCAAGGTAGGGGTATTCGACTAAATAGCTCAACCCTAACCCGACCCATTTAATAATCGTGTCATGATCCTTCAACCCTAACCCGACCTGTTAATAAGGCGGGTTGACCTGACCCAACCCATTTGACACGCTTAATAAACGAGTCGTGTTGGGTTGACATGAATGTAACATAACCCATTTCAACTTGCATAATATTTAATATAACATCCATCTAGAAATAATTTTTTTTTACATCTCAAAAGTAGTGCAAACACTTCAAGTCTTCAACCCACATTCAAAATAATATAGTTCAACAAAAATATAACATTCATCTAGAAATAAGTTATTTACACTCTAAAAGAAGTGCATACACTTCAACCCAAATTTAAAATAACATATGTGCGCACCCAAAACTGAAACCCGTTGGGCTGGGCCTCACTTGGGCTCACAACTTACTTGTATAGTGGGTTTGGATTTCCTAAACTGGGTCGTTCTAAGCACCAAGGCTCAACCGAATCACTTTCCTCTCCTCGGGGGTCTGAACCACTTCCTTACTCTGTTTTCTCTCTGTTTACACTCGTCCTTCCCTCAAATCTCCAACCCTTGTCTTCTCAAAACTTCTGGTATTTATAGCTCACAGAATAGTGGAGAGGTCATAATTATTTGTCAGCAAGTGCACCCGGCGGTCCAGTATCATCGATCGTAAGTGGGTAGTTAGGTGGGCATGGGAAGCGGTGAGGGTGGCGTTGGAACTTGGTTCCTACCTCCACGATAGTTCTCGGCAGCGGTGCCTCTCCGAGGAGCAGCCGAGTAGGTACATGGCGGGGTGTCCTGCGAGCCCTATGTTAATCACTGCTCGGGAAGGGGTTGACCGAGAAACGACGAAAAGGCGAAGCTTGGGCCTGCAGCATGCGTGGCTTGGGGGTGGGCCGTTAGGTAGAGGGAGACCGGCCTCATGGGCCATATACCCAGGCCAGGGCCCAAGGCCCACTACGGGCCATGGTGCGGGGGCCGTACAATAGCCCCCCCTTGATTCGCTTCCCATTCCCGGGGGTGAATCAAGGATCACGAGGGGTAAACGCCCGTCTGGGAAGTCGAAGGGTCAGTGCCCGGCCATTGAGGGGCGCATTAATGCGCGTCTCAAAAGACGCGTTTCGAATTGATTGACGGCCTAACCGCCATCATTGTCTGACGGTTTGTGAACCGAGGCGTCGCGCGTGGTTTCATTCCAGTGGATCATTAAATGTCTCTTTACTTCCCACGCCTATAAATAATCCTTCTCACCACTGACTCTCACTTTCGCATTCATCACCTTTCAGTATCTTACTCTGCCGAGCATCCCTCTTTCGTGGTTCGTCTACTGGCCCAGAACACACTTCCTCCTTAGAGCCCACAGTAAGTTCCTTTCCCTCTTCTTGCTTTTTCAGTTCAGCCATTTCAATCTATTCTTTGAGAATCACAGCATTTCTTTTCCCTTTTATTAAAAACACTCGTTTTGAAAAGAACATGAGTTACTCTTACCTCCTTTCCTCCGAGCATGCTTTGGCTAGATTTAGGGAAGCATATAACGTTCCTAGTGACGTAGATATTGCCTACTGCAATATGGGCGATATTGACATCCAGAGGCGCCGTGGTGAAAACACGGTGTTCTTCCCCTTGATGGCCATTTTAGAGGGTGGGGTTAGGTTCCCGGTTGACCCTCTAATTCTTAGTACCCTTAGATTTTACGGTCTCTGTCCCGACCAACTCCCTCCCAACTTTTACCGGGTAGTGAGTTGCGTGAGTAGGCTTAATCAGTTGTACGGGTTGCAACTAAACCACTACGACATTAATCAGATGTATAGTCTGTGCGGCAATATCGAGTCTGACTATTATATAAAGACTAGGGATGTGAGGGTACGGCTTATTTCATGCCTACCAGATTCGAATCGTAACTCGGCTAAAGATTTTGTTCGGGTGAGCGGCAATTGGTTTGCCGAGGAGATCCCCTGTGCGTTTTCGCCGCACGACGTTGGTCGGTGACTAACCTTTACTTACTATTGTCTATTTTGATTTCGGTCTGGTTATGTAATTGTTAACCCTTATTTCCTTTGTGCAGAGGGCAAAAGATTCAAGCCGGACATCAGAGTGGTGCATGTTCGGGACCTGAACTTCGTTCTCAGGTCGGAAATCTTCGTACATACGGACGGACAACTCCGAGCGTCCCACCTCATCCTCCGTGTCAATCCCGTCTACTCAACTTGGCAGGCGTTCAGCCAAGCTTTGCTAGTTGACAGCCCTCTTCTTTCATATATCGACGTCCGACACGCAAACTTCTTCCCTCCAAGGCTAACTGTAGGCGAGGCACGTGATCTCGGTCCCCGGTACATTTGTTCAGACGAGCGACCGCCCATCCGTGACGAATCAGCCGAGCGCGTATCTGCCGAGCGTAGGAGACGCGCCCACGAGCAAATCCAGCAAGAAGCTCCTGCTCAGCCCGAGGGAACCGTAGAGCCCGGGGCTCCTGTTCGGGAAGAGGAGGGTGCAGCCGCAGAACCAACTGACTCTTCTGAAACAGGATCCGATCAAGGCAACGCCATGGTGGCTAGGAGGAAGATGACGATAGACCGCTTTGTCCCGAGTGCCCGGCCTGCCGTGCAGCAACAACAAGCACCCGGCCAAGATGCTTCGCCTCCCGTCGTCCCGTCAACCCGAGTTCGAAAAAGGCCGCGCACAACCGATCAGACTCAGACGGGCTCGGGCAACGTGCCCACCCGACCCTCGGCTGGTATTGTCATCCGGGAACCGGTAGCGCAAACCGGGATAGACCTGGCGTCTACTTCTCGGGCTCCGGCGGCATGGCGACCCTCCTTCCAACTTGGCGGCGAGCCCCTTCCATCGACGGCCAGTGCCCGCGTATGGGACAAAGGCCATGGTGGCCGTGTGGCGCAGAGTCTGGCGCGCGGCATCCTCTTGCCCGAGGACTTGCACGCCTTCACGGAGTCGACGAATGAGTCTTTGGGGAGGCGTTTGCAGTGGCACACCATAGCGGTAACTGTTTCACTTTTCTTTATGATTCTTGGTTTCCCATTTGCTTATGTACGTGTACTTTCCATTTTACCTTACAAAGTGAATATTGTGTGGTCAGGCCGCGCAAATGTCGTACGTTGTGGATGGGAGGATGAAGGAGCTGGCCGAGGACGTTGAGTGGGAAAAAGCTCTGAAGGACGTCGCCGAGGCTACGGCGAAGGAGCAGTCGAAAATTGCCGAAGAGGCAAAGGACAAAATTGCTACGGCCGCAAAGGCTCAGGCTCTTACCGAGACGAAGTGTGAGGAGCTGGAACTCCAATTGGGAGGCACCGAGCTTAAATTGGCGGAGGCTCAGAGCTTGAATACCATGCTGGAAGGGCAGTTGGCTGGCTCGAAGGCGGTGCTGGAGGCTTGTGAAAACAAGTGGTATAACGAGGGGTTCGCGGATGCCGAGAATTCGGCGGAACCTATCATTCGCCAGGCCCACAGGCTCGGATATGAGGAGGGTTGGTTCGCCGCTCTCCAAGCCCTGGGGATTCCCGAGGATTCTCCGTTGAGGGATCGCAGCAAGATCCCTTTCCCGAGCGTCCCCCACACCGAGAATCCTACGCCCCTTGTCTTTGACGAGGAAGAGACCTCCAGCATAAGGGAACTGGTGAACGCCATTGATTCTCATGCAGTGCCGACCGACATGGAGGGGACCAGCCACCCCCATGCCGGGGACCGAACCGGAGAGGACATCCAGACGCCAACTCCTCACGCCGACCAACACTCACAAGAGGACGCATCCTCCGCTCATGCGGCGGATATCTAAAGTTGAAAGCCAGCCCTTCATTACTTTTCCTTCTTTCGAGAATTTAGATGAACGGAATTGCCTAAGTCACCGGGTTGTGGTGACAGGATAACTTATTTATGTTGTCTTTTCTTTATTTCGAGTTGCCGGGTTTCGGCCACAAAACGTTAATTTAAGTTTCACGTTTTAATATGAATGTTTTACCGTGTTGCTCTTTCGCATTGACCGAGTAATAAATTCTTGTTGGTTGCCTTTTTATTGTGATGTGTCCGACCATGGTAAGGCCCCCACATGCTCGGCGATAGTGATCTAACCGAGGGTCGGGTTTTTCTCTTAGGACGAAGTGACTAAGGTTTTCACGTGCTCGGTGATAGGATCGAACCGAGGGTCAGGCTTCTGTCCTTAAGAGTTAATCGTCCAGGTTTCCACCTGCTCGGTGACAGGATCAAACCGAGGGTCAGGTTTCCATCCTTAGAACAAAAGGGGCTAAGATTTCCACCTGCTCGGCGATTAGGGTCGAACCGAGAGTCAGGTTTCTGTCCGTAGAACTAATCGTTCAGGTTTCCACCTGCTCGGTGATAGGATCGAACCGAGGTTCAGGTTTCTGTCCTTAGAGTGAATCGTTCAGGTTTCCACCTGCTCGGTGATAGGATCGAATCGAGGTTCAGGCTTCTGTCCTTGAAACGAAAATGCTAAAGTTTCCACCTGCTCGGTGATAGGGATCGAACCGAGAGTCAGGTTTCTGTCCTTAGAGTGAATCGTTCAGGTTTCCACCTGCTCGGTGATAGGATCGAACCGAGGTTCAGGTTTCTGTCCTTAGAGTGAATCGTTCAGGTTTCCACCTGCTCGGTGATAGGATCGAACCGAGGTTCAGGCTTCTGTCCTTGAAACGAAAAGGCTAAAGTTTCCACCTGCTCGGTGATAGGGATTGAACCGAGAGTCAGGTTTCTGTCCTTAGAGTGAATCGTTCAGGTTTCCACTTGCTCGGTGATAGGATCGAACCGAGGTTCAGGTTTCTGTCCTTAGAGTGAATCGTTCAGGTTTCCACCTGCTCGGTGATAGGATCGAACCGAGGTTCAGGCTTCTGTCCTTGAAACGAAAAGGCTAAAGTTTCCACCTGCTCGGTGATAGGGATCGAACCGAGAGTCAGGTTTCTGTCCTTAGAGTGAATCGTTCAGGTTTCCACCTGCTCGGTGATAGGATCGAACCGAGGGTCAGGCTTCTGTCCTTGAAACGAAAAGGCTAAGGTTTCCACCTGCTCGGTGATTGGGGTCGAACCGAGAGTCAGGTTTCTGTCCTTAGAGTGAATCGTTCAGGTTTCCACCTGCTCGGTGATAGGATCGAACCGAGGGTCAGGCTTCTGTCCTTGAAACGAAAAGGCTAAGGTTTCCACCTGCTCGGTGATTGGGGTCGAACCGAGAGTCAGGTTTCTGTCCTTAGAACGGGCTGTTAAGGTTTCCGCATGCTCGGCGATAAATCGAACCGAGGATCAGGCTTCTGTCCTTAGAACGCATCGGCTAAGAATAAACATGGCTCGGTGAATGGGATCGAACCGAGAATCTTGGTTAGAACAGTGCGGATCTGCATAAAAAACATCATTAGTATAACTAACAAAACATATACAACATGTCGTGGTTAACTCTATGCTCGGAGAATTGCCCATCAATGATAGTACTTCTTCAGATTATGGACGTTCCATGGTCGGGGAAGTTGTCTCTCGTCCAGGTCTTCCAAGAAATAAGCCCCGGTGCCGGCCACAGCCGTGACCCTATAGGGTCCCTCCTATATCTGTGCCAATTTCCCGGCACTAGTGTCTCGCATGTTGCCCACGGCTCTTCTGAGAACCAAATCCCCGGAGACAAACTCCCTCGTTCTCACGCCTCGGTTATATCTCTGGGCGAGCTTCTGTTGATATTCTGCGAGCCGTATTGTCACCATCTCGCGGTACTCTTCCACCTTGTCCAAATATCCTGCCATCATTTCGTCGTTTTGGGCGTGATCGAAACCCGCTACTTGCGCACTGCACAGATTCACCTCGGTAGGGATCACGGCTTCCGCTCCGTACGTGAGAGAGAAAGGGGTCTCCCCGGTGGACCGTCTAGGAGTGGTGCGGTATGCCCACAAGACTTTGGGAAGTTCCTCGGCCCAGTTTCCCTTCGCTCCCTTCAGCCTTTTCTTCAGCCCACTCACAATCACCTTATTCACGGCCTCGGCCTGACCGTTGCCCTGTGGGTAAGCAGGAGTTGAGTACCTGTTCTTGATGCCGAGACCACTGCAAAATTCTCGGAACGCCCGGCTGTCAAACTGTAGCCCGTTGTCAGATATGATAGTGTTCGGCACCCCGAAACTGGTGACGACATTTTTCCATATGAATTTCTTCACTTTCACATCCCGTATGTTGGCCAACGCTTCCGCCTTCGCCCACTTGGTAAAATAGTCAACGGCCACCAAAACGAACTTTCGGCTGCCTGTCGCCCTAGGGAACGGGCCGATGATGTCCAGCCCCCATTGCGCAAAAGGCCAAGGACTGCTGATCGGGTTCAGGTGGCCCGCGGGCTGATGGATCAGAGGGGCGTGCTTTTGACACTGCTCACACTTAAGCACGTACTCGACGGCGTCTTTCTGCATCTGAGGCCACCAAAACCCCTGAGTCATTGCTCGGTGCGCCAATGAACGTCCCCCGACATGGCCGCCACACACCCCAGAGTGGAGCTCCGCCAAGAGCTCGCCCACCTTCTCCGGGCGTAAGCACAAGAGGTACGGCCCCCCGAAGGACCTTCGATACAAAGTCCGGTCTTCTGCCAACCAATACCGAGGAGCCATCCTACGGATCCTGATGCCCTCCTTTTCGTCGCTCGACAGTCGGTCGTCGGCCAGAAAGTCGATAATGGGGTCGATCCAGCATGTGGCAGGGGCTGCGATTGCCGTGACACTGATCCCTGTAGTTCCTGAGTTGCTCATTACACTGACGCTCGGCTCCGAAATAAGCTCGACTTTGTTCTGCCGTGGTATCTCCTCGGCTACTGAGGACGCCAGCGTGGCTAGGGAGTCAGCGTGTCTGTTCTGGGTTCGGGCTATGTGGAAAACTTTCACCGTGTTGAAGCTGGTCATAACTATCCTTGCTTGTTCTAGGTACGCTTTCATCCGGGGATCTCGGGCTTCAAAACTTCCCTGCACCTGATTAACCACCAGACGCGAATCCGAGTGTAGCTCAATATCTCGAGCCCCCAGGTTCGAAGCTATCCTCAGTCCGGCCAGAAAAGCCTCGTATTCCGCCTCGTTGTTGGATGCCCTGAAACCCAATCTAAACGAGTGTTCTAGCCGTATTCCTTCGGGGGTAATCATAACAACTCCTGAACCGGCCCCCGTGGAGCTCGACGCGCCGTCCACGAATATCTTCCACGGTCGAGCCTCCAGTCGGCAAACCATCTCCCCCTTTTCTCTGGGCGAAAACTCAGTGATAAAATCCGCAAGGACCTGGCCCTTCACCGAGCTTCGAGGTCTGTACCGTATGTCGAAGGAACCGAGTCGAGTCCCCCATTTGGCTATACGGCCCGTGAAATCAGACCTCTTCAATAACGACTGTAATGGGTACTCGGTCAGGACGTGTACGGTGTGAGCTTGGAAATAGTGCGGCAACTTCCTGGTGGCGTGTATCAGGGCTAATACGAGCTTCTCCAAGGGCAAGTATCTCGTCTCGGCGTCGACAAGAGTTTTGTTGATGTAGTACACGGGTTGTTGGATCCCTTGGTCCCTCAGTAGCACAGCACTCACGGCGTGCTCGGATACCGCCAGATACATGATAAATCCTCACCTGCCTCCGGTGCCGCAAGCATGGGCGCTCGTGCCAAATAAATCTTCAGATCCACAAATGCCGCTTCGCACTCTTCGCTCCACCGAAATCCCGTCCATTTCTTCAGGAGTTGGTAGAATGGTCGGCAGCGATCTGCGAATTTTGAGATGAACCGGTTAAGGGCGGCCAGCATCCCGGTTAGTATTTGCACTTCCTTCGGATTGTTCGGTGGCTTCAGTCTTCTCACAGCTTCTATCTGGTCGGGGTTGACTTCAATTCCCCGTGTATTGATCAGGTATCCCAAGAACTTCCCGGCCCCGACGCCAAACGCGCACTTCTCCGCATTAAGGCGCAACTTGTGCCGTCGGAGAACCTCGAACACCTCCCGGAGGTCCCCCATATGCAGGGCTTCCTGTTTGCTCTTAACCACCATGTCGTCGATGTACACCTCGACCGTGCGCCCTATCTTGTCTCAGAACATTCTTGTCATCATTCGTTGGTAAGTGGCCCCGGCGTTCTTCAGTCCGAAGGGCATCCTTGTGTAGTGGTAATTTGCCTCTGGGGAAATGAACGCCGTTTTCTCTTCATCCTCGGGCGCCAGGGCGATCTGGTGATACCCTTGGAAAGCGTCCAGAAAGCTCATCCTCGGGTGCCCACACGTGGCGTCCACCAACTGATCAATCTTCGGCACGGGAAAAGGGTCTTTCGGGCAGGCTCTGTTCAGATCGGTGAAATCGATGCAGACCCTCCACTTGCCGCTCTTCTTCTTCACTACCACGGTGTTCGCCAACCAATCCGGGAAGATGATCTCCCGAATCACCCCTGCCTCCTTCAATCTCTGAACTTCCACTTTTACTGCCTCGGAGTGCTCCCAGGCTGATCTCCTCGGCCTCTGCTTTTTAGGGGCGAATGAGGGGTCAACTCCAAGTCTATGCACGATGAATTCGGGATCCACCCCGGGCACCTCGTACGGGCTCCAAGCAAATACGTCCATATTCTGTACTAGGAGTAGCAACATCTCTACTTTTTCCCGGTCCTCCATGCTCTCCCTTATTTGGAAGTACTTGTCCGTGTCCGGTAACACCTTTACCCTAAGCATGTTCTCGGCGCGCGCGACCTCCTCTGGCGGGCCCTGTAATTGCTATAAAGGCGTCCCCGATGACGAACATTTGGGATCGGCCTGACCCTTCCGGTCGGTTTGCTCCTTCTTCCAATCGACCATGGCGATCAAACATTGCCTGGCCGCCTGCTGACTTCCTTGTATCACCGTGACACCATAATCAGTATGAAACTTGACCCTCATGTGCAGAGTGGACGGGACAGCCCCCATTGCATGTATCCATGGCCTCCCTAGAATCGCCGTGTAGGGGGAGTATGAGGTAACTACGAAGAAGCTTACCATCACCTCCTTGCCCCCCATGTTCACGGGCAGAGAGATTTGCCCCTCGGGCGCCACCATCTTCCCATCGAACCCAACCAGGGGAGTGTTGTACTTCGATAGGTCCTCATTCCTTAACCCGAGCGCCCTGAATAGGTCCGGGTACATAACATCCGCTCCGCTCCCCTGGTCTATCATTATCCTCTTCACAACAAAGCCGCCAACCCTTGCCGTGACTATCAGTGCGTCGTCGTGCGGCTGAATGGTTCCTTCTAAATCACTGTCGTCGAAAGAGATCGGCTCTCGGGTAGGTCTGATCTTCTTCGCGGGAGGCGGCACACCCGTACTCCCCTCTACCGATATCATCGCCAGCACCTCCTTCCCTCTTGCCGTCGAAATGCCCCTCGGGGCGACGTGGATAACATCAATTATCCCAAGAGGGGGCGGAAGGGGATTCCCCCTGTGTGGGGCGCCATGCCCTGTTCCTCTATCCCCGCCATCCATCACAAAATCCTTGAGGTGTCCTGCCTTAGCCAACTGCCCGAGATGGTCCCTTAACACTCGGCACTGCTCGGTAGTATGCCCCCGGTCTTTGTGGTAGGTGCAATATAGGTTCTGATTCCTCCTAGAGGGGTCGCCAGCCATCCGGTTCGGCCATCTGAAGTACGGCTCGTGCTTGATCTTATCCACGATTTTATGCACGGGCTCCTTGAACGTCACGTTCACCTCCCCTGCTGGTGCTACTGGCTCTTGAATCCTCAAATTTCCCCATGCCCTCTGTTGAAAACCACTCAGCCGAGGACGATCTGTCACCTGTGCTTTGCCTTTGCTCTGTATCTTATCATCTTCCAACCGCTTGTACTCCTCGATGCGCCTCATCAGCTGCCTCATGTCCTCGGGAGGCTTCTTAGTTAATGATTCTCTCAACCCCGAGTCGTTAGGCAATCCCATTCTGAAAGTGCTCGCTGCAATCTTCTCGTTCCCTCCGCCAATCTCGTTGTAGAGCTCCCAGTATCGGCTAGCGTAATCACGGAGGGTTTCCCCTGCCCTCATCTTCATAGACAGCAGCGCGTCCACCGGTTGCTGCTCCCGGCTGCACGTCACGAAACGGGAACCGAACTCCTGTATTAGCTCGGCGAAACTGTGAATGGAGCCCTTGCGCAACCCGTTGAACCACCTCAAGGTCGTGGGACCAAGGCTGGAGGGAAAAACCTTGCACATCAGAGCGTCATTGCGGGTATGCAAAGACATCATCTGGATATAGTGGCTGACGTGCTCTACGGGGTCCGTTTTCCCACCATACGAATTGAACGGCGGGCGCGTAAATCTGTCCGGCATCGGTGCTCGCTCAATATCTGCTGAGAATGGTGACCGGGCCGCCCTGCGCAATGCACGGCTCATAGCATCCATGGCCGCATTCCTCGGCCGTCCCTCTGGAGACTCCGAGCCCCGATTCCCGTATTCCCTCGACCGAGAGCGATTTCGCCGTCGGCGCGATTCTGCTGAATGGGAGCGGTCTCGGCGGCGACGGGACTCCCTCGAGTGCGAGCGCTCCCTGCGGTGGCGGGATCCTGATTGATTCGATCCCATCCCGCGTCTCTCTTCCTCGGCGTCTGGCCTTTTCTCTCGGTCGTCTCTACTGGCTCGGCGGCGCTCGTTTCGTGCTTCCAACTCCAAGTCTTGTACTAACCTCCGCAGCCGCTCAAGCTCTTCATCCCTGACGTCGGGCTGCCTATGCCGGGAAGCATGGGATACCGTTCTCCCCGTTTGATACGACCCTTCTCCAAGGCCGAACCGCTCTTCCAGTTGCTCGTAAAACGGATCCTCGCGTCTCTTCTGCCTCTGTTCCCGTCAGGTGGAGCCCCTGGAAGACCCTGCCGAGCCACTCTCGGCGTTACCTCCAGACATCTTTCCTGTATACGAGTCTCAGCGGAACCACTGCTTAGTAGGATTTCCCACAGACGGCGCCAATTGTGCGCACCCAAAACTGAAACCCGTTGGGCTGGGCCTCACTTGGGCTCACAACTTACTTGTATAGTGGGTTTGGATTTCCTACACTGGGTCGTTTTAAGCACCAAGGCTCAACCGAATCACTTTCCTCTCCTTGGGGGTCTGAACCACTTCCTTACTCTGTTTTCTCTCTGTTTACACTCGTCCTTCCCTCAAATCTCCAACCCTTATCTTCTCAAAACTTCTGGTATTTATAGCTCGCAGAATAGTGGAGAGGTCATAATTATTTGTCAGCAAGTGCACCCGGCGGTCCAGTATCATTGATCGTAAGTGGGTAGTTAGGTGGGCATGGGAAGCGGTGAGGGTGGCGTTGGAACTTGGTTCCTACCTCCACGATAGTTCTCGGCAGCGGTGCCTTTCCGAGGAGCAGCCGAGTAGGTACAGGGCGGGGTGTCCTACGAGCCCTATGTTAATCACTGCTCGGGAAGGGGTTGACCGAGAAACGACGAAAAGGCGAAGCTTGGGCCTGCAGCATGCGTGGCTTGGGGGTGGGCCGTTAGGTAGAGGGAGACCGGCCTCATGGGCCATATACCCAGGCCAGGGCCCAAGGCCCACTACGGGCCATGGTGCGGGGGCCGTACAACATAGTTTAACAAAAATAACATAGTTCAACAAAAATATAATATCCTTGGAACTCGCCAAATGCTAAGTATCAATATTGAAAGAATTTGAGCAAATAGTAGACTAATCCTGACTATGACTACGATTATCATCCATAGAGAGAGAGAGAAATAACCAGTTTAAGACTTTGAGTTTGAGAATTGGGCATGAGACTATAAGATAGTAGAGTGAGTAGTATGGCTGAAAAAAAAAATAGACATTTATAAGAAGGTTTAGAGATTTAGGGTTTGTAGGGTTTAGAGATCTAGGATTTGTAAAGTTTCAATTTTCAATTATATCCCTTATAAGTTTTTGTAATTACTCAATTTTTTTTTTTAAATTTAAAATATATGTTAGATATAAAAGGTATTTGACAAATCTAAAATAAAATGAATATTTATTTGTTATACGAGTTAAACTGGTTGTGTTAAGTGGGTCATTTTAGGTTGACACAAATAAATTGGCGTGTCAAATGTGTCTATTGCGGGTTATACGGGTTGACCCGCTTATGACAAGTTTCTTATCGTATCGCTTTCGGGTCGACCCGTTTATGACCCAAACCCATTAAGGCACAACCCTAACCCGCAAAAACCTGTGTCGGGTTCGTGTCGTGTTCGCGGGTTGGATTGAACATTGACACTCCTAGTAGTAGCCTAATAGGAGCTATTTTAGGAAAAGACTAAAACAATGGCAGAAGATCATTCGTTTCTGGCCATATTAGAATTTATTTGAAATCTTTCTACTCTTACTCTAAAGAGGATATCCATACTAACCTTACTTGCAAATGAAAGTAGTGAGATATATTGTATCAAATTTAATTCAACATTTGTCAACCCATCAATGTGAAATTGCGATCACAGTGGGACAATGACTATAACGGGAGTGTTGAGATGTTTTCTTATGACGTGGCAAACCAACAAATGATCCTCGTCATCACGTTTTCCAAACAATTCCTTGTAGCTATCCAATTCAAAACTCATAGATTGCTCTATTTTTAGGACTTGGTTTAGGTCGAGGGCATCTATTGCACTGGACCCGGTCAGATGGTGGCATGTGTCTAAAAGTGGATACATGTCATCATTTCAACAGGTCCAGTACTACTAGACATTGGACCTAAGCCTAACCCCTACTTTTTATTACTGTAGGGATGATGAAAACCTACACTACACCAAAATAAGTCTACTACGTCAAGTGTTAATACAACAAAATTAGTATAGTGATATTAGAGACAATATTACTTTTACAAGTTAAAATTTGTTGCAATAGTAACTTAAAAGTGGTAAATTATTGCAATAATTATAATTTATTATTATTGGTTGCAATGGAATCTTTAATACCTTATTGTATTGGGAAAATTTGTTGCAATAACTTAAAATAAAGAAATCATTGCAATAACTTAATATCAATTATTTTTGTAACATATTACAATGCAATTTCAAAGTGATAGCTTTTTGCAATGAATATGTCATTGTAATGACTTGATATCAATTATTTTACAATCTATTGCAATGACAAACATGAAGCTGCAACAAAGATATCATTGCAATAATTTGATATCAATTATTTAACAATCCATTGTAATGACAAACATTTAATAATTATCTATTATACCAATTTTTTTTATTTTTTATAAGTAATAAATCATAGGTGGTTTGTTGTTATTGGTTTGTTGTTAATACAAATCATGATAATAAAATTGCGTAAAGAAATTGGCCAACGACAGCAACACGCCTCCTTTTGGATTAGTCTAGAAAAAAAATGGAAAATACTCAGAAAATTAAAAACAAAGATAAAAAAATACCCATATAATCTCAAATATTTATACCAAAGCTCTACAAATTCAAAGTGTGCAACACCGAAATCCTAGAACGCTTTTAGAAAATTATACTGAATATATCATTGCAATAAATTATCTATTATAATAAGATTCATGAAGTAATAGTCTATTATTGCAAGATATTCAAAGCAGTAAATATTTATTGCAATAACATATATATCATTGTATCAAAATTGTCATTAAAATATTTAGAGTTTAGGGCAATGAAATTTTTTGTTGCACAAATTTATAATCTCAAATTTTATTGCAATACCTCGTATAAACTATTGCAATGATTTTTTATTATTATTATAATAAAGATTTTTTTTCTTGTAGTGCTAGTGCTGAAGGTGGTCCAGTCCTTGACCCCCGTCTAGATGACAATGTTTCAGGATCCAATTTGTTTGAGTTCCCAGGGCCATTTAATTGTAACCTGAATAGACCTGAAGGAAAAGCTTCTTAAGATCATTGATGTGAGCATGGTTGAATTCCAGAAAGCTGCTCCACCAATTTTTATGAATAGCTTTAACAATAAGCTTGGTTTTGCTGCAAGAGTTAAGTTGGGCAATCACAAGTATAAGTTCTCGTGGGTGGAATGGCAGCTATAAGAGATCAAGTCTCTAGAATGGAGCTTTATACACATACGCTTAGATTACTACATGATGATTCAAGAGGTGCAACACCTTAAATGAAATGTGTAGAATGAGTGAATAATTAGGTGCTCCGATATGATTCTCAAATAAAGGAAAAAAAAAGAAGGTGTTATGTTATGAATGATTACTTGATTAATTCCTTGTTTAACAATGCTTGATATGGATTGGAATTTTTTGCTTTAATCTTATTTGACTTGGCACTCTAAAATAATTGATATCAATTTATTGCAATGATATCTTTGTTGTAGCTTCGCGTTTGTCATTGCAATAGATTGTAAAATAATTGATGTCAAGTTATTACATTGACATATTTATTGCAATAAGCTATCACTTTAAAATTTTCGTTGTAATAAATTTCAAAAATAATTGATATTAAGTTATTGCAATGATTTGTTTATTTTAAATTATTGCAACAAATTTTCCTAATGTAGTAAGGTATTAAAGACTCTATTGCAACAAATAATAATAAATTATTGCAATAATTTACCACTTTTAAGTTACTATTGCAACAACTTTTAACTTGTAGGTGCAATATTGTTTTAGGACAATGTTAGTCGAACAACATGAAAGGAGAGAAAGATCAGAGAGAAATCAATTTCCGGTTTCAATTTCTCCATGTAGAGGTATGAAAATATTTGGGTTTACGTCTAAATATTTTGCCAATCTGCTAATTAACTAGCTACTCGTTATCAACTCAATTTCTATTTCCTAAAGAAGGCCCTGAAAGCTTTGGCTATTAGTCCAATTTTATTGGCTTTCATGGACAGTGGTTCTTACCTGCTTACCTCACTCTCTATGACGGATCCCACTATAAAGAGAGCACCAGATTTGCAGTTTTTGTTCACAACTCGACCATGGATAACTGGATCTTTTTGTTTGATAAGGTTTTCACTGTCAAGGTATTTCTCCTTTTCCTTTTGCTTTATTATTATTATTTTTGTATATATTTCCTGTGTTATCTATCATATGATGATGAATAATTAGCACTCAATCTCCCATTAATTCTTTCATCAGAATCAAAATAACCAGAGGTTGAGTAAGCAAGCACGTGATGCTCAAGCACTTGCAAATGCTTTGCCCCCCGGCTTTAACCCTACCCAACCATACAGATCAAATTGCAAGCACCATCCGACGTTGATTTTGATGGAACTCTTCAAATGGACGATTACTATAAGGGATCTGAACTGGGGACTTACAAGTGGATCTTCTTTGACATCCTGGTTCCCGAAGGGTTCCTTGTGATTGGGGATTTTAGAACACGTCACATGATTTATTTCTACTTTTGTAGGGTGGGAAAAAACCTACTGCTGAAGGCTTTCTTTTGTTCAACGCCTAAAAGAGAAGAGCTTGCGAGGGAAACCAAATGAGTTCAGCTCAAGAGCATTCGTATAACACAAACTTGCCTCAACACCAAACTCATTATGTTCAGTGATGTGAACTTGGGTGCATTTCGGGATGTAGCTTCGAGTAATTTTCTGTATTGCCTTGACAATGGTCTTAGTTTTGCTACAATAGTTTGCATTGGCAATGTTGAGGTAGCTGGAGAGTACCGACCCAAAGCTTGCCAAACAAACATGCCAACTGATGTTGTCCAATTTTATAACGGATATTGTAGTATAGCTAAGGTTGTTGTCCCACCAAGAAAAGAAAAACAAGAACACGTTAAAAGCACCAATAATATATAGAAAAACATAATTGAAACTTAGGAAAAAGAAAGTTCGGTAAAATTCAATAATTAAAATCACTAGCGCGTTAGGTTTTGTCCACCAATATTGTTAAGCATCCACTACCAATCCAATTTAATACACAATCGGATAAGCAAACACATAAACTATCAGATTTGAAGATTTAGAAATAAGCTTTATTAATAGAACTCTCTTTGGTTGATTATATTCATCAACTATTCCAACAATTTAGTTTAGAAAATAATAACTTTGCTAGAAAAACTCAAGAAAATTGAATATCCTAGAGGCAATACTATTGCAAAAGTAATATCTAGCAAAATTACCACATTTACTAGAGAGATTATAAAACCTTATTCTAACAATAAGAAAATTCAAGAATAGACTTATGAAAGAATTAGAAATCAAATATCAATCTAATAAAACAATTATAAAAAGTGAACAATTGATTTTAATAATCAAAATGTGAAAAACATGCTTTGATTGAATAGTGGACAACTTACAACATTGGAGATTCACCCTTAACCCTAGCTTAGGTTCTTAAGCTTCCAGAGAGAATAAATCTCTCAAAAGTTGATGAAAAATAAGGTTTTCTAGCCACCAAAAACGTGGTTGCCCTTGTATCCCCTTAATATTTATAACATTCAAAACCCTAAAACACATGCTCCCCAAAAAGGAAAATATAAAATGTCAATTCCTGTTTTTCAACAGTGGGATGGGTCAACTTTCAGGTCGGTTTTGGCCTTGAATACGGAAAAATATGGAGTTTTGATAAACTACAAAGTTTTAGATTTTCAAGTTCTCTTTCCGTAGCCATAAGAATCAAGTCAATTCAATATTGGAATAAAAAGATATGGCCAAAATGCCAAAACTGGTCAGAATAGTTCCATGCCAGGATTTTTTCCATCTTTGGCTCAAACGAATATCTCTCTTTCTTTTTACGTTTCCACACATCTTTGACTTATTAAATTCTTCAAAAGCCACTTCTCAATTGATCTTCACCCTTGGATTCTCTTAGCTTTATGTCTGCATGCTTAGCTCATTAGTTTAAGTCTCCTACAAGAGAAAAATATACGCAATGAGTATATGTTAGAGAAAACTTGCAAACTCTCATATTTACGTGTAAGTGTGGGAATAAATACAAAATAGATGTGATAGTGCCTACCAAAACCAAGATAATATTGTATTTTTAAGCTATTATCACCGATTGAAAGGGATTTCTACATAGAGTGTAGCACACTCTTCGATCAGAATCCTGAGATTTTCCACATGGCAAAATAGTATTTTTCGTTCACCAAATGGTAGAGCAAAAGGCCCGTGTTTCAATTTCGACACAGTTGGTAGGAAATACTACTTCAAATTAGTGTTTTATTTACTATTATTTCATTTTGGGTTTCTGATTTTATTCTTTTTTTTTTTCATTGCCAGAGATGGATCAAGTGTGATGTAGTATGGTGTTGTGCTGGTTTGAAGTGCTGAAGTGAAGCGATGATGAGCTTATGGATGTCTAAAGTTGTAAAATACTTTATCTAGTAAGTAACGTTTTATGTTGGTATGTACTTCCTGAACTACTTCAATTAGTCACTCTGGTGTGCTTATTTAGTTTAACTTTTTATTATGGTGTGTACTTAAGATCCACTTTAAGTGCTTGGTTAATTTGCTGATGATCTTAACTATTATCACTCCACAACCGGGAGCAATCCAGCATAAGCAGAGGCCCTCCGTGTCCTCTCTCCTCGGGTATTTCCTTTCACCCCATGCTTTCGGGTAGGCGCAGTAGGAGGAGGCTAAACATTTGGGGCTCGCTTGGGAGGAGGGAATGGAATGGAAAGGAATGAAAATAATCATTTTAGAATATTCTTCCATTCCCTTGTTTGAGAGTTTTAATAGAGGGAATAGAAAGTATATTCCCTTATTTGGGAGTTTAAGTGGGAGGGAATGGAATGAGTAGGAGGGAACACTCATTCCTCTCTATTCCCTTAAAACCTCAAATTTTCATTCCCTCCGAAATTAGGAGGAATGGGAGGGAATGAAATTAGATTTAATGATATTTTTACTAAAACTCCCAAAATACCCCTATATATTCAACTCTTTATTTTAAAATAGGGGTTTAATAGTAATACTGTCATAAAATGATTCCATTCCATTCCCTCTATACTGCTCCCAAACAAGATTACTTACATTCCATTCATTTTCATTCTTTTATTTTAAAACATCCAATCAAGTTTACTTAATTCCATTCCATTCCATTCTTTTCCCTTACTTAAATACATTCCATTCCATTTCATTCTTTTCCATTCCCTTATGATCATTTCATTCCATTCCATTCTCTTCCCTTATGAACTCCCAAGCGAAGCCTTGGAGTTGGGGTTTGGACTTGGGCAGTATGGGGTCTACCCAACACCTCGACAAGGGATACATTTCACCTTTGGTACGACATATCTAGAGGGATGCCTTCGATGGGATCTGTTTCCTCGGCGATAAGATCCTCAGATGGAATACTTTTTGACTCCCTTCTCCTCCTTTTAAACGGTTAGGCGGCAGGAATGGCTACCGTAACACCGAGGTCGTCTGGGGTAAATGGTGGAGGTGAATAGCTTTGCTGGCCCGATGAAGTGATGTGCTCAATCCGAACTGGGAAAAGAACGTACCCTTTAATGTGGATGTCGATAAAAGGTAGCTGAGGATCTTCAGCCTTGATCACCTTTAGAGCGTTTTGGAAGCTCTAGTACATGAGGGTGTATCTGAGAATAAGATGTGCCGCCCGCATTTAGATTGAAGACCGAATGTTGAGATCAGTGGAGTTAATCAGCTATCTAGTCTTCTTGAAGGAAAAATTAGTTGCAAAATGAAACGGTAGAATTAGCAAAACAAGCCTAGTATTAGGCCAAGACATTGGATGTTAAAAAATACACTCCTAAACTCCTACCGACCTGCTCTACCCCAAGATATCGGGCAAGGCAACTCGTTGGGATTCCTATTCTTCGTGATCACAAGAAAGTCTCCCTTTGTCTCCTTGTCATAACCTGCGAGGCATGAGATCAACCTCACCTCCCCATGCTTGCTTTTAAGATAGAAACCTGAGGTTTTAGAGCTATCTTGTTAGTTATATACAAAGTTGATATCATGCTTGATGAGATTGAGCTCAAGCCTCCTAATGAGCTCAAATACACTACTAATTACTCTAAAAAATTTTGGGGTACACTCAGTAGCGGAGCCAAGATTTTAGTCTAAGGGGCAAGATTAAAAGACAATATTAAAAGAAAAAATAATTTAAATATATTAATCCATAACAGTAACAAAATAAATTTTAAATAAACAATTGTAATTACAAGTATATGTTTCATATTGTTAAAAGAAAGAAACAAAAATAACCAATTCATAATTACTAACAGTTGAAAGAAGAGATTAATGTAAATACATAAAGTTCGGACATCTAATTTGATTCCTTAAAACAAATTTAGAAAATAAATTCATCTAAAAGTTTATTTATTTATTTATGACAAATAAAATTTGAACGGTTTTAGACCCCTTAAACCAACCGGATTAACCTAGTTAATTAGCCAAGTGATTAACTTAGTCAATTTATGCAATTATAGGTTATCACAATCACACAATCATATCAAGAATATAAAGTAGCGGAAATATAAATAACACAATGATATGATCACCCAGGAAACCACACGATAAAAACCTGGGGAGGATTTGACCTAGCTATCCTCAAGGTAAACTGAATCCACCATGCGAAAGGATCGAAGTTCATACAAAAGGACTTACAAGCTCCCTGCTTGACTTCCTAATGCTACCCACCAGTAGAACTTACTGACACGACCACGTGCAAGCTCCGAATCCACGGACTCCTTCTTTCTTGGATTCTCCAATCAGCTACAAGCATCCACGCTTGTTATTCTTTAAGCTCCAATAGCAGCAACCGAGTTGATCATCAAGATGTTGATACAATCTCTACCTTGAAAACCCTAAGCTTTGTGTAAAAGAAAGCTCCTCTAGATCTCACAAGAGATTTACACAAAACAGAAAAGTATGAGCAACAATACAACAGGGGCGACTCTAAAAACGTGGCTAGGGTTTTTCTTTATATACCTAGGGCAAAAACAGAAAACCCAAAACGTTTAATGAGTTAGGGCTGAGTTGGAAAATTTTGCAGAAAAGCATTCTGGCCGAGATTCGATCGATTAAGTCTTTCTTTCGATCGATCGAGCCAGGCCGAAATGCACCAATGCATCTGCAGCCTCTCGATTCCAACTTTACATGAAAGCCACAACTTTGAGCAAGCCTAAACAAGACTAAACAACCTGTTTTGATCATGGTTTGCCAACAATACAAATTAGAGTTCTAAATACATAAATTCCTAAATCTTTAGAACCTAACAAAATTATTTAAGAGTATAGCAAATACTTGTTAAGTTGTATATATGTCTTATTGTCTGATTTCTTCTTAAAATATGTAAAATTCAACATTTATTTCTCTATCCTTCTAAGTATTTAGAATTTAAGTTTATAACAAAAATTCAAAATTTGAAACTGTAAAATAAACATGTTGAAACATGGTACAAAATAAAAACTAAGAAAAAAAAATGATATGAGGGTTAGCACTTAGGCATGTTAGGGGAGCTTTATCCCTTATTTTTGGTTTGTTTCTTTAAGGTGGGAGAGGGGCTGCTTTTTTTTTTTAAATATTTTTTTACTAGAGAGGTCAAAGTGTCAAAATATTTAAGAACGTATCACCAATATAGTAACTATAAGGGGAACCTCACGAGGTCTCTCTTTGGAGGAAGAAGCTGAACTGGCCAAGAGCAACAAAAAAGTTAAAGATATTCATCATGCAAACTTTATGGAAGACAACGCTAATAGAGAGAAGGAGCTTTCGTGGGGAAAGGGCCATGCGAATCATCAGTTATCTTTTAAAGATAAACTCGTGGGTGAGCTCCCAGGTGCATATCGATGAGATTTTGATCTTATGGACCAGATGGAAGCGTTCCCCGAGGTTGAACGTGACACCTCTGGACTTAGGAAGGGACTTGCTGCAGTGAGTATATCTGATGAGTTGAAGCAAAAAATCAAGGCCCCATGGGCAAGAGCATTGATTGTTAAGGTTTATGGGAGAATGGTGGGATTTAATTTCTTACAACAAAAACTCTCTGCTTTATGGAAACCGAAGGGAAGACTTGACTGCGTGGATCTCAGTAAGGATTTCTATCTAGTCAAATTTTCGGCAATGGACAACTATGATTTAGTACTAGATAAAGATCCCTGGTTCATTGGAGAGCATTTCCTTTCTATAAGGCCTTGGGTTCCAAACTTCAGACCATGCTCTGCCGATGTATCATCTATTGCAATTTGGGTAAGACTTAATGAACTTCCTATTGAATACTACCAAGTGGAAGCATTGAAGGAGATTGGCAACACCATTGGGAAGGTCCTAGGGATTGACACTTATACTGCCTTAGAAGCAAGGGGTCGTTATGCCCGAATATGTGTGCAGATAGATGTGGAGAAGCAGCTGATCACTGCGCTACTTATCGGGAATTTCAAACAGGCCGTTATTTACGAAGGAATTCAGAAGTTATGTTTTTCCTGTGGTCAGATTGGACACTGGAAGGAGGACTGCCCTCACATTATCATACCAGTCCCACCGGCTAGGGAGGAAGATGAGGGAGTGGATAAGACTCAGGGAAGCCCATGCGATAGGCATGATGTTGAGTCAGCTAAGGATCAGCAATCAGGTGCTAGTACTGTACCTACGAACAGGCTTGATGCTGAGTCAACAGAGGACAAAACCTACGAACCCTGGATGGTTGTGACACGCAAAAGAAATGGATTCAAATCCAGCAGGTACAACAGCACTACTAGCATAAGTCGTTATCTTGAGGAAGGACAGAGACCCACTGCGCCACCTTTCATAAAAATGACACCAGTAAGGAGCGTCTGAATGATAGTAATAGGAAGTATGACATGGCTCAGACTAGTAGTTGGCCTCAATGGGTCAAGTTTGATGATAAAAGGAATCCAATTATCCTCAATCCAAACCAACAAGAAGCGAGCCCAACTGTCATGGGCCTTAATCCCGTGGCCTTTAACGCTTCTAGCTTCAGCCTAAAATCATTAAGTCCGAAGCAAGCTCCTAAGGGTAAAAAGGTCCTTTCCAAAGGTAGGGCAGCCTCCAATACATCTAAGTTTGCCGCAAAGTCTATTCAACACACTTCAGCTGCTTTTACTCCAACTACCCATAGTGCTTCATTGTCTTCCATGGGTGCCGAGATGGATAATCACTTTGGTGGGTCTTGTAGTGGAAGTTTTAAAAGTGGTGAGGGTAGTGGTAAGGATGAATTAGTAGCTGTTATGGAGGTAGTCCAGTTTAGTGCCCAACGAGTCCATCTTGGTGGGTCTCACCGGTCCGACGAGGAAATTGAGTCCGACACTTTGGGGGCGAGCTTGAAATTTTTAATTGAAAAGGGCGAAGGTGAGTTGAACAAATTGGGAAGTACGGGTCTTAATTCCACCATCCCTAATGTGATGCATCATGACTCCATGGAAGAGGTAGTGGGAGAGAAGTATGCTACTATTTCAGAAAATTCAAATGCCAGGGAGGGATATGGTAAGAAAGTGATGGAGGAAGATAAGATGAAGTTTGATGGTCGAGGTGAACATACCTCTGCTTGCTGATATGTGATGGTTCTAATCCACATTGTTGCCATGAATATTATCATATGGAATAGTAGGGGTTCTCTGAAACCCAATTTTCAGAAATATGTTACTGTTCTGGCTCATAACCACGATCCTGCAATGCTGGTGGTAATGGAAACAAAAATAGGTGGTGACCAAGCGAAAGCAATTACCGATAGATTGCCTTTTGATAGGGCAATTCATTCTGATACTATTGGCTATGCTGGGGGTTTATGGTTGCTGTGGAATTCAGATAGAGTGGAGGGGTCATTGGTTTTGAAGACTGAGCAGGAAATTCATGTCACAGTTAAGGTATGTGCTTCTGACTTTTCTTGGATTTTTTCTGCGGTGTATGTGAGTCCTAGGTTTGAGGAAAGGTCAATCATGTGGGAAAATTTGTATGCTTTAGCTGAGCTTCATAGTATGGCCTGGGTTATTGTGGAGATTTTAATGAACCTTTGGTGGGGCATGATAAGTTTGGTGGCAGAGCTGTTAGTATAAGTAGATCATTGCAATTCAAAGAGTGTATTGATAAATGCAACATGGTTGATTTGGGGTTTTCGAGGCCGAGGTTCACCTGGACTAATGGAAGAGAACTATCTACGCTAATTCAAGAGAGAATTGATAGGTTTTTTGTAAACCCGGATTGGTATTCTAACTTTCCGGAGGCAAAAGTTTTCATCTCACCCGTCGCCATTCTGATCACTGCCCTGTGTTGCTGAAGACTACACCTCAGAATCAGCTTCAACTTCCTAGACCTTTCAGGTTCCAAAGTTGTTGGTTGTCTAATCTATCTTTCCTGAAGTGGTTTCTTTTGCTTGGAATTAGGCTCATTCCCTTCAGGAGGCCACAAAGAATTTTGTTACTGATGTGAAGCGGTGGAATAAGGACCACTTTGGCAATGTTTTCAGTAAGAATAGGAGGATTATGGCTTGGCTCAATGGCATTCAAAAGGCTATTTCTTCAAGACCTTCAACTAATCTGTTGGGGTTAGAGAAGCAACTTCAAAGAGAGCTAGAATTTATTTTAGACTAGGAAATGGACATTTGGGCTCTAAAGTCTAGAGTGAATTGGATGGTTCAAGGAGATAGGAATACCTCCTTCTATCATTTGTTCACTTTGGTCAGAAGAAGCAAGAACCAGATTTCGGCCATCAAGAACAATGTAGGGGAGTGGCTGTATGATGAAAGAGATGTGATGGAGCATATTAGAGGGGGTTTTGAGGGCCTTTTCTGCTTTTCTCTAACCGTATCAGGGAGGAATCCCTTGCTTTTGACTTAGGGGCAGGCCTACCTTCGGAGGATGATTGTGAATCCCTTTGTGTTAAGGTCATGGAGGAGGAAATAAAATATGCACTTTGGTTGATGAAGCCGTTTAAAGCGTCTGGTCTTGATGGGATGCATGCAGGTTTTTATCATCGCTTTTGGATGGTAGTTGGGAAATCTCTGGTTGAGGAAATTAAAGGAATTTTCTCTAGGAAAAAAATCCCAGATTATCTCAATAAAACCCTTATTGCCCTTATTCCTAAAATCCAAGGCCCTGAAACTTTGGGCAATTACCGTCCCATTGGTCTGTGTAACACTGTTTATAAAGTCATCACAAAGGTGTTAGTGGCTCAGATTAGACCTTTCTTGGATAAGCTTGTCTCCCCTCTTCAAATTGCGTTTGTTCCAGGGAGAAAGGGTATTGATAATGCGATTATAGTCCAGGAGATTGTTCACTCCATTAGCAAAGCCAAAGGTAAAAAGGGTTTCATGGCTATAAAGATAGACCTCGAAAAAGCGTATGACAAGCTAGAGTGGGGATTCATTAGGGAGAGGTTTCTTGGTTTCAAGTTCCCTATGGACTTGGTGGAGATCATCATGAGCTGTATTTCCATAGTCTCAACCTTTATATTATTTAATGGGGGTATGTTGGAGCCTATTAACCCTTTTAGAGGTATCAGACAAGGAGATCCTCTATCTCCTTACATATTCATTTTGTGCATGGAGTTTTTGGGTCAACTTATCGAGGGGAAATGCAGCGAGAATGTGGAACCTAGTTAAAGAATCTAGGAGTGGACCGAGTTTCTCTCATCTTTTCTTCGCAGATGACTTGGTGCTGTTTGTTAAAGCCAATCAAGCTAATTGCATTGCCATCTGTGAGGTGCTTGATACCTTTTGTGAAAAATCTGGGCAGACTATTAGTGAGTCCAAGTCAAGGGTGTTTTTTTCACCAAATGTTGATATGGAGAGTAGGGAGGAGATGTGTGCCCTTCTTGGGTTCAGAGCAACCTCTTCCATTGGAAAATATTTGGGTATTCCTATTATTTAGCAGGGGCAGTCGAATCAAGATTTTAATTTTATATTGGATAGAATGAAACAAAAGCTTTCAGGGTGGAAGGCAAACCTTTTGTCTATGGCGGGCAGAACAGTTCTTATCCAATCTTCATTGTCTACTATCCCCAATTATTCCATGCAGTGTGTTTATCTCCCAAGTAAAGTGTTAGAAGGCATAGACAAGATTAGTAAGAATTTTTTGTGGGGCTCAATAGAGGCCCTCTAAAAAGATGCATTGGGTGGGTTGGTAAAAGGTGACAAGGCCTAGGAAGGTGGGTGGTTTGGGATTACAATCTGCAAGGGGAAGGAATACCTCTTTGTTGGCAAAACTCAATTGAAGGTTCCATTCAGAAAAAGAAACCTTATGGGCCAGAGTTCTTAGGAAAAAATACTGCAATCGTCGAAGAACAAGCTCGGTCAACAGCGACAAACTCCCTTGTTCCCGAGTTTGGAAAGGTATGAGGAAAGGACAGGAGGTTTTTAATGCCGGAACAAAATGGGTCATTGGGAGTGACAACAATCTTAGGTTCTGGACGGATAATTGGTCTTCATAAGGTCCTATCAGAGGTTTAGTGTAGGGTCCTTTGAACAGGGAGGAAGGTAATTTGAAAGTGAAGGAAGTGATATCGGCAAATGGGTGGAATTGGTTGAAACTTTCCTTTGATCTTCCTCTGAATATAAAGCTGGGAATTCAGGCTACTCGTTATGCCATTGCTGCTAGGAGTGAAGATAGAATGTTGTGGGTAGCAAATAACCATGGGAATTTTGATCTGAAAAGCGCGTATAGTTTGGCAACTTCGGGGAATGTCAACCATGAGTTTAGGGGGCATTGGATATGGAAAATAAAAATCCTCCTAACAATTCAATTCTTTGTTTGGAAATGTTTTCATAATAGTATTGGTGTTAAAGACTGCTTAGCATCAAGAGGAATCAGTTCTGACCCTTCTTGTCCTCGGTGTCATGACAAATCGGAAACTATCATTCACTTACTTCGAGATTGCGAAGGCATCAAGGACCTTTGGAAGCAGCTTGGTATCTCTAAGGCAGATGGGAATTTTTTCACATGTGATCTTTATACTTGGCTGACCGTGAATGCAAGGAATGATCAATGTTTCTGCCCCAGCAAACCTCCTTGGTACATAATCTTTCTTTTTATCATCTGGATGATATGGAAACAAAGGAACAAAGTAATTTTCCAAAATAGCAACCCCAACCCAAATTTGGTAGACCATATAATTAGTCAAGCCAATGACTTCTTCTGTTGTGCCGTGGATTGGAAGAAAGCCAGCAGTTTTGTAATGAAGAATATTAGATGGGAGAGGCCTAAAAGTGATTAGAGAAAGCTAAACACGGATGGGTCCTCCCTAGGCAACCCAGGTTTAGCGGGTGGAGGAGGTGTGATCAGAGACGAATCCGGTAATTAGGAGATAGGCTTTTCATGAAGGATTGGTGTGACTTCGAGCTTTGAAGCGGAGTTGTGGGCGTTAAGGGATGGCCTTACCATCTGTGTGAACAAAAATTTCCAAGCCCTTGAAGTTGAACTGGATGCAAAAGCAATAATAGATGTTCTTCAAAATCCCACTCAAATAAATCCCATCATTTTTCCCCTCTTGGATGACTGTATGCAGCTGGCAACTCAAATTCCGCAGATTCGGTTCAACCATTGTTACCGAGAAGCTAATAGATGCGCTGACTCGCTCGCAAAAAAGGGTGTGAAACAAGTTGAAGTTTTTTGCATTTTTGAGTTTCCCCCTGTGGACTTACTCCTTGTTTTCAACCATGACATGTCTGGGTTATTTATAAGTAGGTGCTATCCTACTGGCCCTTTGCTGGTGTAGTTTGCTTTATTTTTATCCCCTTTACCAAAAAAAAAAAAAAAAAAAACTATAAGGCATTTTTTTACAGAGTCAGGGGGGACAAGTGCCCCCCCTTCCCCCCGCCCCATGTTGGCTCAGCCCCTAGGTACACTGGTCGGGAAATATGCCAAAATGTCTCAAAAAGTTAGTAAGAAGCTTATACATTGGGATTATAACCCCCCCCCCCCCCCCCTCTCTCTATGAATGCAAATAAAAGAATGATCACATTCTCTATTCCTCTCCTAAATCTACATAGTCATCAGGACAATAACTCACCTCAATGTTATCAAGGATCCCATAGTTGGCCCTAAATACAGCTAACCTCTCAAGGGGATCAACTAAAAATCTAAATCTACCCATTCTACTACCGAAAGTGAAGAAAAACAAGAGCAAACTGGAAGATTGGAAAAATTGGAGAGGAAATTTACCTAGGCAAAGAAAAACACAGGCTGGGCACCTCGGGAATGATAAGCTATCTCAATGGTTAAGCTCTCTCTCATAAACGAGTAGAAGGAATGAAGAAATGGGAACCCAAAAACTAGCCTAGGTTCCCTCTTTATATAGGATTAAGACAAGTGGGAAAAGAGGCCATGGCTCTTGGGTTCCCGCACCTTTCCAAAGCCTTAGAGCGCCATCTGGTTGTCCATCTGGACATGAGTAGCATATCAGAGATAGGGGCGAAGGGTTGTGTAAGGAGAATTTAATGTAAAACTACGCCGCGTCCTAATAATGGCAATTAATGATGATACCACTACCACTCCTTGAGCACAATCCCCACTTCATCATAAATGAAGAAGAGATTATGGGGGCTATTATTGGGGGGGGGGGGGGGGGGGGGGAGGGGGTTGGAACACAGTTGCCCTATGGACTTTGGGCCGAAAAGGAAAGGATGAGGAGACATTCTCGAAATAAGACCTCAGCCTAGGTCCCAACTAAGAAAAGCCCAAACCCAAGAAAAGAGCTCATTTGAACCAACTACTGAGGAAATCCAAGAAATTGGTGTACTCTGAGATATGATGACCAGACCAAGAAGAGATCAACAGATTCAACGAAGATGTGACTTCAGTCCCCTTTGCTCGAGGAACGCAAAGAAGACGACACAAAGCCCAATGTAATAGTTACCTCTGCATTAATTATATATTCATACCTAATGTCAGCCTTATTAAATGCTGAATGACTAGCCTGAACAATGAAGACACTCCAAAATTCTGCCTTCATGATCAAGAAATGGCAGGAGGGGAGTCTGATGGAACAAGTATCTCCATAAATCCAGCTATGAGATGCAGAACTAGAGAGGGAGAAGGGGGGGGGGATAAAAGGAGGGAGCCAACAAGATGGGGGATCCAAAAAATTTGCAAAGAATAACAAGAGAGAGAAAATAGTGAAAGCAAGAGCTTGTATTTTCTATTAGATTCTTTATTTGTACCTCGGGAAACTGGTTTTTATTAAAAAAAAAAAAAGTATCTATTTTTACTTTATTTGCCTTTGATTATCTATCTAATCTTCCCATTGTGGAATTATATCCCTTTTTATTATAAATTATTTGTGTTGATCAGGAACTCAAGTACTGTTCTCATAGTTTTGTGTTTTTGACCCTCACATATACTTATATTTATCGCTTCTATATTGAAAATTCACACATAAAGTATCAAAAAAATGATTCAGAATGCCATTTCCCCTTTTTGGCTTAGTAAAAATGTACTTACAGTTCATCTTATAAACAATCAAGATTATGTATCACTCAATAACTTTGAGTTCACCTGGAAAGGAGAAAACAATATTACCAAATCTTAACTCCAAAAAAAAAATTGTCACTAATATTGTGTGCTTTAAATATGTGCTAAAAAATAGGTTTATTATTTTGTTTAATGAACCAACCCTTCTATACTTTCAAAACTATTGTCAGGGCCACTTTTAATCCAAATTTGAGCGGCAGTGTGTTCATCTTGCGATTCAACTCTTGGACCTCAGACATTTATATTTCCTCTAGCACCAATGTAACTATATCCCGTTGTAATAAGATATGTAGTTTGGTTCACAAGCATCACCAAACAAATCAGCATAATTTAAAATAGGATAAATTTCAACATGGAATTTTTATTAACTAGTTGCAAGATTTCCATTATTTAAAATAAAAATTTCAAAAAAAATTATAAATATTTTGATTAAAAATCACGAAATCTTTTAGAACAAACTTGCATATTGAATGCTTTCTCTTTTTTTTTTTTTATTTTTGGAGCAGCCTAAGACTAGACACGGTGACAAAACCTTTTTGGGCAATCGGGAAGACATCTTTACAAGATACTACATATTTTCCCCCAAAAAATATCTTCCATAGAAAATCTTTATAAAAATTCAAAATCATTCACTGATCAGTAAATACGTTTGCATATGTGTTTAAATTTATATACACACATATTATTAGTCAAAATCAAGTTACACCTAGTTTAAATCTTTGTTAATATTATAATACTCAATAGCTTTTAGGATACGTTTGATACACTATAATATGCTTTGTAATGTTATAGTTATTCCTTAGGAATAACAATCCTGTTATTTGGTTGTGTTTTTATTACAAGTAATAGTCATTTCTTGGGAATAACAATTTTTTTTAAAATGAAGAATAACTATTCTTTAACCTGCATAATAAATACAAAAATAAAAATTCCTAAAAGGCCCCCAACACCAATCTCTCTCTCTCTCTCATGAATCTGTAGGGACCGGTTTCGAGCGCTCTCCGCAGATTGAGAGAGTGGACCCAAGCCTAGCTAACCCTCCAATGAATTTATAGAGTATGGGTTCAAGAGCTAGGCCCTAGTAAGGAATGCAGCGGCCATGCATGGTTGTACGTGAATGCTAATAACTTAAATGTGGGTTGGAATGCACAGTAAGGCTCCTCGGACGGGTCTTATAGAGCTTGAAGTTCTTATTATCTCTTTTCAGAAAGGTTACAAGGTTGGAGAGAATATAAACTGCTATAGTATTTCTTTCCTCCCGTTTTCCGTCCGTCCCCCTCTCAAGAGGGACTTCTTACATTATATACTTCTCTCTCAGTTGATCCTAGCCTTACATTTGTTGATCAACCCGGCTTCCACTTGAGAGCCTGTCCCATCAGCCGCATTCCCATCCCTCCTGTGGGTTGCAGCGCCCAAGATGGCACTGTTCAGAGGTCCTATCCTCATTAATGCGGCCAGGGCGTTAGTTGAGGGCATTTAATGTGGAGGTGACAGTTCACCTGGGACTTGCTCCTCCACCATGCTTCCATGTCCGGTGCTTGGTACTTGCTATTTGCTCCTTGGATGCTCAGGGAGATTCCCCTTAAGGGTATGCCGTTTGCTCTCTTTCTGATCTCGGTCGCCCGAGGATGGTTAGCAATGCTCCTTGGGCCCTGGGCTCTACACTTTCGTCCTCGGACCATGGACGCGTCCTCGGCGTGGGCCTCTGGGCCTAGTCTGAAGTGGGCCGGGGTTGCTTGACTTATTCTGGCCCCACAATAGCCCCTCAAAATCTTGTTGTCCGCATCCTCGGGCGGAAAGGAGGATTTTGATACCCTCGGACCTGCTCCGTGCCCAATCGAGTCTTGTCCCTCGTCAGCGTTGGGGCCTTTTCACCTGCCCAAGGTGCGTTACTGGCGCTTCGGTGCGCGTAACGTGTCCTGCATTAAATTCGGGCGGCTTTATGCTCCCCACGTTCATCGGGCAGATGACAATCTAACGGTGGGGATGCATCTAGCATTTATGGGCGGGAAAACTCGCGCGGCTCTTCCATCTAGGGTATAAATACCCATTCGAACCGCTTTCTCCTTTTTCATTCACAATCAAGAGCTCTTGCGCCTCCATTCAGAGTCCAGCCAAATTTTCACCTACATCTCCAGCATAAAAAGCCAGTCCGAAGAGCTCCTCCTCATTTCTGTAAGTCGCTCTATCCCTCTCTGAGCTTTTTTCCTCTCTACTCCTCCTTCTCTTAGGCGTCATTTGGGATGGATAGACTTAAGAAGTACGTCTTTACTGAAGATACCGGCCAACGTGGGCTTAAGGTATTGTGAGGAGGGGGAGTGGCACCTCCGGAGGCAGGTGGGCGAGGTGGTGATTCCCATCATTGCCTTCCTTGAAGGGGGGCCGGTGATGAGGGGTTACCTTACATACTTTCGGTTAACCCCCACCCAATACGCCTCCAACATGTTCAGAATTCTGGGCAGTGTGGATGCCCTTAATGAGAAGATGGGTCTAAGGCTGACCTATCATGATGTGAACTATTGTTATAATCTTCAACATCTGAAGAACAAGTCCTACTACATGAGGACGAGGGACGACAGGGTCCGGCTTATCCAGTGCCTCCCCGAGTCCAACAAGGGGATGAACGAGGATTTTCTCATCGTGTCTGGAGCGTGGCACGATGGCCTTCATTGCCCGACGATAGAGGGAACACCAGGTGGGGCAGTGGGAATAGGAGGGGATTCAAAGATTCTAACTTCTTTTCTGCATTATTTCTTTTTGTACTGTTTGGTTACTAACCGTGGATGTGTTTTCTCTCTGCAGATCCGCACTCTTTCGCGCGCCACTTCAGCTTGATCAATAGGGAAGACTTGCAGAAGGTGCTCAGGTCTGCGGCTTTTGAGAACGAAGCAGACCACCAAGTCAGAGCCGCGCACAAGATTTTGGGGTACACTCCACTCCAAAAGTCATTCGCGGCCCCAAAGCACGTGATCAAAGCAAAGGATCCTCGGCTGCAAAAAATAAAAGTGACCGAGGACGGATTCGAGTTTCCCGAGGATCCCTCTACTTCAGAAGGCGTCACAGTAGCAGTCCCCTCGTCTTCCCACACATTCCCAGAGGCCGCGGAAGAGGACTTAGAGAGGGAAGGGGACGCTGCAGATTTTGGTCCTGCCGAGGACGATTTTGATGTTTTTGAGCAACTCCATCAGTCCGAGGACCCTTCTGGAGACTTGGGTGATCCTCGTCTAACCGAGGCAGACCTCTTAGCGTCAGAGACATCTTCTCGGCTTGAGATGGGCTACAAGAAGAAGGCCCAACCCAGTCTACTCGACCTCATCGAAGGTCAGCCGGGGAAGTCCAAGCCGAGGCTTCCTCCCCCTTCTCCAAAGAATCGTCCTGCTCAGACCAGGTCGGCCTCAACCCAATCCAGGCTTCCTCCTCCTCCGCCTCAGACGAACCCGCCGTCTAGGCACGAGCCTGCTGATCCTAAGCAGAAGAAGGACAAGGGCAAGAGGACGCTTGAGGACAAATCTGGGCCCACGCGGGAGGGCGATGACACTCGGCGGCCATTGAAGTAGCTGAGAATAGGCTCTTCAACCCAGGATAAACAGGTCGCTCCCCCGCCCGAGGTCCAGGCCAAGCTCCCCGCCCCAATGCTCCGCGGGGCACCTTTCGTTTCCTAAAGACCAGATAGAATTTCTTCGAGTAGACACTTAGGATTTCTTCAATGTAGTTAACTTCCCCACAGGCTTGAGTCCGAGGACCATGCAGTGCCTTGGTTCTGTCTGACACTTCGGTTTGGCTGTAAGTAACTAGTTTCCCCATAGGCTTGAGTCCTTGGACCATGCAAGACCTAGGTTCTGTCTAGCACCCAGGTATAAGTGGTTAGCTCCCCATAGGCTTGAGTCCTTGGACCATGCAAGACCTAGGTACAATGCTACCTTCAATGTAAGTGGTTAGCTCCCCATAGGCTTGAGTCCGGGGACCATGCAAGACCTAGGTACAATTGCTAACCTTCAATTATAAGTGGTTAGCTCCCCATAGGCTTGAGTCCGAGGACCATGCAAGACCTAGGTACAATTGCTAACCTTCAATTATAAGTGGTTAGCTCCCCATAGGCTTGAGTCCGAAGACCATGCAAGACCTAGGTACAATTGCTAACCTTTAATATAAGTGGTTAGCTCCCCATAGGCTTGAGTCCGAGGACCATGCAAGACCTAGGTACAATTGCTAACCTTCAATTATAAGTGGTTAGCTCCCCATAGGCTTGAGTCCGAGGACCATGCAAGACCTAGGTACAATTGCTAACCTTCAATTATAAGTGGTTAGCTCCCCATAGGCTTGAGTCCGAGGACCATGCAAGACCTAGGTACAATTGCTAACCTTCAATTTGGCTGTAAGTAACTAGTTTCCCCATAGGCTTGAGTCCTTGGACCATGCAAGACCTAGGTTCAGTCTAGTACCTAGATATGAGTGGCGTTGGGACACGAGACGTGTGATCATGACAGGCAGAACATCTGAATCAAAAGAGACTTCTTTATTAATAGTAATACATTTTCAGGTTATTTACATTCCATGGACGAGGTACAGGTTTGTCATCTAAATCTTCTAAATAGTATGCTCCTATCCCTGCCACTGAGGTGATTCGGTAGGGGCCCTCCCAGTTGGGTCCAAGCTTTCCCCAAGAAGGGTTCTTGACAGCTCCTACGACTTTTCTAAGCACCAGGTCTCCCGGTGCTAGTGGTCTGAGCTTTACATTGGCATCATATCCTTGCTTGAGCTTTTGCTGGTAGTTGGCCAGCTGGATCATTGCCTGTTCTCTTCGTTCATCTACCATGTCCAGGCTCCGCCCCAGCAGTTCATCATTGCTGCTTGGGGTGAAGGAGCTCGTCCTTAGCGTCGGGAAGTTGGTTTCCAGGGGGATCACTGCCTCCGCACCATAAGTCATGGCAAAAGGTGTTTCCCCCGTTGAGCGCCGGGGCGTAGTCTGGTACGTCTAGAGGACGTGGGGCAGCTCTTCTACCCATCTCCCCTTGGCATCATCCAGTCTCTTCTTAAGCCCGTTGACGATGACCTTGTTGACCGCCTCGACCTGTCCATTTCCCTGAGGGTAGGCTGGCGTTGAGTATCTGTTTGTGATCCCAAGTTCACAACAGTACCCCCTGAAGGCCTTGCTATCGAACTGGAACCCATTATCCGAGATGAGGGTGTGAGGGACCCCGAACCGTGTAACTGTGTTCCTTCAAAGGAATTTCTTCACGTCTACGTCCCTGATGTTGGCTAGTGACTCGGCCTCGACCCACTTGGTGAAGTAGTCTGTGGCCACCAACAGATACTTCTTATTCCCTGGTGCTTTGGGGAAAGGTCCCACGATGTCTAAGCCCCATTGGGCGAACGGCCATGGACTGGACAAAGGGTTGAGGACCCCTCCTGGCTGATGGATGTTTGGGGCGAACCTTTGGCATTGGTCACACTTCTTGACATATTCCTGGGCCTCCTGCTGCATTCCCGGCCACCAGTATCCTTGTGTGACGGCTCGGTGAGCCAGGGATCTCCCCCCTGTGTGGCTCCCACAGATTCCTTCATGCAGCTCTTCGAGCAAGAACTCTGCCGCTTCGGGGTGGACACATAGAAGATATGGCCCAGAGTAGGACCGCCTGTATAGCTTGTGATCCTCGGACAACCAGAACCGAGGAGCTTTCCTTCGTATCTTTTCTGCCTCTGACCTCTTCTCAGGCAGGACATCATCTTTGAGGAATCTCACTATGGGGTCCATCCAGCTGGGACCCATCACAACTTGATGGACGGGGATCGCTCCCTTTGGCACTTCATTTGCCCTCTCCAGGTGCTTCACAAGTATGATCCGAGGCAGAGCCCCTGCCGAGGAGGTTGCGAGTGTGGCTAGCGAATCGGCATGACTGTTCCCACTCCTGGGAATATGGGACAAGCTGAAGAGGCCAAACTCCAACTGCAAGCGCTTGACTTGGCTCAGGTATTCTTGCATTCTCGAATCTCTGGCCTCCATCTCCCCATTTACTTGTCCTACCACCAATCTGGAGTCTGAGAACATCTCTATCGACTTTCCTCCCATCTTTTGCACCATGATCATCCCTTGCAGTAGTGCCTCATACTTGGTCTCGTTGTTTGTGGCCGTGAATCCAAGCCTCAGGGACTTCTCAATGACATGATCTTCAGGGGATACTAGGACCAGCCCCACTCCGGACCCTCTTTGGTTTGCCGCGCCATCCACATATACTTTCCAACATGGTGACTCTGGGATGGAGATTGCCCCAACCGATTTCTCATCACAGCTCTTGTCCTCGGCTGTCACTTCTTCGACTAGTTCAGCGAACTTGGCCGTAAAATCCGCTAGAACCTGGCCTTTTATGGAGGTCCGGGGCATGTACTTGACGTCAAAAGCCCCCAGAATTGTGTTCCACTTCGCGATTCTGCCTGTGTAATCAGCGGCCCGGAGTACAGACTTCAAGGGCAATTGGGTTAGGACAACCATCGTGTGAACTTGGAAGTAATGGGGGAGCTTCCTCGTGGCGTGGACCACTGCCAGTATAGCCTTCTCCAGGGGTAGGTATTTGACCTCCGCTTCGTGCAGCGATTTGCTGACATAGTAAACTGGCTTCTGAACGCCATTGTCTTCTCGTACTAGTACTAGGCTCACTGCGTGGGGTGCCACAGCAAGGTAGGCGTATAGGACCTCGTCGGGCTCAGGATTGGACATGATAGGTGGCCGGGATAGATACTCCTTGAGTTGTTGGAAAGCTACGGCACAATCCTCGGACCACTCAAATCCTTTCCATTTGTTGATCAGGAGATAAAAGGGCCTGCACCTGTCGGCCGACCTGGAAATGAATCGGTTCAGCGCCGCGATCATCCCAGTAAGCTTTTGGATCTCCTTGGGGTTCTGCGGAGGCTTCAAATTGTGAATGACCTTGATCTGGTTAGGGTTGACTTCGATCCCACGGTGGGTGATCATATACCCCAGAAACTTGCTAGAGCTTACGCCAAACGAGCATTTTGAGGCATTAAGGCGGAGCTTGTGCTCTCTCAAGACGTCAAATGTGCGGCCGAGGTCCTCCAAGTGCTCGGACACCAGCTTGCTCTTCACCACCATATCATCAACATAAACCTCGATGCTCTTGCCCAACATCGGCTCAAACATCCTCGTCATCATCCTCTAGTAGGTGGATCCGGCGTTTTTCAGGCCAAAGGGCATAACCTTGTAGTGGTAGTTCCCTATGGGCGTCACAAAGGCTGTCTTCTCTTGGTCCTCCAAGGCTAGTGGGATTTGATGATAGCCCTGAAAGGCGTCTAGGAAGCTCATCCGAGGATGGCCTGCCGTCGCATCTACTAGCTGGTCTATTCGTGGCATTGGGAAAGGGTCATTTGGGCATGCTTTGTTCAGGTCTGTGAAGTCTACACAAACCCTCCACTTCCTACTTTTCTTCTTGACCACCACAGTGTTGGCCAACCATTTGGGGTAAAAGACTTCTTTGATAGCCTCCGCGCGCTTAAGTTTATTGACCTCTTCCCTGATCGCATCAGCGTGCTCCTTTGACGGGCGCCGAGGTAGCTGCTGCTTGGGGATCACAGATGGGTTGACGTTAAGGTGGTGATAGATGAAGGATGAATCAATCCCAGGGGCATCGCAGGGGTCCCATGCGAACACGTCAAGGTTCCTCTTGAGGAACTCAAGTAACTCCTCCTTCTCCTATGGAGGCAACTGGGTTCCGACCTGGAAAAACTTCTCCGGATCATCGCCAATTACCACCTTCTCCAGGTTCTCACATTTAGCATCCTCGGCAGGTGCATCCGGAGGCGCCACCTGGGTCTTTGATTGCTATGAATCTTCCTCGGCTGTGGCCGAGGACTGTGCATCAAGCCGATAGGATATGGCAGCCATCGTGCACTGCCTAGCCGTGGGTTGGCAACCTCGGATCTCCAGAACCTGGTCCCCTGATGGGAATTTCACCTTCTGGTGCAAGGTGGAGGCTACGCCATCCAAGGCGTGTAACCAGGGCCTTCCTACGATGGCCGTGTAGGGGGAGTATGTGTCCACCACTACAAAGTTCGCCTCCACCACCACTGGGCCTGTCTGTACGGGCAGTCTGATCATGCCCTTTGGGATGACGAGCTTTCCGTCGAAGCTCATTAGGGGGGGAGCTATAAGGTGTGAGGTCTTCCGGTTTTAGCCCCAGCCCTTTGTAGAGGTCCGGACACATGACCTCGGCTACGCTGCCACCATCCACCATCACCCTTTTCACGTCATAGCCCCCAATTCTGAGGGTGACGATTAGGGCGTCCTCGTGTGGTTGGATGGTCCCAATCTTGTCCTCCTCCGAGAAACTCAGGGCTGGGGGAGGATTCCTCCTGGACCTCTTTGGCCCCATCCGAGGGTCCTCGGCGGGCAGTTGGGCCACAGACAACACTCGCAAAGGGGGTGTGCCTATTCTTCCTGGCGCGGCCAGGATTATGTTGATCGTCCCAGCGGGCTACCCCATGGCGGCGTCCCTCCGAGGCTCTTGGTAGGTTCGGCCCTGCTGGCCGCTGGAATGGTGTAGAAGGTGCTTCAACCTTCCATCCTGGACTAGCTGGTCCAGGTGGTTCCAGAGGTTCCTGCAATCCTCTGTGGCATGTCCGTGGTCCTGGTGGTATTGGCAGCAACGGTTCTGGTCGCGCCTATCAGGCTCTCCAATCATCTTTGTCGGCCACCTGAAGTATGGCTCGTTCTTTATCTTTTCCAGTACCTTGTGAACGGGTTCTCGGAATACGGCGACGACAGTCTGGGCGTTGGTCACCCCAGATTGCCCACCGAAATCCCTCCTCGGGCGGGCGTTGCTGTACCTGTCCGACCTGAAATCCCTCCTCTCCTGAGGGATAACCTTCTCCTTGCCTTTGCCCTGCATCATATCTTCCTTCACCCGCTTGTACTTGTCGATCTGATCCATCAGTTGCCACACGCTGGTGGCGGGCTTTCCGGTCAAGGACTTCCTCAGGCTGTGCCCCATCGGTAGCCCATTCTGGAATGTACTGATGGCGACGGCGTCATATTTGCCGTCCAGCTCGTTGTAAATCTCCCAGTACTTGTCCGAATAAGCCTTGAGGGTCTTCCCGTCACGCATGGATAGGGACAGCAATGCGCTCATGGGCCGAGGAGGCCTGCTGTTCGTGACAAAGCGGGAACCAAAGGCCTGGGTCAGCTGTCTGTACGGGTCTATGGAATTCGTCCTTAGACCGTTGAACCACCTCATCACCACAGGTCCCAAGCTGGATGGGAAGACTTTGCACATCAGCGCCTCGTTCTTGGAGTGGACAGCCATCCTCTGGTTGAACTGGCTCACATGCTCCACGGGATCTGTTTTGCCGTTGTAAGCAATGAAGGTTGGCTGCTGGAACCGCCGAGGAAGCTCTGCCTCCTCTATACGACGCGTGAAGGGCGACCTGGAGAGCTGATCCAGCGCCTTGCTCATGGCGTCACCTCCTAAGCCCCTGGGGGTTGGGTTGGCACGCCTACGCCTCTGGTAGCGTTCCTCCTCGTGGGAGAAAGTCTCGCTGGGGGGCGTTCTTGACCTCTGCCTGTATTCGTCATCACTCTCGTCGTCAGAGGGCAGGTCAGGGCTGGGTTCGGACCGTCTTCGCTGTGCACGGCGCAGCTTCTTCTTCAGGTCATCTATCTCTCGCTGCATGGCCACCTTATCATCCTTCCTCTGGGAAGCGTGGCTATGGGCCTTTTCCGATCGCGTGGCCTGGCCATCGTCGCGCTTCTGGGGAACGTGCCCGTCCCCCTGGCTTTCGCTCGCCGTTGAAGTATGCACGCTTCCTTCTCGAAATCGTCTGTTGTCGTTCTGACCGCCCCCAAGGTCGCCATAGTTACCTTGATGCCTTGACTTCACCGGTTCAAGTCGATTCGGAGTTCTTTGGTGAGGGCCTGATCCTACCATGTTTGACTATTGTCCTTACTAACGCACAAGCTCTTCCCACAGACGGCGCCAATTGTAGGGACCGGTTTCGAGCGCTCTCCGCAGATTGAGAGAGTGGACCCAAGCCCAGCTAACCCTCCAATGAATTTATAGAGTATGGGTTCAAGAGCTAGGCCCTAGTAAGGAATGCAACGGCCATGCATGGTTGTACGTGAATGCTAATAACTTAAGTGTGGGTTGGAATGCACAGTAAGGCTCCTCGGATGGGTCTTATAGAGCTTGAAGTTCTTATTATCTCTTTTCAGAAAGGTTACAAGGTTGGAGAGAATATAAACTGCTACAGTATTTCTTTCCTCCCGTTTTCCGTCCGTCCCCCTCTCAAGAGGGACTTCTTACATTATATACTTCTCTCTCAGTTGATCCTAGCCTTACATTTATTGATCAACCCGGCTTCCACTTGAGAGCCTGTCCCATCAGCCGCATTCCCATCCCTCCTGTGGGTTGCAACGCTCAAGACGGCACTGTTCAGAGGTCCTATCCTCATTAATGCGGCCAAGGCGTTAGTTGAGGGCATTTAATGTGGAGGTGACAGTTCACCTGGGACTTGCTCCTCCACCATGCTTCCATGTCCGGTGCTTGGTACTTGCTATTTGCTCCTTGGATGCTCAGGGAGATTCCCCTTAAGGGTATGCCGTTTGCTCTCTTTCTGATCTCGGTTGCCCGAGGATGTAACCATCCTCGGCAATGCTCCTTGGGCCCTGGGCTCTACACTTTCATCCTCGAACCATGGACGCGTCCTCGGCGTGGGCCTCTGGGCCTAGTCTGAAGTGGGCCGGGGTTGCTTGACTTATTCTGGCCCCACAGAATCAATTCACAATTTTTTATTAAACTTTTTTTTGGCTTCGTTATTCTCCATGTTACTTTTTTTTTTTTCCTACTATTATTCTCAGTACTGTTAGTTCTACATTCAAAGCTCAATGATGTGAAAAGAGTCAAAGGAACCCACTTTGCTAGCATGCTCTTGGATATGATTTGGTATTAAAATTTTGAAAATTATAAATTGTATTTAGTTTTTGTATTGTTAGTATTTATAAATTGGTATCTATATGTTGTGATAAAAATAATTGTAAGGACACAGTTTGAGTCCCTAGCTCAAAAGATAAATGAACGTAGGCCTAAAAAGCCCAATACAATGAATTTGTAGAGAGTAGGTTGGAAAACTGGGTTTAAATGAGTTGGACGATAAGTAAAGTGGGTTCAGATGACAAGAAAAGGAAGATAGATTGATTTAAACTAAAGAAAATTGTCATCGACATAGTCCGAGGAGATCAGTTCTTATATATTTCTCTCAAATTTGATTACAAATTAAGTTCTTGATTGCTACAGTGTTTTTCTCTTAATTTCTCGATCCCTCTCTCTCAGGATCTCTCTTCCATTTCATACTATCTTCCCCTTTCATCTCCACATTCCACGTGCAGATCAGATTGTTGGTGTTGATTCTTGTCCCATCAACACTTTCCGGAAGTCTTTGGGTAGTAGTTGTAAGGCTGAAAGTTACTGTTCAGATATCACTTCCTCATTAACGCGGCCAGAGAGTTAGCTGCAGAGCCTTTAATGCGGTGGTAGTAGCTTTTCCTTTAGATATTTCATAGCCTCCCTATATCCTGTTCCTTCTTGATATTTATCCTCATTAGTGGAACTGTCCAGAACGTTACTCTTGATGTCACACCGCATCTTCTGACCTTGGCTTTGCCTAGCCGAGGAAACATTCATCCTCAGATCACTTCCCTAGAACATAACGCCTAAATCCCTTCCTTTATTTATCAGTGCTGACCTCTATCTCATGTCTATCCATCCTCGGACTTATGAGGTGTCCTCGAACTGGACCCCTAGCCCAATACATTCTACTAGGACTAATATCCCTACAATAACTATATCACTATGAGATGGTGTTATCAATTTTTTATATTTATTAAGATTAATTTATAAAAATAATACTAATCAATTAATCATATATATTTTTTCAATTTATAAAAAGATAGATATTAAGCCATATTGTAAAATATATATCTTTTTAAAAATAGTATTTTAGGAAATTTGACAAAAATATAATGACATTCTAATATCTTAACACAGATTTATGCTTTCATTACAGTGTTATCACAAAACAAATGAATATGAATAGTTATGTCATTTCAAATTCTTGTATTACTTGTAATACTTATTCTTATTATATTGTAGTAACTATTATAGTGTTCCAAACGTGCCCTTAATGTGTATACCTATTTCATCTATAAAATGTTTAATTTAATTTTTTTTAAAACTTTTAAATTACAAACAAAGTATTTATGATAATAAATAATATCTAATCAACATGTAAAAAGAAAGTATAATCCAATTGTGGCTGAGCTTGTGTAATTAAAAGCTCTTATAATATAATTACCAAGTGGATGGATAGAGGAAAGACTTCTGACTTTGGTGCCATTATTATGGTATACAAAGTGACTGCTTTTGTTATTAATAGATAATAGTTGTGGGTTCCAGTTAGCTCAATTGGTAAAGTCTCTGATGATTGTATAAGAGATCTGGGATTCAATTCCGCTTACACCAAAAACTGATTGGTGTCTTGGTTTGATGATAAAGAGCTATCATCAGGAGCGGATGCCATAAGTTGAAACTCTTTCAAAAAAAAAAAAAAATAATAGTTTTGTTTGCAACAGAAAAAGTCCAAAGTGCTCGAGGGAAGCAGCCCTCAATAATTATTTCCTCATAATTTTGCGCAGACGCCTTTTTAACTGCCCAAGGCCCGCTCCTGATTCTTCGACATACGAGACGCGTCCTCATTAAATTTTTACGGCTCCATGTTCCCCACAATCTACGACGTGATGCGGATCCAACGGCTGAGGATTTTGCTGGAATCAAGGCGGGAATTTTCCAGCTCGTAACTCTCTTTTGATATAAATACTGCCCAAATCAATCACTTATCTCACTTTAGCATTCATTTCACTTTAGAGCTCGTACACTGAACCTACAAACTTACCCAACTCACTTGTGCTTTCACACCTATTAAGAGCTAGTCCAAGGAGAGTTGTCTTCTTCATGTAAGTCTTCATAAACCATTTCACTTGTTTTTCCATCTACTTTTCTTTTCTCTGTCTTTTTCTCCTCGGCTCTTCTTCCCTCTCTTTATCTTCTTAGCACCTCCAAATCCCTCTCAGGAATGGGTAGGTTCGCCAATTTGGTAGACTTCGAGGAGGGTATAGAGAGCTTTAGAGCTATGTATAGGATCCCGGCAAGAGTATTTATTAGGTATTGTAAGGAGGGAGAGTGGCATGAAAAAAGCCAAGAGGGAGAAGTGGTAATCCCAATGATTGCCTTTATAGAGGGTGGGATGAGGATTCCTATGGGCACCGTTACTAGGGACTACCTTAGGGCTCATAGGTTAGCTCCCACCCAATGTGCCCCAAACATATTTAGAATATTAGGGAATGTAGATGCCCTCAATGAAAAAATGGGCTTAGGGTTGACCCACCACTATGTTAACTGGATTTACAACCTCCACCACCTAAAGGGGTAGGGGTATTACCTAAAATCTAGGTACCCTGAGGTTAGGCTCATCCAGTGCCTCCCCGATTCCAACAAATGCCTAAACAAGGATTTCTTGATCGTATCAGGAGAGTGGCACGATGGCCTCCCCTGCCCGACGAGAGAGGGGACACTAGGTGGGGTCTTAGGTCTAGGTTGAATATTTGTATATGAATTTTCCTTTAATTCGTTCTGTTTTTTGCTAACGATGTTTTTCTATTTTTCCCATGGTTTTACAGATAAGCACGCTGCTGTGCCTAATTTCAACCTTGTCAATCAACCAAGCCTAGACAAAATACCAAAGGCTGAGGTGTTCGTCCATATTGTAAAATATATATCTTTTTAAAAATAGTATTTTAGGAAATTTGACAAAAATATAATGACATTCCAATATCTTAACATAGATTTATGCTTTCATTACAGTGTTATCACAAAACAAATGAACAGGAATAGTTATGTCATTTCAAATTCTTGTATTACTTGTAATACTTATTCTTATTATATTGTAGTAACAATTATAGTGTTCCAAACATGTCCTTAATGTGTATACCTATTTCATCTATAAAATGTTTAATTAAATTTTTTTTTTTAACTTTTAAATTATAAACAAAGTATTTATGATAATAAATAATATCTAATCAACATGTAAAAAGAAAGTATAATCCAATTGTGGCTAAGCTCGTGTAATTAAAAGCTCTTATAATATAATTACCAAGTGGACGAATAGAGGAAAGACTTCTAACTTTGGTGCCATTATTATGGTATACAAAGTGACTGCTTTTGTTATTAATAGATAATAGTTGTGGGTTCCAGTTAGCTCAATTGGTAAAGTCTCTAATGATTGTATAAGAGATCTGGGGTTCAATCCCCGCCTACACCAAAAACTGATTGGTGTCTTGGTCTAATGATAAAGAGCTATTATCAGGAGCGGACACCATAAGTTGAAACTTTTTCAAAAAAAGAAAAAGAAAGATAATAGTTGTGTTTGCAACAGAAAAAGTCCAAAGTGCTCGAGGGAAGCAGCCCTCAATAATTATTTCCTCATAATTTTGCAGATGGGAATGGTTCCCTTTGGATAACTTCCACTTTTGTGCCAAGTTTTAGACAGCATTGGTAGAGATGACTAGTTTTTAATAGTTGTAGTGTCAAATGAAAAACTAATATTCGGTCTCATATGCAAATTACATGGAGCATTGTATTATTATATTATGAGTTTTTTTACGTTCACATATTTTAGCAAAACTTGCTGAAATGATTGATTATGAGTGATGAAATATTACTTTTATATAGTAGGATATTAGTTTACAAAAATTAAAGTCTTAAAGTATTAGAGAAGATTAATCATCATTGATTGTATAAGATGAAAAATTGGATGTCATTAAATGTTGTGAAATTTTGTTGTTGTGAGAGATCTCGCCCCTGGCCCCTTTTTTTAGGATGTTGGGCCAAACTCACGTGAATGGGTGGAGTCGTGTTATTGTCTCTCAAAATGGAGGTTCGACTAGTTATATTTCTCCCTTTAGATTAAGGGTTTTACAATGGAGTCGCCACTTATTTAATTATTGAGATAAATAAGAAAACCAAAATTGAAAAATTCCTCATTTTATTAATTTTCAATTAAATTTACATTGATCATAGGAAAATTATATGGCTTTGGTCCTAGATACAATCTAAGATAAAGTACATAATTTTGTTTCCTAGTTACAATCTAGAAATTGAAAATTATAAGGACAAACATTGGTCTAACAACCCTTGATCTAAGTTCGGAGGCTATGTTAAAAGGTGGGAAGGTGTTAGGCACCCACTTTGCCCGGTGAAACCGGTCTTCTAGACTATGGTGACCAACATTCATATCATATCATCCAATATGTCAATCAATTTACATGTTGAATTTAATGTGTGTGCATGTGAGAAACCCTAATTCAATTTATTAAGCATTGCATTTGGATTGAAAAATAAATTCTAGTGAATGTGTGTGGATAGTGATAACCTAGATTCAAGGATTTGAAAGAATTATGAGATAAACATATTTTTCAAGTGGATTTAAGATTAAAACTAGTATTATGCATGAACATTTGATGAACAACCAAGAACGTTTGAAGAACACATAAGAACATTCAAACATATTCAAAAGGATTCAAATAATTACTATCATGCTTTAATCATAAATTCTCATCATTGCAACACAAAAAATAAGTTAGGGAAAGAGATTATACCTTCATGCAAGATCCATACGGTGGAGGAGGAGACTTTTGGTGGAGGTCCTAAGGGTGGAGGAAAAAAGAAGAACTAGGAGAGAGAGAGTGAGTCTCACTCAATACCTTGAGTCTCAGGAAGACCAGGATATGACAAGACTACTCAACTTCACTAGAACTCAAGAGAGGAGAAGATAGGGGATTTTTTGTGTCCTTTGGAATGGAGGAGAGGAAGGGTTTATATAGTAGTGGTGGAGGAAATATGAATGGAAAGCCATTTAATGAGGGTTGACAAAGAATCATGAACCTAGACCTCATTTTAGCATTGGGAAAAATTTGGTGCATTAAATGGAGAGATTGGTGGGAGTGGAGAGTAAGCCAAAATTCAGTTTTCCCGTAGCTGCTGTAACAGCTTGTAATGCCAATTTCGAAAAATCATATTTGACTCAATTCTGATCGTAATTGTCTCGTTCTTGTACTCAAATTGAAGCCCCGGATGTCTAGTTTCTAGGAAAATTAACGTCATTTACAGATTCAAAATATTCTGAGAGATATAGATGAAATGGTGAGCAGAGGTCATTTGTTAATAAAATGGTTTCAGCACAATTAACATTAATAGGTCCCAAATTAGCTCCCAATTAACATTAAATGGCTCCAATAACTCAAATTTCAGACTTAATTGGTTCCAAATTTACTCTAATTAAAAGATAATTGCACAAATTACTCATTAAATAATTAATGTTTAACTATCTAATTAATTAGGTGTATGCAACCTCGCCATAAAATGTAGTCCTAACAAATCAAATTATGGCGCATCATTGATCTCCAATTGATTACACTTATAACCAATTGAAATCAATTGTTCATAATCACATATAGTCAAACTCAATTTGTGATAGTGTATCTCAGCCATTAAAATTTGATTTGATGATAACTTTCAATCTAGTGGTTCGATTAGGGCTTATGACCAGTTGATTTGATCGTTACAACATCAAGATCATTTTGATGAAATGAGATTAAAGATCTAATGGCCAGAATCAAGATGCATATTTCCGAATTGAAAGTACCATTTTACCCTCCATGTGAGATTAAATGCGGGTTGCAAAATGGGGTGTCAACAATTGTGTCCGTAGCACTATTGATCAATCTCATTTTCTTGCAATTTGTTGTTAAACTAATTTCAGGCCACCTCAGCTTTCTGATGTGCCATATCCGTATGAAGCTAACTTTTAAATGACAGATAGACAAAAGAACAAAGTTGATACCTTTTAAAACTTTTAGTCATGAAATTACAACTTTTTAAATTTGAGGAACAAAACTCAAACATGCACCAAATTTTAGAGACATGAAGTGAATTTTACTATTTTAGCACTTATGTTTTATGTAGCATTCTGAGCTACAAATCCTTTGCTTAAGATTGGAGTTTTTAGTGAAAATGGGAGTCATCACCACAAGCCAGAGTTTATTGTATAAGACGAATAATTGGATGTCACTAAATGTTGTCATTTCGAGCACGCACTACTTAGGTTGGTTCCTTCTTGTATTGGGTCTTTCCATTTGTAATTGTAGATTAGTGAGATACTGGACTTAATATTACTGAGTGAAGGGCTAAAGTAAAATCCCAAAAATATGCCATGCATTGTGATACAGTAAAAGAAGAAATAAAGTTGGTAATGTCATTAGTTATTTCTCAGCAAACTTCCTTCGAAATTTCTAGTGGTTTAATTTTCTACTTAAATTAAGATTCATCAAGCTATCATAATCCTTCAAAAATTTTGGAAACGGCCAAACAATCATCTAGAAATTGAGCTGCACATGAAGTCAACAAATGACGGTAGAGTTTAGTTTCCTGGTAATCCCGTCTGTGCTCTGATATTTGTTTCCTGTGGCAGTATTCTTTTCCAGGATGGTTCTGATGATGACTTTGTGTGTCTATGCATATTCAGGAGGATTGTGAAGGGACTCTCTCTTACTCCATTGCAAAACATAACGCTAAAATATGGCATACTGGACTAACTTGTACAGACCAAAACATAGTACACATACTGCAATTAAAATTTATAAATACGTACCTAATTACTTGTCACAATGACATATAATTACTTTTGGATTCAAGATTGCCATTTTCATATATGCTTTTGCTACTTCATCAAAAATTCAAATTTTGTCTAATGTAATCTACATCACAAAAGACAAAAAGATCAAATTCGAAGGTACATAACAAAATCATGCATAATAACAGCCTACATCACAAGTTCACAACCCTTACAAATGAAAATTTCTAATGAGGCCACAGGAAAGATCCCATTGCAAACATTCTCTTATGGTCAACATCCCCAATGATTGGTAGCCCATAGTCTCTAAGCATACAATCAAGTTTCCACTCCGGCATGGTCTCATAGTCGGCTTGGGTGTACCTAGGGTAGTGCAGTGGCATCCGAAAGTGGTCACGACACTCCTTTGTGTGCGGCCCGTTGGATCCTCCGTTGCCTATTTTTGGAGAGGTTCTATTCACTGAATCCATTCTTCCTCGACTCAAGTTTCTATTTTCTAGTAGTATATTTTGTTGTCACTATGGGCAACTATATATATATGGAGAGGTTTAGCAAACCGGTCTAGCCTATTTATAGTGAACTTTGTGTTGGTTGGCTTGTGTTTAATGTGTGGGAGTATTCTGCAAGCAAGGTTGTTATTGACAGTTGTAATGGAAAATGCTAAATACACAAACTATTTTATAATTTTTTTTACAAATTACTGATGTGGTGAGTAGTTATTTGTAAGTAAAAAATTGATATCAGTGAGATGAGAACCAGTAAAAATATTGTAAATAGCTTGTGGTTGTAGCATTACTCCAGTTGTAATAGGTTTTGGTTTTCAATCGGAAGTCATGTGGCAAAAAATAGTACAAGAAATTTAAAACTATGTAGGGAAGGTTTTGCTTTTAAATAGAAATAATTTCCAAGAATCTTGTAACTCAGTTGGCATCTTCTAGGATTTCTATAAGAGCCATTCAAGTTTAAATCTTCCTCCTTTATGACTATTGAATTATAAATAATATATATATATATATATATATGTATATCGAAAACATCATTTTGGTCCCTATATTTTGGGGCCACGATCAATTTGGTCCTTACATTTTGGTAGCAGTCAATTTGGTCTCTACTATTTTCAACTTGCACTCAATTTAGTCCCTACCATTAACTCACTAACAAAAAATGCTTATGTGGCAAACGGTTTGTACAGTTGGCATGCCTAATATTAAAATATTAAATTAAATGCTAATGTGTCTAAATTTGAGTGGTTGATATGCCACGTCAGTGCTTAAACGAAAAAAAAAAAAAAAAACCACATCAGCATTTAATAATAATTTTTTTGGTACCAATTTTTTTCCTTTTCTTTACTTCTTTTATTATTCTTACAATCCTTTTTTTGAGAAGCCACCCCAGGAAGAGGGGGGAAAGCAATTTATTCAGGCAAATAAAAAAGATACACAGATGCTAAGTCCGGGGGAACATCCTCCATCCATACTTGAAAAGGAGAAAAATTACAAGCCATTCTAGCCAATCTATGAGCTACTCTATTCCCTTGCCTACGTGTGTGGCTAAAGAGCACTTTGTGGAAGGCCGAAGATAGGAGTTTAATGTCCCTGATGATGTGCCCAAAGCTTGAAGATGAAAACCTCCACTGTTTATGGCTTTGATAATTACCTCCGCATCACCTTCGAAGATCACCTGATCAAAGTTCAGCTCCTTTGCCAAACTAACTGCACTACGAGCTGCCAACACTTCCACCGTCTCTACTGAGGTAAGCAGTGGAATAGATTGTGAATAGGCAGCCATAACAAGACCCTTGTTGTTTCGAACAATTGCTCCCAAACCTACTAGGCTTTTGGAAGAGAAGATTGCGCCATCAAAATTGACCTTAAGCCAACCCGGAGGGGGAGGAGACCATTTGGGTGGGCTGACTGTGGGCGGTGCTCCTTGGGGAGGAGACGAAGCAAGCTGAAATTCATGGAGGTTGTCTACTGCCAAAGAGCTGACTCTACTCATTGGAATTGCTGATTCACCAATTCGGAGCTGGTTCTGACGAGCCCAGATCAGCGATGCAGTCATTGCAAAAAGTTCCGAGAGGTTACTCTTCTCCTGGCAGAGTTGGAAGATATCCAGCAAGGAAGTGCAATTCACAGCATCCTTAATTAACCATCCAAAATGAGCCACCCAAATTGGATTCAAACATGGACAAGACCACAGTGCATGGAGGGAGATTTCTTTGTCAAAGTTACAGTGAGGACAGGAGTCGGCCAACAATATTCTTCTCTTCTTGAGGTTTACACTAGTGGGCAGGGCATCCGATCCAGCTCGCACATTAGAGTTTTCACTCTATTTGGAACCTGAAGACTCCAAATAGCCTTCCAGACTTTTTTGGACAAGGACAAATCAGATGTAGTTGGATTGTCCCTCATCTCACACTTCATGATCAGCTTGTAGCCCGATTTGACGGAATAAACCCAATTCGAGTTTCCAGACCAAAAAAGCTCATCCTCACCCTCTACAAGGCTAAAAGGAATAGCTTTGATCACAGCAGCTTCATGAGGCAAGAAAGTATTGTCTACCACTTCTTCAATCCAGCGTCTCTTATTGTGATCAATCAAAACTGAAACTAGAGCATCACTACCAAGAAAGTCCGGAGGAGATATTACCTTTCGAGAATGGGGGTTTAGGAGCCAGTCATCATGATAAATCCGTATTGATGCACCATTGCCCACTTTCCACTGTAAACCTTTTTCAACCACAGCCCTTCCTTTCAAAATACTTTTCCATGCAAATGACTCGTTCCCTTCCTTGGCTTCAAGAATGGACCCATTTAGGAAGAACTTCGACTTGAAGAACCTGTGAAACAGCGTGTCCTTATTTTCAAGCAGCCGCCACACCTGTTTTGCAAGCATGGCATCATTAAATTTTTGGAGTTCCTTGAAACCCAAACCACCCATGTCCTTTGGCCTGCACAGCGAGCTCCATTTGGTCCAGTGTATTTTCCTTTGGTTCCCCCTCTGCCCCCACCAAAATTTTCTAATCAAAGACTCAATTTCACCACAAAGCGTGATAGGGATTTTGAAGCAACTCATGGCATAGGTTGGTATTGCTTGGATGACTGCTTTGAGGAGAATTTCCTGCCCCGCTTGGGAGAGCAACTGTTCTTTCCAGCCTTGGAGCTTAGCTAACACCTGCTCTTTGATGAACATTAAGCTTGCTTTTTTGTGTTTTCCAACCAAAGATGGAAGGCCAAGGTATTTCTCGTGTTGTTTGATCTCTTGGACCCCCAGGAAATCCTTAATTTGGTCAAGGATAGTTGGAGGAGTGGACTTGCTGAAAAATAGACCCATTTTGTTTCAGTTTAGCTGTTGGCCAGAGGCTTTCTCATAGACATTCAGCAAGGTTTGGACTTTCTGACATTCATTAAGAGTGGCTCTGCAAAAAACCAAGTTGTCATCAGCAAAAAATAGGTGAGTTAGTCTTGGGCCTTTTTTACAAATGGAAACCCCGCGAATATGACCTGCATATGCTTCTTTTTGTAAAAAGCCGTGAAGACCTTCAGAACAGATAAGAAAAAGGTAGGGAGACAATGGGTCTCCCTGCCTCAATCCTCTAGATGGATGGATAATGTCCGTAGGTTCACCATTGATCAGGATGGAGTAGCTGACCGTAGTGATGCATTCCATAATAAGGGCAGTCCACCTTGCATCAAAACCCATTTGCTTCATCATGCCCTCTAGAAATACCCATTCCACTCGATCGTAAGCCTTGCTTATGTCCAACTTTAGCGCCATAAAGCCTGAACTTCCATGTTGGTGGTGTTTCATGTAATGAAGAGTTTCGAAGGCCATGAGGGTGTTATCTGTTATGAGCCTCCTTGCTTGAAAAGCACTCTGATTCTCTGAAACAACCGCCGAAAGTACTGCTTTTAGTCTATTGGCAAGGACTTTTGAAACAAGCTTATAGACCACATTACACAAACTAATAGGTCTAAATTCAGTGATAAACTCTGGGGATTTTACCTTGGGGATTAGAGTGATGTTAGTATGATTTATCTCTTTTGGAATTTTACAGTTATTCAGGCAATCAAGCACAGCAAAAGAAACATCATTACCTAAAAGATTCCAAAAAGAGTGATAGAAGAGGGGCAGCATACCGTTAGGACCTGGGGCCGTGATGGATTCCATCTGGTTCAGTGCTATATCGACTTCCTCTTTTGTGAAAGGCTTAAGGAGTTGCTCATTCATTTCCTGAGTGACAGAAGGTTTGATTGCCTCAAAGATTTCGGATTGCTCTGAAGGATGAGTTGAATCAAATAAGGAATGGAAGTAGTCCACGACTATGTCCTTGATTTGCTTATCCTCAGTGCACCAAGCATTGGCCGAATTTCTTAGGCCAGAAATTTTGTTTCTTCGAAACCTGTGAGAGGCTTTGCTATGAAAATAGCTGGTGTTCCGGTCACCACACTTCAGAAACAGAGCTCGTGCTCGTTGTTCCCACATTAGACTTTCTTTATCCAAAAGATCATTCAGTTCAGCTCTCAAACCTTTTGCCACTTCATAATCCGCCTCTCCTTTGGCCACTGACTCCTCGGCTTTTGACAACAGCTTCCCTTTAGTCTCAATTAGTTTCTTGATGCACCCAAAAGACTGTTGGCTTCATTCAGTAAGCTTTTCCCCACATTTCTTTAATTTTCTTGCAATCAAAGGCATGGTGGCATTCCCTGAGCATGAACCCCAGGCAGAAGTCACTGTCTTACTGCAACCTTTGTCTTTGAGCCACATTTGCTCAAATTTGAAAGGCCGGTTCGGCCGTGGAATTATTCCCTCCAATTTAATTACAATGGCTTTGTGATCAGAAGAGTGGGTGTTTAGATGTCTAACCTTTGTTCCCGGGTTAAGAGAGAACCAATCGTTTGTTGCTACAGCCCTGTCCAGTTGTTCAAGAACCAAATCTCTAGCTCTTTTGCCCTTCCAAGTGAATTTTTCCCCTACGAAACCAAGGTCCATGAAGCCGCATTCGTCCAGGACGTCTCGAAAAGCCATCATTAGCGCCTCCCGCCTAGGACCGAGACCAATTTTCTCATGATACCAGAGGATTTCATTGAAATCCCCGGCGCACAACTAGGGGAATGAAAAATGCCAATGGAGGTCACGGATCAGGGACCACGTCTCATGCTTCCTGGCCATGTCAACAAATCCATACACACCAGTAAACCTCCATTGCTCGTGGCCGGCTTCACCAACAATGGCATCGATGTGGTTTAGAGAGTTTGAGACCACATCAATGTGTATCGATTTCTTCCAAAACAGTGCTAAGCATCTTGACTTACCAGCACTTGGTCCGACCCAACAGTGATCAAAATTGAGTTCAGCACACAACTTTCGCGGCCTAGTTTCAGCTGACCACATCTCAGCTAGGAACATGGCAGCAGGATCTTATGCCCGAGTGACTACCTCGAGCTCTCGAACTGTGCGTCGATTCCCAAGCCCACGCACGTTTCAGCAAATCCAATTCATTGAGCTCGGCGGGGCTGAAGATCAGCCTCCGCCGTTGGGAAAGAGTTTTCATCTAGTTTAGCGCCGTCAAGAGCTCTGCGCTTAGATGGGAGTGTGATGTTCTGTGAGACATAAGAATTACGTTTGCCCAGGGAAGACTCTAGAGGTTGATTGTCACTGAAGTGGACTGGCCTCAAGACACGGACCCATTTTCCACTTAACTGGGCTTGTCTTTGTGAAAGATCAAGGTTCATATTAGATAAGTCACTTAAAAGGATGGGCTTATTGGGCTGACTAATTGACCTCTAGAATACTAGGCCTGGATGGCGGGTTGGAGGTGAGGTATTGTCAAGAGTAGGGGCGGGAGGAGTGTCATTTGAAATTTGAAGAGTTGTCGCCTCACTGTCAAATCGGTTGATATCTCTGTCAATATCACAGATTAATTCCTCGAAATCCGTTTGGTTAGGGAGATTCGGAGGGAGATCCGCTATTGGTTTATCCGATAATACCGGAGGGGTTATTCCATTCCAGGACTAGATTTTGTGATTTTCGGTAGTCTCATTAACTGGCTCGGATGGGTTGTCGGATTGACCCATGGGGACCTGGTGGACCATCGTCTGCGGTTAAGAGTGAGGGTTCTTACAATCTTTCTATTCAATACCGCAGTGATGTCTTTTTATATTAAAGTTCCAAATGTTACAGCACAGTTTGTTGTTGCAGTAGCCACTTGATATTTTCATTCAATAGCATGTGCAGCAAATGCTAAAGGTGTTAATGATAGTTTACAGGATATACTTCGCCTTCTCATGTTGTGGTTCAACCATGGATCTACTGCAAAAGTTCAAATGGCTCTATAGAATTATGTTTTTATTTTCTGAATATTATTATTTTGGTTTCTTGCAATATCTTGCTAACCAAACAGAATTTCATTCTAGTTCTTTTCTTGCATTGCATGTGAACTTGTTCTAGATGTTGTAATCGGCGAGAGTACATTTTGATTGCTTTCTTGTGAAGATTAAACGTTGTTGATTAGGGGATGACTTCTTCATCTTGGATCTTGGCCTTCACTTTGTCGATCGTATTGGAGCTTTCCACCTCGAAATGGATGGTCTTTGCCGGTTAGTACTTTCACGAAGATCAGCTTGAACAGAAAAGGGATGGATCTTTGTGAGAGAAAATGTGAGATATTTTGATCAGAGAATGGTGGAAGAAGACGTAATTGATTCAATGGAGATGAAAGGGAGTGGATTGGTGGATCTTGGTTTAGAACAAAAGATTAACCGCTAAGAGAGATTTTAAAAAACAAAAGATTCATAAGTGTTTTTCAGTTTTTGTGAGGCTTCGGGTTTCTAGAAGAAAAAGAAAAATAAAGAAAAGGAAAAAAATTGTTACAAAAAAAAAAAAGGCAAAAAACACATTTTAGTCCCTACATTTTTAGACTATTCTCATTTTAGTCCATACATTTTATTTTTACCGCTTTTAGTCTCTATCCTGAAAAACGCTTCTCGTTTTGGTCCCTGCCATTACATTAGAAACGGAAAAAGCTGATGTGGCAAACGGCAGAATAAATAATACTAAATTAATGTCCACGTGGCCTACATTAATAATAAAAAATGCCACGTCAGCATTTAAATTAAAAAAAAATTAATTTATTAATTTTAACTAAATAAAAAAAATTAAAAACTAAAAATAATAGGAATTGAGATCTAAGTGTGTCTTGAACAAGAACACAATCTTAGATCCAAGAACACAAACCCAAAAATTAAAAAAAAAAAAAAAAAAAAAAAAAAAGGCAAATTCCATTACTTGAATCTGAGAGTGCCAAATTACAGAAATACAACCTAAAAACAAGAAACGAAATCCAGATCTAGAGGCAAGATCTACAACAACCACCACAACTAAGTAAGTACACAAATCTAATCACAATCTCAGATTCTTAAGCCGTCAACGTGCTTGAAGGTGACAAAGCCGTAACCCTTCGATTTTCCAATCTGCTTGTTGAGAATTACTACGGCTTCCTCGAGTTCTCCGTAGGAAGAGAAGAGGTTGCGGAGGCCTTCGGTGGTGGTATCCCAACCCAGTCCACGGATAAAGAGCTTGCGCTGGGAAGAGTCGGAGTCGGCAAGAGATCGGACGGCGTCAAGGACGTCCACGTGGCGAGAGGCAACGTTGGCTACGATGTCGATGAGTTTACCCTTGTCGACGATGCGGTCCACGATCTTACGCACATCTTCAGGTGTGAGTTTCGAGACGGAGGGGTCCATGTTTGAGACGATCAGACCGAACCCATAGAGAGTCCTTCAGCTCTTTACCCAATTCCTTAACCCTTCGATCCCCTTACGATGTGATCCCCAAGATTTTTTGCTTCAGCTCCACCATTGCTAGGTGGGTTGATATGGAGGGAGATCTTGTGTTTTGCTTTGTGGCTTTTGGATTGGATTTGGGTTCTTGGCTTTTGTTGCTGTTGTTGGGATGACATTTTTGAGAGAAGAGAGAGAGAGAGAGGTGTTGTTGGTGTTGTTACATTTGAGATCTGGGTGTTGTTTTTTTGAATGAGTTTGAGCGAAGGAAAGAAAGTGTGTGTATGTGGGTGTTTTTTTCTTTCTTTCCTGAATCGGAATTGTGTTCTTGGTTTTTTTTTTTTTTAATTTCTGGGTTTGTGTGTTGGATCTGAGTTTGTATTCTTGTTGTTCTTGTTCAAAACACACTTAGATCTCAATTCCTATTATTTTTAGTTTTTAATTTTTTTTATTTAGTTAAAATTAATAAATTAATTTTTTTTAATTTAAATGCTGACGTGACATTTTTTATTATTAATTTAGGCCACGTGAACATTACTTTAGTATTATTTATTATGCCGTTTGTCACGTCAGTTTTTTCCGTTTCTGATGTAACGGCAGGGATCAAAACGGGAAACATTTTTCAGGATAGGGACTAAAAGCGGTAAAAATAAAATGTAGGGACTAAAATGAGAATAGCCTGAAAATGTAGGGACTAAAATGTGCTTTTCGTCAAAAAAATATATGGTTAAAAGCTTATGTGGTTTTTTTTTTTTTTTTTTTTTCATTTAAGCGCTGGTGTGGTCATATTAACCACTCAAATTTAGACATATTAGCATGTAATTTAATATTTTAATATTAGACATGCCAACTGTACAAACCGTTTGCCACGTAAACATTTTCTGTTAATGAGTTAACGGTAGAGACTAAATTGAGTACAAGTTGAAAATAGTAGGGACCAAATTGACTGCTACTAAAATATAAAAACCAAATTGACTATGCTCCAAAATGTAGAGACCAAAATAGTATTTTTGCATATATATATATATATATATATATAATCACACTGTTAATTTGAAGTCAACATTGAGTTGGTTAGAGAGAGAGAGAGAATTTTTAAAACTTTGTCCACCATTATATATTTTCGTTTTCCTTCTTAAAGGATTTTTTTTTCTTTTTTCTTTTTTGGAATAAGGAAATTATCATAAAAACTAACTAACCATTATCTTGTCAAAGGCATTTTAAGGTCCAAGAAGTCTACTCACTGACATCAAATGTATTTAAACCTAGTCAACAAAAGCAAGTATATTTTGGGACTTTTAGTTTCACACTAATCAGGCAGCACGACATAACTTAGGACCTAAGGCAATACTTTTAAGTGAGGCATTTTATATTTAAATATTAATTAAATAAATTTATTTAATATCAACCAAATCAAGGTTAATTTGATGTATTAAATATATAATTTGATGAAATAACACAAACTAAACTAATGTTAATTTCATATAGAGAATTTAATATCATAGTTGAAGTATAAAATTCAACAATAACAAAATGGGAAATTTTTTTTTTTTTTTTTAAAAGAAGCTTACTTTATCTTGGATATAATCTGATGCATATTTAAGTAAAGTTATGATCTAATTTTTAAATATTATATCTTGGTGTTAATAGAGAGATAGAGATTGTTTGGTATGTGTCTGTGTGCAACATCCGGTAACTAATGTTGACTATCTATTATATAGTATAGGCTAATAATTTTATTTTTCCACTACTTACAATTGATTATATTAGAGTTGTGGCATAGAAGTTGTGTGCCTAGAATTTCTCTTATATTATTTGGTGAGTGTGCATGCAAGCTTAGCATTGAGGAAAAATTAAAGAAAGTAAAGTGAATAATATATACTAGCCTCTGAGCACGAGATTTGCGCATGCTTTGAGGCTTCATTTTTTTTTTTTTTTTGTTAGTGTCATAATATTACGCAGATACAGCCTTTTGAGTCAATACTTATGGAAATTTTACTCTGGCTATTGTGAAACTCCCAAAGTTTGTAAAATGTGTCCCTGTCCTCTCTAAACAACTAGAATTTTTTTTTTCCCAATCTGTCTTAAGGAGGAGAAAATAGAGATACGTATTTAAAAAATAGTCTCAAACTGGCGTGACTCTTGATACTACAAAAGAATTTGAAAGGAAAATACCTTTTGAGTCACTGCCTGTGGAAATTTTCCTCAGATTCTTGTGAAACTCCCAGAATTTGTAAAATGCATCCTTGCCTCCAGCAATTAAATTTTTTTAAATCAATATTTAGAAGAAGAAAGAGAAGGAAAATATTGATGTGTATGTAAAAAATGATGTGGGAATTTATACACTATCAGATCCAAGAAATATTCTCAAAAAAACCAAAAAATATCCAAGAACTATAATGTAATAATACCAAAAAAATCTCTAGATAAGTACACTAACATCAATGCAATACCATACATAAGACTTTAATCAACAAGACGACTTTCAATCTGCACTTTGTTACTTCAATGCCATATTTAACCTTTATACCACATCATGGCTAATTATGTATGAGAATTATACGAACTATACACTCAAAACAAGAGTTACAAGATAAGTTTTATAGAAATTTTGGACTATTGACGTTTTTCCCTCTAGATGTAGAGCCTAATGATATTTATAATCTTCGAGGTACAACCTCTAATCTATGAAAGAAAAATTGTTTGAATAATATATTCAATGTGGTAGAGCCACTAGGCTCTCTAAATGAGATTTTTCCAATGAATGATTTCAATTTTAGATGTCAATAGTGTTCAAATGGCATGATTTAGAAGAAAACTTGTGAAATGGAGGCAAAGAATTTGGTTGAGCCAAATCTTGGCATAGTATAGAAATTAAGAAAATTCATGAAACTATTCCAAGTAATTTTCTTTTAGCTGAAAAGTACTTGAGAGTGAGATTAAAGAAATAACTTAGGGCTTGTTTTGTATTTTTTTTTTTTTTTTTTTTAAATACTAAGTATTTTAACCCACATGAGAAAAAGTAAGAAAGTCTTAAAAAAATTAACAGCGGTGTATATCCAAAAAGGCCTACATGTTTTGTACATTGAATGAAGATTATGATAGGAATATTAATCTCTTTTTATTATAAAGAATATTAATCTTTACTATTGAGAATAAAATATTTCTATTCATATATTTGGTTGTAAAATTGTATTTTAAAAACACTATTTCAACATAATATACAATAAGATTCTACTTTTGTTTAAAAAACGCATTTTGTGATTTATTTCAATTTACTATTATATATTACTTTGTTATTATTATTTAATACCCTTTTGACACAATAAATACAATGGAAAAAAGGGGGCTATGGGGGATCACAAGCAATCCCTATCAAGAGTTCAATATCTACTATTAACGTTAGCCATTAGGATATGTCATATGCTACCTCAGTCTAACAAAACTAAAAATCTTTTCTTCCCGCCAGTATCATTGGATTCACAATTTTAAATGAATATTTCTGGAAGAATTCCACAAATACAATATAATATCTAAAGAATTTTCTTCTACTCTAAAAAAAAATAAAAAATAAATAACCTAAAGAATTCCACTAAAGAAGAAAATAATTGGTGTTAGACCTCACACTCTGCGAGAGGTTTTGCATATATATATATATATATATATATTTACAATCTGCTTTATATCAGTTGTATAAAAAGGAAAATTACAGTAAATATTTTCTAAATTAATACATCTATTAGAGATTTATTCTTGTAGCCAATCTGCCTGAGTTTAATGATGTCCATGATTCACGTACATAAATTTGGCAGCAGGGTCTGAGAATGTATTATGGTGATGTTTCACAAGGTTGGTTTGGTTAGTAGAGTTTGACTTGTGCTCCAATGCTTGTTCCTGTGATGAAGTTGATTTTCCAAATTATTTACTATTAAACCAAAATTGCATCAAATTGAATATAACACACACACACACACACAAAAAAACTAGCATCAACCACGATCTTCCTTACTTCGGTATCAATCAAGTAACAAGTCAGCCTACAGGTCTAAAAACATCAAATCTAAACGATAACAAAATCAAAACCAATTCATTACACTCGCAACAATATAAGTACGCAAAGGTAAGACAAAAAAAAAAAACCTTAACAAAAAACCCAATTAATGCTACAACTATGGACCATCAAAACTTGAGTTCACCAAATTAAAGTCTCAAGGTTAATTAAATATAAGGAGTATGTCCTAAATATTCCAGAAATGTGTATGATAGTCCATAGGTGATAATCCTAACAACCTGATCATATAGGGCAGTTAAGAAAGCTCAGGCCCTAACAACTACCAGCAACAAACAAGTGCAGCCTAAAACCAAATCAAACAAACCAACTCCCTGAACGATCACTGACGTTACAAATCACTTATATTAATTCACCCCTTTAGAGTAGGATTACATTGTAGAACTAAAGTTACAAACTTTTTTTTTTTTTACTAACCAACATTCCACATGCAACCTGACCATCCAAATTACCACTTATATTTACTTTTCTTAATTTTCTCAGCAACTATATTAAATACAATACAAATCATGCACACAAAATAAATAAATAAACCTTAAAATTCATGAATAAAAAACAGAAATTACACTGCCAGAAATTAAAATTCGTACAAAATTTCTAAAAATAACATTATTATAGAATACATGTGGCCAACCCACCGATTTGTTAAGGATCCATAGCCAACCCGAAAATTTGGGACTAAGGCTTGGATGTTGTTTGTTGTACAAGATTTCCATGCAATCCCCTCCGTTTGGTTTAGAGAAAATGAGAAAATAAAACAATAGAACCATCTAAAACCTAAGAATTACTCAGTTTGACACCACTCAGTTTGACACCAACCGATGCATTTGTACTAAGAGAATACAAAACAATCATGATAGCAAACACACAAACATCACTTAATGCATGTATAACTCAAACAATTACCCAAAAGCAACAATGTTATCAACAATGTTAGAGCAATGGAATGTTGATGGGGTGATGCAGAAGCAACTCAACAAGGATACAATTGCAGTCATAGTTACAATTTGGGTGGGGGGGCAATTGAACCCTGGACATCTCCGTTGGAAACATCAAAAGGTGCCAAATGAGTTATAAGCTGCTATTTTTAGCAGCAAGTGAACAAAACAATTAGCGCTGAAAAATTAACTGAATCACCTAACCCAACAGCTACTGAATTAATACATGCGCAAAAGGCAAATCTAAACAGATTAAGAGAATGGTAAAGGAGTTATAAATACAAAGAAAGGTGAGAAAACAAATGGCATGCACAATCTGCCAGCAACATGGGCTGCATCATCAGTATAGTGGCAAGCAATGCACTACATCAGGAGGGTACCTGTTGGTACAAGCTGTAGAACGATGATATAACCCACTAGGATTATGACTCCTAATTTATGGAATCTAATAAAAAGATTGCAATACTGTTAAAAATTGTAGAATAATCTAGACACTAGACCAACCATAATTAAGAAATTAACCCCAAAAATAAAATTTGGTGCTAGAACCCCTAGACTAAGGACAAAGTTTGGTTACAAACTTGGTTCTAGCCAATGACTACAACTCCCATTAAAAAAATTAACATTGTTTACATATTTTGAAAATTTAACCATTGGGCATTGGATTGCATGTTCTTAATATTCTTAACACACATGTCAAATCGCATATCAATCGGATGTTATTTACTATCCGATCCATAAACTTATTTTTTTATAAATAATTTTAGATTACAAAAACTTGAAATTTAAACATTTAATTGATGATATAGCTATTGATCTTTGATTTTTCTGGAAATTTTGCAAGCATGAAGGATATAAGAAGAAAATATAATCAAATGGCGGATTTGTCAAAATTCACATCCAATAAAATGATATTGAGGGGAGTTGTAGCCATTGGCTATAAGCCTATAACCAGGTTTATAGCCAAACTTTGTCCCTAGACTAATGAATTGACCTTCAAAACCATATGATTGTCTCAATCTGGCATTATACACACACATTGAAAGCTTCATGATGCCAAAGCTAAAAAATTCTTTAAAGATGACAATTTGATCTTTCTTCCAGGGCTGCATCAATTAATCATCAAAATGAACTTTAGGTGCCATGCAACTTATCCAAAGGGGTTGTCTAAAAGGGGATAATTAAACCTTTTGTTGCTTAATAGTGATTAGGTGTCTTGGTTTACTGCTGTATCGCAGAAACATTGCCCTATGTCTATATTATGCTTCGGGAACTTTGGAGAGACTATTTCTGTCACGATACATTGAGGGGCACAGTAGTATAACATGCATGTAATCAAATGTTGGTTACCTTGTCTAAAATTGCCATGGAAAAAAACAGAGTTAATGGGCAGATAGATGCACCAATGCCATGACATAACCTGAAAGATACAAATTAAAAGCAATAGGTCTACTCTAGTCACATTATAGGACTAGAGTTGACCTATTTTAACCTCAATTTCTGTTAATATTACTGACCTCTGTGTCCAAATCCAATGAAGTATCTGCGGAGGAGGTTGGCGAGCCAGTGAATAAACTGTTGAATGATATTGAAGCAGAGAAAGATACTAAGCCAGTGATGAAGAAAGAAAATGCCACCCTTCCACCAAAAAGAGAGGCACATCAAAACAAAAATATTTGAGGAGTTGGTTTAAAGTGTGATAAGTATAACAGGAGGAACATGAAATCAATAAATAAATAAACCGAGATCAGTACTTCACTCCAAATCAAACTCAATAATTCAACCCAAATAAATAAGTCACAGCATTTTAAGCTATTCCCCCATTTTCTCAGCAAGCAAACATAGATTTTAGAAACAGAAGCACTAATTAAAATAATAGTAACAATTTTCCATTCTATCTAACATGGTTTAAAACCACCATTTGAAATCACTTCCCATGTTTATTACTCCACTTTCTTCAGATTTCTCAAAAATCACAGCAATTAAACAGAGCCTTCTAGTAAGCGAGAAAAAAAATTAAAAAATCACAGCAATTAAACATAGCCTTTTAGCAAGAGAGAAATACAAAAGAAAAAAAAAAAAAGCATAAAATTAAAATAAAACGCACCATTTGTCCTCACAAAGCCCGAATGAGAGGGAGAGAGGCAGAGCAAAGGGGGGCAATGGACAATCGATAGTGGCGGGCGATTAAGGGCTGAAGTCGCTGTGGAAGGGGGGGGGGGGGGGTGCTATATTTGGTAAAGTGACCAAATTGTTGTGGGTGGTAAAACGGCTAACCAGAAATTGTGTCTCGAAATCATGATTTATCAGTGGATATCTTTAAAAACAAAACAAACAAACAAAAAAGCCACCCCATCTCAACCAACTCAACATTTTAAGTGAAACTGTGTATTCAAAACACAATTCAAGTGCAGAAATCGTGTTTTGAAAATGCCATTTATTTTGAAAAGTTTGCCATGTTTCTTTTATATAATTCAATTGTTACAACAAGTGGGGGGGGGGGGGGGGGAGGGGGATTGAACTTTGTTTTTGCTATTTTAACTAGTTAATAGTAAAAAAAATTAAATTACAAAATTTCCCAGACATTTACTATTGAATTTAAGTCAGGATTCCAAAATGTCTTCTAAACATCCATTAGATCCCAGCCTGCAATTCAAATAAACACAAAAAAAAGGCATTAAAACTCTAAAATAAGTAAAGAAAGAATGTAATCTAACATCAATCCTCTAAGCAAGGAATTTTAAGCTAGATTATCTACAAATTTCATCATGTCTTTAGGTGACTCATGGTAAAAACTGTTCCCACTTCCTGAGGTATTCATTCCATCAAGCCATTTTTGGCACATGATCAACAATAGGATCTAGGACTGGCGTAAGTCTCCTTCTGATAAACAACTATAAAGTGAACCCTTATTGCCATAATGAGTTGCACAATAAAATTTGAGAGTAGAAAAAATAACATAAATTTGAGGGGTACATAAAATTGGTCTTCAACCTTGAACCCGTTATAAGATTATACTGTAGCTGACCTACACAGGACTCCTGGGGTCACAACAAGAAATCGTTATAGCAATTCCTGATATATTTTCAAACCCAAAAGTTTCAGACACGTCCTGAAGTTCACCTTATATAATATGTTCAAAGATTCAAATACTGAAATATATTGGCAGGTGAAAGAATGATTAGCTTTTTTAGAATTTTCACTTGATCTTCTCCGCACCCACCAATCCCCCTGAAAAAACCACCCCAAGGTGCCTGCATTTCTAGGTGCTAGGAAGGATTCAAAACCTAAGATCAACCCACCATTAATCACCTTGGCCACAGATAGACTTGCTTCTAAATTCAGAAGAAAGACAAAGAAGTAGCATATTGCAAAAGCAAACATAAAATACATTCAAGTTCCAAGACAATTAGTGCCAATCTTTTTTCTGCTATGTAAATACTCACACACACCCAAAGGGATTCGAACCCCAACCCTCACCCACCACTCCAAATCTTGTGGGGGGAGGAAGTGCATTCGACCAAAAGGTCATCAGTGCCAATTTTGAGGTGATTCATTTAAATTCAGGGGGAAAAATAGACATGGACATAGTACTTACTTGCTTGTCAATCTTTTGCACCACAAGCTCGACATGTTTCATTTGGACTCAATGGGAAAATGGCCTGAATGACCTTGTCCAACCATTGGGACAACAATTTAAGTCCACTTCTGTAGAAGTCCTTCAATTAAATAGCCATTGGAATATCCATATCTGTTCTTAGAGGAAAGGTTCTTTTCAAAGATGACATATGCAGGTCCTCAGATGCAGTTTTCTTAATGCAAAAGGCTTCATTAGGCATACCAGCCTTCAAAAGGCAAGATATTAAAGAATTCACAGTAATGGTATCTGGTGCACAACCAATTGATAACATCTTATTAAAAATGTTGATTGCTTCAAACATTCTCCCTTTCATACAATGCCCAATGATGAGAATAGTAAATGTCACTTTATCTGGGTGGCATTTCTTCTCCTCCATCTCTGCCATGATCTTATTTGCCTCATCAACATTGCCAGCCTTGCAAAACCCATCAATTACAGGGTTGTACATAAATGGTTTTGGAACAAAATCATGACACTTCATCTGCCTCAAAAAATCACGAGCCTCATGCAATCTATTCTCCTTGCATAGAGCATTGATAAGAACAGCAAAAGTATACACATTGGGAGTAACATTTCTCGCATTCATCTCATGCCAAAGCTTCAAACCCTGATTTACCTGACCGGTTCGACAATACCCATCAATTAGGGAAGTGAAGGTAACAACATCAGGAAAATAACTGAGAAAGATCATCTTCTCATGCATGGTCAGTGCAGAAACCATGTCACCAGCCTTACCAAAGCCGTTGATGAGAACATTGAAAGTGATTGGATTTGGTTTGATTCCAGAACTGATCATCTCATCAAAAAGAACAGAGGCCTCCTCCATTTTACCCAATTTGCAAAAACCTGATATAACCGATGTATAAGTTACAACATCCGGTTTAAGCTCACTTCTTGACTGAACCTCCTTCAATAACTCATGCGCTCTATTTACCTCATTGACCCTACATAATCCATTTATAAGTGTGTTATATGTAACTACGTCAGGAGAACAACCAAAACCCCCCATATCATTGAAAATCGCAAAAGCTTTATCAACTTCTCTTATTCTGCATAAACCTCGAATAAGAATATTGAAAGTGCAAGTATCCAAATGAGAATGCAATCCCATATGCTCTCTAAATAAGCAAACAGCCTCATCTACTAGATTCCGCTTAACCAACTCATCCAACAACTTATTATACACAAAAGAACTAAGTCCAACCTCATCACACTGAGCCTCAGCAAGCAATTTCTTGGCAAGATCAAACCTGCCCACTTGTGCACACGACGAAACCAAAAATCCCACATTCCAACTATCAGGCAAATGCCCATCACTCCTCATGCAATCAAACACCACTTTGGCCGAATCGTAAAGACCCATTTGACAAAGAGACCTCATAAGCAAATTGTAAGTCTTAAAAGAATGATTAAGACTCAAACTCTCCCTACTAAACTCAAAGAACTTCAAGCCCAATTTGGGATTGTCTAACCGTCTAACAACCTCAAAAGCAATCAAAGGGGTCAAGTTCTTACTCAAATAACCCAAACAAGTATCTGACAAATGAAGACGAACAAATAGAGTACAGACAACCTTAACAAACCAAGCCTCGGAATTTCGGTTCAAGATTACCTCTTTTTCATTGAAGGGTCGAGACCAAGACCCTCCTCCTCCTTGGGCAAGACCATGGAAATGGGCAATGGCGACTTTGGAGGCTCGAACCCAAGGGGTACGGGTAGTGAAGAATAAGAGGGTCATGTGGAACGCCACGCCATCACTAGGCTCAGCTCTAGGTTCACAAACGTTTTCAATAACGATTCTTTTGTGGGTGTGACCAGAAACCCCAGATTTTGAATTGGGTTTTTGGTTTGAGTCCCTATGCCTCATGGAGAAAGTGCAAAACCCAGTTGAGAATGAGTCTTAGCATAGAAAAACAAACACTTTTCAGATCACCCAATACTAAAAAAATGAACTTTTTTATAGTGACAGTGATATGAATCAAACTGAGGTATAGATGAATAAAACTAAGATAAGAAAAGCCCTTTGAGAAGAATTTGACCGGTCGGCGTGGATTGATGGGGTGGTCCGGCGGAGAGAGAGAGTGAGCTTGAATCAGACTAAGAGGAGGAGGAGGCGGCACCTCAACCAGAAAGAGATGACCGGGGTTAGTTTTCTGTGTAAGGGCAATATGAAGGGTTTTAAAAATAATAATTAATAAATAATCTTGCCTCAGCTAGGTTTTTTTGTTTTTTTCCAAAGAGGATTTAAGTCCTCCAAAGTAGAAACCCCATTATTTCCCAAAAAAAAAAAAAAAAACTTGAAACACCTAGGCAAACTAGTCGTTTTTCATGCGATTCATGATTCATAATTTAGGATTCAGATTTTATTTTTTTTAATCTAACAATATACAAACTCATAATTTTAAATTTTAAACAACACGATATACCTTGAAATTTATATTTAAATTATTTGTCTAAACTTAGCAAGCAGGTGAGGTAAGTTGTAGTTGGATTAAAAACTCTAAACATTGCATCAAAAAAAAAAAACTCTAAACAAGTGGCAAGACTGACGACCTTAACTCAAAAAAAAAAAATTTGAGAAAGAAGACTATTAATATAAATCAAAAGGATCAGCTTAAATCGACGAAAAGAATAGAATTCTGGTGTGAATGAACATCCTTCATCTGCACTGTTAAACCTCTAACATGTCTAGCATGTTTAACTAAGTTGTAGGCTACTTTGTTGCTAAGTCTACAAACATGAGAAAAAGAAATACACTTATAGGCATTCAACGTTGATTTTGCCGAAGACAGAATGTGATCAAAGGGAGAGAAGGAGTTTGCATCAGAGATGAGTGAATTAATCACTATTAATGAGTCCCCTTTGAGAATAAAGTAGGTGAGGCCGAGCTCCTAGGCAAATGAAATTGCCCATGTTGCTGTCAGTGCTTTAACAATATCAGATGAGAAGGGAAGAAGAGCTTGTTCTGAGAGTGAAGCGATAGCATTACCTTGCCAGTCTCGAATTACCACTCCTAAACCAGCCTTGCCCAAATCTAGAAAAATAGCCTCGTCAAAATTAATTTTCAGAAAGCCACATGGAGGCGGAGACCATTGGAATCGAGGTTGGTTGGAGAGGTCGATAGGTTGAAGAGAGGGAGCACTATCAGTTCACTTAAAGTCAGAAAGGGCTTGCGATGCTTGAGGAATCACCTGGGATATAGGGAAATCTTTTGAGCTAACTCTCAACTAGTGTACATAACACCACTAAGACATGGGAGAATGCGTAAGTGATTGAATATGGACTCTACACGTGGAGCAGCTGTGAGGATAGGGAGAGTAAGCGTTGGCTTAGGGATCTTGTCTTGGTGCGTGCTAAAGGCGTGACTGCCTTGGGAAGGAAGTAAGATTTACACTTGACATGGTACTCAAACACTTACAAAAAGGGAGATAGTGACTTTCTAAGGTCAAAGGCTATGAGGACACCCCTTATTGGTTGTATGCACAATGAGTCACCTTAGGAACATGTGTACCAATCACAGTACTCTTGATGTCCCTCTCAATGTCCAAGACTTGTCTCCCAAGCAGTGGCAAAGCTACCTACCTATGGGTCCCAGTGCCACGTTGTTATCCCTTAGTCAGTAGATAATATCATAGCTGTGAAAAGATCCAAAAGAGAGAATATGATGACTTGACACCTTTCCTTATATTCAGCCACATTCCTTAGAATATAAAAGGAACATGTAGTTGTGCTATTAGGGCAAGAACCCAAAATAGATATTTTGAGATGAAAGTGGAGAGCTGGTAGGAAGGAAAGGCAACTTCATTGTAAATTGATCTCTTTTTCATACATAATACAAGCTAAGCCGAGCAAGAATGTTATGTTCTTGCTCAAATCATGGTTTTTTTATCCCTTCTTTAGGGTTTTCCACGTACATCCTGTGTTGTTTTGATAATCTACTTCTTCTTCTAGTTTAAATGTGCGTCTTTTTTATGTCCTACCATCACTTTCTTTATTTCTTGTTTGAGTGTCATGTCAAAACTTGCATCTTTTTTAGCTTCCTCATGTAAATGTACTATTAGATAACTTATTTCACTCCCATAAATAAGCTCAAATCTAACTTGCACGTACAACTGGTTTCTCAAGTACCACAAAGTCCACATGACCATTGCCATTAACTCAATATTTTTCCCTTCCTTATGAGCGAAGGAAACCAGATTCCTGATTGTTGGAAAGGAATGTAGCTGGCGAAAGGTGAAACCTGGAATGGAATCCCAAACTTTAGCAAGTTTCAGACATTCCCATAATGCATGGCAAATGGTTTTTGCACTCATCTTGCACTACTCACAGATATCGTCGGTAAGAATTTTTCTTTTCCATAAGCTCCACTTAACTAGGATAGCATCTCACAAGCATGCCAAAAAAAAATTTTGACTTTGTTCGGCATAGGGAGGCCCCAAACCAGTTTACAAATGCCATTATTAAGAGGCAGAACGTTTACAGTAGGGGAAGGAGAGTTTATTGTGGCCAAGAACTTTGAACCCGATTTCACCAAATACACACTTGATAGATTGAAAGGCCAGACCATTTATCTTCGACTAGAATAAGACTCAGGGGAATGCTACGAATTAGTTCCACTTCATCTTGATGAAACAAACCTTGCAGCAAATTATGTCCCACCTCCTTGTGACCGGGTTAATAAGGTTTGCCACTTTAGCCTCTTCAAATCCTAGAACTACATGAGATAAAATTTGAGGATGATCATGAGATGGCAGCTATGAATCTTGCCATACATTGATAGAGTCACCACACCCTACCCTCCATCTAGCACCCTTTAAAAGGACATCCCTTCCTTTCAAAATGCTATGCCAAGCATGTGAACCTGCACTAGACTTCGGAGCCTCCAAGATAGAGCAATTTGGAAAAAATTTAGATTTAAAAACTCTATAAAACAAAGAATTTTTATTATGTAATAATCTCCAGGCTTGCTTTGCTAGCAGAGCGTCATTGAAATTGGCCAGGTCTTTGAACCCCATTCCACCCTCAAATTTAGGCTTACAAAGAGTATTTCATTTAACCTAGTGAACTTTTCGTCGGTCTTCTTTTTGACCCCACCAAATTTTCTAATAAGACTTTCAATCTCCGTGCAAAGGCCCAATGGGAGTTTGACCCAAACATCTCCCATAAGTCTCTAGAGTACCCAAAATTTTTTAGCACTCCAGATCAGTGGCCCTGCAAAATAGAAGATTATCATTTGCAAAGAGAAGATGAGTAAGCCTTGGGCTGTTTCTACCAATAGAGTAACCCTTAATGTCCCCCTAAGCTACAGCATTACTAATGAGACCATGAAGGCCTTCAGTGCAAAGCAGGAAAAGGAAGGGGAAGAGGGGATCTCCTTGACGGATGCCCTAAGAGGGTTTGATCATGCCTTTTGATTCACCATTGACAGTGATAGAATAGAATGTTGTTGTGACACATTGCATGAGCAATTTAATCCAACAGTTTGAAAAACCTAGCTTTAACATCACTGATTCAAGATAGGACAACTCCACCCTATCATAGGCCTTACTCATGTCGAGTTTCATTGCCATGTAATCATCCTTCCTTGTATGTTTCTGCATCTGTAAAAAGACTCAAAAGCTACCAAAATATTATCAGATAAGACGACTTTTAGTAAAAGCACTCTGATGTTCAATAATAATATTTGGTAGAATTATTTTAAGTCTATTTACTAGAACCTTAGAGAAAATTTTATACAGTACATTACAAAGACTAATGGGTCTAAAATCAGAGGCAAATTCAGGATTTTTTTTTTCTTTGGGATGAGAGTGAGGAAGGTGTGATTAAGGTTCTCAGGAATAGATGCAGAATTTAAAAAATGGAGGACAGATTGAGAAATATTACCACCAATTAAATTCCAATACTGCTGATAAAAGAGAGGGGGCCTACCATCCGGCCCCGGGGCCTTAAGAGGAGCCATCTGATTAATAGCTTGTTTCACTTCTCATTCCATAAATTCTGTTGAGAGTTGAGAATTCATCTCTAGGATAATGATTCTCTGAATTGAATTAGTGGTCGTGTCACAATGTTGCAAATTGGCCGAGCTAAAAAGCTCTTGATAATATTCCACTAAACAATCGGCTATCCCCTCCTTATCTAATCTCCAAACTCCATGTGTATCTCTGATTTTTTGGATAGAATTCTTCCTCATCCTTTGAGAGGCATGAATGTGAAAAAAATTTGAATCTCTATCACCAAACTTTGCCCATAAAACTTTTGATCTCTGAAACCACAATTTTTTTTCTCTGTCAATCAAATCAATTATCTCCTGTTTCAATTCTCTAACCGAAAATTGTTCCCAGAACTCATGGCGACCTTCTCTGCCTCAACAAGTTCTTTTTTCTTCCTCACCAAGTCTCTTCTTACATTACCAAAGTGGTTCTGATTCCTTCTCCCCAATTCTTTTCCACACTTCTCTAACTTTCAGATTACCTTGATAGCAGGATCTACCACTTCATTGGAATACCAGATAGCTTCAACATTGTCAAAGCAACCACGATCCAAAAGCCACATTTCTTGAAATCTGAATGGTTTAGAAATACACAGAATTTCTAAACTATTGGGGATGATCCATAATGGACAGTGATCCGAGGAATCAAATTGAAGATGATGAATTTTTGAACTCGAGAATTTCAAGAACCAATCATTGTTTACTAATCCACGATCTAACCTTTCCTGTATAGGGTGTTCATCTACAAAATGCTTTTGCCATGTGTTGAGGGGGAAATTGATGTCCTCGAATGAAATATGGGAAGGCCAAGCCGAAACTCAATGTTGAGCTCTAAGATGATACCCAAAGGCTTTCGATGTAGTGATAAGTCTATCCAAGTAAGAAGTAAAGGCTGCACCTTAGCAAGAACAACATTAAGGCCCAATAAAACACTTCATGATACTTAATTGGATTAGTGGCCTTGTTACAACAATACAAGAAAATAAAATTCTACAGCGGTAGGGTAAAATTAAACTTATAGTCCAGCAATTAATTATTGAACAAATTTAAGAAGGTGTTCACTTCAGGCAATTCTTGTGTGTCTTGATCAAAAGGGTCTAGGGTATTTTCTACTACTACTACATCAATATGAGGGAAAAATTATATTGTTACAAACACGTTATATCCTTCAATAGAAAAACAAAAAATAAAGATTAATGGCTCTATGGTGAGAAGAAAGGGGTTATTTGGCATGGTGTGAGAGGAGAGAGAGAGAGAGAGAGAGATTCCAGTTTAGTGCAGTAGATATTGAACCAAGATTCTTGTGGAATATGTATGTGGGGTATGAGTGGGGTAATAAGGGCTGTTTTGAGTAAGTATGTGTAAGCTTGTAATGGGATGGTGGAAATAATGCTAAAGCTAAGTCTTTAATGGGGAAGAGAGTTGTTTATGGCTGATTAGGAAGCATTTATGAACTTAGGATATGCAAAAAAAGGGAAAGGGAATGTTTGAGGCTAAGTAAGCGTGGGCCAAGAAATGTGATTTATAGGCTACAATTTGGAATATGGCAAAGTAACAAGAATAACAGAATTTTCAAAGGGGTTAGTGTGCGTTTGTAGGACAAATGTGATTACCCTTTTATAGTGGAGCTTAGGGGTGTGATTAGCAAAAATTCAAAAATGTAGGGCTAGTCAGGAGGCAAAATGGCAGACTATTCATCCTATGATTTGGCTATAAATTGCTAATCTTCTTTTGGAGCTGCCTTGCTTCTTTGGGCAATATGACACATGGGTGAATATTTGGGTAATTTTGCATTAAATGTTGAGATTTTTGCAATGTTATTAATTCGTTCTGTTCGGCCGGAATGAACAGAAAATTTCATACCGGTCTACAAACTGGAATGAGATACCCTCTTGTTCCACCTCAGAGAAAATTTCGCCCTATTCCGGTGTGTTTCGAGTGTTTCGGTTGATTTCGGTAAATTCCGGCCGAAATCAAAGATTCGGCTGGCACGCATTTTGGGCTTCTTTCCCTCTTAAAAAATAAAAAGAGAAATCACTGCCATTGGATCTTCTATAGAGGAAATGAAAAAGAAAGGAAAAAAAAAAAAACAAAGAAAAAAAAGAACGAGATGAAGGCATGAAGCAGAGTTGGTGTAAGAGAGAAAATACAAAAGAAGAAGAAGAGGAAAAAGAGGAGAAAAGAGACTGAAGAGAGCACCTGAGCCACTGAAGATTGAAGAGACATGGGAACTTTGGAAATGAGAAGAAGAAGAAAGAGTGGTCAGGTGAGATGAGAAGTAAATAGTGTAGGCCATGTGAGTGGGTTGAGAAATGGGAAAAGTTAGTGGAAGGAAACTTCTTGGAAGTTCCTTCTAATTGCCCAACTTGTTTCTTTTATTTACAAAAAGACCATTACTAATTATATTTTAAAAACAATTAGAATAATCTATTTACTTTATTTTATAAGGAAAATCATCTGCTTACTTTATTTGAGATTTTTTTAATATAAAAAAGTGTGTGTGTATATATATATATATAAGGTAATATAAAAAATAGACAACCCGAAACACCTCAAAACAGTGTGCCAAAATAAGCCGATACCGAAATATTTCATTCCGATAAACAAACCGAAACGGGCTCCGAAACGATATTCATAACATTGGATTTCTGAGGCTGTGTTCAACCAATAGGATTAAGGCAGGTATTAAGGAAGAATCTTGGTGCTGCAACTAGGATTCAACACCCCAAGCCAATTGTCAAATTGTAAGCTCACTTCAGAGGGTTCCGTTAGAGATCCCTTTATGCCATCCAAACCACATTTTTCCAAATTTTTCCCTTTAGGATTCATGGGCTTGGCACATGAACCAATTCTTGAACTTTTTTGGTATCTATAGAATTGATTTTTTGAGATTTGAGTAACTTGGTTATGGCTTCCTTCCACTAGAGATAGAGCTTTGAGGAAGATGATGAAATCCCATTACCCATTACATGCTAGTACAACCTCTGGGTACTGTTCACGTCAAGGAGAGAGTGGCAGAAAGTTGATGGGAAAGCTCTTAGTTCATTCTTAGAGATTTGGTTGTCTCTTGTGGAGATCTCCAACTAGACCTTGGTCAAGGATGAACAAGAAGGAAGCTGGTTGTCTAGTTCATTCCTCTACCTTTGCAGAAATTTTTGGAATGGGCTTGTTCACATGGGCTGGACCCTTTGGTTGGGCTGTGCTTATGCCCCTTTTTCATTTGGGCTTGTACACATTTGGACCTACAAAATGGACATCAATGACACACATTGCCATGGGTTTTCATCCCTCATGGACACTTATTGTTAATGGATATTAAATGTAGTTTAGGTTTTGACAGATACTTGTAATGAATCTTTAGACAATGATTTGTAATATTCAAAATAATAGCATAAGCTTAATTGTTTCAAAAACGCCCAAAATACTGATCAGTGCTCAAATCAGATTTTTCCTTTTCAGATTCTGCCTCTTTGATTTCTTTCTTATTTGAAGCTTCCAATCATGGTAGACGATCCAAGCACTCCAACTGCACCTCCTTAGATGTTTAAGCATGGTCCTTTAACTCCACTTTAATTTTAGTTTGGCCTCCATTCTCTCACAAATTCCTGTAAACTCATTTTTCTCACATGATTTCCTGAAAGTAGAAAATTACACACAATAAATGACATCTTATTCAAGAAATTATGTAAAGATAAATAATAGGGATTAATGCAAATCATGGCTTAATTATATGAATTAAGCATAGTAATAAGAAGATAACGCCTACATAAATATCTAACAATTATACATTTTAAGGCGTTATTAATTTGGGAGCCAGAGATAGGAATGATACGGTCTAACTTCTTCCACTTACGGGGTGCTATGGTAATAGATGTGAGAGACGTGGTAGGGTTTTCCACGTGTGAGTTTGAGTCTTGTGAAACTGTTTTAGAGATACCCAAAGTTATCCCAAAAAATCCTCCTTAAGGAGCCATTATTGATGGAGTTATAGCTTTTTTGATTTTGTCAGACTTATTTTGGATCCCTCTATATCTATCAAGGACAGCTTTTTCCAATCATTGAGGACTTCTTCCGTACCTGAGATGAATACAGAAAGTGAAAAAGAAAACAAAGCTAGGTTAAAATGAAGAGGAATAGAAAAGAAAGATAAGTGTTTCTCCACCCCAAGAAAATAAAACCAACAAAGCCCTACAACTAACAGTGTTAACAGAGGGGGAAAAAATATCATTCCAAGGAAGATAGAAGGGTTCTACGTAACTAGCTTCTTAGAGAGAACTAGGTAGAGAAAAAAGATTTCCAGTTATTTTCCCAATTAAAATCTAATTGGACTTTTACCTTTACTCAATATTTGATTGGTCATATCAACTCAATATAACTCATTTTTTCACACACAATTTTTTAAAAAAATTGATCATATTATTTTTGTATTCCTTTCAACACAAAGAAGACTACAAATAAACAAAAATAATTTATGTTTTAGGTTATGCTAACTTCTCTAATTTATTATTTAATTTATTATTTTTAAAACTATAAAAATTAATTTGTTACACCCTAGGGTTGAAATGCAATTTTCCAAACGGAGTTGAGGGTGACTGATACTCATATTCCTCCCACCCTCCCACTAGTATTTTGACACACTTGTATAAAATATGGCTTTGTAGTGATCTGTTGTATTGCTTCTCCTTCTTAATTTTTTTTTTTTAACAAATGAATTATCCTTCAAGTAAATTAATTTAAAAATGACTATTTGGAGTTACATTTTGGATTGGCTTAAATCCAATAAACTGGATCCGACACAATGCGTATCTAATCCAATGTACTAGAACATCAAACATAATTTTTATCTTACTTTTTTGAATGTTTCTAAAAACCCCCCAATAAATCGCAACAAATTATAAAATTGTAAAAATGAATAGTGGGATTAAAATATAAAAAAATAAATTTAAAATACCTAAAATTATTACATTTAATTGTTTTTAACTATAGGTTTCTATCAACTCAACTGTTAGATTATCTTCTGGTCAAATAAGAGAACTAGGATTCAAACTTTGTTTATATCAAAAATCAATTAATGCCTTAACCTAATAGTAAAGTACAATTATCTTGGAATAAACACTATAAATTTAAATTTGTGGTAGGCCTTTTTTGCAACTCTAAGCTAGACTGTCTCCTGCCACGTTACGGTCCAATGGTTCTGGGGTAGAAGAGCTAGGACTGGCTTGACTACAACACACCCCAAGCCAAGCTTGTGCACAAGCTAGAACCCCTTTGTTGGGACCTTTGACACGTGCCTACGGTAGAAGATGCTGTTACAAAAAAAGTTATGGCAGACAAGTGTAATATGACAAAAACAAGAAGAATATGCTTACTATTTGCCCAAAAAAAAAAAAAACTAAATCATTTTCTTAGTAAAGGAGGAAATAGTACAGTGATATAAATGCGGCAGAAATGAGTTAATAACAACAATAAAAAGAAAATGAAATAATAATAATGCTTGATCAATAAAAGGAAGAAAGATTAGTCAGTCGTGCTTGATTTCTCAACGAAGTCAAGTCTAGGAAGAGAACCACTCTTTAATGTGAGCAATCTCACAAGGAAGTCCTACCATAGAAATTGCCCACTTTGAGAGAACAGGCCTAGATGGCTTATCCTCGAATTCCTTAATCCACACAAGAAAGCAAGCTGTTAGAGGGAAAGAAGGGAATAGTCTATTGGTCCATGCCCACCATCACTCTCTTGCTCATTCTCTGTTTTTCCTTTCTGATTCCTTTTTCCTTTCTAAGTTTCCTATTTTCTCTATTATCTTTCACTCCTTTTCTTACTTGTTTTTCTCTTGTTTTATCTCTCGTGTTTCCTTCCCCCCTTCTTCTGTTCTCCTGCCTGGCCTCCATCTTTTGTGCACAACTAAGGCCCTTTTTTATACTGCTTGCCATGATAGGTTTTTACTGTTTTACCCCTTAACTGTTTTTGTCCTAGTATAGGAGTTCTTCCCAGACCACCCACTAGTTTGTCGGCTGCCCAGCTATCACCACTTACTTGTGCTAGCTGTGCCACATTCCATTCCCAAACAAAAGAGTTTTGTTTTGTTTTCTTGCTCTCCGTGGCATTTCCATCCAGATAAGGGTGGGCATTCCCTCTTACTACCCTTATGGCATGCTCCTAGTGATTCCAACTCATATTTCCCTCTTTTGGGTGGTATGTCATCCCAGCAGGACATTTCCCCCAAAAGAGCTCAAGTGGGAACCCCAGAATAGGCTTTCCCCTTCTCCCCACTGCCAGACCATACCCTCTCTTACCTCTGACCCATGGCCCACCACTTCTGTTTTGGTTGGGTACAAGTGGGTGGTGCTTGATCCATGTGCGTGCTCCACTTCCATGTGTGTCCATGTCTTGTCTGCTGTTCATGCGTTTGCCATGACCTAGGGGCTTGTCTGGCCTTTGCTGCACGTTCTACTACTCATTCTTGACCTCTTATGGTGTGGATGAGTCACTGGGTCTTCATTCTTTATATCTTGCTTCCTCCCTGGGCTGGGTCTTACTTGGGCATGGGCCTTTCCTTCCTCAATCTAACCCTTACCCTTTTTGTGGGTCGGCTGACACCTTTGCCATGTCGACCTATTGTTTCTATCATGTTATCATTTGACTTGTGCTTACTAGGCCTCTTTTGGGCTTGCTGTACACTTTCCTTCTACTCAACTCAAGTAGCCTAATACTATCGTTGGGCTTGTAATCACGCTGTTTTAGGCTTCTTTGGCCCATTTCATCCCTTTGGGGCTTCCTTGGCCCATTTTATTCCTTTGGGCATCCTCGGCTCATTTCATTTCCTCAGGCATCCCTAGCCCATTCCAATCCTTCATTCCCATGGGTTTTTGCTAAGTCTTTTGGACTTCCATGGCCCAAATTACCATATCCTTTACTTTCGGGGTTTATAGGCTTTTCCACTAACCCCATTTACTTAGTTCCTTCCTTTGGGCTCCTTCAACCCATTTTTGCTTGCTTTCCATTTCTCATAATGTCCATGGGTTTACTACTTCTTTCTTCGAGTTCCTTTGGGCTCGCTTGCTTTCTTTGAGGCCCTTTTACTATTTTACAGTCCTATGGACCATTATTCCTACCATTTGGGTTTAATGGTTTTCTTCTCAATTTGCTAATTCTTCTTCTTTATTCCCTCCCATATTGTTGGGCTTCTTCCTATTATTGGACCTCCTTGCCAATGTAGGCATCAACAAAATTCTATCATATTTTTTTATAATTTTTTTTTTTTTTTTAGTTTTTCGTTTATTTCAAATGACAACTTACCACTATTTCTTTTGGGTAATAAAAAATTATAAATTTTACAATACCTTTCAAAATGATATAGAACCAATAAAAAAAATTGGATATTTACTATACACATAAATTAGAACGCATCATATCTATCTAATCTAGATTATATATATATATATATATATATATAGACACACACTAGTATCATGCCCGTGTGATGCATAGTTTAATAAAAAAAATTATATATAAATTTTAAAATATTTTTTTTGATAATATAATTAAATTTAATAACAAATAAAATAGTAAAAATATTTTAAAAATTATGGCAAGTTTTAAATTTCTAAAAGCTTTTAGTAGTAAAAGCGCATTGCACGGTTTTGGTCATAAACTTATAACATGAATAATTTTATTGAGGAACAATAATTTTATAAATTTCTAAACTTAAAAAAAAAAAAAAAATAAATAAATAAAAATAAATAAATAAATCTGGAATTAGAGTTAATGTAAAGAAACTCACATGAAAATTGAATTAATTTTGATAGTAAGGAGGAGGCGGGTGAAATCATGTAGATTTCACATCACCTTAAATATTCATTGTTTTTACATCACCCTTTTTATATTTAACCAATTTTCTGTCTCCATTCTTTGTGGAGTGATGTTCATTATCATGGTTTTGGATGCTCAAACTTTGGTTTCATGGCTACCTTCGGGATCTACACATATTGGAAAAATTAGTGATAGTACCATACTTTCTCTTGTCAGTATTTCATATATATATATATATATAATAACAAATCTTTCAAAATCGAATAAGATTTTTGTTAAAATTAATTTGTTAGTTCTCATGGAAGGTATACCATTGATTTTGAAGATCATAATAAGCATATAAATATAATCAAAGTTAACAAAAAAAACTTAAACAAAATGCAACCCACACGCAAAACATATTCAAGTTGATGAAGAAAAAAAATATAAAGAAGGGAATTTTATGAAAAAACAAAAAGAAGAAGGCAAATACATCCATGTAAGTTTCATAGGTAAAGTAAGTATGAGAAGGAAAGAATACATCAAGAAACCGTATAGTGGGTGTACAGCCCCGAGATGTCCAGGTCCATTTAAGCCTCTAGTTCGAACATAGATGGTGTAGCCCATTGTTCCCATTCCCCTTTTTCCGGTGATCCCAACCTAGGCCCACACTGAGTGTAGGCCCAGGTTCTACCACTTGGTCTTTGTTCGGGAGAGTCATTATCGGACAATATAGCAAGAATAAACGTCCGAACACCCATCATGAACATGCCCGGCAATACCAGAAACATCTCTGCCGGGCATTATCGCTGAAGTGGGAATCAAGTTCCAAAGCCATCCTCACTCCATCCCACTCTCACCTAACCACCCACTTATGGCTGATGATACTGGACCGCTCATTGCACTAACTGCAAAAACAATCATGACACCCCACTAATCAGAGTGCTATAAATATGAGAGGCGAGAGAAAGATGGGGTTGGAAAAAATTTGGAGAGAAAAAGAGAGAGAGAGAGTAAGAAAGTAGCAACATAGAAAGAGAAAAGTGATCTCATTGAGTCTCGGTGCCGAGAACGACTCATAGTAGGAAATCCATACCCACTAAACAAAAAAGTTGTGAATCTGAGTGAGGCCCAGTCCAGCAATCTCATTTTAGGTGCGCACAGTGGGAAATGGGAAAAATACACCAAAACCGTATATATACCCCCACTTTTATACTGTATTAGATAATTTTAAGTTGTAAAGAAGTTGCTAACTTGATATGAACAAAAAGAAAAAGGAGTTTACTAATCAAGAAGTTTAGGTTAATTACATTTTTTTTTTTTTTTTTTTACTTTTTCCCAAAAAAAAGTTAACGTTATTGAATTATTATTAGATTTTTTTTTTTTTAAGTTTATGTTAAAGTTAATACTTTTTTTTTTGTTACTTTATCCAACAACAAAAAAAAATTAGAAGAAATAATAATACTTTTAAATTTGTTACTTTATTATTAGGAAATAGATAGTGTAGGATAACTATTTATCCCAAAAAAATAAAAATTCTAACATAAGAGATCGTTACTTTATAAATTTAAAAAAAAAAAAAAAAATTTAAAAAGAAGAAGAAGAAGAAGCTCATACGAACACTTATTGTTATTTTATCCAAAGAAGTTGATAAAATCAAAAACCTTTTGTTTTTATCTAAAAACTTACTGCAATTTGGTGGAGTCACTTGGCGCAACCAATTATAATATATATATATATATATTTTTTTTTTTAAATCTAAAAAAATTTCTACAATTTGGTGAAGCCACTTGGTGCAACCACAACCTCCAATAATTTGTGTTGAGGGTCATTTCTTCGAAATAGACAAGGGTAGCCCAACCCAGCGACGCGGGCAGCAGACCAAGTAAGAAAACCATTGGGCCCAGGCAGCAGGAACAATGGATCACAGGCCCATCAATACGAATGAATGGGTCTTGAGGAAGTAAGTGGGCCTAAAAGGCCCGGAAAGAGAGAAAATGGCACCCATGGGCAGTATGTGTTGTAAAAAAGAGAGAATGGGCTGCAGCAGGCCCAAAGTAAAGTAAGCAAAGAAAGTAGGGGATAATGGCAAGCCCATGAACCCCAAAAATGAGAATGAGGAAATTGGGCCGGGGAAGCCCAATTAAGTTAGTAAAAGCCCATGGGATGCGGAGTTAAATGGACCAAGGATGTCCAAAGAAATGGGCCGGAGAGGCCCAAGGGAAAAAGGGACATGAGAGCCCATGAGCGAGGACACCAGTGGCCACCATTAATTGGGCCACTGGGGGAAAGAATTGAAACGGCAGGCCTAAGAAAAGGCCCAGTAGGAAGAAGTCACCGCGGCAGGAAAGGCTAAATAATGCGGAAAGAAAGCAAAGGTAATTAAACGAATTGGGCTGAAAGGAAAAAACAAAGCCCAAACACTAAGTAAAAACCCAGATCCTGAAGGAGCGGGAAATTAGAATACCAACTCATGAAAAGCCAGAAACGGGCGGCAGGCAAGCAAAGTCTTCACTCCACGGCAAATGCATGAACAGCAGGCAGGATTCAGACGCAAACACGCGCAAGGCCCAGGCACCACCAGCCTGTACCCAGCCAATACAGGACATGGTGGGGTCATGGGTCAGAGGTAAGAGGGCACGGTTTGGAGGTGGGGAGAGGGGAAGGCTTATTTTAAGGTTCCTGCTCAAACTCTTTTGGGAGATACGTCCTACTGGGATGACATACCACCCAAAAGAGGCAACGCTGAGTTGGAACCAATAGGTGCATGCCACGAGGGATAGAGAGAGAAGAAACATCACCGTGGCAGGCAGGAATGCCGCGACAGACTAACGGACAAAAAATGTCTGTACCCGTAACAGGGGAACCACAGACAGAACAGTAATGTCGGCAAGTACTCTCAGACCAGACAAAAACGGTTGGAGGATAGAATAGTAAAATCCGTTCACGGCAGGCACTATAAAATGGGAGCCTCTGCCGTGAACGAGGGGAACAAGGTGTAAGGCAAGGCAATACTAAAACAAAAAAGATACTCTGTAGCACACTTAGCAAAACAGGGGAAGCACAACACTAAAAAACCACTAAGGGTGGAAATCACTAAGAAAAACGAAAAGAAAGAAAACAAAAGAAAGGAAAGATAGAAACAAAAAAGAGTGAGAGCTAGTGGCATGCACCGATAGGTTTCTTCCCTTCTCTCCCTCTAAAATCCTTGCTCTCTTCCATATTTATTTCGGGTATTGATCATTTGGGTCCACCTCCCTCAAACCCATTAACTTCACGACAGGATTTCTTTTCCTCGGAGGTTAGTTGCGTTGAGAAGAGGTGTTCTTCCTCTTTGGCTTTACCCCTGCGGACGAAACCAAATTTATTCCATGTCTATTGATTAATTTTATCGCCATTCTCTTCACTATTTATTTAAGGATTGTTAAGTGATATTATGGTTATGGATTATTTTATCATTTCCCATTAAAAGAGTTATCTGGTCATTCCAGAATGTATGTTTCTGTTCATCAATAATATCTGCCTGCCGCAAGCATTTTTCTGAAACAGTTCTGCCTGCCGCAAGCACTTTTTCTCTAAAAAAAGGCTCTGTTTGCCGTAAGCTTTTCTCTGAGTCAACTCAGCCTGCGGTATAGCGCTCCCCTGGCAGACGAGGCGTAGTTCGCGCACAAACCAGGCCAAGTTGAGTTCCATTTGGCCCGGTCTCGACTCCTGCAACCCAAAACACTTGGGCCTACGATCACAAAAGGGCAGCCCAGCCCAACATAACAGAAAAGGCCCCCACATTAAATTGGCGACTTCACTGGGGAGTTGAGAAATAGTCCAGGGACAAGAGCCCTCACAAACAAATGCCTCCGAAATCCAGGACTACACGCAACATGAGTGCTGTACCTTCACAAGCAGAGTCCAGGCCCACAACGCCCCACCAACCCCAGCCTAATCAGGCAGAAGGTGCTAACGAGATGGGGGCTGGACCCCAACCTCCTCCGAGGACCCCCGCAGACAATGCCAACACCTTCATTGAAGTGTTGCAGGCCTTGCAACACTCGCAACAGCAAATGATGGAAGAAATTCGTCAACTAAAGACGGACAGAACAAAGGAAAAAGGAAGCCAACATGATCCAGAGCATGGGGCGGAAGAGACACTGGTGGGTGGTGTCCCACAGAATACAGATCAACGTTTTATTACTATGGCAGAAGTGGTAGCTCTCCTGGAGCAAGAGAGAGCCAGAGGAACAAAGGAGAGATTCTACGCACGTAGACCCCCATACCCGCTAAGGGTGCTCAGTAAACCATACCCCGAGAGGTATGAATCGCGAGTATTCGCACAATATGACGGCAGGAAGGGAAGTGCTGTTGAACACGTAAGCAAGTTCATTGATACGCTTGGCCCTTATGCCGCAGACGAGGACTTGTGTCTTCGAGAATTTTCCAAATCATTGTGTGACTGGGCTTATACCTGGTACATTGGCTTAAAGCCAGGATCGATCCCAACATGGGATGATATGGTGGATGTATTTTGCACCAAGTACTTTCACGGAGAGGAAACGGTGACACTTGCAACATTGCAAGCAACTAAACAAAGGAATGGTGAGGACTTGATGGAGTACATCAAGAGATTTAGGGACATAGCACTTGACTGCTATGACCATTGCGAGGAAAGGACGCTGGTGGAGATGTGCATGACGAATATGATCAGAGAATACAGGGCAGTCCTAGAAAACCTTGAAATCTCCCAGTTCGCGCAGCTGTTACAAAAGGCAAGAAAAACTGCCCAGTCTGTAAAGCCAAGCTCGGACAAAAGAAGTGCCCCGCAAGCCATGGCGGTATCCACCGGTGAGCGGAGGAGGAAAACCGACGGGAAAGAATACGATACTCCTCCGCCAATACCATGCACCGCAAAGGAGTTGGACGTACTGCTAGACAAATGGATAGCAGATGGCGTATTGAAACCTAACCAAGTTGCTAGGGAGCCCACCGAGGAAGAAAGGAGGGACCCGCGTTTTTGTCATTTACACAACTATGTCCAACATGCCACCGCAGAATGTTGGGCACTCCGCAGACTAGTGCACCGCAGGATAAAAGAAGGAACTTTAGAACTGACCCAGCAGGAGGTCCAAAGAAACCCACTCCCGAATCACAAAGGGAAAGGTATAGCGGCAGTGGTGATCTGTGCGGATCCAGGGGATGACGAAGGAGAGAATCCGGCCTTGCCTGCCACAGTGATTACCACTTTACAACAGAGTTCCAAATTCAAAAACTTATTTGATCAACTAGGCCTCACAACAAAAGAAAGAAAAGTAGCTACCGAGGCTCTAGTAAGCATTGCCTCCGGGGCAGGGGTGGAATGTTTATCAGCGGAAGTCCAAGATGACAGGGCTCTTTTTCAGGAGTCAACCGAAATCACCTTCAGTGATGAAGATATGGAAGTGGGGTATCCAAACCACCAGAGACCTCTCTATCTTGCGGCATCCATAAATCAAATCCCCATAAAGAGAGCCTTAATAGACACGGGCGCTTCCGTAAACCTCATCCCCTTGAGCACTCTGCAAGCTGCGGGGATTTCAGAAAGAAAGATCCAAGGGTGTCCAATGGAAGTAACAGGATTCGGTGGAAGAGGAGAGTACATCGCAGGCCATATCCAGTTGTGGTTAAAAGTGGGACCCATAGCTTCCCTAGCTCGGTTCCACGTGGTAAAAACGGAAGTCTCATACCACGTCCTTTTGGGACGACCATGGTTGCATAAGCACAGATTAATTCCATCCACCTACCACCAATGTGTGAAAGGACGGATGAACGGCAGGATGATACGCATAGCAGCGAATCACTCACCGTTTGAGCAGGCGGAAGCTCATTTGGTAGAAACCATGTTCTACGATCAATGGGCTCCATCCGGGGAAAACTCAGTATCAAGGCCACAAGGTACCTTCGTGCCTAAATGGAGAGACATCCAGGATGATCCCGAACCTGACCTAAGGGAATTACTAGCCAGAAAAAAGAAGAGGAAGGAAGCGCCAGCTGAGGACCCAGAGGATACACCCCACTGTGTCAGGATCCGAGGTCCTGACGGCAGGATTGTGTATAAGTTATAAAGGGGCGCGGGGCCCACAAGTGAAATGCAAGAGGGCCCCACCCAGGAGTGGCAACACAAGAACTTGACGTGTTGCGTGGTTCAAGAAAAGTCAGAAGAAGAAAGTAGTGAAGAAGAGAATGAGAAAGTTGCGACGGAAAAAGAAGTACAGGTTACGGCAGAAGAAGAAATGGAAGAGGTTGACTTGGGGTCTGTTTCCCAGGGGCCAAGACCTATCCTGATTAGTGCAAGTTTGGCAGAGGCGGAAAAGACAGAACTGATGTTACTCTTGAAAGAATTTAAAGATGTCTTCGCATAGGAATACAATGAAATGCCGGGGCTAGACCCTGGGCTAGTCGCACACACGTTGAATGTAGACCCAGAGGCCAGGCCAATAGCTCAGCCTGCCAGGACATTCCACACGGAAATAGAAGGGCAAATAATCAAAGAAGTGCAGAAATTGCTTGCCGCAGGATTCATCAAACCTATCCAACACCCGCGATGGCTGTCCAACATCGTACCCGTGAAGAAAAAGAATGGCCAGATAAGATGTTGTGTAGACTTCAGGAACCTCAACAAGGCCTGTCCAAAGGATGAGTTTCCGTTGCCAAACATGGACTTACTGATAGATTCTGCGGCAGGAAATGCCATGTTTTCGTTTATGGATGGGTTCAGCGGGTACAACCAAATTAGGATGGCACCAAGGGATGCAGAAAAAACCGCTTTCAGAACACCCATGGGCAATTTTTATTACACTGTAATGCCTTTTGGGTTGAAAAATGCGGGTGCCACTTATCAGAGAGCAATGACGGCCATATTTCACGACATGATGCATAGTGAACTGGAGGATTACGTAGACGACATAGTAGTAAAGTCAAGAAAAAGAGAAGAACACTTCCAAGTATTGAGGAGGGTATTCGAGAGGTGCAGAGCCTTCAAACTAAGAATGAACCCTCTCAAATGCGCATTCGGGGTGTCCTCGGGGAAGTTCCTAGGCTTCTTGGTTCATAGTAGGGGAATAGATGTTGACCCAGCCAAGGCAACGGCCATTGCAACCATGAAACCTCCGAGCACGGTAAAGGAATTAAAGAGCTTCTTGGGGAAAGTCTCGTACATTCGAAGATTTATCCCCGGGTTGGCATCAATCACTGCCGCTTTCACCAAGCTGCTCAGAAAAGGGCATGATTTTGAGTGGGGGGAATTGCAGCAGGCAGCCTTCAAAAGGCTACAGCAGATCATGATGAACCTCCCCACAGTGCAGGCCCCGATTCACAAAAAGCCACTGTTGCTCTACTTGGCTGCCAATTCATATGCCATTAGAGCGTTGATTGCCCAAGAGGACGTGGGCGGCACTGAGCAGCCCGTGTATTATATCAGCCGCGCCTTAAAGGATGCAGAAACTCGATACCCGAGGGCGGAGAGGGCATGCTTAGCCATTGTATATGCTTCGCAAAGGTTGCGCCACTATTTCTTGGCCTACGAGGTATGGTTAATGACCAAATCCCACGCCATCAAAGCCTTGCTGCAGCAACCGATCCTCTCTGGCAGGATATCCCAATGGTTGCTACAATTATCGCAATATGATTTAAGAATGGGGACGCCCCGGGCGGTGAAAAGCCAGGCTATAGCAGACTTATTGGCACAATTTCCAGGTGAGGAAGAGTTCCCGCTGGATGATGAAGTCCCTGGGGAAGTGGCCATGGCGGAAGGAGCCAAAGAGCAATGGATAATGAAATTCGATGGGTCTTCCACCGCCCAGTCTAGAGGGGTGGGAGTAGTTCTATACCATGAAGAAGATAAAGCAGTGGCACTGTCATTCAAACTGGAATTCCCCTGTTCAAACAACACCGCGGAATACGAAGCCTATCTAACCAGGCTGGCCACGGCTCTCGAAATGGGAGTTAAACACTTGAGGGTGTTACGCGATTCAAATTTGGTGGTCTGTCAGGCCAACGGGAGTTTCTCCTTGAAAGAGCCTAGCCTAGCCCCGTACAGAGCAATGACTCAGAAAATGGAGGAAAAGTTTTCAACTTTTGAAATAGAGCACGCTCCCAGGAATGAAAATCGGTTTGCGGACGCGTTAGCCGCGCTGGGATCTCAGATAATGTTTGAAGGAAATAGCACCCGAGTAGAGGTCAGCAAAAGGAGAGAATCGATAATTGATACGTTGAAAGAGAAATTCCAAGAGGAATAGTGCGACGAAGACTGGCGGTTTCCCATAAAGGAAGCTTTGATGAATGAAGATGATGCCGCAGGACTGAAGGTGTTAAAAGATTACACACTAGTAAAGGGGGAGTTATACCGCAGGATGCCAGGTGGGGTCTTGGCCAGATGTGTAAGACCAGAAGAGGCCCAGAGGAAACTGAAAGAAGTACACGACAAAACTTGCGGATCCCGCGAAGAAGTCAGTCTTTACCGCAGGCTTCAAAGGGCAGGCTTTTATTGGCCAAACATGGGCAAAGATGCGGATCGAGCCCAAATTCAGTGTGGGGCTTGCCAACTTGCGGCAGACAGAGAAGAAAGTTACGTTGTGTCCGCCTGCGAAGACTGGAGAAGCCCATTTATCCAATATCTGAAAGAAGGTATCCTGCCGCGGAAGCAGAGTGAAAAATATAAACTCAAACGGCTGGCGACACGCTACTTCATGCACAATATGGTCCTCTTTAGAAAGGGGTATGATGGGGACCCCTTAAGGTGCCTGGGTCCTAAAGAAGCAGAGAAAATGGTGAAAGAAGTACACTCAGGAGAGTGTGGGGAACACCAAGGGAAGAAAAGACTCTACAGGTGCCTGCTGCAGATGGGTTACTACTGGCCTGCCATGAAGAAGGATACGGCAGAATTTGTAAAGAAGTGCCACAGCTGCCAGGTGCAGGCCAACTTAATTCACACCCATCCACAGAATTTGCACAGCATGGTAACCCCATGGCCCTTCCACACTTGGGGGCTTGATTTGGTAGGACCGATTAACCCACCGTCACGAGGATATATATGGATATTGGTAGCTACGAAATATTTTACTAAATGGGCAGAGGCAGTGCCTCTTCGCAAAGCCACCGAAGGAGCAGTGGCAAACTTCATCAAGGAGAACATAATCGTGAGGTTCGGGGTACCCCACAGGATCATCAGTGACAATGGCACACCTTTTGTCAACAGTGAAGTAAGGAAGATGTTAGAATTCTATCAAGTTAAGCATCACCGGTCATCACCTTACTACCCTCAAGGGAATGGGCAGGCGGAGGCAACAAACAAAACCCTTATAAAAATTATAAGTAAAATGAGTCAGGAGTACACGGGAGGATGGGTAATGCACCTGCCGGATGCCCTTTGGGCTTACAGAAAATCGCCTAAGTCAGCCACAGGTTTTTCACCTTTTTCCTTGGTCTACGGAACTGAAGTGGTGAGTCCAGCGGAGGTAATGACCCCGTCCCTGAGGGTCATGAAAATGCAAGAAAAAGGAGGAGAGGAAGAAGAAGTCTTTGCGGCAGAAAGGTGTGAAGACCTGGAGGGACTTGACGAAAAAAGAGAACAAGCCCAGGAACGCAGCCGTAGATATCAGCAAAAGATGACTGAAGCTTACGGCAGGACGACTAGAGAAAGAGTGTTCGTGGAAGGACAGCTTGTTTTGAAAGTGGCAGACTATGTTAGAAGAGGCCTGGCAGGACCATCCAAATTTGCACCAAAGTGGGAAGGGCCCCTTGTGATAAGGGAAGCACACCCAAGTGGGTACTACCGTCTGACTCAGATGGATGGCAAAGACTTAATGGATCCGATCAACGGGAAATGGCTGAAGCAGTATTATGCCTGAGGAGAAAACTTACATGATTGCCTTTTTTCTTTCCTTTGTTTTATTTCCTTTATGTTTCCTTCTATTCTATCATTTTTCAAGTGACTGTGTCACAACATGAAATTGTAATTTTGCTTTCGGCAGGATGTAATGAAAAGCATCAAGTATTATCATCATATGTCATAACAAAATGTAAAGTGTAGCGTCACAAAGATAAGTTACAAGCCCAGGTCATGGCAAACTAGCCAAATAAGTGTTACAACAAAAATATATTGTACTAAATAGAGTCATAAGCAAAAGGAAACAACGAAACAAGGAAGAAACAGCATCAACGAAGCCCGGAAATAAGAGACTGATCTCCAAAACGATTGGATCCACCAACACTGGAAAGAAGACGCTCACGATGGCCCTCCAAGTCTGCCACCTCCTTTCTCAAGATCTCAAGGCGCGAGTCAATAGCATCAACAATGGGTCACACTCTCCTCGTGAAAACAGCCCGAGCAATCTCTCGAAGGTAATCCAAAAGGAACTCCACGGCAAAGCCTACGCTGACAAGTTCCTGCACCGCAGCCCTCCACTGCAAAATCCTCTCGGTAGAGACAGTGTCAACAAAGCTATGCTCTATGTCATTCAGTACACTCCCCAACATCTTCAAGAAATGCTCTCTAACAGAACGACCAAGTCGAAAGCCCTGCATGAAGTCCCCGCGGTTGCCATAGATCATCACCAGATGAGAAGCACAGTCCTCCGGGACTCTAAAGCCGTGAAAGTCCACATAAGGAGGGCCCGAGCCCCAGAAAGCTGCAGGATCAAGATCATTGACCTCAGGTTGGTCAAAACGGGTGAAGAAGGCAGCAGCCTCGTCCTCGGGACCTGGAAGGGTGGTGGAACTACTACCCGCTTCAAACTGGAATAGGGCTATAGGAGGAGATCCTACCAAGGAAAACACAAAGCATGAAATGAGGAATTAAAAAGGGAAAAGGGGAAAGGAGCAAACCCACAGGGAGCAAATAAAAAAATATAGACAAGGAAGAAAGGAAGCTTACCAGAACCAACATCAATGGGGGCTGTGGAAGGAACTGAAGCAGGCACAGAAGGGACGGCGGAAACTGACGCTGTAAGTATGGCAGAAGCTGGTGCAGAGAATACGGCAGGAATGGGTGATGGGGGCGCGGCAGGATTAACTACCGCAGGCGTCCCTACGCTGACCGCGATGCCTAGCCCTTCAAAAGTCTCTGTGCACAAAAGAAAATAGACATGCAAATGAGAAAAAAGAGAGAAGAGTGGGCCCAGTGAATAAAGAAAGAAAAGCAAATCCAACAAAAGAAAAAAAAAAGGGGGAGTGGGGACATACCCATGAATCTAGCCTCGGGTGGAGCATCCTCTCCCTCCTCGGACTCAGAAATCCTCCTCGGCAGGACGGGCTCACTATCAATATCTTCAGGAGCATCCTCGGACTCCTCGAAAGACAGATCAACATCGGGTCCGCGAATGGCCGAGCTGGGAATGGAAGAAGGAGTGACTACTAAAGAAGAACCATCCTTCGCGGCCTGAGACAGAGTCGCAAAAGGATCAGTGGTAGAGAGGACGAGAGGAGCAACGGGTGAAACAGCCTCGGTCTGAGTTATGGTAGGAGGAGCAAATCCCTGTGGAGAAATAGGCATCTCGGCTGAAAAGGGAGTGGCCTCGCTAACCCCCTCAGTATGAGTACCCTCTCTGGGTACCAGTCCGGTAGGAGGGCTAGGAGTCTCGGCAGGAATCCCAGGTGCAGCAGCTGGAACAATGGACATCTGGGAAGCTTCACCAACCCCGTCAAAAGAATCTACCACGGGTGTGCCCATGGAGGCGGGCAACTCCTCGGATGAAGGACGATAGATGGAAAGGGGCTCGGGCTGACCCTGGAAAGCAAAAGAAGGAGAAATGCATATATACACGTGGTAAAGAATAAGGGAACCTACGGCTAATCCAAACAAATGAAGGCACGTGGCAGATGAAATATATGTAAAAGAAAAAATAATAATAAAGAAGAGGAAAGAAGGAAATAGAGGAGATTACCTCGAATTCAGGCTCGTCAAGGTCAATGGGATGAGCAGATGACGTGTCTTCCTTATGCTTAGACTGCAAAGAGAGACAAGAGGCAGTATTAAGGAAAGGAATCAGTAGGCGTGACATGGGCTCACCGCAGGCAAGTTAAAATCAAGACGCAAATGACAAAATGTATGTAACATACCCTTCGCTCAGCAGTAGGCATGGGATGGGGGGTTGTTTTCCTCTTGCTACCCCGTGTCCTGCTAGAAGGAGCATCCGTGGGTGGCTGTGGGGCAGCAGGCTTGGGCTTACTTGCAGACTTGTGCTTGGCAGGAGTCTTCTTAGTTGGTGCAGGGATGTTGATTACCTTAACTTTCTTCTCCCAACCAGGGGGAAAATCGCCTGCGAGCCAACACCATCCCTTTTTCTTCTCATCCCACTCAAAGACAGCAGAGCGGCTCTGTTTCTCAACATAATCTAAAACTGACCTGGAAGGCAAGAGCAACCGAGGGTTGGGAGATACTAACATACTTAGCCCGTCAGGTGGAATAAGGGAGAAGCCACGGCTGCCTACCAACTCTTGCCCGAATGAGGTCATCACTGCATGCCAATAGCCATGCATGGCAGGAGTGCAAAGACCCTCTCTCGACGAGCCAGGAATGGTAACTGCACTAAAGCGCGATCTCCAAAAGTCGTAAGCAGTCTGCCGCAGGAAAGGCCGAACAGAAGTAGGAGATTCCATGAGATAAGAAAGGTCATCGGGAATATCCTGATCCAGCCCAAACTGCCTCCTCACCCGGTTGGCAGGATAGTGAACAAACCTGATGCCCTCATCAGTCAAGTAAGGCAGCCATCCAACATTGGTAGCCGCCAAATAGGTGATCCCCACCTCATCAAAACCAGTCAAAGGAGTGGTGGTCCCAATAATATCAGCAAACAGACCCATAGCAGAATCAGTACATGTGTAACCCCTACCCAAATTTCTGTAAGCTCTCCAAGTAAAACCAGTACCGCTATCAAAAGACTCAACAACTGAGTGACCAATGGGCTTCAGACCAGACCAACGAAAAGCTAAAGGGAAATCGGATTCAAACCTGCCGCAGAAGTCAGTGATCACCCGCGGATATGATTGGTACTTCTCTCTCGCGAAGCGAACAGGCCTACACTTCGCCAAGTATTAAGCACAACGCTCAAACAATAACTGCTGCAGGATAATGCTGTGTACAGAAGAAGCAACTATATGGCAGGAACCAGCCTGACTCTCATCACTCCGCAGGATGTCCAGTTGCACATATAAATGCCCCAAAAACATGGGGAACAGCGGCAGACTAACTCCGGTAGAAATCTTAATGGCCAAACGGAAGTACAAAGGCTTGATGGCGTAATGGGGATGTGAACCAAAAACGAACTTGCAAAGCCAAAAGGCAACAAAGGCCGCGCGGTGGGCAACAACGGAAAACTTAGAGGAAGAACTAACCCAGTATGATAACTTAGCATTCCTCGTCATCCCCTTTCTCAACTCGGCCTCAATGGCCTCTTCCTCCGAAGAAAGCTCTATGGTGGCAGGATCCACATCACCAAGGATTGGCAAGAGCAGTTGGTTGGCCACGTCCTCAAGAGTCATGGTCAGTTCGCCGCAGGAGAAGAGGAATGTGTGGGTGGTGGCACACCACCGGCGAACCAAGTGACGGAGGTTGTAAGTGTCTCGAAAATTGGAAAGACTCCGGGATAAAACGATGGATTTCAGAACGCCAGCCTGCTGCAACAAACCCATGAAAATCGAGTCCGATAACTCTCGGTCAACCCACTCCTTCCAACCCGAGCGGTTCCTGACCCAAACACGAAATGAATCGGCACCGGAAGGGAAACACCTTGACGGATGACCAAATCGGAAATGGAGGAAGACACCGGAGCCCAAGAAATGTTGGGGTTTCGTCTGCACATAGAAAGCCACACACGGCCTGGCGGCGGCGACGCGTAATCGCCGGAAACCTCAGGAAAGAGAGGATAAGGATTATACCTAGGGTCGATTAGCGGAGCGCACTCGCTGTTGGGGTCGCGTGGCGCATCTTCCTCGCCGGAGTGATTGGAGTCGGAGTACATAGCCTCCTCGCCTATTTCTTGTCCGACAAGAGGTTCAGAAGCTTTCCCTTTCCCTTTGCGGCGAGAAGAAGAACCTGGGCTTTTCACCGGCGCCATTGTGCGACAGTTCGATCTGAGCAAAAGAGATGAAGGAGTTTGAAGAGAAGAAGGCGATGAAGGAAGAGGGACAAACACAATTCTTTGGAAAAGATGGTGTTTATGAGTGATTTTCGAAGGGACTCTCTTCTTAAATATATGGGTAATTAATACTGGCCTGAAGGAAGGCGATTGATCAGCCATCGAAAGAAGAATGAAATAAATGAAGTGGTAGTTGTGTCTTAGAATAACTGCCATTCTGGGAAAATCGAAGAGTCAGCACTGTTCACCGCAGGAAAAGAAATATAAGTACACGTAAAGGGGTCCACAGTTTCAAAAAGCCCGCGAAGGAAAAGAAAGAAAGGAAACAGAGGACAGAAAAGTCTTTTATTCACATATGGACCGCAGGAACGTTCCATATGTTCAGGGGGCTAAATGTTGAGGGTTATTTCTTCGAAATAGACAAGGGTAGCCCAACCCAGCGACGCGGGCAGCAGACCAAGTAAGAAAACCATTGGGCCCAAGCAGCAGGAACAATGGATCACAGGCCCATCAATACGAATGAATGGGTTTTGAGGAAGTAAGTGGGCCTAAAAGGCCCGGAAAGAGAGAAAATGGCACCCATGGGCAATATGTGTTGTAAAAAAGAGAGAATGGGCTGCGGCAGGCCCAAAGTAAAGTAAGCAAAGAAAGTAGGGGATAATGGCAAGCCCATGAACCCCAAAGATGAGAATGAGGAAATTGGGTCGGGGAAGCCCAATTAAGTTAGTAAAAGCCCATGGGATGCGGAGTTAAACGGACCAAGGATGTCCAAATAAATGGGCCGGAGAGGCCCAAGGGAAAAAGGGACATGAGAGCCCATGAGCGAGGACACCAATGGCCACCATTAATTGGGCCACTGGGGGAAAGAATTGAAACGGCAGGCCTAAGAAAAGGCCCAGTAGGAAGAAGTCACCGCGGCAGGAAAGGCTAAATAATGCGGAAAGAAAGCAAAGGTAATTAAACGAATTGGGCTGAAAGGAAAAAACAAAGCCCAAACACTAAGTAAAAGCCCAGATCCTGAAGGAGCGGGAAATTAGAATACCAACTCATGAAAAGCCAGAAACGGGTGGCAGGCAAGCAAAGTCTTCACTCCACGGCAAATGCATGAACAGCAGGCAGGATTCAGACGCAAACACGCGCAAGGCCCAGGCACCACCAGCCTGTACCCAGCTAATACAGGACATGGTGGGGTCATGGGTCAGAGGTAAGAGGGCACGGTTTGGAGGTGGGGAGAGGGGAAGGCTTATTTTAAGGTTCCTGCTCAAACTCTTTTGGGAGATACGTCCTGCTGGGATGACATACCACCCAAAAGAGGCAACGCTGAGTTGGAACCAATAGGTGCATGCCACGAGGGATAGAGAGAGAAGAAACATCACCGCGGCAGGCAGGAATGCCGCGGCAGACTAACGGACAAAAAATGTCTGTACCCGTAACAGGGGAACCACAGATGGAACAGTAATGTCGGCAAGTACTCTCAGACCAGACAAAAATGGTTGGAGGATAGAATAGTAAAATCCGTTCACGGCAGGCACTATAAAATGGGAGCCTCTGCCGTGAACGAGGGGAACAAGGTGTAAGGCAAGGCAATACTAAAACAAAAAAGATACTCTGTAGCACACTTAGCAAAACAGGGGAAGCACAACACTAAAAAACCACTAAGGGTGGAAATCACTAAGAAAAATGAAAAGAAAGAAAACAAAAGGAAAGATAGAAACAAAAAAGAGTGAGAGCTAGTGGCATGCACCGATAGGTTTCTTCCCTTCTCTCCCTCTCAAATCCTTGCTCTCTTCCATATTTATTTCGGGTATTGATCATTTGGGTCCACCTCCCTCAAACCCATTAACTTCACGACAGGATTTCTTTTCCTCGGAGGTTAGTTGCGTTGAGAAGAGGTGTTCTTCCTCTTTGGCTTTACCCCTGCGGACGAACCAAATTTATTCCACGTCTATTGATTAATTTTATCGCCATTCTCTTCACTATTTATTTAAGGATTGTTAAGTGATATTATGGTTATGGATTATTTTATCATTTCCCATTAAAAGAGTTATCTGGTCATTCCAGAATGTATGTTTCTGTTCATCAATAATATCTTCCTGCCGCAAGCATTTTTCTGAAACAGCTCTGCCTGCCGCAAACACTTTTTCTCTAAAAAAAGGCTCTGTTTGCCGTAAGCTTTTCTCTGAGTCAACTCAGCTTGCGGTAAAGCGCTCCCCTGGCAGACGAGGCGTAGTTCGCGCACAAACCAGGCCAAGTTGAGTTCCATTTGGCCCGGTCTCGACTCCTGCAACCCAGAACACTTGGGCCTACGATCACAAAAGGGCAGCCCAGCCCAACATAACAAAAAAGGCCCCCACAATTTGAAACCAGGTTCTTGAATTAACATTTTTGTATTTAATTTTCTTATTCTTTGTAAGGCATTGATTTTATTGCATGTGTTTTTTCGATAAAGTTTATGATAGCTATTTTGTTTTCTTTGAGGGTTTGATATGGTATTTCATTCTGATATTTTAAGAATTTTAATCGGGAACATATATTCTTCAATGAATATTAATTAAAGAGAAATTTTTGAGAAAAAAAGAAATAGTGAAATTGAAGAACCAAGCTGATTAACTACTTAAATTCTATGATTTTTTTTTTTTTTTTAAAAATTAAGATAACGCAATTCATATTAATTTTTGATTTGGTGTTCTTAATTGATTGGGTTGATTACTTCCTCACTTATGGCAATGTTAAAATCGCCATGACTGGTGATTTATAGGTAATATTTTATATTTACATTGCAGTCTAGATACTTTATTTTTTTAATTTATGGAATTTGTTTCATTTTTGTAATCTAGGGAAATTTTTTTTGGTTATATATGCAAGAAATTTATATATGGTTAGCACTTCTACTACTCCACGTGTTAGCAAGTATAATGGAAAGATTTCTAAGTGCCATATATATATATATATATATATATATATATATAAGCAAATTACAATTTTACTACAAAGAGCTTCTAAAAATTTAAAACTTGCCATAATTTTTAAAAATTACTATTTTATTTGTTATTAAATTATATTATATTATAAAAATTTTATATTTTAATTTATATGTTTTAATCAAAATCATATGTAAATAATTTTTTAATTAATTTACTTAAAATTAAATAATAAAATAGATAATAAAAATAAATGAATATTTTACTTTTAAATTATATAATGAATGCATATTGTGTGAGACTAAATTTCATATATAATAATAATAATAATAATTGAATGGAAGATGGTAGAGATACCTTAAAAAAATTATATAAAAGGATTTTGAATAATACATTGAACTTTAAGGCTCAAAATCAAGCCCTTTTTTTTTTTGGAGAATAACTTAGAGTTAAGACCCTGGTAATAAGTTTGTATTGATAATTGAAAAAAAATCTAAACAACAATTTGTATTATTTGATCTCATCCTCTATCTCTGTATTATTGACAAAACAAAATAAGTCAGCAATATGTGTGTGTGTGGTTTGATAATGACCACAATCATATTTATAATTTATAAATTCTATATTTGATTTTAAAAGAAAAAAACATGTTAAGTTAATAACAAAGTTGTATCCATCATACCTTGCATTTTAGCTTAGTGGCACTTTCTAATCCCCATGTGAAGCACTGGATTCAAATTCTACCACACATATTATCTAAATTTGTGTTTGATCAACTATTTAAAAAAAAAAAATCTACTTAGCATGATACTTGCGGATAAAGCTTTAACTGCAATCTCTCGAACCTATTGCAATCATCTTTGCATCTTTACTTATGTGCCCAAAGACATCACATACGACAAAAAAGAATTAATAAACTCCAATCTCCCAAACCTGTTGCAACCATCTTTGCATCTTCATTACTATGCCCCAAAGATATCATACAAAGCAATGAATGAACTACTTTTTTTTTTTTTAATTCCTCGTCCAACTCTGTTAAAGGTGACTAATTAATATTGTCGGTGGTGCATGAACTCATCCTCGCAATACTTGCGTAGTTATTTAGCCAAATGTAAGTGCTTGCACTCCAAATGAAACTAATCAAAAGATATATTAAGGGAGCAATATAAGCGGAATAGATTTGAGGATTATCTCTCTTGTATTTACTGAAATTGAAGTAGAGCTAGATCCAAAGACTTTCCTTACCATTTCCTCAAAAAAGATAAAACTTAAAATACTAATTTTTAATACTCAAAATGAGATGAATACAATTTATAAATGATTTTTTGTGTAGTTAATATATATTAATGATGGGGTTGGCTTCAAAAAAAATCAACTAAAAAAAATAATGGCACTGCAATCTATTTATTTTGGAGATAAGATTTTATTTACTCTTAATAATAAAAACTTAGAAAATAGGAGAAGATGATAAGAACATAATATATATATATATATTAATAAAAAAAAGTATTTGGTCATTAATTTTTTCTATATAATTTTTTGAAAAACAATAACTATTTTTGTCATTTAAAAATAAATATTGTTGTCATTTTTATACTTTATTAATAATATATTTTTTTGGAACTTTTTCAAATATTCTAAATTGTTAGCATTGAAATTTGCCCAAAAAAAAAAAAAAAAAAAACCTACAAACCACTAATTAATTAGGGCATCCAAACCCACCAATGTTAATGAGACATTCAAATCCATGTGAGTTTTAATGCTTATTAAAAAAAAAAATTGTTGCACTCTTAATAAACTATAAGTATATGTGTGTGTGTGTGTGTATATATATATATATATAGAGTAGAACATATAATTTTTTAATCAAACATGAATCATTCAAGATATTTGTTGTTAGGAGCGCTCAAATAAATTGATCTATTTCTATTGAAGATAATTGTACCGTGGATTTCACATACATTAAATTTATATTCTGGCCAATAGGTAAATCAAAGAAAAAAATAAAAAAAATAGAATAAAATGAAGAAGAAGAGGAAGAGGAGAAGAAATACATACCTTGCTTTGCGGATTAAGGGAGCAACATTATTAATGAGAAGTATTTTGACTGCCTAACCGAGAGTCTATAATTCTATTTATATATGAATTATTATTATACAAAATTGTTTCAAACACAAATTGCCTTTGTTACACGGTGTTTGTCTAAAAACTTATCAATATAAGATTTTAGATAAACACAACTCAAAGGGCTTATCATTATCCATTGAATTGCTAGGCTTTATCATTATCTTGTAGCATGTTTGGTGATGAAGTTTTCTTGATCTCTCAAAAGAAAATAAGAAAAGTCGAAACTTGAAAGATCTCACGTTTTCATTGGAATTAAAAGAAAAATGAGTTTTTTCTTTTCTTTTTTTTTTTCTTTTTTTTTGAGAAAAGAAGTTGATATGAATAAAACATAGGTTGCATATTTTGTTAAAACACTTGCTCTTACTTTATCCAAAGTGATTGATAAGATCAAAAAATTGTTGTTTTTGTCTAAAACATTACATCAATTCAGTCAAGCCACTTGGCACAGCTTTTAAGCCTTTACTGCAATTTGGTGAAGTCATTTGGCGCACCTAAGGAACTACAATATCACCCCCAAGGACGCCTTCAACATCCAAGGGTCGCGAACCGACCATAGAACCCTATTCAATAAGTGAAATGCATTAGCTGTTTGTGCTGAAGTTGGGTAGTAAGGGTTGGAGAAGGGCAATTACTCATTCTTAAGACCAAAGAACCGGAGGAAAGGGGAAGCTTTCCGTTCTTGGTTCTTCTGTACCTAGATCCTCTAAAGCCACAAAAATTATTTGTTAAAATGGGATTCCAACTCTGCATCCTTTTTTGAGATTTTGAGAAGAGCAACAAGGGAAAAGAAAAATGATTCATAGTTATCTTTTTTGCTGAAAAATGAGAAATTATAGTATTGTCAAAGTGATATTAATTACATTTATTGTTGGGTAATCTTTTTTTAAGTAGAATTGATTACGACTTTTGCATCTTCTTTTTTATCTTCTTTTCTTAATAATTTAAATTTAAATATTTTTTGGATAGAACAAAAGCCTCAAAACTATTTAAAATAATTATTAATAAAAAAAAGAAAAGAGGATATTGCTAATCTCACAGGATTCCTCTTACAAACTATGGACTAACCTTGCTCCTCCTATCGTTGATTTCTGAGAGCTAGTACTATAGAATGAAAAGGGTGTAGATCAAAGTTTTTTAGATTACCCCAAAAATATGGTCAAGATAGCATCACTCAAGCCTACGCAATCTTTTTTTTTTTTTTTTTTTGAGAGGAAAGATAGCCTACGCAATCTAAAACAGATAAATGTATTTCAATAATTTTTTACTTTCACGTATCAGTAGATTGTAATTAGTTGTTTGTGATTATCACATAGGCCTATCGTTTTTCTCTCCGCCACTTAGAACCTTCCATGTATGACAATTTAATAAAGTGTGAGTTACTTGTTTTACTTTTTGATGAAGTTGAAGTGTGCTAAACTACACTCTTTGAAAAGGTGAAAAAGAGCTGATGATTGATAACGCAACTTTTTTTTCATATATATATATATATAGGTCTTGATCAGCTCAAAAAGAAAAACAGAGATCTAAGCTGAAACAGTTGCTTTCAGTGACATCGGCGAGAATACCGCTGCCCCAGCTTGGTGACTTCGCCCAAAGCCAAAACCCTCTGGTAATTATCACACTCTTTTAGATACCCATCATTTCTAGTTGCTAATTTTGTTACTTTCTTTTATTTATTTTTTTTTTTTTCATTTTGTTATTACTTTCAATACTAGGGTTTATTGTTTAACACCACATATTGGTTTTATATTCTTGAATTTGTGTTCGCAAATTCGTATTATTATTATATAAAAATTAAAAAAAAAATTATTTATTTTTAGATAGGTAAGGTAGATAATGGGGATGAGACACCACACTGAGTTATCACTTGAACCCCACAAATTGAGTAATTAGACCATGGATTTTGTGTGTGAGTGTGTGTATATATATATATTTATATATTGGATTTTTAGACTAAGATAATAGTGAACTTTCTAATTGTCATTTTGCTTGGAATTTGATAGGGTTGGGACTCTTGGGAGGTTGTATGTTTTAATATTTTGAATACTGATGGAGTGGAATTTTTGGAAGGATAGTTCAAAAGATACATCAATAATGGAGAATAGACACAAGCACTTGAGTGGTTGTGAGGGAAACAGCAGAGAATTTAGATCATGGTCCAATCTTCCGGTTGATGTTTTTAATATAATTGGCAGACAACTTGATTTTATTAAACGGGTTTGTAAGAATTCGCGAAAAATTCAGGCTGTTGGTCCACTTTATGAGATCCTTCAAGTTCCAAGGCTAATGGAACACAGTTGGGGTTTTGATGGAAATGTCTACAGTTTATGTAGCTTTCACCTCCCAATTGAAAATCAAAGTCACGTCACTTACAACAAGATTGAGGGGAAAGAGTTGAATGATGCAGTGATATGTGCTTCAAAGTTTGATTGGTTGCTTTTACAGAAATCTACATTGTCATTCTTCTACAATCCTTATACGAAGACTATAATCAAACTACCTGATCTTGACATCAACTTCAATCGAAGTACATTTTCCTCGGTCCCAACTTCTCCTGATTGTGTTTGCTTTGCAATACAAAGTTCCAAAAACAGTAGCAAAATGTGGCTAAGCACATGTCAACCTGGTGACCGCAAATGGAGCACCACAGTCAAGTTTGCTGGTCCTAAAAGGGCAGTTGAGGATGTGGTTTACAGTAATGGAACTTTTTACTGTGTTTTTACAGGAGGAGCATTGGGGGCCTTTTGTGTTGTACACCGTTATTGGAGTATGCTCACAGATGTGAATTTGGTTCCTGGGATATTGTCTGACACAAGGGCTCATATGGTAGAATCTAATGGGCAGCTTTGGTTAGTGTATCGTTCTAGTTCTATGTGTTTCAGAGTTTTCAATTTTGATTGGTCAGAAAAGACTTGGAATGAGACATATACATTGGGATTTCAAGCATTTTTTCTCGGTTGTACCTCATTCTCAGTTTCAGCAGAAGGAGAAACTGCAGGTTTTGCAGAGAGGATTTATTATCATTGTGATACTTACAGTTCCTATTACTCGTTGAAGACTAAGCAGAGTCATCAATGTACGTTTTATCCATGGGTCACTGAACGCGGGCCTGAGAGAGTTTGGATTCAACCTCCTGAGATGTGGTCCAAATTGGTTTGACACCAATTTGGAAAACAGGTCTAGCCATTTAGTCATGTTTCTTTGCTTGCATTATGAAATGGACTAATATACTTGCTTAGGGCACTAATTTGAGTTCTAGCACTATGAAGTGTGGAGGATTTATTGCTATTATTTCCTTGAATAACAAGCTTTCTGTATAAAAAGTTAAGAAGGATTTTATGGCATCATTATAATGTTATGACTTTGTTATTGTTACTTTCGAGTCCTTACATTTTATTTGTGATTTTGACCTTTTTGGATACTTCATGTCCAAGAAACTGCCATTGATAAAATCCTCATCCCTGTTGAGAGGAAGGAAAATGATTTCACATTCTTCCTTCCGGCTGACAGGGGTTGCACCCCATTTGGTGTGCCATTTGAGCTATGGTTCGTTGGCTATATGGATCTGTAGAACTTGTCCTGTTCTTTATTAGAAAGTTGAATCCAAGAGTGGGTTCATGGAGCTATATGGCCTTGCTGTTTCTCTGTAAATAGATATAATCTGAGAATTACTGCTTTTAACATTGACACAGAATTTAAGTTTGTAATGGAGAGGCAATGCAAATAGGATTGGTTATAACGGAAACAATCCATAATGCTTCTTCACCTTTTGGCCAAATTGTTGTTTTACATTAAGGCTATGTATGATCTTTGTTTTACATTAAGACAATTAACAATATTGTCTTTGCCACCGGATAGTGCAGACAGTGATATGTTGTGGCTTCTCTTTTATAGGTTTTTTTTTTAATAAGTTACACACCCACCTGGTGGGTAATGAAACTGTAAGGAGATGCCATTTAAGCTAGGGCTCATGGCTGTTCGGATTTTTAGAGCTTGTCCTTTTCTTATTAGAAAGTAGAATAGTGGGTTCATGGTTGTCTATGGCCTTGCTGTTTCTCTATAAACAGATAATCTAAAAAATTACTGCTTTTAACTTTGACACAGAATTTAAGTTTAATGGAGAGGCAATGCGAATGGGATTTGTTATAACACATACAATCTATAATGCTTCTTTACCTGTTGGCCAAATTGTTGTGCTACATTACTTTTGTAGTAATAAATAACTATGACATTTGAATCCTTGAGTTTTACCCTGAGGATTTGTAATTGGTTTGTCATCATTTATTTATATGTATTGAGAATGTAGTTCCTAATTGTACACTCATTGGTTTTTTCAAATTTAAAAAAAAAAAGTATTCTCGTTGTTGGCAGTGGACGCAATATATTACTATGAATATAAAAATTGCTGTTAGTTGTAGCAGCTGCATCATTATTCATATGCAATTAGTCGCTAACTTGTGCAATGCAAGAAAAAATTATTGAGTATGCATTTATTTAATCTTTTGTGAATGAACATTAAATGAGCACACATTTTAGCAAATTTATTTTTCAAAGATGTATATGAATGTTTTGCAAATATAACTTTTTAAAGAAGATTTAAACAATTTTTTTTTTCTTCTTATTTGATTGCACATTAAGATTCCAATCTACAAACCCTTGCGATGCACGAAAAAGTTTTTTATAAAATTATAAAGAAAATTTTATAAATCCATTATTGAAATTAGAATATATTCTTAGCTCATTCCATAAACTAAAATAACAAACAAAATAAGTCTTTCAAAGTCATCATTAATATATTTGCACAAAATCAAAACATAAAAATGCAGTAAAATACTACAAAATTTTTACTAAAATAATAAACTAACTCTTTCAATGATGATAACTATTAAACACTCACATGGAAAATAAAAAAATACTAAGGATAGATATAAATATACATGCTCCATATCTGTATATCATCTCAAACTGATTTTTAGAGAAAAAAACAAAAAAACATATAATTCAGTACGAGGTGGTCTCTGTTTGTCTCCTCAAAAGGTTAAAATTTGGTGCTTTCTGTAGTGAACGTGGGTTCTAACTTGAGTCTACTGACTACAGAGCAAAGCATAGAGACTGGAGTGAGAGAGAAGGAAGAAATTGAAATGTTAAATTTACTGCGTATGGGGTTTTTAGTTTGGTTGCTCTAAAAATGCAACCCAGCAACCAAACGAATTGGTCTTTGTATTATCCTTTGTTGCCTCTTTGTATGGACTCTAATTTACCAAAAAGCCCTACATGTAATAAAAATATTTTGGCTTCTTCCATTGAATGACTCACTTTATAGGGAAAATAATACATTCAAGTTACATTTGTCATTTGATATAATTTTTTATGATGTTACTTCTTCTTTTTTAAGGAATATTTGGAGAAATCAACATTTGAATTAAATTGTTTTGTTCTAATTTTCGTACTTACAAATATCAAGATGATTAGAGATTAATAACTATTTCATCATAAAAAATTTAAATTTCAAGTATTTTTAATTTTAAAATTATATGCAAAAGCAAAACATGAGTTTATAGATTAGATAATAAATAATATCCAATTAATATGAAATTTATGAGGTGAGATTTAAGTTAAACCCGGGATAATTTTTTGCAGTATTACACAACTCAATAATGTTTTATTTATCAAATCTACCGTAAAATTACATTCTCTGCATATAGCCTTCATGCACGCAAAATTTCAATACTGTCAAATATCAATAATTATCTCATGTGTTAAAATTTTAAATTTCAAATTTTTTTTTTTTTTTTGGGGTATTTTAAAGGGTAAATTGAAAAGTACACACTAAAAGTTTGGGGTTATTTGGATTTTACATTCTGAAGTTTAAAAATCTTGATTTTACACCTTAAAGTATACCCCTATTAGCAAAAACAACCAGCTAACATGGGGAAAAAAAATTACACATCAGATGTTAGTATGTCACTTGACGGCCACGTAGGTGAGTCTACTAACGGAGAGGTGACTTTGGTAATGGAGGTAAATTTTAAGGTGTAAAATCCAAATAACTCCAAACTTTAGTGGTATAATTTGCAATTTACCCTAAAATTGATAATAAACTATACTAAATTATTGTAATATGAATTAGATTTGATAAGATTATAAGTGACAAATAATAAATTGAGCTTAATATATTAAAATGATACTATTATTTTGAATGAAATCAAACATGGATGATACTAAGTTTTTTATTTTACTTTAAACAAAATAAATCAAATAAAAATTTAGTGATTATTCAAAGTTTTTTATAGTAAAATTGATAGTTATTTTAATATTTTCTTATAGATATAACTTCGATAAATCTAATTTGTAAAAGTTTAGAATAATAAGGAGGAGGTGGCTCTTCAATCAGAAAGAGATAACTGGGGTTTGTTTTTTGAGTTGGGCAATATGAAAGGTTTAAAAAAATAAAAAATAAATAATCTTACCTTACCTCAGCTTCTTTTCTTTTTTTTTCCAAAGAGGATTTTTAAGTCCTCCAAAGTAAAAACTCCATTATTCCCACAACCCCCCCCCCCCCCCCAAAAAAAAACCCTTAAAACCCCAAGGCAAACTAATCATTTTTCATCCAATTCATTATTCATAATTTATTTATTTTTAATCTAACAATATACAAACTAGTCGTTTAAGATTATAAATAACGTGGTAGGGTATAATATCTTTAGATCCTTAAAATCTAATCTTGACTATGAAATGATCAAAAATAATATTCCTTGAAATCTATATTTAAATTATTCATCTAAAACTAACAAACAGTTGGGGTAAGTTGTGGTTGGATTAGAAACAGGTCGCTCTAAAGATGTGGCAAGACTAAAGTCCTTTACCTAGAATTTGATTGGTCATGTCAACTCAATATGACCTATTTTTTCACATGTAATTTAAAAAAAAAAAAATTGGCAATATAATTTTTGTATTCCTTTCAACACAAAGAAGACTACAAATAAACAAAAATAATTGTTGTTTTTGCTTATTCTAACTTCTCTAATTTATGATTTAATTCATTATTATTAAAACTATAAAAATTAATTTGTTTACACCTTAGGGTTGAAATGAAATTTTCCAAATAGATTTGAGGGTGGCCTATACTCATATTCCTCCCACCTTCCCACTAATAAATTGACACACAGTGGCGGCTCTAAGAATTATTTTAGAGTGGTCATTAAGAAACTTAAATTATACAAAATTTAATAATGAGACAATTTGAATATATCAACATTACAAAAAAAAATGCAAATACATGAAATATTAGAATTTTTTGTACTAGTAAAGAAAAAAAAAGACTAATAAGAGATAAAGTGGAAATTGAAAATGCTAATATGAGAATAATAAAGTGACCACAACAATTTCATAACAAATCTTATGCAACAAGCTGTTATTGGTGGGTAAAATATGTTAATATTGAGCCCAAATCAAAATTAGTAACAGCTTACCACATAAGATTTATTGTGAAAATATTGTGAATGTAGCAATATTATTATTTTTGTTGGATTCAAATTCTTGTAATTCTCAAGTCACGTTATTTAACATTTTTATTAGGGTGGTCAAAATATGTTAATATAGTATACAATATATATATATTTTTTTGTAAGTATATATATACATTTTTTTTAAGTCAGGGTGGTCATTGAATAGATTAAAACTTTTTTTGTTTTCTTGGCTAAGGTAAAAAAAAATGGGCAAGTGAGGGTGGTCCCGTGACCACCCTCACATACAAGTGGAGCTGCCACTGTTGACACACGTGTATAAAATGTGGCTTTGTAGTGGTCTGTTGTATTGCTTCCTCTTCTTAATTTTTTTACAAATGAATTATCCTTCAAGAAAAATAATTAAGAGCTCAAAAAAAAAAAAAAATAATAATTAAAAAAATAACTATTTGGCATTTACATTTTGGATTTGGCTTGAATCCAATGCACTGGATCCAACACCGTGCATACACTAGACATAAGTTTTACCCTACTTTTTTTAATGTTTCCAATAAATCACAACACATTATAAAATTGAAAAAAAATTAATAGTGGGATTAAAATATAAAAAATGAATTTAAAATACCAAAAATTATTACATCTAATTGTTTTTAACTATAGGTTTCAATTAGTTTAACTGTTAAATTCTCTTTTTTGTCAAATAAGAAAATTAGGGTTCAAACTTTGCCTATATAAAAAAATCAATTGATGTCTTAATCTAATAATAAAATGCAATTATCACATAACAAACACTATAAATTTAAATTCTACTATTTATATATATATATATAAATTGTTTTTAGCTTTTCATTTATTTATTTATTTGCTTTTCTTTTATTTCAAGTACAACTTACCACTATAGCACCAATTGTTTATTTATAAATTTTACAATACCTTTCAAAATGATATAGCACCAATTAAAAAAAAATCGGATATTTACTATACATATAAATTTGAATGTATCATATCTATCCAATCTTCATATATATATATATATATATATATATTAAGGGTTGGGTTCAAATTACACCTAGTGTAACTCTAAGCAGTGTTACACTACCCAATAACTTGTTATTGAATTCATATTTTAGAAATCTTACTATTAGATTACATGTTCTATATGTTTTTAATATGCATGCCAATTTTCATGCTAATCTGATGTTATTTACCATTTCATCCATAAATTCATTTTTTTATGTATTATTTTAAACTACAAACACTTGAATTTAAACAATTGATTGATGACATGATTATTGATATTCGATTACCTTAAAATTTTGCAAGTATAGAAAATATACGAAGATAATGTTATTCAACGGTGGATTTGTCAAAATTGGCATCCTATTAAAAAATAATGAGAGGTGTAACATTATTTAGAATTACACCAGGTGTAACTTTAACTCAACCCATATATTAAATATAATATGTTTCCCATTTTAAGAAACAAACACATATACATGAGGGAAAAGAAAAGGGATTCTTATTTATAATATTGTCAAAGTGATATTAATTACATTTATTGTTAGGTAATCTTTTTTAAATAGAATTGATTACAACTTTTGCATCTTCTTTTTCTTCTTCTTTTCTTGGTAATTTTAATTTTTAATTTTTAATTTTTTGGATAGAAGTATAGAACAAAAGCCTCAAAACTATTTTTAAAAAATATTAATAAAAAAAAGAGAGGATATTGCTAATCTCACTGGAATCCTCTTACAGACTACCGACTAAACTTGCTCCTCCTATCATTGATTTTGAGAGCTAGTACTATAGAATCAATGTGAAGGGTGTATATCAAAGTTTTTTTTTTTTTTTTTGTAAGATAGCATCACTCAAGCCTTACGCAATCTAAAACAAATCAATGTATTTCAATTAATAATTCATACCTTCGCACGTAATTAGATTGTTATTAGTTATTTGCCATTATCGTATAGACTTATCATTTTTCTTTCCATCACTTATCGTCTTTCTCGGAGGACAATTTAATAAAGCGTGTGTTTCTATTCAACTTATTTAACTTTAACCTTATCATTTTTCTTTCCATCACTTATCGTCTTTCTTGAAGGACAATTTAATAAAGCGTGTGTTTCTATCCAACTTATTTAACTTTTTGTTAGAGTGCGCTAAACTAGTGAAAAAGTGAAGCTGAAAAAGATTCTTTCCACCATTTATAGTTTTTCTTGAAGGACAATTTAATAAAGTATGTAGTTCTATTTAACTTATTTAACTTTTTGTTGAAGTGCGCTAGACTAGTGAAAAAGTGAAGCTGAAAAAGATCTTATGTTAACATAATTAGTGTGCGTTTGGGTCAAATGAAAAATGAAAATTATTTTATCATTTAATTTATTTTTGATATTATTTATAGGTCTCATTGTATTTTTTAGCACTATTTATGGACCCTACTGTATTATTTCAACTAAATTTTACCTTTTATCTACCATACTTTAAGTAATAATTTTTCAATTTTAGTAAAATAAGCTGAATTCAATCACATTCTTGATTCATATATATATATTGGTCTTGATCATGCTCAGAACCCAATTCAGCTCAAAAGTAAAACAGAGAAAGCTGAAACCGTTGCTTTGAGTGACATCTGCGAGAAAACCACTGCCCCAGCGTGGTGACTCCGCTCAAAACCAAAACCCTCAGGTAATTATCACACTCTTTTAGATACCCTTCATTTTTAGTTGCTAATTTTGTTTCTTTTTTCTTTTTTTCATTTCATTTTGTTATTACTTCCAATATTAGGGTTTATTGTTTATCACCACATATTGTTTTTTTATTCTTGAATTTGAGTTATTACTTGAACCCCATAAATTAAGTAATTAGACCATGGATTTGTGTGTGTGTGTGTGTGTGTTTATATATATATTTTATAAGTAATAAATTTTATTTTAAAAAATTCAACAAGTAAACCAGTAGCTGAAAGTTGTAAGGTAGTTCTAACATTACAATGATCAATAAGCATATATATTAGATTTTCAGACTAAGACAATAGTGCGCTTTCTAATTGTTATTTTACTTGGAATTTGATAGGGTTGGGACTCTTGGGAGGTTCAAGGTTGTGTGTTAATATTTTGAGTACTGATGAAGTGGAAATTTTGGAAGGATAGTTCAAAAGATACATCAATGATGGAGAATAGACACAAGCACTTAAGTGGTTGTGAGGGAAACAGCCGAGAATTGAGATCGTGGTCCAATCTTCCGGTTGATGTTTTTAATATAATTGGCAGACAACTTGATTTTATTAAACGGGTTTGTAAGAATTCGCGAAAAATTCAGGCTGTTGGTCCAATTTTTGAGACCCTTCCAGTTCCATGGGTAATGGAACACAGTTGGGGTTTTGATGGAAGTGTCTACAGTTTAAGTAGCTTTCACCTCCCAATTGAAAACCAAAGTCACGTCATTTACAACAAGATTGAGGGGAAAGAGTTGAATGATGCAGTCATATGTGCTTCAAAGTTTGGTTGGTTGCTTTTACAGAAATCTACATTGTCATTCTTCTACAATCCTTATACGAAGACTATAATCAAACTACCTGATCTTGACATCAACTTCAATCGAAGTACATTTTCCTCGGTCCCAACTTCTCCTGATTGTGTTTGCTTTGCAATACAAAGTTCCAAAAACAGTAGCAAAATGTGGCTAAGCACATGTCAACCTGGTGACCGCAAATGGAGCACCACAGTCAAGTTTGCTGGTCCTAAAAGGGCAGTTGAGGATGTGGTTTACAGTAATGGAACTTTTTACTGTGTTTTTACAGGAGGAGCATTGGGGGCCTTTTGTGTTGCACACCGTTATTGGAGTTTGCTCACGGGTGTGGATTTGATTCCTGCGGTATTGTATGACTCAAGGGCTCATATGGTAGAGTCTAATGGGCAGCTCTGGATAGTGTATCGTTCTGGTTTTAAGTGTTTTGAAGTTTTCAATTTTGATTGGTCAAAAAGGAATTGGGATAAGACATATACATTGGGATGTAAAGCATTTTTTCTCAGTTGTACCTCATTCTCAGTTTCAGCAGAAGGAGAAACTTCAGGTTTTGCAGAGAGGATTTATTATCATTGTGATACTTACAGTTCCTATTACTCGTTGAAGACTAAGCAGAGTTATCGATGTACGTTTTATCCATGGGTTACTAAACGCAGGCCTGAAAGAGTTTGGATTCAACCTCCTGAGGTATAGGTCCAAATTGGTTAGACACCAATTTGGAAAACGGGTCTAGCCATTTAATATACTTGTTTAGGGCACTAATTGGAGTTCTAGCACTATGAAGTGTGGAGGATTTATAGCTATTATTTCCTTGAATAACAAGCTATCTGTATAAAATGTTTGGAATGATTCTATGGTGTCATTATAATAATATGACTTTGTTATTGTTACTTTCAAGTCCTTACGTTTTATTAGTGATTTTGACCCTTCTGAATACTTCATGTCCAAGTGACTGCCATTGATAAAATCCTGATCCCGGTTGGGAGGAAGGATAATGATTTCACATTCTTCCTTCTGGCAGATAGAGTTTGCACCCCATTTGGTGTGCCATTAAAGCTATGGTTCGTTAGCTATATGGATCTGTAGAACTTGTCCTCTTTTTTATTAGAAAGTTGAATCCAAGAGTGGGTTCATGGAGCTATATGGCCTTGCTGTTTCTCTACAAATAGATAATCTGAGAATTACTGCTGTTAACATTGACACAGAATTTAAGTTTATAATGGAGAGGCAATTCAAATGGGATTGGCTATAACAGAAACAATCCATAATGCTTCTTTACCTGTTGGCCAAATTGTTGTTTTACATTAAGGCTATGCATGAAATTTGTTCGGTTTATACTTTTGTAGTAATAAATAACTATGACATTTGAATCCTTGAGTTTTACCTTGTGGATTTGTAATTGGTTTGTCATCATTTCTTTATACGTATTGTGAATGTAGTTCCTAATTGTATACTGATTGATTTTTCAAATTTAAAAAAATTAAAAAATTGTATACTCAGTGTTGTCAGTGAACGCAAATATATTACTATGAATATAAAAAATGCAGTTAGAGTTCTAGCAGCTGCACCATTCATGTGCAATTAGAGAGTTGGTTATGGAATATATAAATATGAAATATGCTCCCTAAAGTTTTGCTAAAATGTCTGCATCCTTTACTACACTAAAATTAAGATTTGTAGATACATGTTAATAAATATACTTAAAAGTTAAAACTATGGATTTGTAATTCTTTTGTCATTATTTATTTGTAATAATGCATCACTGAATAAAACGAAGTGCCGTTAATTAAAAAAACGAAAAATAATAATAATAATATAAGTATATAACTAAGAGCAAGAGCATCCTTTTGAGAAGAAATGGACCGGTGGCTGTGGACTGATGGCGTGGTTCGGTGGGAGGGGTTGGAGAGAGAGAGAGAGAGAGAGAGAGAAGTTGAATCAGTATAAGAAGGGGGGAGGCAGCTCTTGGGGTAGTTTTCTATGTTAGGCAATATGAAGGGTTTAAAAACAAAAATCTTGCCTCAGTTTATTATCATTATTTATTATTTTATAGTTGAGTGTGAAGGATTTGAATATTGAGGGTTTCCCTAGAGGATCAAGAGTTCTTAGGGTCCCATAAATAAATAAATAAATAAAGTTACTTTCTAGTCTCTACCACATAAAGTTCCTTAAATCATAAAATTTCCTTTATAATAAAAGACTAAGATGTTGTGACATTTCCTTTATAGTAATTAGCCTCATCACACGCGCTTCGCACGTGCGATGAGACTTTTTTTAATTTTATTTTAGTGGTCTAGCAAAACAAAAATTTGTGTTTTTATTTTATATATATAATTTTTATTTTGAGAATCTAATTTATAAGTGGATAAAGCAATTTGATGAGAGTGACCCTATTTTTTAGACAATGTTTTAGTGTGAGTTAGAGTTGTATTTTTACCAGATTGTCCTTTAATTTTGTCTCTATTTTTTTTTTTTTTGAGAAAGAATTTTGTCTCTATTTAAACATAGGGTGTAGAGGCATTTTTTAACCAAAAAAAATGAAAAATCCAAACAGGGAAAGCAGCTTAAATAATAGTATAGATAAAAGACTAAGACGTTGCCATGTCAGTATTCCATTTTAATAATCTAATTAAAACCAAAAAAAAAATATTAAACAAGCCATCAATTTGATGTTTAAATGAAGTTTACAAGAGGCAAACAAAACAACCCAAGATTGCCAAAACACTGAAGCAGAGTCAATCCAACTCCCATGGAGGTGGGGCTTGGGGTTATGCAATCCTTTTTGTTTTGTTGCTGAGCAAAAAGAAGGGAAAGTAAGAGAATTGATTTTTGTTATTGATTTTTAATTGTCCATTGAAATTCTTTTTATTGGATCAAATAGCCTTTTTGATGCATTTTCAGAGCAACCAAACAAGATGTTGGGTTGCCCTTGTATGAGATTAAAAACTCTTCGTATGGAGACGAAATTTGTTTTGGTCTGAACTTCTCTTTCGAGGGGAGAAAAAAAAAAAAAGGATAATACATTCACAATCTTTTGATTGCAAACTATAGCCTTTTGATTCAATCTATTTTATTGTTTGTGGTGCTTGCGGATAAATGAGAAAATCATAGGGGAAAAAACCACAACAAACTGATAAGTTTGAGTTTTGTGCGTGTGTTTTAGTCATGATTATTATAGTGAAAGTCTAACGTGTAATAAACTGGTAATATCTTGACTTTTTATTATAAAGGAAATGTTAAGATTTAAGAGACTCTAAGTAGTAGAGTACCCTAAAAACTTTAGAGAATCTTAATCTCCTCTTTAAAAATACTTAAAAATGTCAATTGAGTTACAAAATAAACTATATGGAAAAAAAGAAGTCATCATTGAAAATTTTAAAACTCATTTATAGAATTGAGGTTTGAGCCCTATAATCCAAAATATGTATCATTTTTTCAACCTCTTTATTTTTTTAAAAGAATATATTGACACTGTTTGACCTGGATTTATCTAATTTGTGAACATTTAATTACAATAAAATTAATAATAAAGTATCCTAAATTTGGGTAATATGAGTTAAATTTGATAAGATTAGAATTAACAAATAATAAATTTATTTTAATATATTGAAATAATAATATTATTTTGAATGAAATCAAATATGGATGATACTCCTATATAATATATATATGTGTGTGTGCGCGCGCGCGCATGTGTGTGTGAATGATGTTAATTTTTTTTTACTTTAAACAAAATACATCAACTAAAAATTTGGTGATTATTCATTATCCAATCTTTTTATTATAAGATTGATAGTTATTTTAATATTTTGCTTATTATAGATATAACTTGGATAAATCTAATGTGTAAAATTTTTTTTAGATAAATAATTTGTAAAAGTTGAATGACAGTGGCTCAAAAAATAGAAAAATACTATGTTTATAACATTTTTATAACAAATTTTAAGTAGTAGGTTGTTATGAGTGGGCAAAAAAATAATTTTAAATTGTAGATTCAAATTAAAACCAATAACTACTTCACATACATGCATAATTTATTATGAAAATATTGTGGATGTAGCACTTTTATAAAAAATACTAGGAATTAAGAATTCTCTTTATTAAAAAAGAAAAAGAAAAAAGAGGAGGGGAATCCTCTTAAAAGTAAAACTAAAACTAAAAGAGGAATTGTTAATTTAACGGGACCCCTCTTACTAACCTTGCTCCTATCGTTGATTTTGAGAACTAGTATACAATTTGGAGGGCGTAGATCATAGTTTACCCAGAAACTCTCGTTAAAATAGCATCACTCAAGCCTTAAGGTATAAGCAATCTAATACAAATCAAAATACATATATTTTGGTTGAGTGTGAAGGATTTGAATCTTGAGGGTCTCCCTAGAGGATCAAGAATTCTTAGGGTCCCATAAAGAAAAAAAAAGAAAAATAATTTTAGGTTACTCTCTAGTCTCTACCACATCTCTACCACATAAAGTTCCTTAAATCATAACATTTCCTTTATAATAAAAGACTAAGATATTGTAACATTTCCTTTATAGTAATAAAAGATTAAGATATACCACCACACATCCTTAGTGTGATGGTCACTCTACAAGTATAAATGCTTGTGGGGTGTAGGGGGCAAGAGTTGAGGTTTTTAAGTGTCCAAAAGGGAACTTCACACATATATATACACTTAGATTAGGTTAAAGTAAAATTTCTATTTTGTATAAAAATAATAATAATAATAAAAGACTAAGATATTGTCATGTTAGTATTCCATTTTGATAATCCAATTAAAACAAAAAAAAAAATTCTTAAACAAGCCATCAATTTGACGTTTAAATGAAGTTGACAATAGGCAAACAAAACAACCCAAGATTGCCAAAACACTGAAGTAGAGTCGTGTGTTTGGATACCGCTTATTTTGCTGAAATTGAAAAATTATTGCTGAAAATACTGTAGATAAAGGTAAAAGTTAGTTGAAATAGTACAGTGGGACTCATGAATAGTAGCAAAAATAAGCTGAATAATGAAATAATTTTCATTTTTCATCCTAACCCAAACGCACACTCAATCCAACTCCCATGGAGGCAGGGCTTGGGGTTATGCAATCCTTTTGTTTTGTTGCTGAGCAAAAAGAAGGGAAAGTAAAAGAATTGATTTTCGTTATTGATTTTTTAATTGTCCATTGAAATTCTTTTTATTGGATCAAATGGTCTTTTTGATGCATTTTCAGAACAACCAAACAAGATGCTGGGTTGCCCTTGTACGAGATTTAAAGCTCTTCGTATGGAGACTAAATTTGTTTTGGTCTGAACTTCTCTTTCAAGGAAAAAAAAAAAAAAATCCAAAAGATGATACATTCACATTCTTTTGATTGCAAACTGTAGCCTTTTGATTCAATCTATTTTATTGTTTGTGGTGCTTGCGGATAAATGAGAAAATCATAGGGGGGAAAACCACAACAAACTGATAAGTTTGAGTTTTGTGTGTGTGTTTTTTAGTCTTGATAATTATAGTGGAAGTCGAACGTGTGATAAACTGGTAATATCTTAACATTTTATTATAAAGTAAATGTTAAGATTTAAGAGACTCTACATAATAGAGTACCTTAAAAACTTTAGAGAATCTTGATCTCCTCCTTAAAAATACTTCAAAATGTCAATTGAGTTACAAAATAAATTATATGAAAAAAAAAAAAAAAAAAAAAAAAAACTCATTCTTTGAAAATTTTAAAACTCATTTTGAGAATTGAGGCTTGAGCCCTATAATTCAATATATGTATCATTTTTTCAACCTCTTTATTTTTTTAAAAAAAGAATATATTAACAATGTTTGACTTGGATTTATCTAATTAGCAAACATTTAATTACAATAAAATTAATAATAAAGTATCCTAAATTTTGTTAATATGAGTTAGATTTGATAAGATTAGAATTAACAAATAATAAATTTAGCATAATATATTGAAATAATAATATTGTGGGGCCAGAATAAGCCAAGCAACCCCGGCCCACTTCAGACTAGGCCCAGAGGCCCACGCCGAGGACGCGTCCAAGGTCCGAGGACGAAATTGTAGAGTCCAGGGCCCAAGGAGCATTGCCGAGGATGGTTACATCCTCGGGAGACCGAGGTCAGAAAGTGGGCAAACAGCATGCCCTTAAGGGGAACCTCCCTAAGCATCCAAGGAACAAATAGCAAGAACCAAGCACCGGACATTGAAGCATGGTGGAGGAGCAAGTTCCAGGTGAACTGTCACCTCCACATTAAATGCCCCCAACTAACGCCCTGGCCGCATTAATGAGGATAGGACCTCTGAACAGTGCCGTCTTGGGCGCTGCAACCCACAGGAGGGATGGGAATGCGGCTGATGGGACAGGCTCTCAAGTGGAAGCCGGGTTGATCAACAAATGTAGGGCTAGGATCAACTGAGAGAGAAGTATATAATGTAAAAAGTCCCTCTTGAGAGGGGGACGGACGGAAAATCAGAGAAAAAAGGAATACTGTAGCAGAGTATTTTCTCTCAACCATTGTAACCTTACTTGAAAGAAATAAGAACAACTTCAACCTCTGTAAGACCCGTCCGAGGAGTCCTATTGTGCACTCCGACCCACATTTAACTTAGCACAACCCATACTTAGGTTATTAGCATTCACGTACAACCATGCATGGTCGTTGCATTCTTTACTAGGGCTTAGCTCTTGAACCCATACTCTATAAATTTATTGGAGGGCTAGCTGGGCTTGGGTCCACTCTCTCAATCTGCGGAGAGCGCTCGAAACCGGTCCCTACAAATATTATTTTGAATGAAATCAAATATGGATTATACTCCTATATAATATATATGTGTGTGTGTGTGATACTAATTTTTTTACTTTAAAGTTTTAAACAAAATACATCAACTAAAAATTTGGTGATTATTTATTATTCAAACCTTTTTATTATTATAAAATTCATAGTTATTTTAATATTTTACTTATTATAGATATAATTTGGATATATCTAATTTGTAAAAGTTGAATTATGTGCCAAAAAAATAGAAGAATGTTATGTTCATATTATTCTCACAAAAAATCTTAAATACTAATAATTATTTGCTACATATAATTTATTGTGAAAATATTATGAATGTAGCACCTAAAAAAAAAACTCAGAACTAAGAATTCTATTGGTTAAAAAAAGAAAAAGAAAAAAGAGGGGTGGAATCTTCTTGGAAGTATAACTAAAACTAAAAGAGGAATTGCTAATCTAACGGGAACCCTCTTACTAACCTTGCTCCTATCGTCGATTTTGACAACTAGTATACAATATGGAGGGTGCAGATCAAAGTTTACCAAGAAATTCTTGTTCCAATAGCATCGCTCAAGCCTTAAGGTATAAGCAATCTACAACAAATCAAAATACATATATATTTTGGTCTCATCCGTTCGCAAAACACAGAGAAAGCTCAAACCCTTTGCTTTGAGTGACATCTGGGAGAAACCCACTGCAGCAGAGTGGTGACTGCGCCCAAAGCCAAAACCCTGAGGTAATTATCATACTCTTTTAGATACCCTTCATTTTTCATTTGCTAATTTTGTTACTTCACTTTCAATATTGTTGTTTTGTTGTTTAACAGAGCATGTTGGTTTTAGATTCTTGAATTTGGGTTTGCAGATTCATCATTTTTTTTTTTTTAAAGATAAGTAGATAATTTGGTGAGGTTTGAACCACATACATGTCACATCACAAGATGTCATTTCAACTGGGGATCGCTTGTTGAACCCTGCAAAATTTTCAATATTCTTGAATTTGGGTTTGCAAATGCATCAATTTTTGTTTGGATGGGTAGATAATGGGATGAGGTTTGAACCACAGACATGTGACACCACAAAGATTGCATGAATTTTGTTACCATGTATGTATGTTTATGGGATTTTTAGACTAAAGACTATAGCACTTTCTGATTGTGATCCAGGTACTTGGAATTTGATTGGGTGGGAAGTTAACATATGTGTTGATCTTTTTGGAACTGGTGAAGTGGAATTGTTGGAAGGATAGTTCAATGGATAGGGCAATGGAGGCGAGGAGACTAAAGCACCTAGTTGGTTTTGAGGGAAACAGAAAAGAATTTAGACCGTGGTCTGATCTTCCAGTTGATGTTTTGAATATAATTGCCGAACGACTTGATTTTATTGAACAATTATACTTTCGTCTCGTTTGTAAGAATTGGCGACAATCTCAGGTTGTTCCACATTATAAGAATCTTCCATGGCTTATGGAACACAGTTGGACTTATGATGACAAAAATGTCAACAGTGTATGTAACTTTCACCTTCCAACTGACAACCGAAGTCATGTCACTTCCAACAAACTTCGGAGAGCAGAGTTGAATGATTTACATGGTGCAGTCATATGTGCTTCAAGATTTGGTTGGTTGCTTTTACAGAAATCTACGTTGTCATTCTTCTACAATCCTTATAGCAAGAGTATAATCAAACTACCTGATCTTGATATTGGCTTCAATCGAAGTACGTTTTCCTCAGTTCCAACTTCTCCTGATTGTGTTTGCTTTGCAATACAAAGTTCCAAAAACAGTAGCAAAATGTGGCTAAGCACATGTCAACCAGGTGATCGCAAATGGAGCAGCACAGTCAAATTTGTTGGTCCTAAAAAGGCAGTTGAGGATGTGGTTTACAGTAATGGAACTTTTTACTGTGTTTTTAGTGAAGGAGCTTTGGGGGCCTTTTGTGTTGCAGACAGTGACTGGAGCTTGCTCACAGATGTGGATTTGATTCCTGGGGAAATGTTTACATCAAGGGCTCATATGGTAGAGTCTAATGGTCAGCTCTGGTTAGTGTGTCCTTCTGGTTCTAAGTGCTTCAAAGTTTTCAAATTTGATTGGTCAGAAAAGACTTGGGATAGGACGCATGCATTGGGATGTCAAGCATTATTTCTCGGCTGTACCTCGTTCTCAGTTTCAGCAGAAGGAGAAACTTCGCGTTTTGCAGAGAGGATTTATTATCACCGTGATACTTACAGTTTCTATTACTCATTGGAGACTAAGCAAAGTTATCATTGTACGTATTATCCACGGGATACTAAACATGGGCCTGAAAGAATTTGGATTCAACCTCCTGAGATATAGGTTCAAATAGGTTAGACACCAATTTGGAAAACAGGTCTAGCCATTTAGTCATCTTTCTTTTCTTGCACCATGAAATGGAAGATTGTTTCCTATTTGATTTTGAAGTTTGAAAAACTAATATACTTTAGGGCACTTGTTTGAGTTCTAGCACTATTAAGTGTAGAGGATTTACTGCTCTTATTTCCTTGAATAACAAGCTGTTGGATAAAAAGTTTGGATAGATTCTATGGCATCATTATAATACTATGACTTGTTATTGTTACTTTCAACTCCAATTTTATTTATGATTTCCTTTTGAATACCACATGGCCAAGTGACTGCCATTGATAAAATCCTGGTCCCTGTTGAGAGGAAGGAAAATTATTTCACATTCTCCCTTCCAGCAGACAGAGGTGCACTCCATTTGGTAAGATGAAAGATCATTTGTATCATTATCCAAAATGATATAATGATTATTCATATAGATCTGTGTAGAATGAATAATACAATTAACAACATTGTCTTTGCCACTGGATAGTGCTGACAGTGATATGTTGTGGCCTCTCTTTTATAGGCTTTTTTTTTTCAAAAATAAGTACACACCCACCTGGTGGGTAATGAACCTATAAGGAGGTGCTATTTGAGTTAGGGCTCGTTGGCTATACGGATCTGTAGAACTTGTCCTTTTCTTATTAGAAAGTTGAATAGTGGGTTCATGGTGCTCTATGGCCTTGCTGTTTCTCTATAAACAGACAATCTAAAAAATGACTGCTTTTAACATTGACACAGAATTTTAGTTTATAATGGAGAGGCAATGCAAATGGGATTTGTTATAGCACAAACAATCTATAATGCTTCTTTACTGTTGGCCAAATTGTTGTGCTACATTAAGGCTATGTATGATATTTGTTTGCTCTACACTTCTGTAGTACTAACTACTATGACATTTGAATCTTTGAGTTTCACCCTGTGGGATTGTAATCGCTTTATCATCATTTCTTTAGATGTATTGATAATGTAGTTCCTAATTGTATACTGCGGATGCAAATATATTACTATGAATGTAAAAGTTACTGATAGAGTTCTAGCAGCTGCATCATCCATATGCGACATGGAATACAGAAGCATGAATGTTGTATCCTTTACTACACTAAAATTAAGCTTTGTAGATACATATTTATAAATATACTTGTCCTATGGATTTGTAATTCTTCTGTCATCATTTCTTTGCATCTTGTTTATTGAGAATGTGGTATCTTTTTTATTTTTTGGTTACGTAGTTTCTATTTGTCTACTAATTGCAAGTAGCGGACAACAAATATAGTAGTACAACTTAGATGAATTAAAAATTGTTGATAGAGCTCTAGTAAATGTGTCTTTCATATGGCATTTGAGAGTTGGAATTTTTCATTTTGAACTATAGAAGGGTAAACTTGTCATGAATCTATTAAGGTCCTTATATACTTCCAACCCTTAGCTTTCGTCCATTGAAACTTCATCACTCTAGACGCTCAGATGGACCACCTTGTACTTTTTTATAGGTACCACCATATACTGAAATAATGAATGTTCTTTTCTTTCTTTCTTTTATTTTTTTAAATTTTTTTTTTTATACAAGAAAATAATGAATGTTATTGTAATATAATGTCTTATTTTATTCGGTCAATTTTGATGACACAGCTACATCTTTTATATATATATATATATATATATATATATATTTTTTTTTTTTTTTTTTTGGTATAAACGATGACACAGTTATCACCCATCAGATTTTCGGCTTTTTTTTAACCTCTAGGTAGGGTGGCACGTGGAAGGCACATGCTACCTCTTAAATGAGAAAATTAAAATAAATTTTTTATTTGAAGAAGTATGAAACTATATACATAAAAAATGTATGTCATACAAAGTTAATTTTATTTGTATGAGAATTTTAATAGTTAATCACACACAAAGTTATGGTAGTTATTTAACATATGAATATATATTTTTTACTATAATAGTTTATTGGTACTTATTTACTAAAGGCAATATCCACCCACTAAAAACTTTTAAGAATGATAACGAATACCATTATCTTTCAACAATAAGCAACTGAGTTTTGTTAAGATATTGTCACAATATTTAAATTTTTGTAATGAATGATATCATATGCTACAATTGAAGTTTTTCATCAAATATCTTCAACCATACACAATGAAAAAATTTTCATTCATACTTTCTTCTTTATCATTCTATATGACTCTAGGTGCAATATTTAGCTTACTTAGTTTTTAATGAACACTCATTTTAGCCAAGAATTAAAAATAAAAAAAATAAAAGATAACAAAAGGCATGTGTCATCGAATTTCCCATTAAATAAATTATAAATTTCAAAGATTTAAATCTAGAAAATCAATGTTCTTTAGGTAATAAATAAAACACTTTATATCACAATTCCAACTTCTAAGCATTACTACCATCTAAAATTCAAAATACGTGAAAAAAATTTGGAATGTTAAAATTTAGTGAGAGTATTTTAGACATTACACAATGTAATATTTTAAGAATCATAAACTTTTATTAGGGTTTAACTGAGAGAATAACAATATGACATATCTGCTCTTTTTCCAAAATATTAAGGGAAAAATTACTTGATTTTAAAGTTTAAGGAAGAATTGTGAACTACTCCAAACATAAAGGATGAAAAGTGTTTTTATCCCAAATTTTTTATTTTTATTTTTTGTATGTGTAAAACTATGTGTTTTTACTTAAAATGGTGCGCAAAGATAAAAATACAAAAAGTCAACCCAAGAAAATTGTATGTGAAATAGTGAATTTTGGTTCAACAAATTAGAGTAAAAAAAAAAAAAAAAAAATTCTAGAAACACAATATAATGGTATAACATTTTCGTCTTACCTTTATAATTTTGTTATATATTATTTTGACTCGTAAAAAATTGACATTTTAGTAGTTGTGAAAATATTATGACGGCGACAAAATGTCTTAATATTTTCACAAAAGAAATGTTATATCCACAATATTTACACAACAAATCATAAAATAGTAAGTTGCTATGAGTTGTTATTGGTAGGAAAAAAGCAATTTCAATGGTAAGTTTAAATTAAAACTAATAATAATTTACCACCTATGATTTGTTATGAAAGTGTTATGAAAAATGTTGTGGATGTCGCATTTTTTTTCACAATACATTTATTTTTAGTTGTGGTTGATTCCAGTATGATAGTTTTTTATTTTATTTTAGCTTATAAGAAATTAACACCTCAAAAATTGTGAAAATATTGTGGCAATTTGTTGGGATAATATTTAAACAGCTAATATGGAGATAAAAAAAAAAAAACAAGTGAAACAGTCTGGTTGAATAAACCAAAATCACTGTTGCTTTGCACATTGATGCTTTTTATATAGGGATAGGCAGAACTTTTACAATAAAAGGCTATAATTGAAAATTTACTTAGCGTATAAGGTATCTTGTAATTTGTAAATACAATGATAAAGAGTTTTTAGATTTGAGAGATAAAGGTATTTCTTATTTTCAGATTCTGAATCCAATTAATTCAATTAACTACAGATGTTTATTTTATCAATATTATAATTATAAAAAAATATATATTGTAATAGCATCAAATAACTATAATCCCTTTTTTCGACCCAAAATCGCTTTTGCATAAGCATAAGGTGGGTGCATTCTGTCTAAAGCAAAGTTGCATAGCATTGCTGCATTGGAATCACAGGCAGCTCACCAGCTCTTGTTTCTTTCGCTCTCATTATCAATAGAAAGAAAAAAAAAATATTATAAAATGAGCAAGGCAAAAGTAGTTTAGCCAGGTGGCACATTCTCATTGTTAAAATAGCTCTAGCATCTTGCTTTTATTCGCCCTTTCTCATTTTTCATCCAATTTATTTATTTGTGGAGTACAGCTAACGAATGTGTTGGTAAAATATAATATCATTCAATAAACTTTTTGAGTTTTTTACTTTTAAAATTGCAATCAATTTTGAGGAAATTTAAAATAGTGTAAAAATTGGTAAAAAAAAAGTAAGAATAATATTATTGTTGAATTCTTTAAAATAAAGGATTTTCTTTATTAAAAAAAAAAATTGGCAATGCTTTTGCCAAGCTCCTAAAAAAACTATTTTATTTTAACTAGCAATATGATTGTTGATTTCTTAAACAAAATTTAATTTTTTTGAAAAAAAAAATTGGCAATGTGATTGCTGAATTATTCAAAAATAAATAAATAAAAGTTAAAAAAGGACAATGAATTGCCTATTTCTAAAAGAAAGTGCATTTTTTAATTAAATGGTAAAATTGGTAATAGAATGACAAAAAATTGCGTCTACATACAGATTTTGTACTAAAATTAACAGCAAGAAATTGAATTACATGGCGAATGACAAATGTCTTTAGGCCTCTAGCTCTAGGGATTGAGACACCTCAAAACTCTTTAAATTGATAGTGTGATGTTGAAATTTATGACCTCTTGACTTAAAATACGTCCTTGAGTCGAATAGAAAAGAAAATCTTATGTCCTATTTTTATATTCTATCAATTTCAAGTTTTAACGTGTGTCTTTAATAATGTAGAGGTAGACTAATTTTTTCTATATAAAAAAAAAAAAAAAAAAAAAAGACTAATCTCCCATATTATTAATTTATTATTTTTCAAAGTCATAATAAATAATATCAATTCCTGCACGCGAACGCGGTAGAACCTTCCCCAATCAACTACTTTGATTTCGTCACATTTATTAACACACACACGCGCCTCCCTCCAACATCGTATAGCAATTTCACGTGATGGATTCTTCCTTTTGTCTCTTTTTTATTTTATTTTATTAAATTTCTGTATCAATAACTCAATCAAGACTAATCAACCCACGCATTTATTTATAACTAATTATCGTTAATTATTATTGTACACACTTAGTTATATACGTGTTTTGAAAATGCTATTTAAAAAAAAAATGTCAATTAATACTTAAAGTACATTGATTTAAAAATTATTTCTTTAAACTTTTTATTAAAAAAAATAACTAACATTTTTGATAATTTTTATGGACATAATTTAGCTACAGAACTAGTTATAACTTAAAACTATAACCTTACTCAATAAAATAAATATTATTACATATTTTAAAAATTTAATTGTTAATTTGTATTTTCTTTACACTCTTAATACACATGTCAAATTTTGTGTCAATTGGATATTATTTACTATATGATCTATAAACTTATATTTTATGTATAATTTTAAACTACAAAAACATGTTATTTAAACAATTTATTGATGACATAGCTTTTTTTTTTTAATTTTTTTATAAATTTTGCAAGTATGGAAGATATAAGAAGAAAATATAATCCAACGGTAGATTTATAAAAATTTACCTCCAATAAAAAGATACAATATAAAATAAGATTGTAACCTTAAGTTACAACTAATTTTTTTTTTTAGCTATATGCCTTGTATATATATATATATATATATATATATTTTTTTTTTTTCCATAAAAATTGTGAATTAACAAAAGGAATCTGTTAACATATTCCACGTAATGTAGAAATATACAGTTGTCAAAGGTGGTCGAAACACAACAACAACGCATATGCCTTTATTTCACGTAGTCACAAACCAGAAAAGCAAAAGCCTAGAAACGAAATCAAAAACATAAAATAATCTAAGTTCTAGAGTGTTACAGTAATTAACCAAAAACTCAAATCATTTCAGTCAGATTGATTCAGACACTCTGAAACCAAAAAACGACATGTCGTTCTCGTGTGGACTAGAGTGCGTGGTGTTAATAGGTTGCTCGCGGTGGGCGTGGAAGCGGTGCACATACATAGGCTCGGACGACAGCGCCACGTGGCCGACAGCAACGCCCGACGAGTTCGACCCCGTCCCACGTATCTGTCGCATAATCCTCGCCGTCTACGAATCGGACCTCCGAAACCCGCAGTGGGCGCCCTCGGGCGGGTACAGGCTCAACCCGGACTGTGTCATCAAGCGCGTCACCTACGAGCAAACCCAGGGCCGCGCGCCGCCGTACCTGATCTACTGCGACCAAGAGCACCGCCAAATCGTGCTGGCGATTCGCGGCCTCAACTTGGTCAAGGAGAGCGATTACAAGACCCTCTTGGATAATCGGCTGGGGAAGCAAATGTTTGACGGCGGCTACGTACACCACGGGCTTTTGAAGTCGGCGGTGTGGCTGTTGAATGAGGAGTCGGAGACTTTGAAGCGGCTTTGGGTGGAGAATGGGTCGGAGTTCGAGATGGTTTTTGCGGGCCACTCGCTCGGGTCAGGTGTGGCGGCGCTATTGACGGTGATCGTGGTCAACCACCGGGACAGGTTGGGTGGGGTTCCGAGGGAGATGATTCGGTGCTATGCGGTGGCGCCGGCGAGGTGTATGTCTCTCAATTTGGCCGTCAAGTATGCTGATGTCATTTACTCTGTTGTCTTGCAGGTGAACTTTTGGTTACTGTTTTTTGCCTACCTTCTGTTTGTTTTTGGCTTATGAATAGTAAATAATAGTAATTCTGTTGATGGGATGGGAATTAGGATGGGATTTTTTTGTGGCTTTGAAAATTTGTTTATAGGGTATTGTTTGTTTAACTTATGAAAAATGATATCTCCATAACATTTTCACAACAAATCTTAAAAAATAAGTTGTTACTGGTTGCTATTGTTGTGACAAAAAGTAACTTAGTGTTAGGTTTTGAACAAATAATAATTAACCACCTATGATTTGTTGTAAAAATATTATGTATGTAGTACATCTATTTATTTATACGATTGACTGAAGTGGCTATTTTTCTGGAGGTTGTGTGAAAAACTAGAGAAGTGTTACGTCTACAATATTTTTATAAAAAATCATAAGTGGTTAGTTGTTATCGATTCTAATTTAAACCTACCATTGAAATTACTTTTTTGCCCTATCAATAACAATTTGTAACAACCTGCCACTTAAGATTTGTTGTGAAAATGTTATGAAAATATTGTGAACATAGCATTTCTCGAAAAATTACAACTATATTGGAAATGTTGGTTTTTTTAGTTACTATTTTTAAATCAATTAAATTGCAATCTACGCCCTTAAAATTTGGGGTAATTGTAATTTTATCCATTAAAATTTCAAAATTTGGATGTGTACCCCTAACGTTCTATATCATTTCCTTTGTCTATGCACCGTGGCAAGGTGTTCGTTAAGTGTTACCTTAAATTTAACTCAAAATGACGTAATTTTATATATTGGATCAAAATTACCCAAAACTTTAATAGTGTAAATTGCAATTTATTCGTTTAAATCTAAGCTATCATTTTGATATTGCGGTATTAAGCTTCTTCTTTATTTATTTTCTATATGAAGCTCTCATCATTTCTAGAAAATGAGTCTTCCATATGCAAACATTTGGGTAAATGACTTCCATTTCCTATTGCTCAGAGTTTTGTAACTTAATTGCACAGTTTGCTCTCCTTTATTAGTAGAACCCCCTCCCCCCATTGTACTATCAAATTATCAATAAATAAATAAAAACCTTGCATTTCCTACTAATTTGGGCTTCAAATTTTATAATTACGGTTGGTTGTTATTTGGTTCGAAAGTGTGTGGTGTTCATTTTGATTATTTTGCATGAAGCTGCATGTTCCTCATAAGTAATTTGATTTAGTAGAATCAGTCTCTTGAATTAGACTGAAACCGTCATGTTAAGAATTTATTCTTGTCCAGGATGATTTCTTACCGAGAACACCCACCCCCTTGGAAGATATATTCAAGTCAATCTTTTGGTTAGTATTCTTCTCTCAATATTTCAAATTAATGGTTAAAATCCTTCCTTGAATCTTTTACCATGCAATTCACCATCTGTGTACTTTTAGTGGAGTACTCATCTCTTAAACCAGGCATTAATGCTTTGGACAGCTTGCCGTGTTTGTTATTTCTGGTTTGCTTGAGGGATACCTTCATACCAGAAAATAAAAAGCTTGGGGATTCAAGAAGACTTTACGCACCTGGAAGAATGTATCATATTGTAGAGAGAAAATTTTGCAGGTACTGACAAATTCAAACTATGCATTATTTTAGGGATATTGTATAGTTTTCAATTTATTCTTTGTGATGTGAAGGAATAGTTATTTGCATGCCATAGACTGAGTAATGACTGTCATGAGAGTTATGATTGAAAGATATTCCTGAGAATTGCACTCGACCTCCCATATTCATGATTTCTATGGAAGGCTTAGTGCCATATTCAGGGTGTTTTTTTTATCCTTTATAAAGTAATCAATAAATAAGTAATGTTCAATGGTTTGTTGAGTCAAGTCTTGCACAAATTGTTGTCTCTTACATCTTATCAAAACAAAATTGTTTGCTCTTACATATAACAGTTATGACTATTCACAGATGAAACAAAGTTTTTTTTTTTTAAATTGCTTTCTTTTTTATCCTTTTGTTTGTGTGTCAAGGAAAACCTTCCTATTATATTTTATAGATTTTAGATGATGAGCACAAGTTTATATTTTAAAAATATGCATATTAAACTACTGTAAGGTTATCTTTTCTTAGAGGACTGTAGTGGTAGGTTGCTGGCAATACCGTTGCTCATCCTAGACTGAGTTCCTGATTTCTTGGTACATTGCAGATGTGGGAGGTTTCCTCCAGAGGTCAGAACGGCAATTCCTGTTGATGGGAGATTTGAACATATTGTCTTGTCATGTAATGCAACATCAGATCATGGAATTGTTTGGATAGAAAGGGAAGCAGAAAAGGCGTTACAAGTAAGTAGGAAGTAGCCATCGACATTCTACAACTCTTTAGTTATCTTTTTCTTCATCATTTATTCTAAATGAAGTTTTTCTCTGATATTATTTACCATCAAAACTAAAAAATGATTGAATGCATGTATCAAATCTTTCCGTGATCTTGAAATTTCTATCAGAGTCAGAGTGAAAAAATATAGTAAAATAGTTCATTCAAAACATCTTCTCTGCATTTATCTAGGTCAATGACAGATGTTGACATTCTCTATGGAAGGATATAAAATAATCTCTTTTACTTACTGTTAACATCAACATGATCCATGGACTAACTGGTGATGCATAAAATAAGGAATAAATCCGTTCAGAAGTTCATATCAACAAGGGATGTAACGTAGAGATTTCTGGATATAATCCATGAGATGGATGCAGATGTAGTGTCAATATCTGATGGCCAGGTATATGGTTCAATTTTTGGAGAGTCCAACTTTTTGTGCCTTTACATCTTTGGGTTTGAAGTGTTTTGCGGGTCAACACCCCACCCCCTCTGTCTCTTCCCCAGCCTTCTTTCTCCCCCAGGTGGGCTTCCTCCTCTTCCCCCCCAAACAAAAAGAAAATTAATTGGGTGGGCATGTGTTATCTTCCCAATCCAAAATAATTATTTTGTTGTGTTTTCAATAGATTCTATTTCCAAGTTAATGATTAGATGTTTATTTTTCCTAGTTAACAATTAGATGCTAGTAAGTTAGCATGAAGTGAACTTCAGCTACATGTGAGTAGGGCATCATCAGTAGTTAGCATGTTTTTAGATATTTCTCATATTTAGTGGGTTCAAGACCCACTGGATGCATGTGTAACTTACCAATAAAAAAAAAAATAGAATTTGTGAATGCTAATTTAATATATCATTTTTACTAAACATATTTTACTTGTGGAAAAAAAGAAAAAAAGAAAAAGAAAAAAGGCATTTCTCATTCTTTTTTGTATGTGCCATGTTTGACACCAAAATATCCTTCTAATATTTCTTGGGTTAACACAAATATATCTTGAACTCTCATTTAAGTCAATTAATAAATTTGAACAAATGAAAAATTAAGAAACTTGATCAGCAGTGTGTATGATTGGGTGCCTTGGGGCTGATGAGATTTTCTTCCTATGTTCTGTATTAATTTTGGCCATGGAAGTAACCAAGGAATTGTGGCAAATATCACCAATTCATAAAACTGCTAATCAATGGGTGTCTTGTCCATCCAATAGAGATATTCAGCAAATTTAAGATATACCAGAAGAATGTGAAATAACTTCCCAATTGATTTTGTAGTGACGCTGTATCAGTTTAGTGTTATATATTCCATGATAGATGTTTCCTGCATTCCACCAGATATATGCATGTCAAACTGTATTCTATCAACCTCTGCTGGACATGTTGTAGATCTCCCAGATGATATACTATAGCTTCTGTTGCCTTTTATTTGACAGTCTCGCTTCCCATTGGACTTTTAGTGTTTCAGTTGTCTGTTGGATAAATTCCTAATCTTACTTCACTCTCTTCCTTCAGAGAATGAGGGAAAGCAGTTCTGAGACTGTAACAACTCCTCCGAAGGTACAGAAACTCGAGAGGTTGCAGACTATTGAAATAGAACACAAAAATGCACTGGAAAGAGCTGTCAGTTTGAATATACCCCATGCTGTGATCAACCCTGAGGAGGAACCCTCTCATGAGAGCGGACCAGAGCCTTCAGAGAGTCATAGTGAGGATGCCTTGGAAACAAAGTCAGTGTCCATCAGTGGAACAAGTAACTGGGATGAAGTGGTTGAAAAGCTTTTCAACAAGGATGAGTCAGGAGAACTACATCTAAAGAGCGAAGCAAAAGCTCTAAAATAACAGCAATTATTCTTTTCACCATTTTCGTTTCCTCATTGTTGTAAGTTTGAGGTTAGGACTAGGAGTGTTGGTATTTGTTTTTTGATTCTTCTCTTACACATTTGTACATCTTGTAGAAAGAATTATATCATGATTACATCCCCCGGTTTCACCAGCCACAAGGGGAAATACCATTTTAGGAAAGAAAGGAAAAGAGATACCCTAATAAATATTTTAGTGGGCTTGTTGCCTAGATTTTATGTACTGTTTTGATGTTTTATAAATATTGGATTGACACCACATTTTTTCCAGGCATTTGAAACTCTCTTTGATGTTTTATAAATATTGGTTTGACACCACATATTTTCCAAGCATTTAAAACTCTTTCTCAGCCTTGAGGAATTAAACCAATTTGCTCTTTGACTTAGGTTAAGTGGCTCCGAAGGCATTTTAGCAGTTCAGATCCTTGCTGCTACTGCTAGCCCTAGGTGGTCGACCCCAAACATTTATATTGGCAATCGAAGGGTAGAATTGAGATTAGCACTTAGACCCATTGAGATTATGGCTCAATGGGGGATTGGGGACGTGATATTTTCATGTGAGAATGGTTGTATCAGTATGAGTATGGCTCTATATATGGACGTTTGCCAAACATCACCAGAGGGCAAAGCATCCAAAATGCCCAGAACAACCCATCGAGAGTTGCGATACTATAACAATAATAAGAGACAACTAAGATCTGTTGTAATGATTTCTTCCCCCCTCAGTATAACGTGGCCCACCCAAAAAGAACAACCTTAGGGAAAGCAGAGCCTCTGCATGAACCTTGCTCTTCTTAGGGACCTGGTGAAAGATCCTTACAAGATTAAAACCAAAAATATTTATGAAAACAAAGTTTTGTCAGTACAGAACGAGAACAAAACCATTGCATCTCCGGCTGCTTTATTTCTTTCCAGAAAATTTTCCTCTCAAAAAGACATTCTTTCAACTCATTATGTATCAATTCAATTGACCAACCTCATAATATTATGAATATAAACATACGTTAGATCCAACAAATGAAGATACTAAATACTAAATATTCAATTCAGACGCGAAATGACATGTCAATGGTTTCTGACTTCACCCTGCATCCATTATCAGGAAAGTAAAGCTGGCTCAAGTACCATTAGCAAATAACATCCTAAAATTCCATCATTTACAGCAAATAAATAATATACAAGTAATTAATAACACATGCAGACAGATAAATGGCAAACGAGTTATATATAAATTTGTGAAGAAAACCAAGACTAGAGAATGAAGAATCATCCAGCAGCTTCATTTACGCTACACATATCCTGTGATGAAAATTCACTGCATGCACTATCTAAGCATTAAGCCGAAAACAGACACAAGTCACCAACAAAATAACCAAATTTGTACAGCTGACAGCTAAAATTGACTACTATTAATATATTTAATTCCACAGAACAGTTCTTCAGCTTGAAAACTCTCAAATGTGCTTAGCTCCAGCATGATAGTTATCCAGGTCATCATTAAGTTCATCCACAGACATCTCAACTGCTTGATTCTTTTCACGACCCCGACCCTGGCCCTGGCCCTGGCCCTGGACCTGGCCCCTACCTCGTCCTTGACCTTGACCTTGACCTCGGCCCCGACCCCGACCCCGTGCACGGCCACCCCTTGCACCCCCACGTCGGCTTTGACTACAAGAAGTTCCAGAAATATGTAAAAGTCAGTTGCAAGTGACTAAACCAAATGCTGAAAAATGGCGGCCAATAACTGTAATGCCAAGAAATGCAAAGACATGGAAAATGAAACCAAATTCAGATGTTATTCCATGACAGGAATCTCAATGGTGAATATTTTCTTTTATGCAGTTTGGCATAACAGAACTTCCACCTTGCGCACACAAATAGGATCTAAGCTTACTTAAGTTCTAATCTTCATACCAACAAGAAGACAAAGTCCAACTAGAAAATGACATCCAAAATTCCACACTGTAGAACAGCTTTCACAATCTCTTTTTCAGATATGACTAAAAATAAATTACCACAAAAGTATCTGGTAGAAACTGTTCAAGCAAGCATCCACCGGGATGCTGATGAGGACTATACCAGTGGACTAATCTAACTGCTCAACAAGGTCCCATATCCTAAATGTAATGAAACTGTTTCAAAAATTAAAAAAGCCTAAACCAGGCTTGAGAGCCAGTTTGAACTTTGAGATCAGCCAAACATAGGTAAAACATGGCTTATGACACTTATTCCAATTTGCACAATGTAAACAAAACATAAGGTACACTAGACGGACTTTAAATAAATAATAATTAGGTACAGAATGGTCAATTAAGTCAGAGATTTACCCAGAGCCACGCTTAACTGGAGCAGAGCCTTCAATTGGACCCACCCTAGGCCTGCATAAATTGAAGCTTCAGTAAACAACTTGCAACAGTCTTAGTAAATAAAATAAATATGGAAAAATAACTGTAGACTCTAGTTTTATAGCTTTGCAAATATTTATCCATCATGGCTGACTTGACAAGAATAGCACATCAAGTGCAAATCACCCATGTGTGCACAAAACAACATGAACACAACCTTTTTGTGTATTAATATGGGGGTGGGGGTATGAAACCAAAGTAGATCTGTTTAAACTAATTCAGAATTCTTTCAAAAAAATTGCCTCAGTTTTATACCAAAATGATCACCAGACTGCAAGCACTATTTATATCTAAAATGAAAATATTTTCAAGAGCCAATGAGCTCTAGCTTCAAATGGCACTCCTCCCACAAGAATGCGTGGAAGGTAAGGTCAAGAGTTCAAAACCCACTGGGTGGGTGTAACTCACCAATCGCGCACACATAGCAAATCATTGAATATTTGATAACCCTACACAGTTAAAACTTAGAACTACTTGGGGAGGGGGGGGTGGAGGATAAAAAAAGATATTTTTAAAAAAATGTCTAAATGGGAGATTCATGACTGTAAAATGTAAATCCAAGCATTAAAGAAACATTATTGAAACAAATTATCCACAGATAATTCTAAGAAAATGCAAATAGACATAAAACTTATTGACATCATGTATAATTCGAATCATTTAATAGATTCAACCACAATATGAACTCATCAAACTTAGGAAAAATTATATCGCTGCAGGTTTCACCAAGCAAAAAATTCAAGCAGACCCTACAACCTTTAACAAACAGATGGAAATGTATTTAGCACACTGGTGGTCATACAATTTCAATCATTTAACTCCTGTCATTTTGTCATTTTTAACTCCAACCAAAAAATAAATAAATAACTCATCCCTCATTTGTATTCAAGCATAGAGAGGGATATGATCACATACGTCATAACAACTGTCCTCTTCCTCCTTCCATTTACTCCAGTAACATTCACACGAGCTGAAACAGGCACATCTGAATTGGCACCAACAATTTCAATCCTCATGGGCCTTCCATCCAAGAGAACATTATTATACCGCTTAAGAGCCGCAAAGGCATCACTTCTTCTGGTATACACAACTTCAGCTGAACCCTGTAACCAAGTACCACAGATTACACTTTACTCACTGGAGTATAACCACCAAAGTATGATATCAAGCTAACAAATTCTACGTTAATCAACCACAGAACAGAAGAAAATAATAATAATATATGACAAATCAACAAAATAAAAACACCAAAGCTGCATTCCATAAACAACAATCCAACTTTATGCCAGTTCATCACCGCTGATAAATATATAGCATGTAACTATGAATGGCATTGCAAAACATATAAAGCACAAGAAAGCATTTGTATACCAACAACAAAGACAAATGGCAGTAAACATATCAAAAATGCCATGGTAAAGCTAATCCAACAGGCCATATACTATAGAAATTAAAAAGAACTATACATCTATGATACTGAGGACACATTATGCATGTACTTGAAGGACCATCATAGTATGATAGCATACCAACTATTAGCTAAGTACCTCGGAATGTATCATGGTTCATGCTGATGACTTTTACAGTAAGGCATAACCTCATGAAACTCGTGTAATAGAATCATATAAAAATTGAAGGCATCAGAGAGGGAGCATCAATCATTCCAAATACTCAAATCAGACCAAGAGATAATAATGCCTAAAATGCAAATATGTGTGAAATGAGCCTTTGGGCATTGTATTGATTTTTTTTTTTTTGGCAACCATGTGCATAATGAACCCGAAGATTCATGCTTTCGCTAATTCAACTCAAATAACCTTTATAAAGAGTATGCCTTTGTAGGCTTTTGGAGTCTTCTGTGGTCTAATTGGATTAGAGGCCCTAATTTGGGAGAAATTATACAGTCCTCTGGTAGACCATGTCACTTGTCCACCATTCCACTAAAAGACTCCCACTTGTTTAAAATTGTTGAGTAAGTAATCAGTTTCTGTTTAAAAAAAATTTCTAACTTAGCAATTTTAAACAGGTGTGAGACTTTTAATGGAATGGTAGACCACGTCACTTGTCCACCATGTGGACCTTATAATTTCTCCTAATTTGGAGACACAGATTTTAGAAATTTTGACTAGGAGAGAAAGATGAAGCCCACACATAAGAGGATCTAAGACAACTAAATTCAAAGCCATAGGAAAAACTTCTCTAATTAAGTTAGAATATCAATACAATGCCCAAATTATTTCATATTCTTCTCCAATTCTTCCCTTCCCTACAAGATTCACTAAGGAACCAAGTTATTCATATATTTTCTAACAACGTTATACATTAAGACGATCAAATAAGATGAGCAAGAAAAAAGAGAAAAAAGCTTATACAGAAGGGGGCATCAATACTACTTCCATCAGAATAGGCACGAGAGCCAAATCTTTTAGATAATATTTTATCCAGTCACAACTTCCTTTGAACTAGCTGATGACAATGTAGAATGAAAATAATATTTTACGCAAGCTTCTTTTTTAGAACTAGTTGATGACAATAAGCTTCTAAAAAGAGGTTCTCGTGAGAGAGTAACAATGTAATACAGAAGTAATTGATGACAATAAGCTAATTATTTTTTATTGGTAAGTTACACACACGCAATGGGACTTGAACCCACAGCCTCAACCTCCACCTAGCACTTATAAGGGGAGGAGCTTCTAGTTTATGACAATAAGTTTCTCATAGAGACATTAGCAACATTAATCACTTCTTATCATTTTTTTAAGGTCACACGAATATTCTAACCACACAAAAAATTGATTCCAAATGACTTTCCAATATTAGGTAACATGTGTGAAAATTATAAATTGATGGGTGATGCAATCCGCAAAATAGCCAAAAAAATGAATGCAAAGAGAATATCTATTTGCTAGAGAGTAAAGAGTAATTCTGCTTAAAATATTATATAATATATAAATTAATACACTATAGGCATTAAATATAGCCACTACAACGGAGTCAGATGATCAAGGAAGACATCAAACCTAACTTGAAAAAAAAATTGGCATTAAAAAAATAATAGAAGTTACAAGTACTAAACATAAATACTTACACTTTGGCGACCATTTTTGTCATAGTGAACTGCATATCTTTTCAGGTCCCCAATCTCGGCAAAGAGTTCCTGAGTTGCACATTAAGCTTCAAGTGAACTTCAAGAAAAATCCTCTACAGAAAGCACTTAAGATGAAAACATATGGCTTGAATCATACCCTTATATCTTCATTAGTCACTCCAGAATCCAAGTTGGAAACATATAACTTTGTGCCAATTTCTATCCCTGGTATCCCTGCAGCTCTAAGGCTCTCTTCAAACAAATCATGCTGCCATGGGAAATTCCTGGTTCTGCGGACAGACTGATGAAAGCACACAAAAAGATCCAGATAATGAAAAGGACACATCAGCTTATGACCAGATAATGCATAATTTCACCATTCTTCAAGATCATAGGAAATGAGCAAAATTCCCATAAAACATAAAAGAAACTGCTAAGAGAGTAGCATCGAGTCTTAGAAACATGCTCAAACAATCCATTAATCAGAAATCTGTAAATTAAGCTAATGAGTGGTAGATAGGAGTAAGGATTTGACCCACTGCATGTAAACCGGTGCAGAGATAAGATTGAGAGCTCCAGTTCTCAAGTTGAGCGAAGGAAGTTCCTTTGCAAAAACACCATGAACTGGATACGAACTGAAATCTTGCACCAAAGAATTCCCCACATTGCAAGAGGATCCATCACAGACTCCCGGTCAAAAGAACCAGTCATCAAACACTAAAGTGATTGGAACTATATAGTATGAGTTATAGATGTTTCTAGAATCAACCCCACTAATTGTTTAGTAGTTTTATGCTACTGGTGAGAGCTCCATGTCAAAATTTCACCTAAAGCAAGCTCCTTTGCTTACATTTCTAGGAAGTAGCTTTATAGCTTATTGACACCACCAAAAAGCTTCCGAATATAATGAACGTGATCTGTTGCAAAGCCCCCAAAGCATAACCCCAAAAACCCCACAAGTACATATAAATTGAAGAGATAATGGTACAAACGCAACCGCAGCGCAAGCACTGTAGTGGCTGAGTCATAATGAGCTTCTCCATGAATAATTGTTTTTGAGTCTAATTCTGAATTAGATGACCTCTTGTATTTGGATTGTTTAAGCATGTCAGATTCTCAAGCATATGTATAGACATCCACAGTTTTGAGCTTGCCTTGGCAATGGTGTATGGTGATGGCCGAGGATTCACTGCAAGAGGACCTCTACGAAATGCCCCAGGCATTCTTCCACCACCAGGGGCCCTGCCTGGTCCACGGCCACGGCGAACTCTACCTCGCCCTCTAACTCTCTCACGGGAACCTCTATTTTTAATAAGATCATCAAGTGACATATCCAATGCAGTAGCCATTAAATCAGTAGCCAAAGTATTAGTCTTCGAGAGAGAAATGTGAACCTGTAAAAGGAAAGAAATGAAGAATAATTATTAATAATGTTACTATAAAAAAATTAGGCATGTGAGGGTTGAAGTTTAATATGTGTGTATACTGCCAAGACACAGAAAACGAAGGCAACAACACGAATCACTTCACTATTTCATTACATAAATCCAACATTAATTATTTGCACACCACGAATATTGAAGTTTCGATGAAATCATCACAGTTACAGATCAGCGTGAACTGGGCAGACCAATATCGTCACTGATTCACATGCCTGTTAAAGACTATTTATGACCCACCCAACCACTTGGGTATGCATGTGTAAATATGACATCCGAACCAAGAACAGAGTGAAACAATTGGCGAAAGGGAACGAGTGTATCCCTTGGGATCTATCCCATGTTCAGTATTAACCAAAGTAGATCATACATCCAAAACTATGACTCTATGGATGAAATCCCACCCATCTAGGGTAGGTTATTCCAGCTTCTTAGTGAGTCCACCCCTCATTCCAGGTCAACTATCTCAACAAAACCTAAGGAATATATCAAATTCTAAAACCAAAACATTACCATAGTTCAAACTGGTCCTATAAACGCACAATACACAGTTTAGTTGCAGACAGAGTGTAATAAACCATTTAAAAACAAAAACCCAATACAATTTTTTCTCAGTTGAGTCTAATTTTACAAAGTTTGAAAATCAAAACAACATTTAAAAAAAAAAGAAGCATATTAAGATCCATGTAACAGGAAAAAAAGCAATTGAAAGATCTAAACTTATACGTATGTATATTATAACTAAAACCCAAAGAGACAACAAAAGCAGGTGTAGGTATATAAGAGAGAGAATCAGATCAAACATGTATTTTCTATTTTTGCTTACTTTAAGATTTGAATTCCAAGACTGAAACTTAAAATCCAGAACTCCAACAACAAAAACCTCTCTATCCCACAGATCAGAAAGCTCGCACTAACAAATAAACACAGAGAGAGAGAGTGGAAAGTACCTGAAGATTATCAGGTAGAAAGCGTGGACGAAGACGAAGAAAAAGTCAAGGAATTGTTAGGGTTTTAGAGAGAGAGAGGCCAAAGCGAGTGAGATTTGGAAAAGGGGGGATTTTTTTTTTTTAGGGTTATGAAGGGGGCGGAGATGAGAGATCCATGAAGATGAAGATGATTTATATTTGCGTTGTGTGGGGTTTTTTTAGGGTTTCTTTACTTTCGCAGAAGGACACAGGAAAAGCAAAAGCAAAAGGGGGAGCTTTTTTTAATAGGATGAATGATGTAGTATTAAACTTTTGGCTATAAGACGCGCTTTACTTTCCTCCCACACGGGGTTTTCTATTTTCTTTTTTCTTTTTTTGATACAACACGGGGTTTTCTATTTTCACTTCCTATATAATTATAATAATCTCCTCTCTCTCTCTCTCTCTCTCTCTCTCAATAATATTTTCTTTTTTATCACTTCCATTCCATGACTATCCCTTTTTATTTTGGCTAAATTAATATTTTTCTTAAAATACATATTTATAACCCTATTCCTTCTTTTTGTTTGTGTCTGTACGTTTGTTTATAAAAAAAATAAAAAAATAATAATAAATTACGGTTCTGTTTGGGATCTGCTTATTTTGTTAAAATTGAAAACTTTTTGTTGAAAGTACTATAGATAAAGGTAAATATTAGTTGAAATAGTACAATGAGACTCATGAATAGTATCAAAAAGTGTAGTGGAACCTATGAATAGTAGCAAAAATAAGTTGAATAGTAATATAAGTTGGCAAAAAATAAGCTAGCCAAACGGGTACTACGTGTGTGTTTGCAATGGATGAAATTTGTCAGCTTATTTTACTATTCAGCTTATTTTTGTTACTATTCATGAGCTCTACTATACTTTTTGGTACTATTCATAAGTTTCACTGCACTATTTCAGCTAACTTTTACCTTTATTTACAATACTTTCAGTAAAAAATTTTCAATTTCAATAAAATAAGCGGATCCCAAACAGTCCGTACGTATTAAATATATCCCACTCCATACATTAATTAACTAATTAAACTTTCAAAACTCTTCTCATAAATTTTTTTTTTTTTTAACTTTCAAAACTCTTTTCACATCAATTACTTATCTTGAATTTTCGCAAATTAAGCTCACCAAGTTGAAATTCGTCACAACACCTTTTCAACAATTCCTCATTTAGGTTAATCCGTGATCATTTGCTTATAATTTAATAACATTAAAATATAATAAAACTTTAATAACATGTCATAAAAGTTAACATTTAAGCATTTTTTTTTACGATATCTTACTTAATTTAAATCTGATTTGGGCTCATGAACTGTCAAATTTAAGAGAATTTCATTATCTACCATGTGGGCTCAAAATTATCTCAATTAGATGGTCAGATATTTTGGTCAAACTAAGGTTAGATATGGGTTAATTGCAATCAAACGTTTGAAACATGTTTGGAATGGTTAATTTTGATATAAAAGTTTGAAATTTAACAATTGAGTGAATTTTTTACTTAGTTTGATAGCCGATCAACTCAATCAAAGATTGATCAATAGGGGAATCCTTGTTATTTTGACCTCAAACATGAATATGGGGTAATCTGACATCAACCAATCGAGATAAATTCCAACATTCCTTGATTTCCAAAGTCAAAATGGTAATTTTGCGATTTTTGTGTAAAATTTGAGATTTTGGCACGTAAAATGAGGTAGATAAAATACTATATCGACAAATAGTATCCATATTTGCATTATTGTTAAGTGAGTTCGACCCATAATCACTTTATGTGAATAATGTAATGCTAATTTATGCCTCCTTTGTATTAACAATGTATTTTTTTTTTTTAATTGATAAAACCTAACAATATGTAAAGAAAAAGAAGATAAAAAATATGGAAAGCATTAGAGCATCCGCACCTGGCATGCCATATGCCATATGTAGGGTGCATTTAGCATTTTTGCCCAAAATCTCCCCCACATCCGGACTGGTAAAAGCCAAGTATTGCAAAAAATTTTGTAATTGTGCTACAGTGCAATTCTACCTTTAGAATTGCACTATAGCACAATTCTAAACTTAAATACTATTATTTAATTCTCTCCCTCTCTCTCTCTCCTACTTTTTATTAAATAATGATAACACTCTCTCTCTCCTCTCTCTCTCTCTCTCTCGTAACTCTTCTCTCTTCAGACCCAAAACCTATAGCCACCACACTTTCTCTGCTCTCTTCATTCTCTCTTTCTCGGTGCAGATCGGTCGGCTAACGGCCGCGACGTGCTTGCTTTCTCTCTCTCTAGTTCACAACAACGACATGGATTGGTGCGGTTGTGGGTTTGGGTTCGGCGTGGTGGTTGATCGAGTGTGGTGGTGGTGTGGTGATGGTGTGGTGGTGTGGTGGTGGTGGTGATTGATGATGGTAGGGTCGTGGTGGTGGGGGTTGCCGTGGGTGGTGATTGATGATGGTGGAGCCGTGGAGGTGGGGACCGTGGGTTGCTTTTTTTTTCTTTTTTGGTGTTGATGGTCGGAGAGGGTGGTGTTGATGGTTTGGTTTTTTTTTTTTTTTTTTTTTGTTGATTGTAGATTATGGGTTGCTGGTGGTGGTGCTGTCAGGTGTGTGTAGTGCAATGGTGGTGGGCTTGTGGTGACGGTGGTTTCAGTAAATGTTGCGGTTGTTGAACAGAAAGAATGAGAGAGAAAGAGTAAATAATGTGTTGTATTGTAAATGATGTTGATTTTGGGATATATTATTTTATTGTGTAGAAATATTATTCTAATGAGTAGAATAGGAAAATAAAAGTTGGGATGTTGGGAATATTATAAAATGGTATGGTATAAATGATAAAGTAGATTTTGAGATGGTAAAATAGAATAGTTTGTAGATTGCTGATGCGAATGCTCTTACCGAAAGTATTTGTTATGCATTAGCATTAAAAAAAAAAAGTATAGTGTAAGTAAACGATTACTCTTTACCTATGATGAATGTAAGAAAGCCTCTTTGTGCAAAATATTTTTGTGTTAAAATGAGAAATTTTTAGACAAAATTTAGTTTATAGTGTTTCATGATTAAATTATGTATCATACAGGCATAATACTAATAATTTTAACTTAAAATTTATAACACAACTTACACAAGGCGCATGTAGACCACATGATAAAGTTCATAAAAGGAAGATTAAAAAAAAAAAAAAAACCACATGAACTTGAAGTTTAGATGTTATGTCCATGGCTCAACAAAGAAAGCATGGGTTCAATCAACGGAGATGTAGTCTCTTTAACCTTTACTTAAAATTAAATAAACAAATAAAACTATATTATAAGGGTATGTTTGATAGACTGTAATAAGCATTGTAATCTAATAGTTATTCTTATGGTTTAGCTATTCAGTAGTTTAGTTATGTTTTTATTACAGGGAATAGTAATTCCTTATGAATAGTAACTATTCATTTCTAAAATTGATGTAATAGTTATTCCTTAGTAGGTGTATTAATTTCTACAATTAATATATTTCTAAATAAACAAAATTTTCATATGCATATAATAATTATGAAAAAAAAAAAATCATAAAAAAATAACTAATCTCTCTTTCAAATTTAAAAAAATTATTATTTTTTAGGAAATATAATTATATGAGTAAAATATTTCATAAAATATATCTTAAGTTTGATTTAAAATACTTTCATTACATTATCTTCAGCATTTTATTATTGTGTTGTCACCAAACAAATAAATAGTAATAAGTATTACATTACAACATTTTGTGTTCATTGTAATATCTATTCCTATTCCTATGTAATTACTGTTATAGTCTACTAAACATGCCCTAAATGTATAAATGTTGTATTATTTTTGGGAAAATTACAATGTATATCAAATTAATTTTGTCAGAAATTCAACTCACAGTTGAAACTTTTTTTTTTCCTTTCATTTCAGTCATTTAACTTTTATTTATTACTTATCCTATCCATTATGGTAAATGGGCGTTGCCTTTAAGTCCCCTAAAAACAATGTCTTTTCATTATTTTTGAATTTGTTAAATTAAAACATTAAAAATTGGGAAATAATTTTAGTTATATCATAACACATATTTCTATTTATAAATTAAACCAAATACTCATATTTGACACCGTTACACCCATTCACAACCATATTTGGATGGAGGGGGAATGGATGAGAGTAGAGTAGGGTCGGCTGAAAATAGGCTAATTTTGGGTTAAATCAACTCTACACTACTTTATTCTACTCCCCCTCAATCCAAACAAACCATTAAGAAATTGAGCTATACAAATATTGTTTTTCATTCATAAGGATGAAGGGTCAAAACATTTGACAAGGGTGTCACGTCGAGGAGGTTGCTGAAGTCTCCAACTTCAGGCAGTAGGGTCAAAACCTTTGACAAGGGTGTCATGTCATGGAGACTGGGGTTAGTGACAGGGGTGTGCGCAGGTCGGATTGGGCGAATAAAGGCCAATATTTCTATCCAATCTACCACTAGCGGGTTGGGAAAATTCCAATCCGCCACCGACCCACCAAAGTCTAAATTTGGTGGATTGGTTACAAATTTCGGTGGTTTGAACTCGAAGGGTTAGGCGGGTTGACATTATTCTTTTGATAAACTACAAAGTATATATACTTACATACAAGGATAACCAACATTGGTGCCTAAACTAACCATATTAGAAACTACAAGAAGTTAAGAACTACTAAGAGTTTTACACGTGCACAAAATAAAACTAACTCTATTATTAGAAACTAAATGACCTTTAGCTTTTCAATCTAATGTTACATGTCATTTTGTATTTGTTTGCATCTTGAGTGGATTGATTTGAGTTTGTAAGTATAGCTGGCTTTACATGTAATACCATAACATTTTTTATAATATATAAAATGGATCCAAAAACAAAACATTTTGTAGATTTATAAGAATTTATAGAGCCCAAATAAAAAAGACAAACAACATACTCAATAAAAATATAGATACAAACATTTAACAATACAAGACAAAAGAACAATTACCTTTGTGGTTGTTTAGGAGAGTACGCAGCTGATGGAAGGTGAAGAATTGAATGGGGGGAAAAAAAAGAGAGGCTTTTGTAGAGAGGGAAAATTCCCGACCTATCACAAGCTGAATCGGTTGAGAAACTCCCTTTCAGCTTTAATGTTGGCTGAAGGTGAAGGCTAAATACAGAGTGTATGTAGTTTACAACTGAAGTGAGTTTAGGGTTTCAATGTTAAATTTTTTATATTTTGTTTAAGGAATTGTTATTGATTAGCTATAAAAATTGATTAGGTGAATTGATTAACTTTAAATACAAAAAATATGATTAAAAATTTGGAACTAATGTATATTTCTAATTATTTATAATTAAGTAGGCGGGTTGGGTTATAGCAAGTTGGCAATATTTCAATTCGTTACTCAACTCAGTCTGCTATTTGGGGGTCTAACCCGCCCAACCCAAATCGCTTAAATTAATAACTCACATGGGGCGGACGGGTCGGGTAGGTTGGCGGGTCAAGCAGATATTCTACACATTCCTAATTAGTGAGAAACTTTGACGTCACACATCGTGGCGTCGATTGGGGAAGCACGTTGAAGGAAGAAAGGGAATTGTATAGACAATCTAGAGTTTATCATTAAAAAAAAAAAAATTTGTAATCACAAGTATCTAAAAAAAAAAAAAATTTATTATAGTTTTCTTTTAATATTTAAAATATGAAAACTAGCAAAATGATATCACTTTTAAGACAGTTGATAGGACATTCTATTGGAAGAGAACGAAATAACATGGAATAAAGTTAAAAAAAAAAAAATTAACAAAAATAAAAAAACAGATGAAAATTAAATGACTTGATTAAATTTTGGACTTCTATCTAAAAAAGAGAAAATAATTTTGAACTTTTTACTAAAATAAAAAATATAAAAATTTGGACTGATATAAATTGTGCATTACAGTTAATAGGCGCGCATTTCTCTCTCTCTGTCTCTCCAACTTCAACAATTTTGTAAAAAATGCGAACCAGGAACGAGTCCAAGCGGCAGAAACAATCTTCTGGTACTTCATGTCCTTTCAACTTTTAACTATTTCCTCGTTTTGTTTTCTGGGTTCTGTTTGTTTTTCCAATAAAATAGAGGAAAAAAAAGAAAAGAAAATTGCATGTATTGTATGTTCAATGTTTGTTTGGTTCCCAGATTGTGAAGAGAGCCCACTTCACCTGTGGAAAATTCTTGTATTATGGTCTCTTGGTTGCTGGCCATCTGGGTTCTCCTAAAATTAAGAATTTGAGATTTGTAAAGTTCGTTATTTTAGTTTCCTACACTTTCTAGGCAACCAAACGAGGTGCATTGCTTGTATTTAGAAGTTAATTTGAGCTTAAGAGAATGCAGTAGTTTGCCAAAGTGATTAAAACTTCTGGGTTTGATTGAGATTGCTTTATGGTGTTATTGAGTGTGTGTATTTTTGAAGTTAGTACCATATATGGTGTCTGAGAATATATGTGGGGAAGGTAGAGAAACTGCAAATTTGAATTTATAATACCGATAGCGTGAAACACGAGAAATTAAAGTATAATTTTTTTTTTCTTGGGTTAAAGATATGGATTTTAAGGAATGGCAGCAGCATACACATTGAGAGTTATGTACACTCTCAAAGTATTTGTTTTGCCTCTTTATACAGTCACTTTGTTACGTAATTGTTTGTGTGCTTTGGGCAGGTAGGGACAATGCTAAAAAAGCTCTACCGGAATCAGAAAACAGAAGCCGTTTAGAGTCGCATGATGACAGTGGTATATTTAACTCCTTAAATCTTCTGTTAGTTTAGGTGTAATGAGTCTCAGGTAAAGGTTGAGATAGCATTCTATGTCATTAAAGTGTAATTGGTATTTTTACTTGATTTCAGGAACACTTGCTGACATATCAAGGGAGGCTGTTGGCAGACTTCTTAGACGTGCCAAGAAGCGTGACTCTTCCGGGAAAGAGAAACATTATAACAACCCGAGCCAGCATGATTCAATTGGCATGGTTAGTCCTGTTAACTTTTATGTTTCAACAAGTAGTAGCATTATGATATTATGCCATATGGAACTTTGGCCTAGTGAGTGTGCATGATGCATCTTTGTTCTATGGAGTTTGATTTTCTGTTTGCCCAGTTTGGAGCCATTACAGAAATTGAATGTTCTTTCTGTGTAAAATTTGATATCCGTTTTATTCTTTCTGCATTACTTTATTTTAATTTCAGACAGAGGGTGGGCCAAAAAGAGATGATAAATTAGATGTGGATTCAGGGGCCCAGTGGAATATTTCAGAGACTGAAGGTTGTAGTAAGGATCCAACGGGAAAGACTGCCCACGAAAAGAAAGTTGATGAGGGAAATTTACAGCAATTCCTCTCAGAAAATCAGGAAGAATTGAATGACTCGGACTGGGAAGATGGTTCAATACCCATTTCAGATTCCACATGCAATCTTCCAGTTACAATTGAATTTAGTGAGACACCAAATTCTGGTATAAGGAAACCTGTTCGTCGAGCTTCTGCCGAGGATAAGGTGGATTATGCATTTTTAAAATAACATTAGAGTACTGGGCATGGAATTTTTCTCATGAAAGCTTTCTCCTACTTAAAATATTTTCTGTCCTCCCCTCTCGTGCAGGAATTGGCAGAGCTTGTGCATAAGGTTCATTTGCTTTGTATGCTTGCACGTGGCAGATTAGTTGACAGAGCTTGTGATGATCCTCTTATTCAGGTTGTTTCTTGTTAATTCTAATGATCAACTCAGCATTTTTATTGTTATAGCCATCATTAAGCTTCACTCAGAAGTCTATTGTCATCTGCATAAATGGTGTTTGTCAAACTACTATAATTATGTTATTATTACAACTTGACAAGGACCATGTTTTTGATTTCCTACACTAATTGTTGTTGTATTATTATTTTATATCAGAGGTCACTTTATGTTGCATTGTTGAGGGTAGCTTTCCACTTCCCAAACTTACTGCTCTCATGATTGAAACCAAAGCCTCTGTTTATAAGGGGTCGAGACAATAGTTTGGCTTCAAAGGCTGGTTATTTCAAATAATGCATGTTAGTTTTTTCTAGTGTCTATAATACTTTTTATTGGTTTTTCTAGTGTCTGTAAACTATAATACTTATAGAAAGAACAGGGAAAAAAAATTTGTCTAGTGTCTATCATGTTTACTTCGTTTTCTTGTTAATCTGTTTACTTTTTGGATCATTACTTATTTTGTCAAGGGTTTACTATTTAGAAGCTGAAAGTACTACTTCTTTGTTCAGCAGCTCTGTTTTGCTAGTAATCTTTAGGAGATCTTTTATATACGCCTAGTATACTGAAGAAATCTTGTTGTTTTAAACAAAATTCTTGTTATTCTCTCTCTATCTCTCTTAAAATATTAGATTATAAGTTCTCTTATCTTTTTTCATTCAGTGGTCATGGAAATGGAAGGAATGAGACACTACTTGTTATTTATGAATAAATCTGATTATTGTGGCAGGCTTCTTTACTGTCTCTTCTACCTCCACACTTGCTGAACATAGAAAAGGTCACAGAACTTACTGCAGATGCTTTGCGTCCCCTTGTTCTTTGGGTATGCTTTTGTTCAATTATTATATGTTGGGATGATTACCAAAAAAATAAACCATCTATGGTTTGGAGTGGTTTCCCCTTGCCTACCCATGGATTAAAAAGTAGCACTTCATGACACCCAGAAAAGGAAACCCAGTTAAGGGTATGAAAAAGCATAACGTAATGACCTCCCAAATAAACTTTTCATGTGTGAATCAATAAACTGCATACCCAATAATAGAAATCAACAATTAAAATTAAACATAACGTTTGACAAGACAGTATTTGCAATTATCTTGAGAGACCAGCATGGTAGCCTTTGTGGCAATGGGATGTAGCTCAAGAACTCCACTATGGTGGAAAATAATACTTGTGGCTAACCCTGACTAATCTATTGCAGATCCATAACCGTTCCCAAAAATTTGGGACTAAGGTTTGGTTGTTATTGTTTATCATTAAGATTTGTATTTTTCGGCAACCAAATGGATTCACACACACACGCACACACAATCACTCAATTCTGAAAATTGGCAGAAGTAGAGGACAGCTTATGAAAGATGCTATTGGCCATGGCTAAGCCAGGAGAGAAACATAGTCTTAGGAGAGAAAGAGAGATATATAAAAACAAATGTCACTTTTACCCCTATCTAGCATAGTGAAATGTCACTTTGCCCCTCTCTTTTTTGATGTCTGGATCATGAACCGGATTATGGAAGCATAATAAATAGAACCTCAGAAGGGTAAAGTGCTACTATTTAAACCATGGATAGGCAAGCTAAAACCGTCTGAAATCACAGTTGGGGTTATTTGTAGATGCTGTCTTGAGTTGTAGTTTTTTTTGTGACATATCACTTGTTCGATCCTGTTTAATGCCTTTATATAAAACTTGCAGTTTCAAAATAGCTTCCGTGTTAAAAGCTCAACCAATGCAGAGAGGTCATTTCCTTTGGCTTTGGCCTTTGCTCTTGAAACTCATGAAGGGACTCCAGAGGAGGTAGCTTCTTAATCTCTTATGACTAAATCTTTTTGAAGACTCTTATTGGCTTGTCCTATATAGATTTGTTTTCCTCTGTTAGATGTAGACTAGTATTGGTGAAGACCTGGAGTTTATCAAGTGCCTTTATAGGACTAAATTAGTTACTGTTGCTAGAAAATACTATACTTTATTTTCTTGTAAGTTCATGTCCTTGAGCATAGTATTAAATATGTCTTGAGGTTTTTTAATTTAATTAAAAAAAATGTATAATATCACACATGTAAATTAATTCTAGAAAAAGGGCCAATATGTGCTGAGAGTATATTTGTATCCAATTTGAGAGCTAGATCACATCAATTAATTTATTTGAATGCAATTCTTGGTGAAGAACAGATTTTTGATTTGTCATATGCAAATTCTTGTGATTATCCAATAAAGAGGGGAGGGGGGTGGGAGGAAAAGAAAGGGAAAAATGCCTTGACACCCTCTGGACTTTAGGGTAGTGGCCATTATATCCCCTAAACTTTTATTTTAGCCGATTTGCTCCTTGAACTTGATGCATCTGCCAAATAAGTACTTCTGTTACTCTACTTTTAGAATAACTAACAGCCTCACGTGGAAAACAAAATTACCAAAATCAATTCACAAAAAACCGATGAGAGAAGAGAGAGTGATTGCCTTCCATAGTTACCTTCGCTTGACATCCATCACCAGAGTTCTAAAGCTTTTCATGTTGGTAAGCACAACACACCAAAAAAATACCTCTTTTTATTTTTCGCTTTGCTGGGTTCAGCTTATAAAAAATTTCACAGAAAATAATGTAGCTTAGTCCTTGTACTGCAAATCTTATTCTTAGTCCACCTGGTGTAATTTGAGTATTTAAATCCACTATTCATTTAAAATTAACCACCCCTGATTAAAATTGAAACTTTGTTATTTATTTGATTAAACAAAAAACTTGTTTAGAAGGTGGTACCCTAGCAACTCCAACCCCAACCCCAAACCCAAATCCTATCTTCCATATTCTTTAACACTACCAAACCATATTCAATGCCCAGAAAAGTGGTGAGAAAAAAAAATTAAAAACAACATTAACGGAGGCACAAACCCACACATGGAAATTTTGTGCAGAAAACTAAACCCACTGCGGGATCAAGAATGATGGCGGTGAGTTCAACCAGTGATTGGAGACTCCAAAACCTAGATTGGTGGTGGATCTATGAGATGCAGCAAGCTACATTTAGATGTCTCTCTCAAAACTGAATCTAGCCTGGGTTTTTTTTTTTTTTTTTTTTTTTTGAATTTTCTCTCCATCGGTTATTTATAAATTGGTTTTGGTAATTTTGTTTTCCACGTGAAGGGTGTTAGTTTTAACAGAAGAGTAGCAGAAATACTGATTTGGCTGATGTGTGAAGTTGAAGGAGCAAATTGGCTAAAATAAAAGTTCAGGGAATGTGATAGCTACTAGTCAAAAGTTTAGGGGATGTGAGGGCATTTTTTTGGGGAAAAGAAAAGGAGTAACAGATTCAATTTACATAACAGTGATTAAATAAAAAAGTGTGCTTAAGCCAGAAATTACGTGGCATAGAAATTTGGCTAAACATATGAATATAAACTTAAGTTTTATGTGAAAAGAATCCAGTTGCCAGCCAGTTCTTTGGTGTTGATGTTACTTTTCTTTGTCTTGATTTACCTTTATACTTAGTTGGGTAAAATGTTGATGCGGTTTTCTTGCTTCTTCCTTAGTGAGTGTATATGCTATTGGATTTTAGACATCATTAACCATTTTAATAGTGGTTGTGAACTATTCTCACTTTTGCTTTTCTTGGATGAGTCTTCTGTTTTCTTCGCCCTCAGATATTCAGGAAAGTGTTTACATATGATAAACTCTACCTTCCATAGAATCAGCAATTCCATTCAGATTGGGTTAACTTCGCTGTTGGGAGAAGGGAAATTCTGTGAATATGCATATATTGCTTAGTGCTCTAAGGAAAAGTTACAGGGTCATTGTTTTCTTGCAGATTGTTGCATTGTCTGTGGCACTATTTAGAGCTTTGAATCTTACAACCCGGTATGGCATTTGTTATAACAAAAATGATAATAATATATCCTGTTATCTATTATAAATGCATTTTGTTGATAGAATTTTTTATTATATCTGCATTTGAAGTACGAATATATCTTTTATTTTTTGAACCTCTTGATGTTGGAAGCTTGAACCTGGAGGGTTTTTCTTAAACAATATATAGACCATCAGAGCTCCTTTGTGCTGATCTACCATGAGATTTCATTTACTACCACTTTCTCTCCAAAAAACTGATCAGTTCATCAGAACATGGGGTCCTTGTAGCATCATTTGAGCATAACAATACTATGTTAGGATTGACTTTCAATTCTCATTGCATTTTTGGCTTTTAAACCTAACCTGAGAGGTGACTGAAGCTACCGTAACCCTAGAACCTTAAATTAATAATCCATGTTTGTTTTGATTCAAACCTGTTTTCATATGTACCTTTTTTTATGAGATAAGATGTATAGATTTTGTTGAATAGTTTTGTTATGCATTGTCTTAGTGTTGATTTGAAGAAGCTATTGTGAGAAGTTGGCTATGAAATAGTATAAAATTCAAATTTTATCATTGTCTAGAAGAGATTCATGCGAATTTTCTTAGTCCTAACGCTTTTTATGTAATGAAGAAGTTGTCCACTAAAGGACTGTCATGAATAAGAAGGATAATATTAAGTTTAGGTTGTCAATCTTGGTTGCTGATTGAAATATGTTTGTAAGATATAAGAGTAAGCCATAGACATGAAGTTTTCACCTTGCATTCTCATATTTTGAGAAGTATTTTGCTTAAACTGCATTTAAGAAGCCTTTCTTTAGGGGAACTTTGTATACGCATCTTGTGTATATGAGGTCTCTCCTCTACTTTTAATAAAGCCTTTCACGCCCATTGTGAATGTTTCGTTTATTTATTTTTTGTTTTTGATAATTATTGATAATGTATCATTTATGGTTGCAACTTCTTGAGATTTATTCATCAGGATGGCATATGTGTTCCTCTACCTTAACCAAATGCCCTGCCATAGTAGGATGATATTTTAATCACAATGTTTATGGAATTAAGGAGGTTAATAATTGGAGCTATAGCTTCCTTATTGAGATGGTCTTAGCTTAATAATTGTTTTATCTATCATTTTCTTACATGGTAGATGTAGAAGACCAGAGTCAAAGCTTTGCTCAAAAAATGGCATCTCATTCTCTAGGTAGAGGTTAAAGTCATGGGTTTAAGACCATTAGAACTATGGTTAAATGATTAAATTCACCGTTTCCTAATAGCTTAAGCTTTTGGGAGAATCAGTAATTTAACAAAGACAAAATGGGAGTATGTACCTTACCAATTGGAAAAAGATGTGAATATGTGATCATTTAAAGATTATGAGTTTGACTTTTTCACCTTTAAATTCCATAGATGAACTGCCAAATTAGTTGTCAACAGCCAATGTGCTTGACTCTCAGTATCACTAAATATTCCATAAACTCCATAGGTGTCTATGCTTATGATTTTCTCGATCAAAATATGTTGGTTGATGTACCCATGGGGCTTTAAGATTTGCTTTTGCATCTACTTTGCTGCCATGGGATTATGTATAAAAAAATACTGCAAAACTACGTACTATTTCTTCAACTTTGTTACAGCATATGTTCTTCTTTAGGACATAAACAGATCCTATGCTGTTGTAAGTCCTAGTAAAGCTCAGGATGACATTGCATCTCTTGACATGCAGTAGTCACTTTTCAATAGCAATGATTAATGATAAAGGTTCTCTGTTAGGTTGATTTCTTTTCTATTATTGCCTGGGTTTCAGATTCTGGGAAAGCGTCATGTCTCATGTTGAGTTGGATATATGAATGCATATCTTGTATTAAAAATATACATTTGTTGTCAGGTTTGTGTCCATTTTGGATGTTTCCTCCTTAAAACCAGAAGCTGATAGGTCTGAATCTTTCATTCAAGATGCAAGCAGATCGAGTAAGGGGATATTTAAAACTTCAACACCAATGGTGGCTAAACCAAAGCATGCTTTGGTCTCTCCTGTTAAATCATTTTCATGCAATGAGAGTGGCAATATCTGTGAAACTTCTCAGAGGGGTTCATGCAAAAGTATGGATAACATTGCTCAGTCCAAAGATTCACCTGTTGCTGGTGAGCTGGATGCTATAATGTCAGATTCATTACATTGTGAGGCAAGAAATGATATCTCTGACACAAGCCTTATCAAGAAATCTCAGGGACTGAATAGGAAAGGGGATCTTGAGTTTGAGATGCAGTTGGAAATGGCTCTAACTGCAACAGCAGTTGTGACTCAGGAGAGCAAAATAGAATCAGATGTGAAAGACTTGAACTCATCGAATTTCTCTTCTCCACTGAAAAGAATGAAAAGAATTGTAAGTGAAGAATCTCCTACTTCTTCCCAGGGGATCTCTACTGCAGTTGGCTCAAGAAAAGTAGGATCTCCTTTGTATTGGGCAGAAGTATACTGCAATGGTGACAACTTGACTGGAAAGTGGGTGCATGTTGATGTTGTCAATGCAGTTATTGATGGGGAGCTGAAGGTTGAAGCTATGGCTGCTGCATGCAAAACATCTTTGAGATATGTAGTTGCTTTTGCTGGGCAAGGGGCCAAAGATGTGACACGCAGGTTTCACCTCCTTACGATTGTAATTCTAATGCACAGTTACTTTCTGATTCAGTTGTAGCCTTGTTACCTTTCTGGATACTATCACCTAAAAAATTTCAAGTTTTTATAATTTGATAACTTCAAATTTTGGGTTCATGTAAATCTACATATTCTACCAAATGATCTCCACACTGAAGCTTAGGGATTCTTTGGTAGAATGTGGAGATATATATGTATTCATAATTTGAATTTATTCTTGCCTATTGGCTTAATTTAAAGAAAACATGTGTTTCTTTTGGGGCTAAATCCTGAAAAAAATAATAAATCTTCCATGTATAATGCCTATCAAATTGATGCAGGAGCATCTTAGCCCAAAGCAAAGAAGGCCCAGTAGTTTATTTTGCTTAGCCCGTAGCTATTATAGGACAAGTCTTTTATTTCTCTATGTTATGTTCTGTTTGTTACTATGCCTTTAGTTTATTAAATGTTCATGTGACTTTTAATGAAGTTGGATGGTTTAGTCAAGCTTCTATCAAATTGACCACAGAAATCCAAATCCTTGAAGCTGACAAATGACAATAACTCTGCACTTACATATTTGTAGTAGTGGTGTCTTCATTAACTTCATGTACATGTTTACTAAAGTTTTATTTGTTAGCCAATGAAGGTAATTATTATTTGTGTTGAATTTTGGAATAATAAATCTAAAATGTTAGGTATCTCTAAATAATTAATTTTAAAAATGGCTTTTTTCTTCTAACTTATTTTTGAACATGGATGCGATGGTAGAATTTAGAATCTTTAGATGGTGTTTTAGCACATAAAAAAATTACTTAGACAATGGTTTAGAAAGAATGTATGATTTTTTTAACTAATCCTGATAAAGGGTGGATGTGAATGTTTGTGTTTGTGTGTGTACTATCAAATGATAGGATTGAACTCACGAGTTTTTGTAAGGTGGTTGGTAATTACCACTAAACCAAGATAGCTTTGATGCCCTAATAAGATGATGGAAGAAAGTTGCATGAGAATATTTTGTTTGTTCCCTCAAAGGTCATTTGGTCATCTTTAATTGCCAACTACAATTTTTATTATTATTTTTGCGATAAATTACAGAGGTACTTTTTTTGGCTGGAAATTACAAAGGTTCTCAATGTCCTGCTGTTCCATCTGACATCAGTAGCCAGCGTTTATTGTTGATAATTCTTGAGCTTTCTTTACACTACTAGATATTAGTGTGTCTGTTTATTTGCACTTGCATCCGTTTATGCACTTGATATGCTTCACTGGCCAATGTGTGCTTTAAGTCTGAATCTTTCTATTTATATGATGACCAGCATAATAAATAGCCTCTCCAGACATGCTCATGTAAATTGTTGCGTATTGTCTTAACTCATTTTCTGGTTTTTTTTGGTGATTATTTTCCATGTATTTGTTGGTAGTGTTCTGAAAACAATACATGAAAATTTATGAGGAATACTGTTAATGGTTTGTCACACTAGATGACAGGAAACTTAATGCTTGGACCTTATAAATGCTAATAGTGATTTTACGGTTTTTTTCTTTATTTTTTTATTTTTATTTATTTTATTTGCTTGACTATAGTTTCAAATTTCTGGTAATAGTGTTAAGTACAGCTGAAATTTCTTAAAGAGGTAGTAATCATCTCATTACCTGGGTGTGGTACTAAAATGAGCATATTACAGGTATTGTTTGAAGTGGTACAAGATAGGATCACATCGAGTTAATTCAATTTGGTGGGATGCAGTGTTGGCGCCACTGAGAGAGTTAGAGGCAGGAGCCACTGCAGGCATGGTCCATTCAGAAAAGCAACACATTGAGGCCTTGACTGAACATGAGAAAGTTAAAGCATCCAGAAAGTTGGATAATCCAAGTAGGGATGATATTCCAGGAGGTGCTAACTTGCATGGGAAGCTAGGCCTAGAAATCTCAAAAAAGAGTGCCAAATCTTCTCTGAGCAATTCTTTTGTTGCTAGCAGGAGCTCTCTTGAGGACATGGAGTTGGAAACTAGGGCATTAACTGAGCCTCTTCCAACTAACCAGCAGGTAGAGTGAACTGCTAAGTTTAGATTGACATGGTGGTAAACTTTCTAAATGGCTAGTTTTTCATGGAAAACTTTGTTTAACCATATGCAGGCCTATAAAAACCATCAACTTTATGCTATTGAAAGGTGGCTTACCAAGTATCAGATACTTCATCCAAAGGGTCCAGTTCTCGGCTTTTGTTCTGGTCATCCAGTTTATCCACGGAGTTGTGTACATACAATCAAGACAAAAGAAAGATGGCTACGGGAAGGGCTGCAAATTAAAGCGAATGAGCTTCCTGTGAAGGTTGATTCTGGGTTATAGGGTTCTACCATGTTACTCTATTAGATTTTATGGTTCTTTATTAAAGTTAGTCCACATATTTATTTATTTTTTCTTTCTGGACAGGAGTTGAAACGTTCTGCAAAGCTTCAAAAAGTACAGGTTCCTGAAGATGATGAATGTGGTGGGGGTAATTATGAAGGAACTGTTAAACTTTATGGGAAGTGGCAGCTGGAACCATTGAATCTGCCTCATGCTGTAAATGGAATTGTTCCAAAGGTGATTTTTATTTATTTTTTAATCCCATGGAGTTGGTTCGTTTCATTAATATTGAAGCAGCTCTTTCTTATTTATATACAATCATCAATTCCTATTGTTCCTGACTGATTTATGAAATTGTTGCTTCGTAGCTTTTATCTTGGATGGAGAGATAATTGCACATAGATGTGCTTCGACATGCCATGCAAATGGATCACTATTTCATTAAAAGAACTCAAATGTGCTTTTGCTACAACAACTAACTTAGATTCATCAAAAAGTTTAGAAAATGATATCAAGCTTGCATCGTCATGGTCTACTTTTTGGCTTGCAAGCTGTTTCTATTATACATATTACTTTTGTAAAGTTTGCATTGGAGGAAAAAAATAAAAGAAGGGGGTGGGGGGTAAGGGCTGGGTTTGGGTCATCAGATATGATGTTATAAATTAATGATGTATTATGTATGACGTGATGGCAATGATTTTTAGTTTTATATGCACCAGATGGGGGAGGTAGGAGTTGGAACTTACTTTTCAGTCGTGAATTTAATGATTGGGAAATGGGGAGATTTTTCTCTTTCTTTGAGCATGTTTCTGCTAGAATTCCAAGGGGGGAGGGTGATGATGTTATGATTTGGCAGTTGAATCGTAGTGGTACTTTTGATGTGCGCTCCTTTTATAAGTCCTTATTGAAAGCCCCATTTGTTTCCTTCCCTTGGCAGAGCAATTGGTGTGTTAAGGTACCTAAAAGGGGTCTTTCTTTTTATGGACTGCTGCTAGGGGTGGTATTCTTACAATAGAAAATCTTGTTAAGAAAAACTTGCCTCTTGTTAATTGGTGTTGCTTATGTCGGTGTGGTGAGGAAATTGTGGATCATCTTTTACTCCACTGTAAGTTTTCTCATGCTTTGTGGAGTGAGGTTTTTCTTATGTTTGGGGTTAAATGGGTGATGCTGAGTACAGTTGTCCCTCTTCTTTTCACTTGGAGGAATTGGTTGGGGACTTATTCTTCAAATATTTGGAATATGGCACCGGCGTGTCTTATGTGGTTAGTATGGAAGGAACGCAATGCCCGAACTTTTGAGGACATTAAGAGACATATTGATCTGTTGAAGACTTCGCTAGCGAGGACTTCATTTGAGTGGTCTCGTATTTGGGGTTTCACACATTGTATTTCCTTGTTTGATTTCATTATTTCTGTTAGATTTTCCATATGATTTGATTGTATTTTTTGCATTGCTGTGAGTTTACAATCGTAAACACATTGCATCGTAAACACATTGCACTTTTGCTATCAATAAAGCTTTTATTACCTATCAAAAAAAAAAAAAACTCTTAATGTCAGAAGTATCCCATTGGGTGAATATATTACTGTGTTTGTAACTATGGCTTTGTTGGCTTTTATAATAATCCTTAAGGTTGAACTCCCTTCAGTATCTAGGGGCAAAATGAGGCGGGTGCTTACCCAAATTAGAATTAGCTTACCCATATGCTTACTGCCAGTGCCAAATCCTCTTTCATTTTAACCATGCTGCTACTCTGAATTTTGTTTTACTTTCCCCTGTTAGATACAATGTGTACACAATAGAAGAAAGTTTTAGTGCTCAGTTGGGTGGTTGTCCCTTTTGACTTGGACTCTCTGCATGTTTTACTAAAAATTGTTTCATTTATTTAGTTAAAGCTTTTCTAGAGAATAATTTTATCCCATGACATGTTGGGCAATATGTTGTTGTGGCTAGGTTTTTCCAATTACATAGTGGCAAATGTGCTCAATCGGTGATATATGGTCAACAAGATTATCTGCTAGCAAATAACTAAGTTTCAGAATATGTTTTGAAATATAAATAGTGTACACATCCCAGTAATTTCAATATATTGTATAGGCAGGATTAGTTATTATTCTCGGGTTCTCAGGTGTCCACCTTTCCTTCATTTATTGCATATGTTTCTTTTGGATTTGGATCCTTTTTTAGTAGGGCCATTACATAGTTGCTTTTATCTTTCAAACTGTGGCATAGGGTTTTCCCCCTTTTATCCTTTGTTGCTTGTTTTCACCTTTTGGTTGGGATCCTTCTTTATGAGTCCTGCACGTTACTTCAGCTTTATGGGTCCTGGTTTTTGTATAAGGGCTGCAGGAAAAAAATTTTAGGTTCATGATTGGGTTTTAAACATATTCTATAGGTGGCTATGACCAACTGACAAGACAGTATTTCTTCTTTGAGTTGCATCAAGCTAGAGTATTGTAGTTTTATTTCTTATTCTTAATTTGGAATTTTTCTGTTGATCTTTTATCATCACTGGGCAAGGGGTTTGTACTCTTGCTATGTTGCAGTTTCCTATCTTAAATCTGATTAGATAATATTTCTTTGCTGCCTATGTTTTTTGTCAAAGAACAAGTTTTAAGGCCTGAAGATTTTGTTTGAGATTTTTATGTTGGCTTGCCAAGATTCTCCACCAGTCTGTATGTGGCAAAATTATATGCATGCCAGAATGGAGAATTAGTAGCAGAATATTCTCTCACTTCCCCACTACTTTTATCTGGTTATCTAAGTTTTTTACTTTTAAAATGCTACTTGTGTATGGACCAGCTAGTTTTTTTCTGTTTGGTTCTCAAGCTCTTTATGAAGCTTGATTATCACTTACAGCTAAGTTCTCTATTGGACACAGAATGAACGTGGTCAAGTGGAAGTTTGGTCTGAGAAGTGCCTCCCACCTGGTACTGTGCACTTAAGGTTACCGAGGGTGTTTTATGTTGCCAAGAGATTGGAGATTGATTATGCGCCTGCCATGGTTGGTTTTGAATTCCGAAATGGACACTCGCATCCTGTCTTTGATGGTATTGTGGCTGTGTGCTGAGTTCAAGGATGCAATTTTAGAGGTAACTATATTGCACTTTTATGATGCGTTAGGGCCCATGAGAGAAGTGTGAAGTTTTTAGAATTTCTTGTATTTGTTTTTGTGATTAATATTTTTCTCCTTTCCCTTTCCCTTTCTGTAAAATTCCTGAGGCATACATGATTCTTTCATCCAGATTTGCTTACATATTTGATGGCATTCAAGTTGTTTATTAAAACCTACTGATGCTTACTTTTGTTTTTGGGTTTACCAATACAACAACAAAGCTCAAAGCCTTAGTTCCAGATTTTTTGGGATTAGCTATGGATCCTCAACAAATTTTGGGGTATAAAAGAAAATTATTTTTGTTAAAATATTGGTTAAAGGATATTCATTGTTTCTTAATAGTTTAAGCTTTTGGGATAAGTGGTAGTTTATCACGTTAGCAGAGCCAGCTTGTCTTGATTTCAAACCCTGCCTTCCATTTAGAAAGTTAAAAATCCCATGTGTTGGGTCCCACTTATTAAGGGAGAATTTGGGCTCTCACATGAGGGGGAGTGTTAGAATAATGATATAAAATTCAATATTTCCTAATAGTTTAGGCTTTTGAGAAATGATTTTATGAGGATAAACTCATATCTTTTAAAATGTCCAAAAATCTTTTCTTTATTATCCTTTAAGATTTCTTCCTAAATTTTCCTAAAAATTTGACATCCTTCCATTTTTTCATGAATTCCAACTAATTTTTTCCTCTTTTGTGTGTTTCGTCAACTAATTTTATTGGAGAGGCCTTTTATCTAATATTTGTTGGTTCTGTTCTCCAGGCATACTCAGAAGAAGAAGAAAGAAGAGAGGCTGAAGAGAAGAAACGAAGTGAAGCACAAGCTATTTCTAGGTGGTATCAGCTTCTTTGTTCCATCATAACTCGGCAAAGGTTGAACAACCGTTATGGTGACAGCTTGTCATCACAAACATCCACTGGGACTAACACTCAACATATTAATAACAAATTAAATGCACCAGTTGGTGGAGGTGATGACGGCAAGCAGTCTCATGTATGCCAGACAGAAGACATAAATCATGCCAAGTTGGATGCTCAAGCTAGCCTGCCAGAAGACCATGAGCATGTATTCTTGACAGAGGACCAGACTTTTGATGAGGAGAGTTTGGTGCTGACAAAGCGATGTCATTGTGGATTTTCAGTCCAAGTGGAGGAATTGTAACACTATAGATGTGACACTGTTCTACATTAACTTAATGCTTGAAGATGTACAAGTAGATTCCTTACTGAAGTCAATCTCATAAAGCATTGCCATTTTGTTATGCGTCTAATTTCTGTCAGTTGTGCAGTGAGCCAGGCATTGATATCTTTACACTTCCATGCAATGATGTAAATATCTAGGGACATGAGAGAAAGTCTTGGTTTTCCCCTTTCTTTGAGCACAAATGAGAACTTAAACTTACAGGATCCTTTCAGTACAAATTTCTCCTTTTTGGGTAGTGATGACCTAAACATGCATTTCTTCATTTCCACATGGATGAACACATTATATTGTTTGCAAAATCTCATGCATCTTTACATGCAGGAGGAGGTGGTTGTTGATACTTGATAGAAAATGAACGGTACAAAACTGTAGTCATTGAAGATGTGTGGTACATTACAGCCAGGAAGGCAACTAATGACCCATATTCTTGATTATTTTCCTTGCACGACTCAAACTGGATTCATCTTTGGTATTTGTTTGATCTTTAGCAAGAGAAGTCAATTTCTGAAAAGTGACTGGTAAGTCTTCAGCTTGAGTCTACGATGTCTGTTAGTTGATGGGTGGCTTAAGCCTTAAATTCTACAGTACATATTGATTTATTGGTTCTCTATTTTTCTTAAACTTTGTTTAGTTATATCCTTTTTCATATTTGTTATAAAATTGTATATCGTTCATTAAGTATCACATGTTTTAAATAGTTTGGTAAGTTAAATTTTGTTTGGAAGGTTGGGTTTTGAAAAGCCTTGTAACTTTAGTGACATTGTCCAATCTCATCCATAGGGAGGACCTAGTTTCAAATTCCCTACCCCCACTTGTTTGCAACAAAAAAAAAAATCATAGTTTCTACTTTGGTTTCTGTTACATCTGCCAGTGTAGATTTGGGTTCCTACTTCCTAGAGCATTCTAGGTGTTTGCATGCATTATTTGAGATGGCTAGATGGGCTGAGATGGATCTCATCGTTAGCAATTCATAAACATGCCTGTGCAAAATTGTGGTAGCATCTACTGCACAAGCTAATTTTTTTTTTCTTTCTATTTATTATTATATTTTCTGGCTGAAAATCAATACAAAAGTGGCTTCGAATCTGGTTGTGCACTTAAAGAGAGTAGGGGTTTGGAGTTAAAATGGGTAAAGGCATTGGAATAAAACAACAATCTTAAAGCATATTTGGAATATGTTTGTTAAAGGCTTAAAGCTGGTTTCATATGGGTAGCATGGGTTTATGGATGAGCTTTTGGAATTTCAAAATTCCTCAAGATACATCTTGGGGTTGGAGAAAACTACTATTATAACTTGCCATGGTTTACAGTGTTTGAATGATTTGAAACATTAAGGTGGGATTAATTTTGGTGGGGGTATAATTCCTGGCTCCTGAGCACCATAGTCCAAATTTCTTTCAGGATTTGGATTGGAGGGCTTGCTGGGTGTAGTATAGTGATTTGTCTTCAAAAGTTGTTTTGGTTTTGCTTTTTCCATATGTTCTATTGTTACTATTTTGCCTTGAAGATCTTTTTGAAGGTGTGCATGACTTTCCATAAGAACATGATAACTCTATAGGAGATATTTATCTTCCAAAGCCTGTACTACATTCTTTTGGAGTCGTCTATTGGTTTCTTACTTCACTGTTGTTCACCTCATAAAATTTAAATTGTCTACATACTTCAAAGTTTTTGAGAGGGACGTGAAAACCATTTACTACAAATTGCTTTTGACATTCCTAAAGTAATAGCTCCACGACTCTTAACTGCCTTGGAGTTGGCGTGTTGTTGTATGTTTGTTTGTTAAAAAAAAATGACACATCACTTTGCACTCTATTACTTTAGGAATGTCAAAAGCAATTTGTAGTAAATGGTTTTCACGTCCCTCTCAAAAACTTTGAAGTATGTGTATTTCAGTGGGCGATCTTTTTTTTTTTTTTTGATGGGTCAGTGGGCGATCTTTGAAGCTCGAAAATTTCAATGGGCGATTTACCTAAAGGTTATACAGTATATGACAAATGTTAGAAAATATAGACTGGTCGGATACTTTTGGCTCCAATAATGTATTTAAAAACTTAATGCACTCAAGTAGCCCTAAGTTCTGCGAAGGGCTTTATAGCTGAATTGTCACATTCTCATGTGCAAAGTGCTTGGGAGATTTAGGAAGAAAGAATTCAAGATGCAGGGTTAGGAGTATATTGTAACTATCTCAAAAAAAAAAAAAAAACCGCTAAGTTCTTGTTCACTTTTTAAGATATAAATTACAAGAAAGATTTCATGATTCGAATTATGGTTTTCAAACAGGTCATGGATTGCCTATCAAATTGAAATTAATAGAATAACAAAAGTTATATATGCAAGAGAAAACAAAGTTTGATGCAGTTTTGTAGTATCTATACATACACACTTGAGCAATTAAGAGCAATAATTAATATGTACTTTCTAATGGATTAAGACCCTCCTAAGTTTTTGAGATAATTTCAATATAGAATTCTTAAATCTTATCCATCTATCTTGAAATGAATGAATTAGATTTTACCACATCATCAATAATTTACATAAACACTAAAATTGTAACAATCAACACTTTTTAAAATGTTAAATATTAGCATTGATATATCATGTTGAATATGCTATAATAGATACGGAAATGGAAGCACAAAGTATGAGAACACAAGAACATGAGAGTTACGTAGTTTAATCGAACGGCCTACGTTCATAGAGGAAATGGGCTACATCTTTAGCAAATGAGAGTGTAGTACAAATCCTGTATTACAATGAACCATAACATGAGAATATATAGTAGAATATATAGTAGACTAAATCTTAGACTAACTATATATTAACTATGGTTAATAAACTTTTAGTACAAGTAGGAGACTTGACTTGCACACATAGAAAAATTAGGCTTGGGCTTATTACATTGGGATAATATATCTCTAATATAAAATATTGATGACATGATAAAATCTAATCCACTCATTTAAAAATGACATGATAAAATCTAATCTACTTATTAAAAAAAATGAATAAATAGGATTTTGAGAATTTTGTAGTAAAGTTACCCTAAAAACTATTGAAAATTTAATCCCTTGGTATAGTTGGTTATTATCCTTGATACAAATGCCATAACAAATTTTTACAAATATTACAAGTAATAACTATAATAATTTTGAATGATGGATTTCAACTTTGGTTTTTTCTTTTAAAAAGTAAACATTAATACTTAATAGGACAGAATCTGAATTCTTGATCATTTAATTTGGCTATCAATCGTAATGTTTGACTATCATTAGAAAGATAATGAATCCCCTAATTTTGACGATTACAATCTATATTTAAGTTAAAGACATCTAGCTATCATCCTTCATCTGTCATCCATCCATTGAAAGATGACGTCATTGTTTATTAAAACAAACTTACAAATCTAATATGATCATTTGTTTTGGATAGATGCATCTGTTATCCTATTTATATACTTAATTTTTATTTTTTAACCCAATTTTTGTTATTGTGATAAAATAAATGCTATGAATAATTATTATTTTTTCAAAATTTGAAAAAGGCATAATCAGATTTTTAAAAAGTGGTATTGTTAATAGCTATATTTAGAGTTAATGATAAGCCTTGTAATTATAAGAGAGAATTGGATTGGTTTGAAATGGGTTAAAGGTAATTTAAATATATTGGATATAGTATCTGTGGAAGGGGTAAGATTCGAGTACGGAATAGAGCCCGTGGGCCAAGTTCGAGGAGGGTGAAGGGCCCACCCACACACCAGTCTTGACTCAACACGTGGATGAGGTTCCAAGTAGAAACCATGAAGAGGCTGACATTCCAAAAAGCTCGAGGAGTGAGCATTCCTCGAGAATTGTCGAGCAGGCCACTTGCCCTAGATAACAGAATATCAAAGAAGACGGTAGAGACGTGCAAGCAAAAAAGAAAGGAAGTATCTAGACAAAGTAACCATTACCTCCGCATTCAATGCACTGCACCAACTCAGCTGACCGCATTAATGGAAGAATGACCTCTAAACAGTATCTTCACAGCTTATAGCATATTCTACCACTTCCAACAAAACCTTGATGGGATAAGCATCTAAAGGAAGGTCAGTGACTGTACAAGTGGAGGGCTCAGATGTAATTCATCTAACTATATAAAGAAAGGAAGCCCCAACAAAATAGGGGACGAAAAATTGAAAAGAAATACATATATTGTACATCACTATCCTGTAATTGAGACTTGAATAATTTATAAACATTTGCTCCTCGACCTAACCTAAGTGTTAATCCCAAATTTCGTTTCATCTTTAAGAATTATTCTTAAAAGCTAATCTATACTTATATGCTAAAGTTGACATCGAAAGCCCATTTTCTAACAAATTAATTGTATTGGGCCGTCTAACCTAAATCCACTATTCTAAGTGGGCTTAGCTTGTTGGACCCGCTTACAGTATCAAAATGAATTAGTTAAAGGAACACTTTGACATAAAATTATAATAGAGTTTAAAAACTTAAGGATTTGTCTTACTTCCAGTATTTTTTTAACTGTATATATTCTTTTGTTAATAATGGTAAGTGGTAGTGAGTTTTAATCTCCGCATTTTATTTTGTTAGTGGATGATGTGGTCGTCTTTGATTAAAACAGAATGAGATTCATTTTTAAAAAGTACTAGAAGTAAGCCAAACCCAAAACTTAATTTCACACACTTAAACACAATTAAAATGGATTAACTTCTACTACCGCACACCCTTGATGTGATAGTCACTCCACAAGTATAAGTGCTTGTAGGGTGTAGAGGGCAAATACCAGGGTTCAAGTACACTTAGATTAGGTCAGAGTAAAATTCTATTTTGTATAAAAAAAGGATTAATTTCTTCTCAAAAACTCAAAAAAGAAAAAAAGAAGGATTCACTTAGTACTTTGTTTAGCTTCCACTTTAATTATTCATTATAGATTATCTCAATGACTATCTAGATTTGGATCACTTCTATTTACTTCTCGTTAAAACCCACAAGAGGTGTGACAAGAGAGAGTTGTAGATTGGTCATTTGTATGTGAAATCACGTTTATCTCGTGTAATTTTATATTAGGTTTTTGAAGAAGTAGATAAAAACAGTGTATAAAACAATTAATATCACACATAATGTAAGTAGATAACTTGAAAACTCCAAGCCTCTATAAAACTGAGTTAACCTACAAGGGCAAATAGATACATTTCACCCTAATTGATAGCTCAAAATAGCTGGGGCTAGATTTTAGTTAATGCTTTTCAAGTAATTGAATTTTTTTTTGCCTCAATACCAAGCTTGAACCATAGAGGTCACAAGAAGCTATACCAACAACCCAAAAGAGAGATGATCATATAATGGGTAGTTACAAACACTTCACATTCTGGCTAAATATAAGAACGAAAATGATAGTACAAAGTACAATTTTTTTATTATTATTATCACTTAGAAATAAAGTAAATCAATATTTTGTATACCTATATTATAAAAACAATATTGATTTACTTAATTTCTAAGTGATATAAACAATTCTTCTTAAAAAAAAAGTGATATAAACAAAACAACGGCAAAGATAACAAATACTCCTATGAGGCTATGACAAATCACTATTTATGCCCAATACATGATGCAATGAGCTTTCAGACAATGACTCATCTGCAATATAAAGCAATGTAAAGTCAACACAGCTGTTTGAACAAAAAACGGGTTGTGGGTCATGGCTTAATCGAATTCATTCATGGCTGAAATCTTAATGGCACCATTGAAAGCATGGAAACCAAACCTTGCTAAGAATTAATTCAAGCAAACTACTACACTGAAAAAAACTGCCCCCATAAATTTCAACCATATTCTTGGTCTCATAGATATATATTGATTCCCCCATATTCTTGGTCTCCCCAAACAAACATACAGATACAGAAACCAATTGTCAATTAAGTGGAGGCAACATATCCCTCCACAAAAAACCATATTGTCAATAAGATCAGGCCCCCACATGAAGTCACCAATTGTCAAAGGGCCTTTTAACACAGACAGACACATCAATGGCTATGGATAAGACCCCTTGAAAGGCAATCTCTTTGTACAAAATTCAGTCTTGTCCCTGAAATTTAACAAAAGTACCGTACGAGGTTCTTGCCCATGCAAATTCCACAGTGCCAAGTGCCAACACAGTCATAGATCAAACTGTCTATTCCTCCTTCCAATTATCTAAACCAAATCCAAGCTAATGCTTTTTATACAATCATCAACCCACTAAAATATATACCCAATTTCAGATATTATTGTTAAATCTCCAGCACTATCATCTCTAATTTACATCCAAAATAGACCAACATCAAGCAAGTCATTAATTAACAAAGAACAAAACCCACTTTTACATTATCAAACTCTAGCCCCCCAAAATGAAGAAATGCAGGAAATGAAGACTATTGAAGACATAACAAATGAACAAAGTACAACAGCATCCATAATTAATTCTAGACTTCTAGCCATATCCTCTGTTAAGATTAGAAACCAACAAAGCCTCAAAGACAGCTACATCACATTGTACATGCAATTACATGATAAAACACCATAAAACTAGAACTAACACCAACCCAATTGTACAAAGAAACACATAGAGACGTCAAACACCACTACAACCATTAAAGAGTAGCCTATTGTTCAACACTCACTTCAGTCATTGAATCCTTCACCTTTGGAGGGCGACCCCTAGGCTTTCCAGTAGTTGTTACTGTTGGCTCTGTTGTTGCCGTTGTTCCTCCCAATCCTCCACTAGGCCTCGCCATCTTCCTTGGCCGTCCTCTCGGCTTCCCACTACCTGATGAGGCCTTCACCTTGGGCAACTTTGGAGGCGCCTTGGGCGACTTTGGAAGCACAGGCGCATTCGGGTCCTTAGGTGGGCGACCCCTAGGCCTCGCAGGACCCGAGTCGAAATCCTGTGACATTTGGTCCTTTGGCTTTGGCGGCCTGCCACGCCCCCGCCTAGGAGGCGCATTTGGGTCCGGCTTAATGTAGTTGTTCTTATAGAAAACAAGCTCTCCACTGTCTTTCATGTTGTTGAGGTGGTCCGTGAGGAGTGCTGAGTGGCCAGCAGGCAAGTCCCCATATGTGGACTCAATGTGCCTTGATATGGCTGATTTGTTTGAACCATTCTTTTCATCCAATGCTTCAATTGCATCCATAATCATCTGGAGTTTCAAAACTCAAGCATTATCAGTAACACTTATTTTTCTTTTGGCTGGGTAATTTTTGTTTTTGTTTTTAAATGTGGTCTTATTAATTTAAGTACTAGTACTTATATAAAAGCAAGTACAATACAAAATTCAATTCAGTGTTTCAATTGCTTTCGATCATCTGGAATTTCAAAACTCATACATCACCAAAAAGTTAATCTTTTAGATGAGTAATTTTAAAAGGCAGTAACAAAATTTCCGTAGAATTCAAATTTAGATTGATGAGGAAAAAAGAAGTGAATTGGGTATGGGAGATATTGAGAATTTTTTATTTATTTTTTTTCTTTTGAAAGAGGAACTAAAGCAACAAAATCCTTTCTTGAAGTACTGAATAATTGAGCTCAAGTAACAAGAACCAAAGCATAAAGATTAAAAATTTAGATGAATTAGGGCTCAATTATGATCAGTAAAATGTAAATTCATGGTCTGAAGGAAAAACTAGTTTTTTTTTTTGGGTTAAAAAACAAGCAAAATTTTGAAGTTCTTCAGGAACCCCATTTTTCTTTCCAATAATACCCAAAATTGGACAGAGGTAGCATAAACCCAAATGGAAAACAAAGAATTATTGACCATCCAGAGCACATTATGAGGAGGAAAAAAAAAGTGTTAAAATAGAAAATTTAAAAAAAAAAAAAAAATCCGTAGAAAACCCTTTTTTTTTTTTAAATAAAAGGTTTCAAAGACTAAGCACAAGTAACAAGACCCAAATCAAAGAAAAACAAAGAAATTAGATCCAGTAGACTTCACACTTGACAATGAAAAAGAAAATTGAGAATTTAGTTTTTTATTTTATTTATTTGGGTTAACTTGAAGAACCCGTTTTTAATTAAAAAACATAGAGAAAAGCAAAAAAATTTAGATCAATCAGAGCTCAACCCTGATGAGGAAAATATATAAAATAAGTGTCACAAAGATTTTTTTTTTTTGGGAAAAAAAGTTTCTTATTTTGTGGAGATTTGTAGGGATAGAGTGGTGTACCTCTGGGTAAGGAGGAAGTGATTTAGGCTTATTAACCTCTTCAGCTGCCATGAAAGTTGCAATCTTTATAGAAAGAGAGAGAGAAAATAAGAAGCTATTGAAGGGCTTTTAGAGAGAGAGAGAGAGAGTGGCTCACACTCAAAGCACAGGGCTAACTATTACAGAACTGAACAGGCACAACAACAAAACACTTTTGTTCAAAAACTAAAACAAAAAAAACACAAACCCAACTGTTTGATCTGGGAAGCAATTGCAAAGGCTTGAGGTTTGGATTTAAAGAAAGAGTGCAAAATTTTTTTTTTTTTTGGGGAAAAAAATAACAATCATTTAAAAATGGGGCTTTTTATATTTTATTAAATGAAATGGACGGCTGGGGATGTCTGAGTGGATGATGATCGGACGGTCCAGGATAGATCGGGGGAATACACGCGGATCGATGACGTGGGAGGTGGGGGGTGGGTTTCTATTTAATTATTTATTTAATTAAAAATTTGAATTTTGGTGAAAATTTTGAAATCACCGGGTTTTCTTTCTTTTCGTTTTGGTCCTTTTGGAATTGGAGATGAGGTTTATGGGGTAGCTATCATGTGGTCCCTCACCCGCCAACAAAGATATTAAGGGTCGGAAATGGCTTTTTTATTTTATTTTTAAATCCTATAATGTAGGGTTGTAAATTATCTATTTGGTTGGGAGGATGAAAAATAAATGAGAGGTTGCTAGATTAGAAAAATGGAGAAATAATAAAAAGAGTAAAGGATGGGAGGATGAAAAGTGAGAGGTTACTAGATTAGAAATTTGAGAAATGATAAAAGAAGTTAAAGACTTGACTTAGATTCAATGTTCGTTAAGATAGTAACACTAATACATATCCACTTTTAACTAATGGTTCGTTTGGTTAGAGGGATGAAAAAGTTAGAGGATAAAAAATAGTGGAATGATGGAAAAATTGGAGAATAGAAAAGATTTTAATTTTCTTATTTTTTGTTTGGTTGGAAGTGAAAAAGTAGAAGGATGAAAAATTTATGCATATACCCTTATTAAAAAATGATGCTCAATTTAAACCAAAAGGGATAAACAACCAAAAAAACATCAATCACCCAAATTTATTAAAAAATAAAAATCATGTCTAGAAAAAAAAAATCACATCTAAACCAAAAAAAAACACAAAAGAAAGCAAAAGAAAAGAAGAAGAAGAAGAATATGAGAATTGGACGTGCAGGAACTAGGAAGCCTGCCCAAAAAAAAAAAAAAAAAAAAAAGAAAAGAGGGAAGAAGAGGCAACGTCTAGGAGGAAAGAAAAAGAAAAATAGCAACGTGGACAAGCACATGGGCATTTTTATCCAAAAATGATGTCCAACTTTTCCCTTCAGTTTTTTTTTTCTATTTTGAAGAGAAATTTTTTTGGTGAGTCCAGGTAGAAAACACCTAGATCTCAATATTTATTTTCCTTTCTTCTCTCCCAACTAAACATACTCCAAAAAGTTTTCTTTCCTATTTTCTCTTTAAAATTTTTCATCCACCCTATTTCATCTCCAAACAAACACACCCTAAGTGTCATGATCTTAACAAGTTTAGCTTGTGTTTGGATACCAATGAAAAATTAAAATTATTTCACTATTCAGCTTATTTTTGTTAATATTCATGGCTCCATTACACTTTTTGATATTATTCATGGACCCCGCTATACTATTTCAACTAATTTTTATCTTTATTTACAGAACTTTCAACAATAATTTTTCAGTTTCAGTAAAATAAGCAGTATCCAAACACATGTATTAGATTTGGATCCAAACTTTGCCCATGATATTCAATTTTCTCTTATATTTATTTGGTAGAAAGGATGGGCAAAGGATGAGCAAGTGAAATAAAAATAAAATGATTTGAATAAATTTACTATTTTTATTTTATTACGTAGAGGGAACAAAAAACAAAAGGGTTGGACAAAATAGTAAATTTCAAAGGGGGAAAACATTTTCTCTCCATTTGTCTAGTAGAAAACTTCACCCACCTCCTTTTTCATTCTCCCTTTTCCCATGGCACCAACTAGAGTAAGACTTTCATCTTCTATCCTCTCCTCTTTTCACCCAAATAAATGATTTTATATTAGTTTTTTATTTAATAAAATTTATTAAAAGCTAGTAAAATTATAGTTGTATTAAAAAAAAAAAAAGTGAGGTTTTAAAAAATTGTATATAAGCAAATAAGTGAAAAAAAATGAAAGTTAAAAGTTAACCCAAACAAATACCTTGATTTTGAAACCGGCCATCCAATGCAACCAAAGGAAAATACAGAAAAAAGAAGAGAAGAAGAAGATTGTTGGGTTTTGGGATTCATTTATGGATTTTTAATCTTTAAAATGGGAGTATCATTTTGTGACATATAATATAGTTGTTGATGCAATTGGTTATACAATGGACTAATCCTAGATATGTCTGCTAACAAAAAAGAGATGCTCGATCGGAGTGGTACTTGTATGACATTGATCTAAACAGCACTAACACTTAAGTTATAAAAAATATGATCAAAGATGGAGACTAGTTAGTGATTAAATTTGTTGTTTCTTACTCGTATTTTATTTGACTCTTATTTTCTTCTTCTAATCAAGCCATACTGGCCCCATCTGCTATATGAATTCCTCTTTTCAGGCCATGATCTGGTCATTGGATTTTTTTCCGCCCCCCTCTTTTTGGGATAATTCATTATTTATGAAAATTTTTGATAGTTATAACGAGAGAAATTATTTGAATATTGGATGTCTCTGTTAATAACACTAAAAAGTACAGTTAAGTTACAAAATTCTTAACTTTTTGACAATTCTTCTTGTCTTGGTCTTGAAAGATTTGTCTTTCTCAGGCGATTAGAGGTGGGTGAGTAAACCTAAACAATACTATGGATGTGTTGTCGAGGTCTTGATAAGGCTACGGTGTTTCAAACGCATCACACATTAATGAGCATATATCAAAAAGTTTAAAAATATATAGGCGAAAACCACATTTTCGTCCTTACATTTTCACGCGATTCTCACTTTGGTCCCTATATTTTATTTTCACTGCTTTTACTCCCTATTATGAAAAACGCGTCTCATTTTTGTCTCTGTCATTACATCAGAGATGAAAAATGCACACGTGGCAAACGGCAGAATTAAAAAAATATTAAAAATATTTTAATTTATTTTAAAATAAAATAAAATAAAATTTTAGTTATCATTTAATTATTTAAATAATAATTTTTCTTCATGTTCTTCCCCCAAGAACATGGTTGCTTAGAAAATAAGAAATTCAAGATTTTCTTCTCTTTTCTTGCATTTTCTTAGCATCCAAACAAGTAAAAACATATACAAAACCATGATCAAACTCAGATACTCTAACACAATCAACTAACAAAACCCAAAACACTTAATCAAAAAAATAATAATAATAAAACAAACAAAACCCAAAACACGGTCAGATAAAAAACAAAATACCAAAAATACCAAAACTCAAAGCCAATCCTCATCAATAAAATACACCAAAACACAATCATGAGCTAGTCAGATCAAGCCACAGTGATCATCTGGGTTTAGAGAGAGAGAAGACCAAATCTCGGTCAAGGTGGGTTTCGGCCATGGATCTTCAACCATGGGGTTTCAGCCATAGGTCTTCAGCCATGGATTTAGAGAAGATGAACATAAAATTTAAAACCTAGAAAATTTGAATTCAAACCCAGATTGGCTGAAACACAAAACTCAAAACCATATTTCAAACCCCACACCACCAAAGCATCAAACACAAAAATAAAACCCAGATTTTCGGCCCCTAAACACAAAACTCAAAACCCAAATTTTCTTATTTTCAGAGAAACCAAACAGAAACCTCAAATCCAAACCTTAGAGCCAAAACCAAACCACTTGCAACCTCAGATTCAAAGCTATCAAATTCAAACGGAATCAACCTCAGATTTGCTGCTCTCTTCTTTCTCGTGTTTGCCTGGGGTGTGGATTTGAGAGGACAAGGGAGAGAGGAAAAGAGAGACAGAGAGGATGGGATTGTGTGGGTTTTAATGAAAAAGAGAGGATGAAAGACTGAAAAGGAAAATGTTATTCTTGTATTTAAATTTGGGTTTTTTTTTTTTTTTTTTTTTTGAGAAACATCTGGGTTGGTATTTTTGTTATTCTTGTTCTAGATACACTTAGATCTTGATTCATGTGGTTTTTAGTTTTTAATTATGTTTTTAGTTTTTTTTTTATTTAGTTAAAATTGATAAATTAGTTTTTTAAATTTAGATGTTGATGTGGCATTTTTTAATGCCAAATAACATTTTTTTATTATTATTTTAATGGCCACGTCAGCTTTTTATGTGCCAACAGTGCACTCCGTTTGTCACGTGTGTATTTTCAGTCTTTGATGTAACAGCAAGGACAAAAACGAGACGCGTTTTTCAAGATAGGGAATAAAAGCAGTGAAAATAAAAGATAGAGACTAAAGTGGGAATCGCGTGAAAATGTAGGGACGAAAATGTGGTTTTCACCCCATATATATATATATATATATATATATATTTCTTTGTTTTCTTCTTTCATTTCTAGGACTACTTTCCTCAAAGCACATTTCCACTATTCACTCCCTTTACTCATCTAGACATTGTCCCTTGTTTTCATTTTCTTTTCTTTTAGGCTTGGTCCGTTTGATAGGTAATCCTTCACTTGTATTGCTTGTCATTTCCTAACAAGGTTCCCACTAATTGGTTCTCTTCTAAGCATGCAAGATTTAAATAAAAAATTTAAATGCAAACACGGACTTAAAGTCAATCATTCAAAGGGTGGATGACCTAGTTCTTGAAAATGGAGTGTTGGTTACTCAAAATTAGAAGGAAGGGTGAGATGTGCATTACAGTTGCACTACATATGAACATATTTATTGAAATAAAGCAAGGAAAATTGGGTTATGGTTTATGGTTTATGGTAGGAATGGTAACAGGTCGGTTTTTTTTATCCCTGAACCCGCCTCGTCACCCGCTCCCCAAAACTCGAACCCACTCTGTTTACTAAACGAGTTTTTTTTAACCCCCAAAATAGCCCCTACAGGCTCCCGCGGGCCCTGCCCTGCCTTGCCATGCCACTTCATGGCCCAATCTAAAGGCCCCTAAATCGTGACCCAATCTTTTTTTTTTTTTTAATTTCAATTTTATGTTCTCTTGAAACTTTAAGCCCCAACTTGTGGCTCAATTCTGAAATCCATTCACTATATTTCAATCATAAATCTAGCCTCTGTTTTTCAATTAAAACAAAACATAATGAATATACATGTAGAAAACCAGTCCCTATTTTTCAATCATAATGAATATACAACCCTTGCTTTTCAATCATAATGAATATAAATGTAGGAAACCAAGCAACCAACCCCTTAAAAAAAGAAGAAGTGGAGAACGAGAATGAACTCGTGAGAGTGGAAACCAAGTTATGGTGACACTGATAAAGGGTGAGTTGCTGAGTTGGCCTTGACGGCGAGGTGGAGGAAGGGCTTGAGGGGGGTGGTCGACGACAGACTAAGAGAGTGAGAGTAAGGGTGGGTTGGTGAGACAAAGAGACTGAGAGTGAGAGCTTGCCGAGTTGGCTTATGGGTGGAGAGGCGGACTGAGAGAGTGAGAATGGGGTGGGTTGGTGTGGGAATGAAAGTGAGAGTGAAGGTGAGGGTGAGGGGCAGTTGAGAGAATTGATTAGGTTTAGGGTTTGGTTAGTTAGCGGTTATATATATATTTTGGTTATTTTTGTAATTTTATTCTATGCGGGTCGAGTTCGGGCGAGTATGCCTAATACCCACACCCGACCTAAACTCACTATAGGTTGGATAATTAAAACCCAAATCCACCCCTAATGTTTCATGGGCGAGGTAAAACCCGATCCATTAGGGTCAGGTCAGGTGAATTTTGCCATTCCTAGTTTATGGGCAAGTAGCGACATAAACATCCTAGGGAGTAATTTGGCCATTAAAATATTAATTAAAAAATGGCTTAAAGTTTGTAATTATCCTCAAAATAAATTAATAATCAGTAAATCAAGCTAAAATCATGCAAAATTCGAAATTGGAGCTAAACGGTGAAATGGTCAAAGTGTTAACTGACATGTTGGGTTATAAATTGACTCCAGTTAATTAATTCAATTACCCAAGTAATTAGGTTTTACATGCAAATCTTGGAGGCACCAACAAATCACCAAATAAACTAAGTGCAGTGGAAATTAAATGAACACGTTGATTTGTTGACGAATGTGAAAAAATTCTCGCAAGGCAAAAACCCCACCAGGTGAATTTCAGGTCATCACTATCAAGAATCCACTAATCAAGAATCAAGCGGTTACAAGTATAAGGAATCTTATCACTACCCTAGACTATCCCAAAATAACAACCTATAGTTGAACCTCTACTCCAATCCCCAATTGGACTTGATCTTGTAGAGACTTCTTCTTTTGCACAGATCTTAGTACGTGATTAACTCCTAGTAACTAATTGATTGTTGTTGATTGCAAAATTCTTCACTCCAAAGCACGTTGAAGGTTTGAAAGCACTTAGTTACAAAACCCTAAGGCGTACAAAATACAGTAGCTTCTCATAAAGTGTATGAATTCTCTAATTGAGTCTCTGTGTTTTTAATGACTTTAAAATAAAGCTTTTATATGATTTAGAGATTTAGTGAACGAAACCCTTGCAATCCACGTCATCATGGGCTAAAATTCAGATATGAGAATTTTGAAATCTTAGATCTCAATAGATCGAGTTTGTGTCAAGAATTCTTCATTAAGTCTTGATAGATGCTAGTGTCGAGCTAGTGTCGAAGTTCACTGTTTTGGCTTCACTTGTTTCTTAGTTCAATCTTCATGTCTTTAATGATATCAATTGTTATGTTTGTGCAATATACTTCTTGATACATTAAACTCATCTTAGATCTACCAAATTATAAGTAAAGTACATTTTGTCAAAGATAAGCCAATATATAGAAAATATGACCCTAACATAACATTATTCCAAACATCTAAGAGGGTAAACATGAGTTCAAAAACTCCTAGATAGAGTGAAGGAAGAGAAATTCAGACTTCCTAATCCATTCCCCTCTATAAATACAAGCATAGATCATTAGGAAAAGGAATTCTAAATTCAGAAAATTTTAGCATATAGAAATTTTGAGGGAGCTTCTTGGGAGAGACATTAGATTGCTTATATGCAATATTACTCTCTGCAAGTAGCTATACATAAGCATACTTAGCATCTATTTTATCATCTCCCAAAAACTTCTCCTACAATCATGACGACTCTCCAAGTGCTATATACATACACTACAATCTCCTACACACCATAACAATCACAATTCCCTCAAAGACTCAAGAGAAAGATCCATGGATTCATCCAAGGGGAAAAGAGCAGCAAGGTAGTCCAAATTCCTAGACTTGAAAGAGGTTGTGCATGCAAGTATACTCCTAATTTAATTCTCACCATACTTGATTGTTCGAAATCACGATTTTTGATGATATGAGTTGATTAACATGTTCACGCATATAAAATTATGGTCATGCATTTGAGAATTAGATTTTAATTTATGTTAAATCTACATGATGAGTGTAGCATGATAATATGATTGGATGAGTGCATAACATGATATGCCACCCATTAATCTCTAGAAGATCAATATTTGGATTGGGTGGAATAGGTGCCTAACAACTTCCTATTTTGTAATTTAGCCTCCAAACTTAGATCTTGGGTTCATAGAACAATTCAATATCAATGGAATTTTACTTTTTCTCTAGATTGTAACAAGGAAACAAATTATTGAACTTTTTTTGATCCTCAGATTGTATCTAAAAAACAAAACATTGTACCTTTTATTTCCTTAAATTGTACCTTTTTGTTTCTTAGATTGTAACTAAGATCAAGGCCTTGCAATTTTCTTTTCATTACTCCATTGATGTAATTTTAAAGTTGTTCAATAAAGACGTATTTCATTAGGTTTTTTTTTCATTAGTTTTTATTTATTTATTATTTATTATTTATTTATAATTATTTTTCCTTTTAAATAAAATAAGTGGAGACTATTATAAATCCTCAATGTAGGGGTTAACAGTAACACATAACCAGTTGAGCAACCACTTTATTCCCCCAAGGGCCCAAACCTTTTTCTTTGAAAAATGCGGATCCTCACAATCACTTATTAGCCGATATCAGTTAAGAGTTAATCACTCATCTAGGTGAGTCCTTTTAGTTTCTCTTAGTTTTTTCTTCTTTTAATTTATGTCTTTGAACATCTTGTTTAGATTTCTATTATTTAATTTTCAGTCTTTATTGAAAGTTCTTTACTTTATACTTTATGCTTGATTATTAGGCTAGTAACATGCCTACGGTAGAAATTTAGTTGAAGTTTAGTTTCTGCATCAAGGGCACGTACAAGATTGCATACTCACCCTAGGTCACTGCATACACAACTTGATCGGAAACCACATTATGCTTACTTTTCTCCTTTGTTCTTTCTTTTTATAGGTGCGTAGAAGGCTAACTTTGGTATGTCCCTTCTCCTTTTATGGGTTCTTTTGATTAGTGACATGCTAAAATATACTTTCAAATAAGTAGGAACATGTTTAGGATGATTTTTTTATTTTAACATGCATGTATAGAAACATTCCTAGGATACCCATTAGTGGGAACATGTTTAGGATGTCTTTTGATTTCTTATGAGGCGCTAGTCTTAGGTATGCCTTCTTTTAACTCTTGAATCTTGCAATAACTTGCTTGGGGTACAAAGTGTTTTTTGGACCTAATCTAAGTACTGACTCTCATTTTCTGCCCTAATCTTAAGTTAGTGACGTATTCTCGAGCCTATGTTTAGGATGGGCCCACACCAAATTGTATCATTCATTTAGGGCGCTCACGGTGGCCTTGGGCGTTGCCTAGAAGGGTTGTTAATTCCTTTTTGTTTGACATGCCTACTTGTATTTCTGTGTAGTCTCCTTTTTTTTTCTTCAGTAGATGGTGTAGAAAGGAGCGGTGAGGTTTTAACTACTGATATGGGACAACACAAAATATATTATTAATTATTACCATTGGGTTATCACTTGAACTCGTAGCCTTTTTCGTTCTAATAAATTTTTCTTTAGCCAAAAAATAAGAGAGTAGGGTTGGAAACAATCAACAAATTCCAAGATGGGAAGTTTATTAAAGAGGGAGAGATGAGAAGTCAATAAGATGCTCTAGTCTACGTACTATTTGCCCATAAATTATCAACCCAGTTGATATCCATAAAAACTCTGAATTGTTAAATTTCTGAAACTTATTAGATCTATCTCATCCACTGATTGATAGTTGGTTTCTGATGTTTAGAATAATGTTTTTGATTCTTCAATTGAATTTGAACCTATTTGCTATTCACCTATTCATCTCAAACCTGTGAATTTGAACCAACTTATATTCTGGTGGAGTCTCAGGAAAAGAAACTAGAATTTTTCGACTGCCATTCTAGCCCCGGCTAATTCAAAGGTCTCAAGTTTTCATTTTTCGTCTTTGTTCAGACATAGAAGGCCTCTTCATTGTTTTTAGAATTTTCTTTACAGAAATGAAAGTATCGAGTTTCATCTATGCAGACAGAAGTTACAATAAACATTTTTGTCCTTGCTCACCTACTTCAACTTACAAAGGACAAAAAAAATTGTTCTTTTATTGTATTCCACCATGCTTTCAGGGATACTTTTGCATTCCAGGTCAAAATTTTTTTTTTTTTTTTGGGTGAACAAAAAATGGGTAGAGGGAGATGACGTAGGCTTCCCCACTTAGGCGTGATCCTAGTAGCACCCTACCTGCTCCCGGCTGAGACTCTATACTCTCGGTCTACAAAAAACTCACTTATTATCTTTGGATCGTTTGGAATAGAGATAGGATATAAGAGTACCAACACAACTAAGTTGTTGAGTCTCGAACTTAAGTTCTGAAACTTGTTGGCCCAATATTTAACCAACTAGGCCACCCGAATGTTGGTTATTCCAGGTCAACTTTGAAGAATATGCTTTCCATTTGCTCCTCATTCTCATCGGACTTAATTATCTCTGACTTTTTTAGGCTTGAGTTTCATGATTGGTGTAAAAATAACTCCAAAGTTACTTCACCTTCGTGCTATATTCCGTAGAACATTATCTTTGCTTTCACCATTTGGGCTATCTGGCTTGGCAGAAACTCGTTAATCTTTACAGGGAAGCTCATACCACATCACATTTTAAATCAAAATGCTATGTCGCATGCCACGGAGTTCTTCTTCCTCAGCTCTATTCCAGCGTGGTACCCATCCCCATCATCACCCACCTCAACTAGGTGGTGTCCAGCCCCTCCACCTTATGTTACTATCAACACAAATGGAAGCTCGAAAGGGAATCCAGGAATGTCCGGTGCGGGTGGCGTGGCACGTTTGGCTGTGGGGTTTCTCCTTGCACTTGGGATTTACCAACAATACTGTTGAGGATCCTCTGCCCTAATCTAAGGCTTTCCATATGTGCTACCTCTGACCCTCAATTATAGGAGCTTGTTTAGCTAATTCTTTCCTTTTATTTTGTAATCAGCATTTATGTGTAATTATGTTATACAATCTGTAAATGATTATATATATGCAAAACTCTCACCACTCAAAGGTGTGGTGGTTTTCCTTAACATTCTCATGGTATCAGAGCCATACCTAGATTAGCATCCCACGATCCTCCATGGCCTCTGATTCCTCTTCCGATTCCTCTACCACCCTTCTTCCCTTCAACACCATGATTCATATGGTTACCATCAAGCTCTCCTCCTCCAACTATCTTCTATGGAAAAGTCAACTTCTTCCCCTCCTTGAGAGTCAAGGTTTGCTGGGTCATGTGGATGGCATTCTTGTGCCGCCACCTCTATTCGACCCCCCCACCTCTCAGACGCCAAGCAACAGGTATGGACCACCTTGGAAAACACTTTCAGCCACCGCTCCAAGGCCTGTGAAATTCGCCTCAAAGATGACCTCCAATTGATGAAGCGCGACACCCGTCGAATCATTGCCTATGCCCGTGCCTTCAAGGCCTTGTGTGATCAACTTCATGCAATCGGTCGCCCAGTTGATGGAACCGACAAAGTCCACTGGCTTCTTCGTGGTCTCGGGCCCGATTTCTCTAGTTTCTCTATTGCCCAAATGGCACAAACTCCCCTCCCCTGCTTCTCCAACCTTGTGTCTAAAGCTGAGAGTTTTGAACTTTTTCAAAAATCTCTAGAGACTATGGCGCCCTTAGCTGCAGCGTTCACTGCTCATCGAGCCTCTTCTCATCGCGGGGGTGGCTCTTCTCACCACAAACGAGGCCGCGGAAATGGCTCTCCCAGTCACGGACAGGGCCGTGCCAACACCCAAGGTCGTCGTCCACCACGCTGCCAGATTTGCCGATTGGAAGGACACTATGCAGATCGGTGCAGGCAGCGCTATGAACGGCATGAACCCACGACGCAACTTGCAGAAGCTTTCACCTTTTCATGCTCTCTGTCTGAAAATGAAGCATCTGACTGGTTCTTGGACACAAGGGCTTCGACCCACATGATTTTAGCCCACTCAACTTTGAATCACTCCACCACCTACATGGGTAAGGATTGTGTGATTGTAGGGAATGGTGCGTCCCTACCTATTACCCACACTGGTAAACTTTCCCCTTCCCCAGATCTTCAATTGTTAGATGTTTTGGTTGTTCCCCACCTCACTAAAAATCGTTTGTCCATTAGTAAATTAACGAATGATTTTCCTTTATCTGTTACATTTACTAATAATCTTCTCACTGTTCAGAATCGCCAAACGGGAAAGGTGGTGGCAATCGGTAAACGTGATAGAGGCTTATATGTGCTAGAGCGCGGCAATTCTGCTTTTATTTCTGTCCTTAAAAATAAATCTCTTCATGCTTCGTATGATTTATGGCATGCTCGCCTTGGCCATGTAAATCATTCTGTTATTTCTTTATTAAATAAAAAAGGACAGCTTTATCTTACCTCCTTATTGCCATCTCCTAAGTTATGTGATACATGCCAACTTGCAAAAAGTCATCGTTTGCCTTATTCTCATAATGAACACAGGTCGCCTAATGTGTTAGATTTTATTCATTGTGATATATGGAGTCCCTCACCCGTAAAATCAAATTTGTGTTTTGTCTACTATGTTTTGTTTATTGATGATTATTCTCGCTTTACTTGGCTTTATCCCTTGAAATTAAAATCTGACTTCTATGATACCTTTATTCAATTTCAAAAATTTGTGGTAAATCAATATTCTACTCGTATCAAAAATTTTCAAAGTGACGGTGGTGCAAAATTTACTAGCAACTGCTTTAAAGCTCACCTTCGTTCCTCTGGCATTCATCATCAACTATCTTGTCCATATACTCCTGCCCAAAACGGTTGTGCTGAAAGAAAGCACCGTCATGTGACCGAGACCGGTTTGGCCCTACTTTTCTATTCCCACACTTCTCCTCGCTTCTGGGTTGACGCCTTTAGTACTGCAGCTTACATCATTAACCGCTTGCCAACACCACTTCTCGGAAGTAAGTCCCCTTTCGAGCTTCTATATGGTTCCCCTCCAAATTATGAAAATTTTCATCCCTTTGGTTGTCGTGTTTATCCCTGTTTACGTGATTATATGCCTACTAAATTTTCTCCCTGTAGTATTCCTTGCATTTTTATGGGATACAGCTCCTCTCATAAAGGGTTCCGTTGTCTTGATCCCACTACCTCTAGGCTATATATCACCTGACACGCTCAATTTGATGAGAATTATTTTCCCTCCCTAGATACCTCCCTAGCTCAACCCATATCCTCCCTCCGATTTTCAAATTTTCTGGAACCTAGTCTTCCCCATATAAACATGCCCCCATCCTCCCCTGCGCCCCATTCCCTGCACATTGCTCAATCCGGATCTAGCCCGTGTGTTCTTTGTACTGATCCCATGGATGAGTCTTTGCAGGCTGGTGATTCTCTTGCAGGTCCTTCTTTGCAACAATCCGATCCTAGTCCAGCTTCTCTTGCACCCACTGAGCTGCCCCCTGCTGCTCCTATTGCTGCCATTCCGACGGGTTCTCATCATATGCTCACACGAGCCAAGGCTGGTATTTTCAAAACTCGCCACCTAGCGAATCTTGCTTTCTTGGGATCCTCTGGTCTTCTCTCTGCTCTCTTGGCATCCACTGAGCCAAAAGGGTTCAAATCTGCTGCTAAGAATCCTGCTTGGCTTGCTACCATGGATGAAGAAGTGCAAGCCCTGCAAAATAATCGTACCTGGATTTTGGTCCCTCGACCTGCCAACACCAACATTGTGGGTTCCAAATGGGTGTTTCGGACCAAGTATTTGCCCGATGGATCTATCGAGCGTCTCAAAGCCCGCCTTGTTGCCAAGGGCTATACACAGGTACCTGGTCTTGACTACACTGACACTTTTAGCCCTATCATCAAGGCTACCATTGTTCGTGTTGTCCTTTCTCTTGCTGTGACCAACCACTGGCCTCTCCGCCAACTTGATGTCAAAAATGCATTCCTCAATTGTCATCTTACTGAACAAGTCTATATGGAACAGCCTCCTGGGTACATTGATCCTCGCTTCCCTAATCATGTTTGTTTGTTGAAGAAAGCTCTTTATGGCCTTAAACAAACACCTCGTGCCTGGTTTCTGCGGTTTAGCTCTTTCCTCATTCACCTTGGTTTTTATTGCAGTCGTGCAGACACATCACTCTTTGTCTTTCACAGGCAGTCTGACATTATTTATTTGCTTCTTTATGTTGACGTCATCATTATTACAAGAAACAACTCCTCTCTTCTTGCCCGCTTTACTTGTAAGCTTCATTCTGAGTTTGCTACTAAGGATTTAGGCTCTCTTAGTTACTTCCTTGGTCTCGAAGCTACACCAACAACTGATGGTCTTTTTATTAGTCAGCTGAAATATGCGCGTGATATTCTCACTCGCGCTCAATTACTTGACAGTAAGCCTATTCACACTCCTATGGTTGTTTCTCAGCACCTGTCTTCTGATGGTCCTCTATTTTTGGATCCCACTCTTTACCAATCTCTTGTGGGTGCTCTTCAATATTTGACCATCACGCGTCCCGATATTGCTCATGCCGTTAACTCTGTCAGTCAGTTTCTACACTCTCCGACTGAAGACCACTTTCTTGCTGTAAAGCGCATTCTTCGCTATGTCAAGGGTACACTGCAATTTGGCCTCACTTTCCGTCCATCTGCTGCTCCTGGTATGTTAGTTGCTTACTCTGATGCCGATTGGGCAGGATGTCCTGACACTCGTCGCTCTACCTCTGGTTATTCCATTTACCTTGGCAACAATTTGGTTTCCTGGAGTGCCAAGAAGCAACCTACCGTTTCTCGTTCCAGCTGTGAGTCTGAGTATCGTGCCCTTGCTCTCACTGCTGCTGAACTTCTTTGGCTCATGCATCTCCTTCGTGACCTCAAAGTTTCTCTTCCATGGCGACCTCTTCTATTATGCGACAATAAAAGTGCCATTTTTTTGAGCTCCAACCCTGTTTCTCACAAGCGGGCCAAGCATGTTGAGTTAGACTACCACTTCCTTCGCGAACTTGTTGTTGCTGGCAAACTTCGCACACAGTATGTGCCCTCTCACTTACAGGTTGCCGATATCTTCACCAAAAGTGTGCTTAGGCCTCTCTTTCAATTTTTCCGATCCAAGATCCACGTCTGTCCCAATCCGACGCTTAGCTTGCGGGGGGGTGTTGAGGATCCTCTGCCCTAATCTAAGGCTTTCCATATGTGCTACCTCTGATCCTTAATTATAGGAGCTTGTTTAGTTAATTCTTTCCTCTTATTTTGTAATCAACATTTATGTGTAATTATGTTATACAATCTATAAATGATTATATATATGCAAAACTCTCACCACTCAAAGGTGTGGTGGTTTTCCTTAACATTCTCAAATACTATGGCAGAACTTTGGGGTATTAGGGAAGCTTTGCTTCGAGCCTGGGACAACGGTCACCGCCGAGTTTGCCTTCAAACCAATTCTCTGCTTGCTACTAAATGGCTGAATACTAATGTGGTTTACTCTATGAAGTTTTCTAACTTGATATTGGATTGCAAGTGGCTCCTCAACAGGACTGGGAGGCATGCGTTGAGCACGTGTGGAGAGAGGCAAATAGCTGTGCGGACTTACTGGCAAAGAGGGGTGCATGTCAATCTGAAAGGGAAATTTTGTATGATACATGCCTCACCTTTTTGTGGCAATGTTTATATTGGGACTCCATGGGTTTAGTTTCAACCTGGAGTCGTCACGGTCAATAATGGTTCAGTTGTCTTGCTTTTTGTTTTGGTACCAGCTATTAGCTCTCATTGGATTTGGTTTGTGGTAGTAGGTTGTTCTGTTGTTGCCCTTTGCGGTTTGGTGGACTGTTTATGTGTTGTTCTAGCTTGGTTTAGTGTCTATGTGTTGCTGTATGTACTGCAGTCGAGTTGTGATTGTACTGTTTATGCGAAAAAAGTAGCAATGTCTATTGCACAGTCTGCTACACGTAACATTCTTCTTTTTGTACTTGTCTAGCATTCAACTAACAAAGAGTAATGTTGTAGTGAATCTATATTTATAATTTTTTTTTGGGAAATAGAGCGCTTGTGAATACAAGAAAGAACTTTTTGTCATGTTTCCTGTATTTTGATTGAGGTAAAATATATTCGTTTGCCTATTGAAGAACTAAATAAAATGAAATGGTGTTACTTTCTTTTGAAATAGGATATTACCATGCAATAAAGTTTTCATGTTCACATTTTCATGTATTTCAGCCACGACTGTGAAAGAAGGATTTGCACTTTCCTGTTAGCAATCACGTCCTTGCATAGCTATTGCATATTTTTATAGAACTCTTTAAGAACAGGATTCCCAGGAGACGTTAAATGAGGCTGGACATGGAAGAAATGCCTAGAAATAAGCCCACTCTCCAGTCAACTTAATTAGCTCAATAAATTTACTGAATTTAGCAGTGCAGACCTCTGGGAATGTGTTTTGATCGAGCATATGGTACAAATATCAGCACTGTTTTTGAAATCAATTGAGAGAAGAAACTTTTAAGATCCTAATAGGTGTATTCTTGACAGTTAGAACTTAGAAGTGCTGGATTTGATATCACTCGAAAGAGAAGAAAATTGATAGCACAAGCGAGGTTCCCGGTTTAGGGTGTAATTTTGTGCTACACAGTGGGGAACAGAAAGCAGAATTGAAACATGCAGCAAAGGTAGAGGACCCTTAGCTGCAGAGTACTTGAAATTATGGGCGGATGCCCCTGGCATGCAGCTTTACTCTCTGAATTATGTGACTATATTTGCTTGAAAAATCTTATTAAAAACATTTGGAGTTACCAAACAGTCACTTGTTCAAAAGTTTAAGTGGATAGAAAATGGTAAATTTGATTGTTAAGAATAATTATTGTTTTATCTCTTCTCTACACATGTTGATTTTTATCTTTGAGTAGTGTTAATTAGATACAAACTATTTTACACACCCCAAAAAGTAACTAAATCATCGTACTTTTTTCAGTTGCTTTTTGGGTATATAAAATTGTGTAAAACAGTTTATGTGCAACAAGTTTAACCCTTTATATGTATTTGGAAATTAGAGTGAAAACAAGGTTTGAAAGTAGGACCAACTTATCTAATATCAAGATAGACTATATATTATTTATCCAAAAAGATTAAGCAAATAGGAAATGTTGATTTCAATAGCTTAATCATTATTCTAAAAGGAGTTCCAAACGCGCATTAATCAACCAAATTTAGCTTCTGCTATTCAACCTGACGACAAGTATGCACACCTTGTTGTTTGAGATCTCAGTTGAGTAAATTAATGTCTTCCATGGAAGTAGACAAGCAATCAAGCTTTTGCTTCCCTAGTATTAATCGCACCTACTTCTCTCTGCAGTGTGTGTCAATTATTTGCTTGTCCTCTGGTATCTTTTGGCTGACTGAAATTCCTGCACGCTTATATTTGTGATTGTTCGGAGTGGAACATTCTCAATCACCATAAAAGCTAGCTAGATTAGGAACCTTGCCCTCTAGACTCTGGAGCTTAAATTTTTTATTTTTTATTTTAGTTCTAGTCAAAGTCTATAGGCGCATGAAAGTTGGTAATTTTACTTACTAATAGTCAGTTCCGGCATTTTGGTCAGTTGGCACTGTGGTGCGGATACGAGGTACAAGCTCCCAATTACACGCACGTATAGGAGGAAGAACAAAAAGAAGACGGCCCAACCCGTGGCTTTATGGATGGAACCTATTAGTTATTGGGCTTGAGTTTAAGCAAGCCCGAATATTTAATAATTAAGGTTTCTTTATGTTAGCTATTTAAACACTTTTTGGGATTATTGTAAGACAGTTTTGAGAATTATTAAAAAAACGTATGTTTTCTTTTTACTGGTGCTGACTCCAGTTTTGCTTGGTGCTGACTCCAAGGGTTTATCTTTTTATTTTATTGTTGTTTGTGGTTGTCCTACGTCAGTTTTGGTATCAGAGCAGACTTCCGGTCCATACAACACAACCGTAGACAACCACTTGAAAGCAAAACCATCAAAAGAGCAAACCAGCCAAGGATGACATTACCTTTCAAGTATTTGCCCCATGAGATCTTGAACAAGCCCAAACCAGCCCTTGCAATCCGTATATACCCCACAGCCCCTCATGAGTTTTTCACCCCTAAACCACTAGAGAAGCCAGTGATGCCTCCCAAGCCGGTAATCAACATCCATGCCCGTCTCTGATCACAGAACCCACACCCACAAACCGAAAAGAAAAAAAAAAGAAAAGAAAAAAAAGACCCACGCGGAGATCCATTGGCAACCTCGATCCACCACCGCTGAGATTGACCCATCAGCCGCCGAAACCTCCAGACCAGCACTTGGCCGCCGCCGACACCATCATCACCGTCGACCACTACCACTGAGGACGTCGACCACTGCCGTGTCCCTGCCGCTGCTGCCTTCCCTATCTTCGCGCTGCCACAGCTGTCGGCGTTCTTCTTTTCTTCTTCTTTTCTTCTGTGCGAGAATTGACTTTCTTCCTTCTTCTTCTTCTCCATCGCCGAGCCGGTGATAATGCATCTTTTAGTTTTGTGGTTTTCATTTTAGTCTGTACTATGAGCTCTTTTTAAAGTCCTTTGAATTTCTTTTAGTCCGTGTCTGTTGTTCAATGTATTTTACTATTTTTGCACCCAAAAAAAAAAAAAAAAAAAAAAGAAAAAGAAAAAGAAAAAAAGAAATATTGTTACTGTGATAGCCCACTACATGTATTGGGCTTTTTAAATTGTTCATCCACAGGTACATTTGTCCAAGTAAGATCCATTCACTTGAGGAGCCAAGCACATGACTATCAAGTGCAGTAAGTTGGCCACTAACAAGGGTACAATTCTTACTCTCTTTTTGGTGGATTCAATATTGTCTCATTGAAGAATAATATCTTTATATTTTTTATGTGCATGTCCCACCATACCCCACTAGCCTACCCATTTTGTGCTCAAGTTAGCTATTTTATTATTTGTGCTTTCTTTCAGTACCCATTCTAAAATTCCAAAAAAAAAAAAAAAAAAAATCTTTGAAATATCTGATTCTCATTATTAATTGTGGAGCTTATTGGAATTTGACTTTATTTGGACTATCTCTCAATATTGTGAACACTGTCACTACTTGACTGCAATTTACTCCTTTGATTCATTGATCTAATCTCTACATGCACTCTTGCTTGACCTTAATTTTACATTGAGAATTGGTTACTTGAACTCTTGTGAATCTCAATTGCATTCATAAATATAGTGTGCATGCATCTACGTAGTGGTCGCATTATGTCAAACTCTGAACATCAATCCACTTCCGAGCCTAGGCCTTCCTTAGAGCAAACCATAACAAATCTAGCAAAGAGTGTCCATAATTTACTGGATAGGGTTGAGCAAATTGAAGCATCTCAAAGAGAGACCATTAACCATGAAGGAGATAACATGCTTAGGCAAAATAACCACGGTTACTTTAATAGGGCTCCAAACTTTGAACATGATCACTATAATCATGATGGCCCTAGGGATTATGATGATAGGATGTTTAAAGACAAGATAGAAGCACCCACCTTTGATGTCTGCCTAGACCCATGGGTTTTTACTGATTGGTTGCGTCAAATGGAGAAATTCTTTGACTATTACCATTGGGCTGAGAACAAGAAAGTGAGGTATGCCAAGATGAAGTTAATTGGAAGAGCTGACCTTTTCTGGGAGGACTTTGAGGAAACCCTTAGGCGACGACGTGAACCCCCCATTACTGATTGGCTTGAGATGAAGGACGCACTCTCGAGGAATTATCTTCCTCCAACTTATAGGAGCTCCCTCCTTGAGGAATGGGATCGCCTAAAGCAAGGCACTGCTCCTGTGGCTGAGTATATAGAGAAGTTCAAGGAGTTCAAGAGGCGAATTCAAATAGCCGAGGAAGAGGTTGTCACACTCAATAGGTTCAAGAAGGGTTTAAATGTTAACCTACTAGGCGAGATTATCACCCGAGGAGTCACTACCTTAAGAAAAGCATATAACCTCGCTAGGAATTGTGAATTAGCATCCAAATCTATCTTTTGGCGACGTTCTGAGCTCCGGAGTGTTCCCACCAACCCTCAACCTTTTGGTAGCAGATCTAGACTTGCCTTACCCCCTAAGGTCAACCCCAGTAGCACCGCAATAGAAAAAGAGGACAAGGGAAAAGGTGTGGTCAATGAGCCTTCAAAATTAGGCTCTCGCCTCCAATGCTTCAAATGCAATGGGGTTGGGCACATCGCAGCTAGGTGTCCCTCTAGGGCCCTTGTCATTCAAGAGGATGATGAAAAGGTTGAAGATGTTGAGGAGCTAGTGTATGATCCAAATGTTGAAGGAACCCAAGATGTTGAGGCAGAATGGGAAGATGATCATAGCTACCTCGCATGCATTAGAGCCATTTCTCCCCAGGTTGATGACTTCAAGGACTTTGGTGTCCCTAGAATGAATGTGGTAAGGTGCACTTTGACAGAGCAGAGGGGCACTGATGATTGGCGAAGGAGTGCCATCTTCCAAACTTACACTAAGTGTGGAGACAAAACTTGCAAGGTTATTATAGATAGTGGGAGTTGCATTAATGTAGTGTCCTCTAACGTTGTTTCCCGCCTAGGCTTGAAATTGACCCCTCACCCTAACCCATATAAAGTTTCTTGGGTGGATACTTCCTCCATAGCCATAAAAGAAAGATGTGTTGTCCCACTTCAATTCCTCACCTACAAGGCTGAAATATGGTGTGATGTAATTCCCATGGATGTAGGGCATATTATCTTGGGTAGACCTTGGCTTTATGATTTGGATGTCACCTTTTATGGGCGATCCAATTCTTGCTCATTTATGTTTGAAGGTAAGAAGATTGTGCTGAATCCTTTGAAACCCAAGCCAATCGACATGAGCAAGAAGAAAGAAGCACCAACGGCGAAAGGCCTGAACATCATAAGCCCAAAGGCATTTGAAAGGGTTGCAGTTTAAGAATCTATTGTGTTTGTCTTAGTTGCTAGGGAAGTTCATGGAGAGACCCGTGAGGAGCAACCTGAAGAAGTGAAGTTAGTGCTCCAGGAATTTAAGGATGTTTTCCCTGAGGAACTCCCCGATCATTTACCACCCATGCGTGACATACAACACGCCATAGATTTTGTGCCCGGAGCAACCCTACCTAATTTGCCTCACTATAGGATGAGCCCTGCAGAGCATGCCGAGTTGCAAAGGCAAGTAGAAGACCTACTTAGGAAGGGTTTTGTTCGTGAAAGCATGAGTCCTTGTGCAGTCCCTGCACTCTTAACTCCAAAGAAAGATGGAACTTGGAGGATGTGTATTGATAGTCGTGCCATCAACAAGATCACTGTGAAATATTGTTTTCCTATCCCTTGGTTGGATGACATGTTGGATATGATGGCTGGAGCAACGATCTTTTCCAAGATTGATTTGAAAAGTAGCTATCATCAAATTAGGGTTCGTTCTGGTGATGAGTGGAAAACTGCCTTCAAGACAAAGGATCGTTTATATGAGTGGATGGTCATGCCTTTTGGATTGTCCAATGCTCTTAGTACCTTTATGAGAGTGATGACTCAAGTGCTCAAGCCTTTTATGGGGAAGTTCTTGGTTGTGTACTTTGATGACATCCTCATCTATAGTAAGTCTAGGGAGCAACACTTAGACCACCTGACTTAAGTTTGTGCTACCCTTAGGAAGGAGAGTTTATATGGCAACCTCAAGAAGTGCTCTTTCTTCATCGATAAAGTCGTCTTCTTAGGTTTCATAGTATCCTCTGAGGGAGTTTCTGCCGACCCCAAAAGGTTCAAGCGATTATGGAGTGGCCCGAGCCCAAAAATATCCATGAAATTCGAAGCTTTCATGGGCTTGCTGCCTTTTACCGCCGATTCATCAAGGGGTTTAGTACCATTATGTCCCCCATCACTGACTGCATGAAACGAGGGGAGTTTGTTTGGACTAAAGCTGCTACTAAGGCTTTTCATGAGGTAAAGCAAAAGATGACTGAGGCACCTGTCATGCGTCTCCCTGATTTTACCAAGCCTTTTGAAGTGGAATGTGATGCCTCAGGTATTGGTATAGGAGGAGTACTTAGCCAAGAGCGCCACCCAATTGCTTATTTCAGTGAGAAATTAAATGACGCTAAGCAAAAATACTCCACATATGACAAAGAGTTCTATGCCATTATTCGAGCTCTTTGGCATTGGCGCCATTACCTATTGTCTCGAGAGTTTGTTATCTACTCGAATCATGAAGCTTTGTGCTATCTTCATTCCCAAAAGAAGTTGAATTTTAGGCATGGTAGTTAGGTTGAATTTCTGCAACGCTACTACTTTGTGGTGAAACATAAGGCGGGAGTTGAGAATAAGGCTGTTGATGCACTAAGTCGAAGGGTGTCTTTGCTATCCATCATGAGTGTTAAGGTTACTGGGTTTGAGCGACTCAAGGATGAATATGAGTCATGCCCAGATTTTGGGGAGCTCTACATTAGCCTAAGTAATGCCCCACGATCAATCCTAGATGATTATACCCTTCGAGATGGTTACTTGTTCAAAGCCAACCAATTATGTATCCCTCGGTCTTTAGTGAGAGATTTCCTAGTTTGGGAGATACATGCGGGAGGCCTTGCAGGTCATTTTGGCCGAGACAAAACAATTGAGGAAGTGGAACGTCAATTCTATTGGCCTGGTCTTAAGAGGGGCGTTGCTAAGATAGTTGGTCAGTGTCGTACCTGTCAGCTGGCCAAACATCGCAAGCAAAACACTAGCCTGTACACGCCTCTACTTGTGCCAGACCGCCCGTGGCAAGATGTGAGTATGGACTTTGTGTTAGGTTTGCCCCGCACCTTTAGGAAGCATGATTCTATTCTAGTAGTTGTTGATCGCTTCTCTAAGATGGCTCATTTCCTACCATGTTCTAAGACCTCTGATACTTCTAAGATTGCAAAGCTCTATTTTGATGAGATTGTTAAACTTTATGCTCTCCCCAAAACCATAGTGTCTGATAGAGATGTTCGCTTCATGAGTTATTTTTGGAAGACCTTGTGGCATTTAGTGGGCACCAAATTGAAATTTTCCACAGCATTTCATCCTCAAACTGATGGTCAAGCTGAGGTGGTTAATCGTAGTCTAGGCAACCTCCTTCAATGTCTAGTGGGTGAAGCCAATCGGAATTAGGATTCAATCCTTCCTGTAGCCCAACTTGCATATAATAGCTCTGTCAATAGGTCTATAGGCGCTAGTCCTTTTGAGGTTGTGCATGGATATACACCTAGGAAGCCCTTAGATCTTTTGCCCATGTCCCCACATGTTAGGATTTCTGAGTTTGCTAAGGCATTTGCACGACATATTCATGATTCGCATACTGAGATTCGCAACAAAATTCAGGCAAGTAATTCTCAATATAAAATTCATGCTGACACTCATCAGCGTCATGCAGAGTTTCAGGTAGGGGATTATGTCATGATTCGGATTCGACCTAAACAGTTTCCCTCTGGGACCATTAAGAAATTGCAGGCTCATAGTGCCGGACCATTCAGGGTATTGAAACGAATGGGCCCAAATGCATATGTCATTGACCTTCCTCATGATTATGGTATTAGCTCCTCCTTTAATATTGAGGATCTAGTTGCTTATAAAAGCCCCACAGCTATTCCTGATACCCCTTTTGATGAGTCTTTGCCTAATCCTATTGATGCCCCTGTTCCCACCCCTTTACCCTTAAATCTACCTTATGCACATAAAGAATCTATTGATGCTATTTTAGATGAGCATATTTTTTCTACCAGGGATGGAGGAGTTCACCGTTTCCTAGTTCGGTGGCGAGGGCGACTAGATTCTGATTGCACTTGGATTACTCGAGATGAGCTACAACGACTGGATCCTGACTTGCTAGAGTATTATTAGAGCTCTTCAGATTTCCATTCGACAGGGTCGAGGGGGAGTTGGAGCGAACACGAGGTACAAGCCCCCAATTACACGCACATATAGGAGGAAGAACAAAAAGAAGACGGCCCAACCCGTGGCTTTATGGATGGAACCTATTAGTTATTGGGCTTGAGTTTAAGCAAGCCCGAACATTTAATAATTAGGGTTTCTTTATGTTAGCTATTTAAACACTTTTTGGGATTATTGTAAGACAGTTTTGAGAATTATTAAAAAAACGTATGTTTTCTTTTTACTGGTGCTGACTCCTAGAATTTATCTTTTTATTTTATTGTTGTTTGTGGTTGTCCTACGTCACACTGCTTGGTGTCTCCAACAAAGATGTTAGCATTCAACTCCTCCCCCACCTTAACCTTTATTGTGGTGATTATTATTATGTTTGTATTGGTTGTTAAACTGTTACTTTTGGGTTTAAGCGACAATTAATCTATAACTTAGCTCCACTGGGATCAATCAAGATTTATTTCTTTGATAAACATAAAACAAGTGGCAGAAAGTGCATACTACATACCAAGGTAACGGCAAAATTTGCCAAATAACACCTAAATGAAGTTATTTAGTTATGTAGCATATTTTTGGAACTCGAGTTTGTCAAACTCGAGTTCCAAAAATGTGTTATATAACTAAATAACTAAATAACTTCGTTTGGGTGCTACATTCTCCTAAAATTTTTCTAAAATTGTGCTATAGAGCAAATTTTGCCCCAAGGTAACCAAATTCAAGTAGGAAATGGGACTAGAGAAAAATGGAAAGGATCCTAGTCCATTGAGGTGGCATTACTGCTTGGGCACAATTTATTATACCATGCAACAAAATTTAGAAACTTGGTTGATAAAATCATGGAACTAGAGATTTCAAAGCAGCAACTGACCACTGCTTAACCATACAAACTTGCAATGTTCACAATCCTCATTAAAGCACTTTTTGACACAAGAAAATTTGCCGACTTAAACCTAGATCCTAGCAATCAAACTGGGGCATATGTTTGAAAAGTTTGGTTTATACAGTGGATTCATCTAGCCAAAAAGAAAGGGGAAAATGGCTTCTTCTCTTTTTATTTATTTATTTATTTATTTTTATATATTTATTTAAAAGTTATTATTATTACTTTTTAATGCCTCTGGTCCCTGAAAAATCAAAAGAATTTTAGTTTTATCCTCGTAAAATTTTGTCCCCATTTAGTCCTAATATTTTCCAAAACCTTTCTTCTATACTACCATGTCACATAGAATGATGGAAACTGTTAACATGTCCCTTTTTTATGATAATGTGCCACATATAATGGACCCAGAATCATCGTCAGTAAACCCTACTTTTGATAAAGACCTAGACAGTAACACCTTTGTAAGACTATAGTTATCTTGTGGCTCACTCATTTCGCTTCTTTTAAGTCTGCCATGTGTTGCAGCATATTCAAAGACCAAAATGACTAGTTTTGAAAACATATGAACTAAATTGACACAGAAATTTTTTGGGGATAAAACAAAATTCAGGTTATTTTTCAGGGACCAAAGGCAACCAAGAAAAGCAAATAAAGATGAGGGTGGGTGTGGGAAAGTTTACACATTGGATTCTTCTTGATTTCAGCCCTATTTAAAAAAGATCTGCATATAAGCATAAATATCTTGCTTTACAGGTTTCTATCAATTAATAAGGCTACTTTGGTTATGTACATATGATATTATGCTACGATGTGAACTTTGAAGGGAAAAGATACTAATTCTAATGAACAATGACCTATACTAGCAAAAACTTAACCTTAGCAGCTTAACTACCAAGAACTTATAATTGTCTAATAAAAAAGTGTGTAATACAAGATTTCTGCTACACACCGTTCAAAGCTTTCCATGCCATGAACTGGTTAACAAACTGAAACAATAAAAGCAACTAGAACAACAATAGGATCCCCACTCACAAATAGTATAGACATAACTTATATATGTGGTATACATATAACTTCTGGCACCCGGATACCGAAACTCCATATGATATTTAAGGATGAAAAGATCAGAAGAAGAAAAAGTTAATGTCTTCTCCTCCAAGCTCTTCCCTCTCACATCCATCAAAAATAGAAACATGATTAAAACTAAAGAGATGAAAAAAAAAGAAAAAAAAAAAGCAAAATTGAGCCCCAAGTGCCCTGACTTAGGTCAGGCAGACACACTCCTCTACATCTTTCACAATTGCTTAGGAAAGGGTGGTGTTGAGGAAACTCCGATCTCTGGCTTTGCACCAAACTTGTAGTAGTTCAATTCCAAAAGAAAAATTAGAAGTTTAAGCAGACTTCAATTCTGTAGTCTGCATCTCATGCACCAATTCAAACAAACCATTACCAGGAATTTCCCTCTCCATCAAGAGACTTCCTGGGACTAGAAAGCATACATTTTGATGAGCTTTGTTTCCAATGTGCACTGTATGAAGTGGTTAATCCAACCACTTTCATCTGCAGAGTCATCCTGCTCACCTCGGAGAAAAGCAATCTGTATTTATCAAACACATTTATTATATGCAAATTCAAACCTGGTGTGATATGAAGTAGAATTCCATTGCAGTTCTATATCAGATAGAATGGAAATACTAATACAATATAAGGGGTAGTATTATAATATTACCTCTTGCTTCTCATTTGTGGTAGTCAACTTAAATTTCACCTTAGAGGATCGTCACTCACGTTCTTCACTCGGACTTCCACAGCCTTCAGATCTCGAAGATGTTGCAAGATTTCTTGAAGGAGATCCACTCCTTTATCTCCCTTCTTAATGGAGCTCATACAATGCTTTAGAAACTCCCTATCTGCTTCAAGAGCTTGTAATCTCTCATAAACATGATCCACTTCATCTTCAATGGCTAGTTTTTTGCCATCCAGTTCAAAATTGGATATGAAGGAGTTTTCCATATCAACATATTCAGATTCACCTTTTTCTTCGTATAATAACCCTTCGTTTTCATTATCGGTGGCATCCAACAAAGGAAGGAGGCTCTTGGCCATTGAACTCATTGTTTTTCTGTCTGGAAAATGTTTATCCGTTGGAAACTCATTTGCGATTTCATTTTCTTCTGGACTGGTAAATTCATGATTTTCCTCAAGCTCTTGAACACCATACAATGAGGTATGCTCAATTGGCTTTTCATCTTCAAGAAATCCTTCATTATCACCCATTGTGATTAGCTTCTCCTCCAGTGCTTTGAGTTGATCTAGAATAGACAGCCTCTCTTCTTCAAATTCTACCAATGACTCATCAAGAGCACTCATATGTTTTACACAATCTAGTGCCATTTCTTCCAAATTTAAAACTTCATTATCAGGGCTGTTGTTTTGACTGCAATCTTGATGGCCATAGTAGCCATTATCTTCATCCCTTACATCACGATTCAGATCAATTGATAATTCATCACTGTCATCCGCATTGCTGCAAGAATTGCTGCAAGAAGCAGAAGAGGTTCTACTTCTTACACTTCCATCTTTAATTCTTCTCATGGTTCTTATCTTCTCTTTTGCCTCATAATCCAACACCTTCTTACGATATATTTCCAACTCCTTCTCTAATTCTTGCTTCTCCTTCTCTCTCTTGATCATGAGCTCATTCATAAGTTGCAAAGCTTCCTGGTCATATTCAGCTTGTTCTTCCATCATCCTCTGGTATTGTAATGCTTCCATTTGCATTGCTGCTTTCTCTTCTTGAAGCCTGGTTATCATCGCCATTGTCTGGTTGGCAGCAATTGCAGATGCACTCCTCTCTTCTTCTAGTTCTGCATATAAAGCACTTAAAGTTTTTCTTTCAGCTTTTAGTGCTGCTTTCAGCCGATCAACAGTGGTAACTGCATCTCCACCTTCCATCTCACTTACCACACTTCCATCGAGAGACTCTTCCGCCCCAGGTTCTCTCTTTTCAAATAGTAGTAGTTTCTTATGCAAGTAATGGAGACTGTCAAAGGAAGTTGGTGTATCAGGAAATTTGTCTTCCTCTATTTCATTTGGCTCTAAACACATGGATGAATGGTGGTTTATCCCTTCTTGACTCTTTTCAGCCAATATTGTTTTTTCTTGCTGGGTATCTTTCTCCATGGGATTTGGACCTAGTAAAATCAATTTTGTGTTAGAACCTACATTACATTAACTAGTATCTTTTCTTAAAGTTGATCATCTGATAATTGGAGATAATTTCTGTAGCTTACCGAGGTCATTCCGAACAATGTCTGGTGCAGTTGAAATTTCAACACCATCATCATTTGTGGAAGACTGATCTTGTAAGCATTGCAATGAAGAAATTTGTTGTTCAGCTTGAGGTGGGTCAGGATCAGCGGCATGGTTAGACACTATCAAGGTCATGGCTGAACTTTGATCAGACAACAGATTTAAACAATCCGTTTCTTCTCCCTGCGCTGCTTTTTATCAATAAATTGAAAGCATACATGAGTATAGAGAACCAATGTTGGGGAAAACAGTTAAACACACAGATTGTAATGGAAAATTTCATAAACAAGAAGCAAGAATTTCCATGTACCTGTTGGATTATCTGGTTCTTTCATGTCTAATTTTTCAATTTTGAGGGATAAAGTTGGAGTTTCTTGAGTAATTTCAACTTGTCTACATCCTTCACCGACCATATCAAGTTCTTCTTTAGTTGCCTCCTCTGTACTCTCAGGCATAATTTGTAATGCTACCTCTCTTGAAACATTGAATTGAATTTCAATCCATGGCTCAGAATCAGAAACTCCATTTTGATGATCATGCTCTCTCAGATCTTCCTCTTTCAAGTTGCATAATCCTTGGTTTGCAGTAGTTGAAGAATCAATCAACTCCACTGGGATTAAACGATTAAACTCACAAGCAGTTTGACTTTTAAGATGCATATTTATGATTTCAACCGAGCAATCTTGTCCTGGGAAACACTGAATCATGGCACTATCTAAAGATTGATAAACAGAATTAGTACCATTTGTATCAAGTTCCATGGTGTTAATAGCACTCTCTGTTTCACCTTCATCTGCTTCTTTTTCATCACATTGCAAGTTCATTACAGACCTCGAAGAATCCTCCGTAATGTTAAAACTTCCGACAGCAGAAATTATCTCATGTTCATCTGCTATCCCTTCATCATCACCATCGCGGTCTTCTTCCTCATTGTCGCTATGGATCTCATTCTCAGTCACTCTCTGGTGCGCCGCAGAACCAGATTTACTTAATTCTTTGTACTTCCCTTCATTGCTGTCATCGTCCACGGCTTCTATAACCAAATTGTCATTCTGGGTATAACTCAAAGCACCCCAAGAAGGCTTTAAAAGCCAAAAAGGAGGGTAGGGTTTGCAGCTCAAGCTCTCATCACAGCATGAACACCTGAAAATCTTTTCAGCATTTTCAATATGGTTCTCACTCTCACTCCCCCATGAAATAAAAGTAATCCTCTGTGTCCTTCCTACGTAGCTGTCACTGTTACTTGGCCGGGAAGCCAAGCAATTCTCGCACATATTCTGAGGTTCAGCCAACTTATGATGAGTAGAACAGTAGCTCAATTTGGAGATCTCAGTGGCATGAGTGTCGCATACAAGATCTCTATAAGAGTTTGCATTGCCACCAGGCTCAAATATGTGATCAACTCTAGAACACCATAGGCAGGGTGGTTTTAGGCCAAAGAAATGGGTGTATTTCTTGATCAAATAACTGAACAAAGAGTTGAGGAGGAGAAGGGTTATCAAGATCCATTCAAGGACTGCATAGACTAGAATTACAATAATTTTGTGCGTGTTTCTATGCAACATGTTTGCAAACTTGTTGGTAGCCATAGATTTGCTATGTTTTCTTGTTATTTACACACAAACACAGACACACAAAAGGAGAGAGAGAGAGAGAAGGATGTTGTTCAAGTTTTGAAAGAAACCAGAACTGGGTTGGTGCTAGAGAAGAGAAGCAGAGACGCTTTTCAGAATGTTGTAACAGTTACTCTACCACACACTATATCATTAACTACGTTGGTCCGAGACTCTCAGTTGATATTGTAATTATACCATAATGCCATTAATATACACGTCTTTATCCATTGCTGGATGATGCTGATGATGATGCATAATCCAAAAATAATATATACATCTAAAAAAAAAAATTTTAAAAACACCTTGCTTGCTAAGAAATTTTTTCATGAAGTAAAGGGGTGCAATTTAATAGTATTAATAAATTAAATAATATTTTCTCAAAAAAAAAAAAAAAAAAAAATCGAAAGCCTCATGAAATAATTTGTAGGTTACCATTAGCTTCTAGAATAGGAAGGAAGTCTAAAGGTAAAGATTATGTCAAGTATTTTGTAACTTCATTAGTTGGCAACTCTTGATGTTTCCAACGAGACATTCACGATTTAAATCCTCATTTTCCCAACTATCAAATTATAAAAAAAGAAGAAGTAAAGATTATAGATTTCTTTTTCCTTATAGAATGCAACAATGATTCTGAATTTAATTGTAGACAATCTATTCCTTTCATGTCATTTTTTCAACGAATGAAAAACAATTTGTATTATTAAGTTCTTTCATGGGATTCTAAATTGTTTGAATTTTTTTTTCTCGTAAAGTGTTTTTGCAAGATAAATAATTTGATTTTTGCTGTTGTACAGTGTTTTCATGAGATACATTATTTTTCTATCAAGAATCTTTAAGAGTTGAACTTTGTATACTAAAGATTTTTATTTATAGAGATACTTTAACCTTGATCCCTAACAAGACTTATCTCTGTTCTATATACTTATGTATTGTAATAGTTTTTGTACATGCTTTGATATAATAGTTTCTAGGTCATTTACCCGAGTACATAGAGATATGGGTTTGCATCTTAGAGAAAATTGTAATTTGGGTCCATAAATTATGTTTTAAGGTTAATTCCGTCCATAAAATATTAATTTGCATCATGATAGTGTTGAGAGTTCCAAAAAAAAGTTGGAACTAAAAACAAGTAATTTCTATGGAATTGGTGATTCAATTATAATTAATGTTAATCCTTATTTTAGCTAAGAAGATAGAAAATGTTAATCCTTATTAATAAGACCAAAGAAGGTTTTTTTTTTTTTTTTTTTTTTTTTTTTTTGTGGAGAAGGATAAGACCAAAGAAGTTCAAAGACACAATTTTGTATGATTTTGGCAATTAGCTTTGACATAAAAGAAAATATAAATAATATTGAACAATTTTCAAAAATTTCAAATACTAGATTGACACAATCAATAGTTTAAAGACTAAATTATACCATGACACATAGCTCAAGGAGTAAAATTGTAATTTGACCTAGATTTTATTTATAATAATCCATTTAATAACTCAGCAACATTTTACCTAAATGATTTCTAGGCCACCACCCATTATATTCAGAGAGGGAAAAAACAGTATATTACATGAAATATCATCATTGTAGTACATAAAAGAAAAAACAGTATATTATAGTTTAACTGGTTAGCATCTTATCGTATTGATAGAGAAGTAACACCGGGGCTATTGTTGCAACCAAACATTACCCAAATCAGTACACCCATTTTGATTTGGGCTACACCACGCGCAAGAAGTGGCCCACCACCATCCATGTATTATGAATAAGTTGGTGGGCCATAAATGTGAAATTGTAAAGTAAAGAATAGGCCCACCAGTGATGGCACAATTAGACAGACGCTCTTCTCAACTAAGCTGTGGGGATTTATTTCTTTAATCCATGTAGTCAATTTTCTAATCTACATTTGCTGTCCTCACAAGAGTTCATACCTGATCAACTAAAAATTTGTCATACTTTTTTGGATATTTTTTTTATTAATAAAAAAACGTATAACATACATCAATTATATATAACTTGGGATACTAAATTTGAAAAGAAAAGTGAGTGGGAGGGAATGATGATCCAAGGTTGTCACACAGTGGTAGGCATGATGTAAAGGCTAAGAAGAAAGAAAAAGTGAGGAGAAAAAGGAAATGGGTGTGGATCAAATTGGGGGACTGTGATAGTGATTTGAGAGCCTTTGTATGAATAAAGCTGGTAATAATGTTTGTGGGATCAAGTTCAAAGTCTCCCTTCTTGCTTTTGCTTTTCAAAAGTTCATTCCCGGGTTAAAGAAAAACCTAAGAATATTAATAAAAGGATCTACCTAAAGCTTACTATTATATATATACTTTTTTTTTTTTTTTTTTTTTTTGAGAATTCTAAAGCTTACTAAACTAAACCTTAATTAATGAAAACAAAACATAACTAAAGCAAAACAAAGAAAATAACGAAAGGGTAGCAAGTACCATGAATAGATAATTCTTAAATTTTGATTAGTACTAGGCTACATGTAAACTAATGTAAATATTTCACTTGTATAAATTTAAAATAGATAATAATATAAATGATAATAAGTTAATTGAAATTAAAAAAAAAAAGATCAAAACAATATATATATATATATATATATAAAAGTATAAAATAGATAATAATTTATGCTTTGTGGAGAATGCACATTATCAAAATTAGAATATATAATAGATTATAAAATAATTAATAATAAATATTGATTTTTTAAATAAACAATTATTGAATCTTTTAGTAATTGAATTCTAATCAAAGTAATATATTTATAATGTAGCACAAGACGAAAGCATGGTGTACAATGTGTAATACTAACATTAAGCCCCATAACACAAGTACTACTATAAGGCCAAACTTTTATTATGAAATATAAAAATAAAATTTATGGTAAAACATTATGATATAGAATTAATAAGAAATTTATAAAAAAAATTTAGAATTTTTTTTTAATCAAAGTAGTATTTTTAAATTTCTTAAATCCTTGATAATAAAGTTTCAATTAAAAAAAAACTGATTGGTGTCTTAATCTGATGATAAAAAGAGCAATTATCAAAAACAAATTCCATAAGTTGAAACTCTATATATTAAAAAAAAAAAAAATGCTATAGTCATAACATATGAGACACAAATTTCATTTTATATACACATATAGGCATACATGTACCATACAGCTCATAGAAACTCGCTATCTAGTGACACAGCTAAGAATGTACTAAACCTTGAACATATGTGACTCTAAATTTTGAGCTCTCTACATACTCAAGTCCCTTTAATCTAAAAATGAAAGGTGATTTCTTTTTTTCTTTTTTATTTATTTTTTTATAAAGAATTTTTGTTAACCATCTTTTGATTTTAGGGGATCTTAGGTGAATTGTGGGCCCAAAATAATGACCATCTTGCCACACGAGATGGAGCCCACCATGTTGTGGGACCAAATGATGTTGATGGGGTTGCTCCATTCCAATACTGTAATCACTCAGCCCATATTGGAATTCAAGAAGGCGGTATATTCATGCATTACACACAGGCACTCGGCCTAACAATATGGAAAATGTAGCTTATTTCATGGGCCCATTCATACACTAGTCAGGTAAGTTGGTGGTCTCGTCCTCACTGTATGCAAAATCTGTGATATATATATATATTAGTGGAAGAAATTGAGGCACTTTAGCAGACAATTTTGCAGGTTTTGGTATAAAAGCATCAGTGAAAAGGGTCATGGCCTAGAGAAATTAGACCAAATCTAAATGCTCAGTTGGATGGACCTTTGAAAAGGAGTCCTGTGAGTTATGTAATCACTAATCACACTTCTGTCAAACATTACTTTGTCATTGTTCCCTAGTATGCTTTGATGTGCATAACACAACTTGGCAAAAAGGCAAAACCTTAAAAAAGATGATTACTTCAGATGGGAGGCAAAACCTCAAAAGGATAATTACTTCAGGTGGGACGTTAAATGTGCAAAATTCCAGTGTCTAAACCAAAAGGGAAGACAAAATGTCATGCAAGACTAGCCATCTTAACCACATGCAATTCTTTAAGTTGCCCCCTCTAATGTGCATGAGGACCATAGTCTCATCATTCATCCAAGTAGAAGTTGTCGTGATTCATGTATAGTGGATGAGTAAAAGCCTTTTCACTCCAGTTCTGGTGAATCAATGCCACCAGTAAAAACTATAAAGATTAAAGAGAAGAAAGAATATCCATATACTTACAAGCAAGGGAAATTGGAGATTAATTGATAAATAAGCTAATTTATAATATAACAGCATTTTCCTTTACATCAGTACTAATCACTTTCTAATGATCAGAGGGTTTAACCTACTACTGAGACCTTCATGTAAATATCTACAGTCAGTAGTTTAAATAAAAGTACTTCAATGTGTATCTGTATCATCATCTGCTCTTTGACTATCTACTTCCTCCATGGTCTCCTGGTTCATCATAAACCTCCAGCTGTCTCCTTCATTTATCTCCCATTGTTTCTTTAGTTCATAGATAGCCTTGGATGCCGCAATAGCAATTGCTGGGTTACTATCTTCCGCCAATCTCTAAAGAGAAGGGAACCAGAAACATCAGTTTCTGCCAATAAGTGTACAAAAGTATTACTGTTATACTTCAGAATCAACTACCTGTAAGGCTCCCATGCCTGCATTTCCAAGAGTCCACATGGATGGGGCTGCTGCCAATGCATTGGCTACGGCTTTTCTATACCACAGAAAATAACAAGGAAGAATAAATTACTCACAAAGTAAGGTATACTAATAATATCTCAATTATGAAAGTAAATGTTTTTACCAGAATACTTTCAGGTTTCCATCTTGGTGTTATATTGCTATATAACCGAAACTTCTTTCAGAATTTTGTCAAACATGATACCATTGACCAATGTGCCTAATAAACTTGTGCTTACCTAAGTACTGCTACTTTGCAGCCATTGCAATTATCATAATGGGATGAAAAAAATATTGTTCAAGTGCAGCAAAAGTAACCGCTCATGGCCATGCTGCTGATCTATGTGCAGAATAATGTTCATGCTTACAAGAAGTTTTAACAGGATTGGCCTGTAATATTACAATATAATATAAGAAGCTATGCATAATTAGCTCACCTAGTATTGACATCAGGAGAACTTGAACACTCTGCCAATAGTGAGACACTACTTTTACCATCCATTGCATCGAGATCTATAAGAGTTGCAATCAACAGCTCAAGCTGCTCCACATAGTAAATAGTAGTCAATAAACAGATACTGAAACCATAATAACACTAATGGTCCCTCAGATCAGGAGCATGAATACAAGGAAATTTGAACCTCTTCAGGATCAGTATAGTCAATCCCATCAGCTTCAGAGAGTACAGACGCCATACTCCAGTAAGCTTCCTGCACATTATGAAATGAAACCATACAAAAGTCATAATTCCTGATGCAATTGATGGTTAAAAGTGTTATAAGCCATAAAAAAGAACCTGAATAGCAGCGATACGATCAGTTGACACTTCTCCAGGGAAGAAATCAAGAGTTTTCCCGTTCTTTTCAAGCATTATACGCCCCATCATGTTGTTGCCTGATAGAGATCCTTTTGACAGACGCAGAGGGCTGGATTGAACATATTAGAAATTAGGGTTTCAAGGCTGTTTAATTTATCACCTCCTGCAGGGGATGAGGTGAGGGGTAGATAATACTAACTGGGGGAAAAAAACTTACAATTTGTACATCTTGCTCACCATCATGTCATGGATATTTTTTATCAACTGTATATTCACAAAACAGGAATGAAAGATAATCTTAGAAGCAAAAATAAGAATGTCCATAATATTATTCAAAATAAAAAAGATATGATAAAGATTAGTATCAAGCAAATCTCCATTATGACGCATGAAAACTATGAATAAGAGATCATCCTATAAATTATCCCATTCATAATCAGCATCAAAGAATAGAACAGTTGACCTCCAAAGCCATTAGTGCATCTTCCATTGCGCGTTGTTTTGCACGGAAGTCAGCAAGTCGCAAATCAGCCTGAAAATGAGTCAAATGGTGGCATAAATATGACTTACATATAACATGTATTACTTGCGACAGGTTTTTTTTTTTTTTTGGAAGTGGGGATGGAGGGAGCTAAGAAATTTTATTCAAGCAACAAAGTCCAAATAAAGTACTGTTATCATATTACTCACAACAGTAATATTCAAACACATTAAACACACATATTTGCAAGTATTCTATGTGCATCAAAGCACAACCCCATGTGTAACATCAGGAATAATTTTTTGATCATATCCCCTTCCCATTGCCCTTCTCACCTAGACCTAGTTGGTTCCTCTGTTTAATTCACTTTTAGCATTTCATGCAAACCATGTCTCCCTTTTAATTAGGCTCCTCTAATTATGTTGCAAATTGTATCATTTCTATAATCTATTGCCAACTTCTCTAACTCCATGGCAAATTTCCCATGTTACCAACCTAGTTGCCTCTTTCTTGTGTTGTATGGGTGCTTCTAACAATAACTCTAGGTACAAAAAATTTTACAACTGCCAAGGCGGCAAGTTGTTAATGGTAGGTAAAAAAATGATGTCCGCAGTTGGTCTAGATGAGAACCATAAAATCTTGCCAACTCAATTGTTGTGTTTGTAGCATTACTCTGCTTCTAAAGGCAGAGCATACCCATGTTGTACATGTCAGATTTTAACACACCACATATTCACACTTAAAAAAATAATCCAAACAGAAGCATGAACTTTTGATACATGTACTTCCATATGTAATATGAATTTTCATTTCTAATGCTATTTATTCTATATGCAACATTACTTAATTTTACACTATCTAGGCAGCCAACTAGAATAATCCAATCTTTACCATGTATGGAAGTATTAAACTAATTCAAATTCCTATTATTTCACAATAATTATCATAAAATTTCTAGGATAGCACTTGCTATCACACCAAGGTCCAACCTCTATCCTTAATAATAAAATTTAGAGGAAATTACAATTTATCTCCTTGGGTTTTGGTCCTATCACAGTTTAATCCAAAACTTTCAATTGCAACATTTGAACCCCCTAATGTTTGGATAGAAATAAAATCGTAAGGGTCCTGTACAACTTAACAGATTTAGAATTTTGCAAACATACAAGAAGTACAAGATAATTAAAATAGTAATGGCACCTCTAGGGCTCCATCACTCCAATGCTTGTCAGCAGCTCTTTTCAATCTAGATTGAGCTTTGTCTGTCAATATCTGCAAGAGGATACAAAGATCATTGAAATATCAACCACATAGGCAATAGCAAATTCGTGTCTTCATCCCCAAGTAAACCAATATTGAAGAATTTGGCCATACATACAGTGGCAATATGATGCAGGTGTTCAGCCCTTTTTTTCACATCACGGTCAATTTTCTCAGTATCCTCTCTTGCCCGGGCTACAAAGCATAAGGTCAGCATGAGGAAAACCTTAAATTTGATAAAACACAACAAATTAGTAATAACATGTTTGGGCACCACAGAAAAACAAAATCAATTCCTCTGTAGGTTATGGGAAATAGCCACCCCCCCCCCACAACACCAAAAAAAAAAGGAAAAAGAAAAAGAGAAATCATCACTACAAACAAAAAATGGAATATTTTAGTGACATAGATACCTGAAATTTTGTGAATTTGATTCTATACACTCAAGATAAAGTCCTTTATGCTATAAAACAAGCTCATTCTACTTGTTTTGCAGTACAACTTTGGATTATTTCATTATTGCCCAATTAACATATATTTAGCAATTGGACAGCTCTTAAAGCTGGAGAGGGAGGAAAATTTTTTACCATTGAGCTTAAGAAACTGTGACTCAAGAATAGCTAAATCTTGACGTGCACGGGCATCCAACCTCATTATGCCACTGACATTAAGTGGAAAACCATTAGCAGTAATGCATTTATATAAAATCAAAATACTTTAAAGGCCATGTATAGCCAAGCTAATACCAACAACTAATATTTAAACCCAACCAAACAGAGCCACTGTGCCATGTTCCACTGATTTTATTAGATAAGCTTAATTCATACACAAATTTCCTACGAAAGAAATGCTCAACCTGAATGACCACCCCCCCCCCCCACTCTCTCTTAAATCCTTGGTGTAAGCAGGTTCAATCTCATGTTTCCAATATGATGCCCTAAGGCTTTACCAATTAGCCTAGTTTGAACCCAAGAATTCATTGCATGCAATTTAGAAAAAATGAGTTATCTAGTTCACTAAATTTCTATAATCTTACATCCACAATACATGGTATTCATGATCATCATTGCAAGCTCTTAATAATCAGGCCTACATAGTACTGAGGATTACCGAGAAAGCAAGAAAATGTCATTACGAGCCCTTTCATTTACAAACTTAGCATCATTGTAGACATATTTACAAGCTTCGGCTAAGCCCAGATTGGAGTGAGTAGTTCTCTCAGGCATAGCTTGATGCTCATCTTCTTCATCTCCAATTTGTGCACTGCTTTACAACAGGATTTTTAGAAATATAGATAAAATAAAATAAAAGCATCAACTAACTTAAAAGCTCAACACAAGTCAATATCAGGAAGCATGAAATTGCACAATCATTTGGCAAAGAAGCATAAGGGCTTGTCTAGTTTTTTTTTTTTTTTTTTTTTTACAATTTCATTTTCTAGTTACAAATGAAGTGTTTACTAATGAAAAATAGCCATTGTAACAGAAGTATATAGAACTGGAATATAGATATTGCTGAACATAGTGGAGAATAACCTTACTTTGTAGGTGAAAATATGTAAAGAGTAGAAAAAGCTGTACTTTAGATAAGTGAAGAAAGGCTTCACCAAACATATATGAGTACACATAGATTTCCAAGGGAGAAAAAAGTAGAGTAGATAATAGCCATACAGAACCTATATGTCCATGTTTTCCACTCCTGTTACGCAAGTGCTCAAGTAATTTTGAGATTTTGGCCTTGCGGGATGGAACACATAAACCAATGCTATGTCACCTTTTATAATAATTTCACTTCATTTGTAAATGTGGTGAGATTTTCTACCCAACAGATATGATGACACATTCATCTTTAATTAGTCCTTCTATAACCATGCTAATATGTTGATGAAGCCTTATCTAGTTCCTAGCATAATTGGCCCAATAGAGACCAGGAAACATCACATGCTTGATGCAAAGCAAAGCTACAAGGTTATGGAAATTAATTCTAACTATCTAGACATATACATATCATAATGTCCAACTTACATGTATGTTTTAACTAGTTAACCATTGAAGACGGTCTGCAGATTGTGACACTTGCATGCTAAACGAAGGGCATATGCTTCAGTGCAACAGCTCTCAAACTAACAACTAATCCCTATGGGTGTTTGGAAATGTGCTGAGATGACAAACATGATGCATGTCTAACACATTGGATATTAGCATAAGGATTAATCTGAAACATGTAGCCTTTTCGTAAAAGTAACTATTTTATAGTTAAAAGTTCATCATTATATATCCCATCCACATTTTTTTTTTTTGATAAGTATATCCCATCCACATTCAATTATATCTATTTCAACACCTTCAATTATGAAAATAGTGACAGATACAGCCATCTTCCCATATCTAGATGTTAGGTAGCCATTTCCAACACCTTGCTGCCTTGCAGACATGGAAAAAACCAATGCCCTTATACATGTCATAGTAAATCCTTTCCAGAAACTAAAGAATACATGCATCATGACAAGTTAAAAAAAAAACAATCAAATTAAAATATGGAAAACTATATCAATAAAATGGTAGTTGATAATTTATACTTAATCATTCTTACCTAGTTACATCTTCACAATCACCATAAGTTGTAACACATTCTTTTGCTTCGGTATTATGTGTTTTTCTTGACCGACATAACAGAGAAGAGCCCCGAGAAATGAAACTGAAAGGTTTTCGACATATGCCCCACAAACCCTCACCAGAAAAGCTTGAGCTTGCTTTCAAGAGACGCCCAGGGCTTGATTGTCTAAGTTCAATTCCTTGACTTGTAAGCTGCAATTTGTGTTGTGGTGACATGGCAAAAGAAGATGCAGATCCAGTGAATCTAGAGACATTTGTCCTATCAGTCACCACAGGACCACTTGAAACCTTGCTTGCATTAATTGCCATTGGAAGAATCAAGACAGCAATGAATGGACCTTAAACAGCATTTCCCTTACAGAAGCTCAAATCTTGAGTAAAACCAAAATGATATCATCAGGATGTGTCATACGTTCTATAAGTTTTTTTAAGTATTTTGTGGAAAATGAACAACTACAAATCTTATAACATGACAAAAGGTATATTGGAAGAAATAAAAACTGCAATCATACACAAACATTTACAAAAAACCTTACCATTACCATTTATGCTTATATTGAAAATAGAACATGACAACTAAAGCAAAAGGGGAGAGAAACTAGAAAAGAATTTGGGGTGGGGGGGGGGGGGGAGAAGAAGTTAACAACCACATAATCAAAGCATTATGAATATTGACCAGTGATAGAGAAGCAGTTAATTTGGAGAAGCTGCAAACATAGCACTATGTATGACCTTGGTGACCATCAAGTTATTACTTTCCAAAGGAGGACACTTTTTTTTTCCCAGATATCCCTATAAATATCCCTTACAAGTCTCTCATGGCACCTATGCACTCATAAAATTTACAATTGCATCAAATTTAAGCCATTTTAACTTTTGGAAAAGTACTTTGAGCCTCTAAACATAATAATTAATCAAGGGAATCTGTCTTGCATCTAAGAGGTATCTCATATAATACATTGATGTTATTCTTCTGCAAAGTATCTTGCCATTTTGAGGCCATATTAAAACATGAATTTAATGTCATGGCCATAATCATAGCCCAAAAGTCTCTTGTGACACTTATATATGTTGAAGTTAATACCATAACAAATAACATCAGAGCTTGGCTCGCATTATCACACTCACACAGAATGTGCAAGAAAATGAAGAAAAAAGACATGCTATTTCTATCTATTCTATGGCCAAATAGTCAATTAGACAAAGATCATCTGTCAAAACATTAGCACTTTCTCATGTATTTCAGGCAAAAATGCTTGTCCACATTAATGGATCAACACTGTGAGGGAGAAGTCCTTTGATTTCTTATTCTAAGATTTTTCAAGCTTCAAATCAACCTAAATAAGTGATAAATTATTTCGTTGGAAATTCTTGCGCTATGAAGCTCATCATTGTTGATAAACTACCACTTTTTCCAAAAGCTTAAATTGTTAGAAAATTATGAATTTTATCATTAAAATTATTATTCTAATGCTCTCCCTCACGTGTGCGCTTAGACTCCCCCTTAATAAGTGGTGCCCAACAAGTAGTATTTTTAACGTTTTAAATGGGAGCTAGAGTAGAGGCAGGTTTTGAACTCATGACCACATGCTCTGATACCATGATAAACTATCACTTATCTCAAAAGATTAAGTTGAATTTTATCATCTAGTCATTATCCTAATAATTTCCACTACCTCAATTAAATGAAGATATTTTACCTTTCCATGTTTCTGTTATATTCAGATGTATAGCATGATAAAATTGTAAGTAAAGTTTAAAGCAGTCCTAGTACGAAATACCAGATACAGGTAAGATTATCCACCAATTTTAGAGAAGCAAACATATTTGAAATCGGGCACTTTTAAGAGGTATTGAGTTGCTCACAATCATTGTAAGCAATATCATCCAAAAATAGGAGGACTAATTGGAAGTGTGTCAACACTTAAAGCTTGATTCAAGAAGAAATCATGCCTCCATATAAATCTCATACAAGCAACATGGTTACAAAATTGTCCCTAGGCTTCAGCATAGGAAGTCTTTTCTTCAAGCAACTGACATTTATTATTCATGAAACTAATCACACTGATGAAAATTTACAAACAGTGGTTACTCACAAAGTATATATTTTAAGTAATTCCAATACTCAAACATGCATCATTAATTCAAAAATACCACCAAAAAAAAAAAAAAAACTCATATGGAAAAGGTTAGTACAAACAAAACCTACAAGCATCAGAGTTGTGCCACACAAGGAAAACTTTTGCAACTCAATCTCACTAATTACAGCTTAAATAAAGAATACCCATTAAGGAAAAGTGTAGAATAACAGCACAAGGCAATTGAAAAAAAAAAAAAAGTCAGTTCAGAAAGCAAGAAAAAGCACAACAATGAGACTAATGAGTAAACTAACCTGTTGAAAATAGCACTCAGTTCCCAGAGAGAGAGATAAAAGTAGAAGTACAAGGATTAAGCTGGTGAATATGTAGAGTGAGTTTTAGAGAGAGAAAGAGAGGGAAGCAAATTGGGCCATGCAAGGCCAAGAAATTTATGAAGGGAAATTACAACCACAAACAAAGCTCGTGGCCCCTTGAAGGCCAACACTACTAAACAAGGACAAAGAATTTAGCACACGCGACCTCCTCTGCAGTTCAAGGTTTGCCCTGCTTACTTTTGCCACGTGTCTTGCAATTATGATGTCGACGTCACTATGGTTTTATTGATTAAAAAATTTTATGGCTTTGCTCGGTTCTTTTGCTAAATGACAGAAAAGCCTATCCATTATGGATAAAGGTCCGATAATCTGTTTGGGAAGTGGACTTTTTGGACCTCACCATGAGTAAGGTCACGCCTCCATCAATTACATGCTATCCCTGACACCTTGGAGAACATTATTTGATATGCATATTCATGGCCACGGGACTCGAGTGTCATTTCCTCCTTGTGTGGGTACAGATCATGGTTGTTAATAAGGAATCTTTATACATATTGGTGTGAGGGTTTCATCGATTGGATTAAGGGTTGAAAGATGCTAATTTAGTAAGAGAAAAAAATAATAATAAAAAGACCCCCATATGATGATATATGTTAAAGAACAGTTGGGAAAACAAATTAACACAAATTAATTATAAAAGGAAGGAAATTGAAAGTTCGGATTTGTGTGAAAACACAAGATCTTGTTTAGACCCAAATTTTAAAATTATGGCTAGATTACTTTTACTCTAACTTATTTAAGTGTGGAACAAGAGTAAATGAAGTGCAATAAATTGAAAAATTACTCTAATGCATAAACATGAACAACAAACAATAAAAGTAAAGCATAAGAGTAAGGGAAGAAAGATGCAACTACAAGATAACACTAAGACGTGTTATCGAAGAGGAAACCGAAGAACTCGGCAAAAAATTACTCTACGACCTTCCAAGTCGAAATCGATCTACTAGAGAATAAAGTTGGAGTACACGAATAATAAAAGACCCTCCAAGCCTAGTCTACCCAATGTACTTGAGCCCTCCAAGCTTCTGCTACCAATGGACTTCTCGGAGTCATGGCTTCTTAACTTTCCGGATCCTGCAATACACTTGATTGCATCCGCCAAGCCTCACCAACTTCTTTTGGCAAATCCCCAAAACTTCCCAAGCTCCAAAACACTCTCTACACTCTGGATAGGTGTGAGTTGTGTTTGGGTACAAATCTCCTCTCAAGGTATGATAGTGGGAGAGGGAAGAAGAAGAGGTTACAATGATTTCTCATTAAGGATGAGTAGCTCTCTCTCTAAAAGATGGGTGTGTTGTGTTATAGAAAACCTATCTAGGGTTTTTCTCTCTGAATGACCTCTTATACTTTTGTGGGTAATGAGTGTATATATAGTATGGGTGAAGGATAAAAAAGTCACACTTAAAAATCCTCAAGGCAGAATGTTTCACGAGTATTTCGCGGGAATGCCTTACTTGCGAGACACTCGCGAAATCTTCCAAGTTGGTATGACTTTTCAGCTTCCAACATGTGCTTCTCATGTGCCCTTTTCTCGGGAATCCTTCTCGTGAGCTAATTACGAAACTGCACTGATTCTTCATTTCATGCTTGATTCTTCACCAATTTAATACTATAAATAAAATCCTACAAAATACAAGGAAATAATTTAATGCAATTACAACACTTTTTGTCATGGAATAAAGCCAACATAAAATATAGTTGTAAATCACAACTTTACAATCTCCCCCTTTGGCTATTTCGTGACAAAATACCCTATAACAGACTCTAGACTTAAACGTGAGTTTGGGAATAATGGTAAAACTCACTCACACCTAAATCTAAAACTTGTGATGAACTTGGAATATAAAACCTGTAACCTAAAACACTTGCACAAAACACATTAGACCCTCAAGGTAAATCAAGTGATAAAAGGACAAGTATAATGTAACAAGTAAAAAATGATCAAGTAAACATGTTGTGAAACATATGAGCAACTTGATCAAACACCAAAACAGTCATAAAGAAAAGACTACAATGATCATATAGTAAAGCAAATGATCATCCGGACATGCATTCAATGAAGCACAATAGCATAAGGATGTATGCATGTCCAACATAAACATGATGCAATGAGAACAACAAAGCATAGAAATTAAACATAACTCAAAGCACCATAAAGCAAACAAGAAAACAAACATAAAGAAAAACAAACAAAACAAAGTTTTCTTATTAACACAATGTCGTCTTCTCTCCCTTGGTATATGCATCTCCCCTATGGAATATCTCTCCCCTTACAAATGTGCACGAGAAATAGAATTTCTCCTCCTAAGAATGTGCACAAGAGTCATATAGAAATGACAAAATTCTTCGGTATACTACTCTAGAGTATACTCTCCCCCTTTTTGACACGAATAGACAAAGGGTCAAGGAGAAATGAGGGCAAGAGATGAATGAGAAATGAAGCTCAAACAAAAAACAAAAAAAAAAAATGCTACAAAGCATAAGGTAAAACATGACATGCTAGGATGAAGAAATAAGGTATAGACCAATGCATGACAAGGGTAGCAAAGGTGTATGCAAGAGGTAGCTATGTGCAATGTATGATCAATGCATGGAAAATGCACATGTGGGGCAAGGTGTATTAAATACACAACTAATGAACCAAACATGTTCCTCATGAGGAAACATGAGAATTCCCAAAGTTTGGTACTCATCAGAGTCCAAACAAGTGAGAAAATGCCTAAGAGACATTTTATCAAACACCTAGCATGCACATTGTGAACAACAATGTGAAACAATGCATGAACATCATGAAATCCACCTTTAATACATTATCTTTTTGCCACAAGAGGCCAACATCCAAAGCAAATCATCAAAACAAACCAATCTCATACAAAAATTTGACAAAAATTAAGTTTTCCCAACCCCTATGATGAAAATCCCAACCAAGAGCACAAAAACTCTCCAAAACATAATCTAAGGATCAAAATCAATGAAAAGAGTTTAGAAATACCTTAGAGATGTTGATGGAATGAAAAACCATTCAAATTGGTTGGGTTTTGATGTAAAAATATTGAAAGAGGGGTTTTAGAGAGAATGAGAGAGGTTTAAAACAAGTTTCCCACGAAAAACTCTTTAAAAAGTTGATTCTGGACGTTTCGCGATTGGGCGAGTCGTGAGATGAGTCGCAAAAACAATTTTCATGAAATTTTCTAAGTCTTTTTTGTGACTTGAGTGCTCTCTCGCGAACAAGTCGCGAAAAACTCTAACACCTATTTTTAACACAAAACATGTTTAAAACAATGAAAACAAAGTAAGCACTAAACATGAACACAAAGAGTGATAAAAATCACTTCCAAATACGTATAAAATGATCAAAAATATTTTTGGTTTGATCCAGATATAGTTGAGCACACACACATCACATTTAAACAAGTACAATCGAACAAATAAATAAGACATTCATTGAAAATTAGGCATGTGTGTTGTGTGTGAATATCAAATGTGGAATAGTCCTTAGTCTAGAATGAAACTTCAATGATCAATTCAATCAAGTCATACACAATTAGTACTAAGTCAAGTTGTCTATCTCAATTATAGAAATGAACATATATGACCTCCCTCAAGAAAATGATTACATATCTTTGAAGCTTTTCATTTTGGCTTCAGTCAACTTATAACATTTGATCATTTAAGAACAATACATTTCTTTTTGAGATCGATGTCTGAAATTTTTGATATTTCAATTTTGAGAGTAAGCCTTTGGCTTTTGGGCACCATACATTTTCATTACAAGTTGGTTTCCCTTTTTCCTAATCGAATACTAGTATGTGCGACGACTTTTGTAACTCATTATTTCTTTTCGAGATTTGACATTTGTTGAGTTATAAGCAAAAACATAAAAGAGTGGGAAGATATATAGGCACAAGTCTACGCATGTATCAAAACCAACATGACTATTGACTAATCATTCATGACAAACTTGAAGATTGATTTACAACAATCACACATAGATGTTAAGATTTTTCCCACAAAGATAGATGTGTATACATAACAAGCTAAACTCATAAATGCACAAATCCATTAGTATGGAGGTACAAGGTTAAACTCACATGTGATATATGCTCAAACATATACGATCAAACTTTTTAAAATTTTCACTTTTTATGTGGTTTTGGAATTTTTCTCACACAAAACTAAAACATAAAAGTAAGATAAAAAACAAAAGCAATGCATACAAATAAATGCAAGATGCACAAATGCATGAATATATAGCATCTAATGCATGAAGGGTCCTACAAAGATCTAAAGAATTAGATCAAGGACCAAAAAGAGCAAAAACTCAACTATAGGACCCCTTCCTCATCCAAACGGAACAATTGTTTGGAATAAGTATTACATAAGAAGAGAGACGAGGGTTGGAAGAATGAGAACCAGAAATGCACATAGACAATGAGTTAAGAGCATTAAACACTTTCTTTAACAACATGCTATTTTCACTCAAATTCGGTTTACCCTTTTTAGCACAACTTTCAAGAAACTCAAGTTTCTCTTTTCTTTTGATTCTTTTAAGAGCATGAAACTTAGAGTAATGAGGTCTAAGATGACCAAAAGCATTACAATGGTGACAAACAATATGTTTAGGTCCACTAGGCTTTTTGTGAAGGGATCTAGCAACATGGTTTTGTTCTCTCTTCAACTTTTGACATTGAGGTCTTATATGACCAATTACACCACAATGGTGACAAGTTGGAACAAAATTAGAGCCATCAAAAACCTTAGGTTGAGGCCTAAACGGAGGCTTTGACTTAAGAGCCTTTATTTTCATCTTTTGATTTCTTTTATGTGGAAAAATGTACACCAATTTGTCATTTGAGGTAGAACACACAATAGGCATAGAATTGGGTACCCCAACATGATTGCAACAAATATTTTCATCATTTTTAGCAATGTTATGAATACCATTTCGGTGCCCGTTCTGGTTTGTCTATTGGAACGAAATATTTCGGTACCGGCCTATTTTGGCATACCATTTTAAACCGATTCGGAATTACAACTTTATATATATATATATATATATATATATATATATATTAGTAATTAATAAAAAAATGTTATTACTCATTGTTATTCTTAAGCCAAATTTTATAAATGTAATATCATCATTTAATGAATGTAATATAGTGTTTTAAAATAAATATTACTATAATAATAAAGTGATTAGATTGATTATTTTAAAATTCAAATTTGGGTATTTTTGTAAATAAACATGTTAATATTTATAAAATAGGAAGCTTCTAGGAAGCCCCCTTTTAACCTTTTCACCTAATCCCATTCCATCACCCACGTGCATTACTTACACCTTCTCCTCCACTCTTTCATTTCATATTCCCATCAGACTTACACTTACAAAAGTATTTCTTGGAAAGTTTTAGAGACCCAGAACAGAAGTTTAGGTGCAGGACTAAAGAAGAAAGTTTCAAATGCAACTAAAATTTGAGCTTCCTTCACAACTACTCTAAATTTCTGTTCTCTTCTTCCTTTGTTTTGTTTTGTTTTGTTTTTTTTTTCAAATCATTTGGTAGCTTTGTAGCAGATCTGATTTGAACTTCTTCAGGCGATCAGTGCTAGGTGGAAACATGTTGTGCTGATGGGTTTGTTAGTTTAAGGTTTTTTTTTTTGGCTAAAAACTAGTACCGGCCGAAATTTACATTTCAGCCGAAATTGATTGGAATCAGCCGGAATGGCCAGAATGACCCAAAATTGGCCGGAATTGGACCCGAGGTGGAACGGGTGGTATTACCGTTCTGGATTGCATCCCAGTACGAAATAGTCCGGCCATTCCGGCCAGAACAGAACAGATTTAATAACACTGATTTTTAGCAATAGGTTCAACAATCAAACACTTGACATGCATCTTAAGAGATTCGATTTCACATTTTAGCTCATCAACAAGTTTGTTAGACAAAACAAGTTTAGCATCCAAGTCCATATTTAAAAATTCAAACTCTTTCAGCTTTTAAAGCGAATTTTCAACAAGTTTTTTATATTTCTCAATCAATTTATTGGATTCATTGAGCTTAGCAATCAAATCATCATTTTCACAAAATAACTTGCTCAAATTCTTATGAAACTTCTTAGCCTTTTTCTTCAAGATTTTGATGTTAGGAATATCAACAACACCTAAAGATTCATGTAACATAGCATCACAATCATGAGGATTATCACTCATAGAGGCATTTTCACAAACACGTGGCATATTACATTCATCAACATCCAAAATATGCATAAAAGCATACAAAGCACTATCCATAGCAAATAAATACAAGGGGTCAATGATCACACTTAGGTAATGAAACCAAAACAAGTGTACCTGCTCTGATACCAATTGAAATCTCGGATTTGTGTGAAAACACAAGAGCTTGTTTAGACCCCAATTTTAAAATTACGGCTAGATTGCTTTTACTCTAACTTATCTAAGTGCGGAACAAGTGTAAATGAAGCGCAATAAATCGAAAAACTACTCTAGTGCATAAACATGAACAACAAACAATAAAAGTAAAGCACAAGAGTATGGGAAGAGAAATGCAACCACAAGATAACACCAAAATGTGTTATCGAAGAGGAAATCGAAGAACTCGGTGAAAAATCTCTCCATGACCATCTAAGTCGAAATCGATCCACTAGAGAATAAAGTTGGAGTACACGAATAACAAGAGACCCTCCAAACCTAGTCTACCCAATATACTTAAGCCCTTCAAGCTCCTGCTACCAACAGACTTCTTAGAGTCTTGTCTTCTCTAGTTTTTGGGACCCCGCAATACACCCGATTGCATCCGTCAAGCCTCATCGGCTTCTTTTGGCAAATCCCCAAAGCTTCCCAAGCTCCAAAACACTCTCTACACTCTGAATAGGAGTATGTTGTGTTTGAGTATAAATTTCCTCTCAAGGTATGATAGTGGGAGAGGGAATGAGAAGATGTTACAATGATTTCTCATTAAGGATGAGTAGCTTTCTCTCTCTCTCTCTAAAAGATGAGTGTGTTGTGTTGTAGAAAATCTATTTATGATTTTTCTCTCTGAATGACCTTTCATACTTTTATGGGTAATGAGAGTATATATAGTATGGGTGAAGGGTAAGAAGACATACTTAAAAATCCTTCAAGCAGAATGTTTCACGAGTATTTTGCGGGAAGGCCTTACCCACAAAACACTTGCGAAATCTTCCAAGTTGGCATGACTCTTCAGCTTCCAACATGTGCTTCTCACGTGCCATTTTCGCGGGAACCCTTCTTGTGAGCCAATTGCAAAACTGCACTGATTCTTCATTTCATGCTCAATTCTTTAACAACTTAATACTAAACCCAATACAATAAAATCCCACAAATACAAGGAAATAATTTAATACAATTACAACACTTTTTGTCATGGAATAAAGCCAACATAAAATATAGTTGTAAATTACAATTTTACAAAAATGACCATCAAAAGTACCAAATTACCAATATATAAACGAATGGCAAACTCTAAATTCCAACGTTGTAAGTTTGGACCACAAAAATACATAACAATCCAACTAAGGAACACAACACGCAGAACAATATGTACCAAATTACCAATATATAAGCAAATGGCAAACTCCAAATTCCAAAGTTATATGTTTTGGACACCATAAATATACATAACAATCCAACTAAGGAACACAACACAAAGAACAACATGATGTTTCCAAACATTTCTACTATTGTAACAATGCAACCATACACAATGATGAATATTCAATCATTCAAACCAAGTTCTATATTATTTTTTTGGTGTAAATGCACTTTTAGTCCTTATATTTTGACTTTTTTTCATTTTGGTTCTTATATTTTCATTTTACCACTTTTAGTCCCTAAACCAATTAATGCGTGATATTTAAGTCCTTACCGTCACCCAACTAACAGAAAAAGCTGACGTAACTGACGGCACATTAAAATAATAATTAAAAAAACTATTTTGGCATTAAAAAATACCACATCAGCATCTAAATTAAAAAAAATTAATTTATTAATTTTAACTAAATAAAAAAAAATTACAAACATAATTAAAAACAAAAAATCATTTGAATGGAGATCTCAGATCCTTGAACAAGAACAATAGGATTAGAAACCCATAAACTCATAAACCCCATAAACTCATAAATTTCACATTCAAATTATCAAATTCCTATTCCAAATTCATCTTGATCATGAACACACAAGAACAACAAACCCAGAATATTCAATCCCAAGAACAAAAGAATAGAAACCCAAAATATTCCAAAATTTGTACACATATTCTTCCACAAAAATCAATTGTACACAAACACCAACCCAGATCTGAATGGTTTTTTTTTTCTTTCCTTTTTTATGTTCTTATTAGGAGCAGATCCAATGGCGCCGTTTCTGCCTCCTCGAAACCAACATCACCATTTCACACCACCAACCCCAACACCAAAACGATATAATCCACCTCCTCAGCCACTCGTCAAACAACGCCATCCCGACCACGAAATGACTCCTCGGCCACCTCGTCTCGTTGTCGTCCTCATCAATCGAGTCTCGGCTACTCGTGGTTGTGAGAGGTAGATCTTGGAGTCTTCGGCCATGGGCTTATGAATAGATCGAAGAGAGTGTTTTGTTTTATTTGGCCATGAGGGTTTGGGATTTGGCTTTTGTTATTGGGTTTTTTTCATTTGAGCTTGTTTGTACTAGGAGTAGATGGAGGTAAGCGAATTGGGTGGTTGCTGGTTTTGCTGAAGATGGATTGATGGGTTTGTGTTTGTATTCTTGCTGGATTTGTCTGCATTTGTGTTTGTGTTTGTGTTCTTACTAGATTTGTGTTTGTGTTCTTGCTTAATCTTGGGTTTGTTCTCTAAGAAAAAAAAAAAAGAAGAGAAAATGTCGATTCATGTTCTTAAATCTGGATTTGTGTTCTTATTGTTCTTGTTCAAGACACTCTTAATCTCAATTCATGTGATTTTTTGTTTTTAATTCTGTTTGTAATTTTTTTTATTTAGTTAAAATTAATTTTTTTTTAAATTTAAATGCTAATGTGGCATTTTTTAATGTCAAAATAGATTTTTTTTAATTATTATTTTAATGTGCCGTCAGCCACGTCAGCTTTTTCTGTTAGTTGGGTGACGGTAAGGACTTAAATGTCACGCGTTAATTGGTTTAGGGACTAAAAGTGGTAAAATGAAAATATAAGGATCAAAATGAAAAAAAGCCAAAATATAAGGATTAAAAGTGCATTTACGCCTATTTTTTTTGAATGTTTTTCTCAGAGTTGTAATCATCATTATAAACTATATTTTCACCTATGTCATTGCTAGCACCCATTTCAACCATGGGAAAGCGAAGAGCAAGATACAAGCTACTTTTGAGCTTGAATGCGCACACGTATTTCTAGGTGATCTCATCTCTTTGACAGTATCAAGATGTGCGAATTTAATGGTTTTCCTCTAAGGATTTGAATCATTTCTTCTTTCTGAGGTGACCTAAGGCCTATGAAAGGTTATATATAACACATTCAACAGAAAGCCTTGATTGAGCTAGGTGACCTCAAGCTCTAAGGATCAAGAGCTCCACATTAAAATGACATATGGGACTTGAATTTTGGAAGAGTCTTCACACTATGAAGAATGGGTTGAAGCCCATTACATTGCCTTGTGGATCGTCCCTTTGCATCACTTTGGATCATGTTTTTCTTGCATTTTTTTTTTTTTGCATCTTGTGAATAATAATAACTAAACATATAATAATAAAAGTATTTCCCTTCAAAAAAAAAAAAATTCAAAAAATTTGAGTCAAAATTTTTTTTTTCAAGAAAAAAAAATTAAAAAAGGAATCTTCTAAAGGGAATCTCCAAATGAGGCAATCAAAATAACAAGTGATGACATGATTTATTTTAGAACTAGGCCCATAAGTTGTTTCAAAACCTTTCAAAACTTGGGCCTTAGTAACAAGTAAATCATAGGCCATGGGTTAGCTTAGAATATTCACTTCTCTTAAGGGCTCAACTTTTTAAGCATCTTGCCACTTTTTTCAAAAGTCTTTGAGAGAAGTGTTTTAGCCCAATGCCATGGCTTGAGAGTCCCCTTTATGGTCAAAATGAATTATGGACAAATGTGATTAATTAAATGTGTCCTCATCTCAGACAATATAGCACCACAAATATCTCGTGAACACATCCTCAATCTTAGGTGGGTTTGTTCACCCAAGTCAAGTAGTTTGAGAAAAGTTTCCATTGTTTAAGTTCCTACTACTAGTCAAGACATCATCCAAGAAATGGTCGAAGAAGAAAGTAGCGGTAATCATGATGCCCATATGGAAGGGATGTTGAAGAGCATCATGGATAGGTTATCCAACTTGGAAAAGGGACAAGGAAAGAAAAATGTTGTTCGAGATGAAGATTTGGAAGATAACTATGAGGACACTGAATGAGATGAGCATGACAAGGCTGAAAATGACTCTCCTAAAGTTCACATTAGACTCTCCTAAAGTCCTAAGGGGTTGATGACCATTTAGTTGTTTGCAATCTCTTCCCCCACCTCTTCATTTCCTCAATGGTTACAAATCATTTCTCTTCTTCTCCTCTTTATTCTCCCCCTCCTACCTCACTCTCTCATTCCTTCTCCATACATCCTCAACTCTCAATCTCATGAAGAAAAAAAAAACATTCGGATCACACAACTCCCTTTTCTCCTCCTTCTTCCTTTCTTTCTCAAACAAAAATCATCAAAACTCATAAAACTCAATGGTAATTCTGATTTAATTGAGTCTTTAGTTTTTAGTGTTTATATTAGTGTTAAAGAATGATTTTGAAGACGTAAGAAGAATTCTCAAGATCATAGGAGTTTTGTTGTCTCAACTCCTAGCTAGACTCCTCACGATTGATCAAGCTTTAATCAAACTTGACTCCTAGCTCAACTCCACTCGACATATCGAGCAGTGGGAAAACTAAAACAAAATTTTCAGTTTCAAACCATAATGACCTGGTCCACTTAGGATTCATGAACTACGCTTCCCAAGGGTATATAAGAATATTTTTAGAGCTGTTATCATAAAGAGAACACACAAATACTTGGAGAAGTTTTTGCGACCTTGTGCGCCTTAGGTTTTTATATCAAACAACTTCTGGTTTACCATTAGAGCGTGTTTTTTGTGAAGAAATTTGCACCTACAACTTCTTCAATCAAGAAGGTTGATTATGAAGTCAATTAAGAATTGAATATTTGTGCACAGTGAAGAAGTTCACTAAAAAGAGTAGTCCAACTAGGTTGGAGCTATGCTTAGATAGCTCAGTAGGTTCTATAATAGGTAGATACTTTGAGATCGGGTATATTCCTTGTACTTGTAACCTTAATCTTTGTTTGTGGATTCTTTAAATTTGGTGGATGCCTTTAAACCACCCGTTTTCCCCATCATGACCATATTGCATGTGTCAAATTCAATTTCTGCTACATTAAACTCAAGATTGGCGATGTGGTTGTACCTTAATTCAATCTTTGTATAAACAATTTGGGTAATTGATATATTCCAATAGGGTCAGCCTTGAACCCAACATTATTTAAGAAGAATTCAAAATGCTTAACTTATGAAAATGAATCTCAAATTCCAAGTGTCAAACAACAAACTCGAGCATTGGAATTCTAGTATAATAAGTTACTAAATTTATAGCGAACGATATTGATTATAGGATATGCAATATGGTACATATAATAGAATAATCCTCTATCGTGCCTCTAGTTGTGTAATAGATATTTCATTTGTTGAATACGATTGATGTTTGCTCGATGAGGAATCCACATCAAGTGAATTTTTTCCTATAAGAAAACTAGGTTCTTTAGGTTCAGGTAGTAAACTCTCACTGCCTAACATCATAACCACAGATGACATGTTGGGCCTATCCTCAGGAAGTTGTTGCACACATAAGAGACTAACATGGATGCAACGCAACATCTCTGGTAGAGTGCAAGAGTTGTCTGAGCACATATCAATTAGTTCCAAAGGCTTGCCTTCTCTCCATAATTTCCATGCCTAAAAAATTGCAACCTTCTATCAATAATCGGTTCATTATATGTAATATATATATATATATATATATATATATTATTTTAGAAAGCATTATATGTAAAATTTACATATAAAGTTTTTGGATCCTCACATGTCCAATGAGATTAAGGCTATGGTTTGGATGATAAAACCCTCGATTCTTCTTTCCACTTACCATCTCTAGTAATAACATTCTGAAACTAAAGACATCGGATTTTACTGAGAAAAGTCCATCAATGGCATACTCGGGTGCCATGTAACCGCTGCAAAACATCATTAAGAATAAAACATGTCAATTAGTAATAAATATAGACTCTATTTAAAGTATTTTAAATTGATACTTACTAAGTTCCAACCACTCTATTTGTATTTCCTTCAATTTGATTTCTTTCAAATGTTCTAGCCAAGCCAAAATCTGATATTTTTGGGTTCATCTCACTATCAAGTAATACATTACTTGCTTTAAGATCTCTGTGTATAATCCTTAGTCTGGAATCTTCATGAAGATAGAGAAGCCCCCGAGCAATGCCGTTAATAATGCGGAACCGCTTAGACCAAGGTAGAATTTTTCCTTTTGCTTGATCTGACAAGTTTCACATTTATGTTATCAAGAGTCACCCTGAACTATAAAACAAATTAAAAGTACCAGGTTGTATATTCTTTGGAAAATTCTAACTAAAATAATAATTATGTTTTGAGGGATTCAAACCAAAAATGAAGGAGTACTCCAAGCTTTTGTTGGCCATATATTCATAGATTAGCATTTTCTCCTCTCCTTGAATGCAACAACCAAGAAGCCTAACAAGATTTCGATGCTGAAGTTTGGCAATCAATATTACTTCATTTATGAACTCATTCAATCCTTGTCTAGAACTTTGTGAAAGTCTCTTTACAGCAATCTATTGTCCATCTATTAGTGTACCCTAAAAATTCACATTTGTAGGAAGGTTACTATATACTGAATATGATAAGAGCTATTTTTGCTTGAGGTCCTTAAACTAGAACACTGTAAGTTACCTTGTATACAGGTCCAAAACCACCTTCCCCAAGCTTGTTGTTGCTTGAAAAATTGTTTGTGGCCTTTTCAATTGTAGCCAGGTCAAAGAATGGGAGCTCCAAATCTTTTCTTTGGCTTTTAATGCTCCGATCTATGATCATGTTGTTCTCCATTTTCTCTGATTAAAGTAAAATATGATTTATATTATCCAATAAATAAATAAATAGGATAGCTATAAATCATTTGGACTAAATGCATATTAATCAAGCCAAATCATAACTTGATTGGGAGCCAATTAACCAAGCCATAAGGCCCATAAGCCATAACCTTAACCTGGAATAAAATGAAAAGCATGATTTTACTAATTCAATGACATTGCTCAACTTATTGTGGCAATGGTCAGTGGCAAAGCTAAGGAGGGGCTAATTCTATTAACAATACTAATAAAATCTTATATTATTTGTAAATATATTGCAAATATGACCATGGTTTCGACCCATACCAGGTCCGTTCCAATCCATGCTCTTGATATGATAATGTAATCTTTTTGACTCACAAGTCACAACCCAAACCTATACATTTCAAAATGGTATTGTCCAATTCTGGTTCAAATTCTCCATCAACTGAATATAGATAGATGTGGCAAAATGGGTTGGACCTGACAACCTGATTGAACCTAAAGGAAAATACTAGACTTGAACTAGAATTTTTTGACCCGGAGTAAAAACGGGTAGACTTGTGACCCGACTAATTCAAAAAAAAAAAAAGGATAAAAATAATAATAAAATTAAGACATGGTTGATTTACTTGTTTATTTTGGGCTTTACAATGCACAACTCAAACACAATTGACAAATATAATGTTAGTGCCATGTGATTATTATTATTTTTTAAAATCAATTTTTTAAACATTTTTTGGATAATTCTCTCTCTCTCTCTCTCTCTCTCTCTCTATAATTTTATTCAAATACAGTGGCCTTAAGAAAACAATTGAAAACCTTTATCCAGTTACATGCAAGCGAATTGAAAGATTAATAATTAAGGTATTCTTCTCACTTGAATAACGTGACAAGTAAATATTTTTAGATATCAAATGATAAAGTACATGTTAAGATAATTTGATTACAATAGAGTTAAAAACATATATTTGAAATTATAGGCATGTACGAGAAGCATTCATAAGTGTGAAAAAAGTGAACCTGAAATATATCAATAAAACTAGCATAAACTATGGATGCTTAGGCCTATTTTGTTACAGGTTCATAGCCAAAATAAACGGCTTTTCAAAATTTAAAAAAAAAAAAAAATGATGTTTCCTGGAGTGTCTGTTGCTTAACAATAACATTATATTCATAAAAAAAGATCATGTACAAATAAGTAAAAAAAAATCAAATTTTGATGTATATTCTCAAATTGAAATAGAATATCAACCACATTGCATCTAAAATTAAACATAACTATTAGATTTATTTTCAAGATATCTAATTATAAAATTAGTTTTCAAGATTGTAAATTTCTTATATCTTTTTATTCTTTGTCAAATTAGTTATTCAATAGGGCATTTGTAATTTTATTCTCTATTTTGGAATGTTGATACTGTGTAATAGACTAGACTCATTTGTGTTTGTGCTATTTTATTTTGGTCAATAATGTTGGAATTTGTATAATTTTATAAAAATTATTAAACAAAGTATCAATTTGTTGAGCTAAGCTATTTTTTGATATAGGTGGTGAATTCAAGTGGAAAATACATGGCTTGCTAAGTGGAAAATACACGTTTTAAAAATAATAAAAAAATTCATATGAAAAAATATAGGCTGACCTAGTCCAACCCAACTTGACTTGTTTTTAACCCGTTTAAAATAACCATTTTAGACGTGAACCCGAACCGACTCTCCGTTTTGCGACGACTAAATATAGATATAATGTCAAGAATGTAAAATAATGTTAGTGAAAACATTACAAATCCTAACTGCATATTGTATGGGTTATAGGCAAGTATTTAATTAAAAACAAGGAATTCGTAATTTTGATGAAATTATATTTATGTTTCTAACTCAAGTCGGGGTTGGCAAGTGATATAGAAACTACAAGGTCAAGTTTAAAGAAAATCTTGGTTAAGCGTGTGTTTGCGTACAGAGTTTTTCGCGTTTTGCGTTTTTTTAGTGGGTCTCATGGGTACTGTTCACGGACCACCAAGAACTGAAAAACACAGCAATGGGTTTTGCTACAGTATTTTGTCTTTAAAAAATTATTTTGCTATAGTGTTTTCAGTAATAAGTTTTCAGTTTTCAGTAAATAAGCGGTATCCAAACAGACTCTAAATCTTAATCTTGGTTATATCTATGATAAATTCTTCACTCTGCAATGCATTTTGATTATGACCAAATAGCTATGCACATTTCATAGTTTTGCTGTTCGGAAAATTAGTAACACTTCCATACATTTGTAATAAGAAGCTCAATTAAACAATATGGCAATATGTTTTCTGAAGGTCATAGAAAGTAACATTACCTCTGAACTTTTTCCCGCTTTTGCAAATGAGATAGGCAATTAAGAGCATCCCAGAAATCAGCGGCAACTGCAACTATAACTATCACTATGACCCTTGTCTTTTGCTTATCTTTGGTCTCTCCTGGGTCAGTATGAACAACCAAAGCAAATACAATCAAAACTCACCCAAAAAAAAAAAAAAAAGAACCTATGGCAACAAATAATCCAAAGAGAAACAAGAAATCAGACAACAAAACTAAGCTTGTACATACCTAACTCTGAAGCAGGCATTCGAACATACAGATCCTGCCCACCAGTTGAAAGTTGTCTAATATCAATTAGATTTCCATACCAAATGGCACAGCCACTACCTCCTCCTCTGATATCTGAATTTGTATAAGCCATGCATGAACAATTGTTCAAGCATTTGATCCTGCATTCTTCAATGCTCATATTTTTGCTCACCCAAGAGTTTGTAGCATCTGGCAACTTGAGCCCACCAAATTTTAGAAACCCATCTTTATCTCTACCTTGGCCACTCAATTGTGTCCTGCGTATGCATCCTTGAGACCAGTTCATTGGGTTCCATGTTTGTTGTGATTTAGGCTGGAATCCTTTTAAACACTGACAGATTGGTGAATCACCAATGATACAATTTCCATAGGGACCACAAAGGTTGTAACTGTCACAATTGTCTCTTGGCACAGATGCATACAGGCTCCAAGTTGAATCTGCTCCAATCCATATGAATCGTGATGGGAATAGTTGGTTTGGTTCATAACCATTCTTGAGATTACTGATTTATCTAAGGTGTGGTACTCATAGTATGCCTCGTTCTCATTGGAGACGAAATTGAACTTGAAAACAGGGTTGGCCTTAAATCCGGTGCACCACTTCTGAATCTAAGGCCATTCCACGGGCCACTCCGGTAGTACTCCTCCGAGCCTTTCCACATAACTACTTCAGGATTTTCATGAAGTTCCATTCTCCAGGTAAAGTCTCCAGGAGATGGATCATCCCAATTCTTCCATGCTGATAAAGTCCGGACAAGACCGGATTTTAAGTCCCATCCAAGCTTCATTCCTGGTGACAATGTATCAGTAGGAAAATCAAAGCTTTACCACAAATAGTTTCCTGAATTTCCATCATTCCCATCTCTTATTACAAAATTCCCAGAATCCAAAAGCTGTACTATTGGATTCGAAGCTTGTTTTGTTGAATTTGCGTACCAAACAATACTAGTAGTATTCTGGCTGATAAGAACAAGATTGCCAGTGTTGTTTATCATCAACACACCAGAAGTCTTTGATTGGGTTGCGTCGGTTTGCTACCCAAACAACAGTTTTAACTGGGATATTCTTGTACCATATTCCCAAGTAACGATTGGTGGAACTACCTGGACTAAAGAAACCCAGTTCAAAGCTTCCATCTGCTGACACCAAAGTTCTGCCCTCCCTGATTGTCTGGGATTGAGTAATGCTATCAGCTGCATTGGTGCACCAAGAGAATAGAAGAAGTAAGATGGTACACTGAAACATAATGGAATTCAAATCCATAGTTGAATTGGTGAAAGGGGTTTTATTTTCTAATGTGATTCTTGTATCTCTTGACTGTGAGAGGACCTAAGTTGTGTGCAACTGGGGAATTCTCGGGGTATCAATTCGAAGTTTTGTAAGCCTCACAGTCAACCAAGTCTTTACAAGAGATCTAACAATCAACCAAGTCTTTAGTTAACCATAGACCTTATATTCATGTGAATCAGACTCAGAGTGTATTGCACATTTCAACAAAAGTTTGCTTGGCTGAAGTTTTTCCTCCAGCATTTAACTCTTGGCGTACGGTGTACCTAACTCTTGCGGACCATGCCTTTCCTCCGTCATGTCTGTTTGGGGTGAAATAGGATTGATGGAAACTTTGGAGAGAAAATATGAATAAAAATTTTTTTGGAGTGTATTTGATTGGGTGAAGAGGAAGGAAAATAAATAGTGTGAGAAAATGGGATTGCTTAATGGACAAAAATGTCCATATGCACTTACACATGCATTTGTCTGAACATTGCTCTTCTTCACCGTTTATTTATTTCCAGGACGTTTCTTTTCCTTCCTCCTAAGTTGCCTCTTTTTTTTTTTTTTTTTTTTCCTCTAGACGTTGCCTTTGGGCATCATTTTTAAGAATGGTACATAAGTAAATTTATACAAACTCACTTTTTCCATCTTTCCACTTTTTCACTCTCAACCAAACAAAAATGAAGGAAATTAAAATTTTTTCTATCCACTCACTTTTTCATCCTCCCACCATTTTCTATCATCTTACTTTTCTACCCCTCAAATCAAACGGACCCTAAAAGTTTACCATGTCTTGAGTCCACCCTTTGGGATACAAGAATTTTTCTTTGGCCCGTTAAACTAATATATTTATGCTTCCTTGTATTAGTGTACTTCATAGTCTACACAGTATGATATACTTGCACTTTATTTATACAAGACCATTCGCATAATAATCTACTTTTTTTTTTTTTTTTTATACAATTGTTTTTTCAAAAATACCCACATTAGATGATCTATTTTACAGTACATTTCATTTAAATAGTATTTCTTTATCAATTATTTATTTCTCTCTCTATTTGTATATATGAGTAAAAAAAGTATTAAAAAATATATTTGTATATGAATAGTAAGAGCGATAACATCTGTAGGTGCAAAATAGAAAAAGTGCACAATGTTACACATTTTTGCTTAAAATCTACCCACATCATTCCATCTATAATACTATACATATCCATTATTGCTACAATAACCGTGTATCTGATTTTCTCTCTCCTCTTTCATCTGATTCTCTCTATTCCCCCTCTATCTTATCTTGAATCCAGCAACATGTTCTGCAAATCTATACAAATCATCAAATTCTTCAAACTAATTCTAAATCTAGATCCTAAACTCATTAAACCCATATATAAATCCATATAAATAAACAAACCCAAATTGCAAAAGAAGAAGAAGAAGAGGAAGAAGAAAAAGAAGAAGAAATCACCGCAAACCCATAATCAAACCCAAATTGCAAACCCAAAATCACCGCCCATAATCAAACCCAATTTGCAAAAGAAGAAGAAGAAGAAGAAGAAGAAAGACATAGATAAGAATGTTCATAAAAAAAAAAAAAAAAAAAAAAAGAGGGTTTGTGTTCAGGTGGGTTGGTATGAAATAATTTTAAAAGTGAGAAAAATGGTTATTTAAATAAAAGATGATATATAATAGACTGTCTGATGTAGGTGTTTTTGCAAAATGACTTTGTAAAATAGAAAAAAGTAGGTTATTATGTTAAAATAGAAAGAAAATTTTAGACAGACCATCTAAAATTTTCCTTCTATTTCAGCATAATAACCTACTTTTTCTATTTTACACAAGCATTTTACAAAAACTTCAACATCAGATTATTTGTTATACACTCTATTTTATTTAAATATTCATTTTTTATTATTTAACCTATCGTATCCAAACAATCTCTCTCTCTCTCTCTCTCTCTCACACACACACACACAAAATGAAAAACTATCTCTCGCTTCTCAGCTCTTCGCTTCTCCTTATTCTTCTTCGTTGGGTTTTGATATTGGGTTACGGTGGTGGGTGGGCGGTGATGGGTTTTTGGATCTCGTTGGGTTCTTCTTCTTCGGATTTCCGTTGGGTTCTTTTTCGTCTTCTTTGGATCTTTATTGGGTTCTTCTTCTTTGTTGGTTTACGGTGCTGGTTACCATGGTGGGTGGGTGGTGATGGGTTTGATTTTGGATCTCCATTGGGTTTGATTTGGGTTTTCCAGCTGATGGGTTGATTGGGTATTGTGATAGGATAATCAAATTTGTAGTGGGTTATAATTGGAGGTGGTGTTGGCTGGTTGGTGGTGGCTGGGTTTTATAGTGAAACAAAGAAGAGAGAAGAGGGGGAGAGATAAAATAATGAAATATTAATAAAATATTAAGATGAAAAGCTACAATAACCATGTAACAAAAATGTAAATCTACAGTGGTATATATGGACTGGTGTGGGTAGTTTGGGGGGCTTAAATGTGTAAATTTCACATCTTTTCCTATTTTACACATATTGGTGCGGATGATCTAACCATGCATATACACGGTTACTGTAAAAACAATTGAAATTTACACAAGTTTACATGGACTGACGTGGGTGATTTTTGGAGTTAGATGGGCAAAATTTACTGCTTATACTATTATACATTGATTGATGTGAGTGCTCTAATAGTATATTATTCTTAATTTCTACATTCTATTAGATCCAAGGTTCTGAAGTCTTCTTCGCTCCTTCTTGACATGTCTTCTCTAATAGTGCCTCCCTTTTGGCAGACCCAAGATTTTACTTCAGGTAGCAAGATTGGAAGCAAGATTAGTCCCAACATATTAATATGACTTTAATAAAAACTTACTATAATTTATTTTTCATATTTAGGTTAAATTATTCTTAAAAGTATAGCAATATACTTAGAAAGTTGTATATCGTCGCATTGACTTGATTGCTCTTAAGAAATTATGTAGAATTCAACTTTCTTCTTCTATTATTTTAATTATTTACAATTTGAGTTCATACTAAAAACCTAGGATTTGAAACTATGAAAGAGTCTACTATTGAAGGAAAAAAGATTAGTAGAGGGATCAAGCATTAGGAATTTAATGTCATGAGAAAATAATATAATTTTTTTTTAGTTATTTAAATTTAACTACTTACTTTGAGTTCAAATGTCATTAGAAAAATAATTTGATTTGAACTTAAAATTCACCATGAGTTAAGTTTCAAGGAAATATCATATTTATCTGGGTTTTTTTTTTTTTTTTCCAAAATCTAATGTTTAGCTCTTCTTTTTATACATATAAACATATTTATCTTTTTTCAAGGGGCAATTTTTTATATTTTATTATTAATCAAGGGGGATAAACTAAGCTAAATACTTATTATTATAATAATAGGTAGGAGCTTTAGGGGATTGTGGAATACATGAGAAAAAGTTCTTAGTAAGAGGGGGGAATTCTCTCTATTCTTACTATAGCATAGATTGTTCCTTCCTGTGGAAGGTATATACGTCCCCTATAGTAAGGTGCTTACTAGTAGGGCTTTGGTGTGTTTTGTGGGGTAGTTCTCAAGGGCTACTTGATGGATGACCTCACAAAAAGGTGGAAAGAGCTTTTGCTATCTGAAGTGGAAGGAAATAAGGTGGATCTTTTGAAGAAAAGCAAAACTGGGGAACACGTCGTAGCTGCGAAGTTCCTTACTCGCAGGAACATCAATGTGGAAGCAGTGGCTCACACGTTTAGGCCACTCTGGAGAATAAGAGCTAACTTTGAGGTTAATGATATTGGAAACAACATGGTGTTATTTGATTTTGAGCTTAATGTTGATGCTGAAAAAGTCCTTATGGGGGAACCGTGGACGTTTGACAGACGTCTAGTTGTAATGGAGCGATATGACGGATCTAATCCAGTCCAGAATTTGCAGTTCAATACAACTTCTTTCTGGGTTCAAATACATGGGCTCCCCTTCTCGTTCATGACGACTGAGGTTGCCCTAAGTATTGGTGAAACGTTAGGAGCTGTATTGATCCCTAAAGACACATTGGAATTGAGAGGGGGTAATTTTATGCGTATTCGTGTGGCTGTTGACATCACTAAGCCGTTGTGTAGGGGAGATGCGTCACTTGGGACAAGGATTCAGAGGGGTGGGTTTCGTTTAAGTATGAGTGCCTTCCCAACATATGTTATTGGTGCAGCCAGCTTTGTCACGATGATAAGGATTGCGTAATGTGGTTACAAAGCAAGGGTGCTTTAGTGGCAGAGGAACGTCAGTTTGGGTCGTGGATAAGAGTAGCGTAATATAATCCGTCGAGGAAAACAGTGGTGGAAGTGCAAGGGTACGACGAATCGAGGAATAAAAATCATGCTTCTACAGGTGTGGTCACGCCAATATCAGGTGCATCGGCATGGAATGCAACAATAGAGAAGAATAGTCTACCAAATCAGTTGGTTCTGGAAGGTGCAGTGTCATTGCATGGAGGAAGCATAAAGACGCTGTTTGTCGGAATTTCGGCCCTTGAGCAAGCTACTCCGGATTTTGAGGAGATAATTCAGGATATTGATGAGTCCATCAACGGGTTCAAAGGGAATTCAAATTCAAGTTTGATATCAGATGATCCTAACGAAGCTGAACTTGTCCAGGACTCTTTATTGAAGCAAAATGGGCCGACTAAAAGCACGTAGACCAGAATAGCATGGAAGCCCAATCAATCCAAGAATCACATGCTTGAGGTGATGGGTCCGAAAAGGAAGAATGACTATCAATCACAGAATGTAGAGGATGGTTTGGTGCACGACAAGAAGATCAAAGGGAATTATGAATCGAAGCCAGCATGTTTTCTTATGGATTCTTAAGTTATATCGGCGGAGGTTGCAATGCAACCCTGCCGAGAACAACGAGTCTTTTAAGCTAGAACTGCCGAGGGCTTAGGAACCTTCGGACAGTAAAGGCCTTACAAAGGGTCGTCAATAAAGAAGATCTCGCAATTGTATTTCTCATGGAAACGAAATCAGATTTGGATTGGATGGTAAAGGTGAGGGACTGGTGTAAGTTTAAAAATGGTTTAATTGTTCTTAGTAGGGAAAAAAGTGGTGGATTAGGGATGTTTTGTAAGGAAGAGGTGAAACTATATATCCAATCATACTCTCAGTCACATATAGATGCTATGGTGGATGGAAGAGCTGATATGGGGTGGTGGCACCTGACTGGATTTTATGGGGAACCTAAAACTTCTAAAAGACCTGTCGTGGCAAAAACTCAAATTTTTTAGCGGCACTTCTGATTTTCCTTGGTTAGCCATTGGAGACTTTAATGAGATAACAAGATCGAATGAAAAAGAGGAAGGGAGTAGTAGGCCATGACAACAAATGGGGAATTTTATGGATATCATCAATGGGTGTGGGCTTTGGGATGTAGGGTTTGTGGGTCCAAAGTTTACGTGGTTATACCAAAGGGAAGATGCAGTACATATTCGGGAGAGATTGGATAGAGCCCCAGCAACAACAAATTGGTTAAATTTGTTCCTATCAGCCAAACTATATCATTTCACTTCATCTGCCTCAAATCATTCCCCATTATCACTGCACTTGGAAAGAAGGCCTAGAAAGAGGAAGTTGGGAAAAGTTTTTAGATTCAAGTCAATGTGGTTACAAGACTCCAAATGTGAGGAGGTAGTGCATGAAGCATGGGATGAAGGCTTGTCTATGGTTTCAAACTCTACAATTACTAGTTGCTTGGAGCGATGCCGGATAAAGCTCGATGCATGGAATAAAATGGAGTTCGGTTATGTGAGCCATACCATTGCTAATTTACAAAAAAGATTAGAATGGTTAGAGGGACAAGCTTTCTTAATAGAACAAAGCCAAGCTATGAAGAAGACACAGATTGACTTGAATTCTTGGCTTGAGAAGGAAGATGAGATGCGGAGACAGAGATCTCACATTAATTGGTTGTAATCTGGGGACAGCAACACTAGGTTTTTCCATGAGAAAGTGTCAGCCCGATTTAAAAAGAACTACATTGATGGTCTGTTAGATGCAAATAGGAGATGGCAGGAGGAGGATGATAAAATTGAAGGCATTGCAGTGGATTACTACAGTAGTCTTTTTAAATCAAGCAATCCTACAGTTTTCACAGAGGTATTGGAGGCTATCCAGCACAAGGTGAGTCTGGCAATGAATCAAACTCTTACAAAAGATTTCACTGCTACAGAAGTTCAAATGGTGCTCAAGTAGATGTACCCTTTGAAAACTCTAAACCCAGTGGTATGCCTTCTTTGTTCTTTCAGCACTTCTGGCCAAAGGTTGGTGATGTGATTATAAAGATAGTGCTGGATTTCCTAAACTCAGGTATCTCTCCTCCAAATTTTAATGAAACTCATATTGTGCTTATTCCAAAATGTAAAGAACCAAAGAAGATAACTGAATATAGACCAATCAGTCTTTGTAATGTGATATACAAGATTGCTTCTAAAGTTATTGCTAACAGGTTAAAAAAGGTTCTTCCCTCTATTATTAGTGATACCTAAAGTGCATTTGTGCATGGAAGGTTGATTATTGACAATGTTCTCAAAGCTTTTGAGATGATGCACCACATCAGTAAGAAGAAGAAGGGCAAAGTTGGTAGATGGCCTTAAAGCTGGATATAAGCAAGGCTTATGACAGGGTGGAATGGATATGGTTGGAGAAAATAATGCAGAAATTGAGTTTTGATGACAAATGGAGGGCTTTGATTATGAGGTGTATCACTACTGTATCCTATTCAATCAAAGTTAATGGCAAGCCGCGGGGTCGTATTATCCCTAGTAGGGGAATTCGACAAGGGGATCCTTTGTCTCCCTACCTTTTCTTGTTGTGTGCAGAAGGCCTTTTAGCTTTAATAAAGAAGGCAGTGGAGGAGGGAAAGATGGGTGGTATTGCAGTTAGTAGGGGAGGCCCCAAGCTATCTCATCTGTTCTTTGTTGATGATAGTTTGATTTTTTGTAAAGCTTCCATGGAAGAATGCAATGAGCTCTAAAAGATTTTACAAGTTTATGAGGATGCATCGGGCCAACAATTGAACTGAGCCAAGACTTCACTATTTTTTAGTAGTAACACTTCAAGGGAGATCTAAGAAGAGATAAAGAATAAGTTTGGGGCGCAGGTAATCAAGTAGCATGAGAAATACCTTGGCTTGCCTTCCCTAGTAGGGAAGAACAAACGTAATACTTTTAATGATATCAAGGATAAATTGAGGAAGAAGCTAGCTGGTTGGAAAGAGAAGTTGTTGTCCAAAGCAGGTAAAGAAATACTCATCAAAGCAGTGGCCCAAGCAATTCCAACTTATACTATGAGCTGTTTCAAACTGCCTAATTCTCTTTGTGAGGAATTAATAAGTATGATCAGGAATTTTTGGTGGGGTCAAAAGCAGGAAGAAAAGAAGGTGGTGTGGCTGAGCCGCGAGAAATTGTGTTCTCCAAAAGCTTGCGGAGGGATGGGTTTTAAGAGTTTAAAAGAATTCAATTTGGTCCTTTTAGCTAAGTAAGGATGGAGGTTACAACAAATACAAAACTCATTGGCTTACCGAGTGTTAAAGGCAAAATATTTTCCTAATTGTGAGTTTTCACAAGCACTTTAGGTAGCAACCTGTCTTTCACGTGGAGTATAATGTTAGCTCAGGCAGTACTATTCGCAACGCTGGAGGATAGAAGATGTTTTCTGTTTTCCTCAGATCCGAGGAAGCTTCTACTCCGGCCAGGTTCAATGCCTCAGTCCATACCTGGAGACAATAACCTCGGCAAACTCCTATGACCTGGGCCTTTAGAGCATCCTCTGTCTTCTTCACTCCAATATCATAACCAGACTACTCGACCTAAGCAAAAGCCTCATCTTTCTTCTCCAGCTTTTTTTTTTCTGAATCTCAATCTGCTCCTAGGCAATAGCCAGCTGCTCCCCGGCCTTTCAAAATTGCTGACGCTGATCTTCAACTTGTTTCTCAACACTAGCCAAAGCAGCTTCAGCACTTTTCCTTTCTCTATCTACCTCGGTCAGCTTTGTGCCAAGGTCTTTAATTTTCTTTTCGACCACGGCCAGAGTCTTGACAGCAGATATTCGGCGTGCCTCCTCGTCTTCCAACTGGGCATGTGCCCGATCCACCCATTCCTCAGTAATGTTTGTCGTTTGGACTGCCTGAAAGAAAGCAATAGTGTGAGGAATAGCCTAGAAGTAAAATTTTTAAAATAAGAATATTTACATATATGGTACAGAAATAAGTTGAGGCTCATACCATGGCAAGGTCCCTTTTTAGGGTTAGGAAAACCTCGTGCTTTTTTAGAGACCTTAGGTCGGTCATGTCCTATGGCAAAAACAGGGGCTACTCTAGAGCGTTGGCCACGTAGCTCACTTTTTCCTTCTGAAAGTCTCTAATGGTGGAGTCCAAAGGAAGAGGGGCTCCATCCAACTCAAGTGATGGGTTCCAAATTGGAACCCTAGGGTGGTGCTCAGAGACCACCTCTATGCTCGAGCCCTCTGCCATGTTTTTTCTCGGTGCAACTTTAGCAGCTTTTGCCCTTTTTTTGGGGCTCGAGGTCTTTGGAGGGAACAACTTCATCCTCCTCGGTTACTTCTTTACCCTTTCTATCCCTTTTTCTTTTCTTTTTAGGTTGTTTGGAAGGGGAAGCATGGGTAGGAAGGGGAGTTGGAGGTCGAGGTTGGATGGCTACCTCAGGTGTGGACCCCCTGCGTGTGACTCCAATAGCTCAAGTAGATTGGTATCCTTCCTACGTTGGAGTACCATAACTTTTGGAATATCAATCATGTCTTGGTTAGTGCTAATTTAAGCAAAGGGTAGAGGCCTAGAAGTGGTGCTTGGAGAATCTATAGGGTTTGGTCGGTCAAAGACTTCAAAGTCTTCTTCAGAATCTACCACCTCAATGATTTTGACTATTTCTTCCTCTCGTGATGAACCCGGTGAGGTCGCTTTGTCCTCGGCTATGTGTTGAACGGGCAGTATGGCTTGATGACTACCTTCAGGAGGAGGACTAGTAAGGAATCCAGGTACTACAACGTTAATTTGCTTCAGCCAAGGATCCTTTGCATTGATGAGGTTCTTTGGGGATTGAAAGCTGGATGAAATTGGCTTGTACCCAAGGATTACGTGGGCGGCACGCAATTGTTTGTCCGTGTGTAGAAAGATCTTAGACTGAAAAATTTTGGTGAGGTTCGCCTCGTTAACCAAGCTAAAATTGGGGGCAGTATGGTTTTTGTCTGCAGAAATTCAAAAACAAAAGAATGATTAAAAGAAGAAAGAGAGAAGACATGCAATAGCTGAAAAAGAAAGAGGGATTTAAGATTAAAGCTTCTATTATTTGAAGGGGTTACTTATGTTGGGGTTTATGCCCTAAAATCCAATTTATTGACATGTCATAAATAATTAAATTGTTTAATTATATGAGACAATTTATAAATGAACTAATGAGACATTATCATAATCCTTGAGGTGCATTGTATGTGATTTATGTGATTAAAATGTCACAAAAGATATAAATCATAAGTTCCTTGTAAACTCAAAATATAGTTCGTAGTCGGTGATGAAATTGGGCATTTCATCTGCTAAGACTATAACACATCAACTAAGATGGTTTGTCTTGATCATGGAAGTGGAGACTTCTAGTTGATGTGTTGATGTATCTTAAGAGTTAAGACATATTGAACTGAACCGTTGTGAGATTAATTATTCAATCAACAACTGTCACCTGAATAATTAATCTCACGACTTCTAATTTCTTAGACTCTTAATCCTGAGAGGATAGTGAACCTAATCATAAAATGTAGGTTACTTTAATATATCAGGAGTAAGATCTAATATTCACTGTCAAAACCTCAGTATGTTGGGTAACCACACGTAGTGTTGAGGAAATACATATTCTCAAGATGGAATCCATAATCTGCTTTTATAGAGACATGAAATATCCCCTTGAGATAAGTGTAATGGAAACTGGTTATTCAGGGCGCCCACTTCAGTAAGGAGTTACTAAAGCTTATATTTATTGAAATCGGATTTCAATAAATGTGAATAACTAAAAGATTAAACTGGGTACTTAAGGATAAAATAGTTGTTTACAAAGTGACAATTCATTATGACTTTGTTCACTATGGATATTTCATGCAGGGGTCAAATGATATCACTAGAATCTTGGGATATAATTTATTAATAAGGTCTAGAGTGCAATTATATTTATATAGTGGTATTAAATATTATTAATGGTAACTTTGGACTTGTCAAGAGTTAACAGATAAGCCCAAGGCCCATTAGAGCTAGAGTCTTATTTGTTCCCTTTAGTCCTATCTCAAGCCACAAACTAAAGCCCAATTGGGTAGGCCCAAAAGGCTAGTTCAATTAGATAATCAGTTATGTATAAGGAGGAAAACACACAGAATTTTCAGAACATAGAAAATAGAATTTGGAAATAGTGTGTATGTGAATGTAAGCCACTCTCTTATTCTCCCTTGAACATATACGTGTAAATTGCTTGAGAGACCACACTTCTTGGGCATCATGTGGAATTGGGATGAAGATGAGAGGAATTCTCAAGTCTTGGTTTTGAATTACATTGCATCAAGATACGCTTTCTATTCTTTGTTCTAGAATTCAAGGTTACATGTTATCTCTCATGAATGAAGTAGACTCGTGTTTGTTGCTTCTGTTGTGTGTTTTGTATGAAATACAAAACCAGATTTTCCAACAGCTTAAGCCTAGGAAGCCCCACCTAGTTGCCCATCTCGCGTTGGACAATGTAGGCCATCATGCCATTCACCCAAGACAATTAAGAAGTCTTGGTCCAGGCCCTTGTTGGATGCAGGGAGACAAGAAATGAGTCTGACCGAAGGAACCCTAGTTTTGAGGTAATACCTGGTGTCTTTAAGGTATTGGCAATTATATACTCAGTTAACATCGTGGTGGGTAAGGTTTACCCCCATTTTTTGGTTAAGGGCATCAACACTACCTAGTATCCTAAATAGATTTGGGGAACATTGGGTTGGGCAGAGTCTATGGGCAATTAAAAAATCCCTAGTCACCCTTCCCATAGGGATTTGCATTCCCCCCTCTATAAAAGCTATCATAGGGATCACCATAGCCTCTTCTGGCCTAAGAGCATGCCAATCCCCTAGAAGGCAATGTTGTATGGTAACCCCAGGTGGTATATTATATTGGGTTTCAAAGGCTTCTATGCCCTCGGGAGTATCTACTAGACTAGCAAACCTACCCATCAGAGAGGTGGAGGGAAAAACTGCTAAAGAATAGGGAAAAGAATTATAGGCCAAGGAAGAATAGGAACCTAAAGTCAGTATATGAACTAAATGGTACTTACAGAGAAGTAGGAAAGGAGCGCCTCGGACTGCTTCTTTGAAAGTCTGAAGATTCAAGAAATGGACCCCCCCCCCCCCCCCCGTTTCCTTTATATAGGAAGGCAAAGGGACTGGGAAATTTCCTACTCGAATTCCCATGAAAAATCTCTACCGTAGGATTATCATCGCACCATAGAACGTGGGGGACAGAGCGCCGTGTGAAGCAATTAATGGGGCGTCGCAGATGCTAAAGCGTCAAGAGCGTATTAAGAGCAAGTGAAAAGACGTTATCACGTGGGAATGTTCACTATGTGTATGAAGTTCGGAAGCAAAAATCAAAACTCCACTTCCCTCAGGAGAGAAAAGAGTTGGAGTTTTGAGGGGCTATTAGAAGGATAAATAGGCCGAGCAAGAGTATTGGGCAGTGGACTATGCCCGAGGACATGTAGGAGCCCGAGGATGGTCGAAAGGTTTGATAAGCTGTGGGGTCAATCAGCCGAGGATAAGGGAAGATAATAACAAATGGGCGATAGTTTCCGAGGAGCCGAGCCTCCTTAGAAAGTATTGTAGCAGGATGGAGCCTAGCTATCCTAGAAGTTTTGTACAAAAAGGAATTGTTCCTCTGAGGATAAACATCAAGGAAAGTAGCCAACAACAAAGGAGGAAATATCTGAGGAGAAGGCTGCTACCACTACATTAAATGCTCTACACCAAACCACCTGACCACATTTATGTGGAGATGACACCTGAACAGTGATATCTTAGTTTACAACTATCCACAAATCTTCCAGGAGGTTTCTGATGGGACAAGCATCCAAGAGATCACCTATATGATCAACAAGTGGAAGGTTGGGATGAGGAAGGAAGAACTATATAAGGAAAAGGCCCTCGTGAAAAATGGGGCATGTAATCTGGGAAGGAAGAAAAAAAGAAGGAACATCTTGTACTTAGAAAAACTTGAGTGAATATAAGAACACTTCATCCTCGGATCTGACCGAGGAATGTTATTTTTTTTAGATTGTGTTTTCTTATCTTCATGGTACGAATCCAATCAATTAAGGCCCATATTTGATTTGCAGAGTCTTTTTCTTGTAAAATCCACTCTCTAACAAATATATTATTTTGGGCTTGTTGGGCCATCATCCATCGTTGGTGGTAAGGCTGTCCAGGTTAACCGAGAACCCGCCGGAACCGACCAACCTGACTAGAACCGACCCGTCACGACCGGACTAACACCTCTGAAGGGTCGGTGACGGGCCCCAACCTTCAGAACCCGACTTTGGCAGGTTGAGTGGCGGGTTTCGTCCTCAAAAACCTGAGCTACCCTACCCGCCTGACAAAACCTCAAAGAAGGCCGAAATCCAACGACGATCTGGCGCTTCTCACAATCCGGCCATGTTTGCCCTTCCTTTACTCAGATCTACTCAAATCCTTACTCAGATATGCTTAAATCTGGCAAAACTAGCCTAGATCTACTCAAGCTCGGCCAAACTCCGGTAAGCTCGACTGTAACTCGGCCAAATCTCAGCCATATTTCCATAGATCCGACGAGTCATCGGCTAAATCTTGTTAGATTCGGCCAGATCTAATGAGATCCGGCCAAATTTTGGCCAAAATCTGGTGATATCGGAAAACCTGAAACCGATCGATTCTCACCTGAAAACTGATACGACCTGATCCAGTTGATCTGAAACGTTATTCAGGTTGATTGCGGGTCGAAATATTCCCCACCCCACCCGATAAGGTCAGGTCTAGTTCGGGTTGGGCACAAACCCGACCCGTAGACAGCCCTAGTTGGTGGGCTGAAATTCTAGTCCTTACTATTTTTATTTGAATTTCAGTTGGAATGTGGGCTGTTTCAATGAGGATATATGGTAGTGCCTAAATTTAAGGAATATGGATGAGGAAACTGGAAATTTAAAAAAAAAAAAAAAAAAAACTTGAGATTAGGAATTAAGGAAACCCGAAATTCAACCAAAAAAAAAAAAACCAAAAATAAAATAAAAGAAACCAATGAGTCTTGATAAAGCCAAAAAAAAAAAAAAAAAAGTTGGAATGTGGTATTGAAGGAAATATCAAAGTGTACCGAGAAGTTTTTTTTTTGTAGAAGAATTTTTTTGGATAAGTTTGTTTTAAAGACATTGACTAGTAGGAGAATGTCCTATTTTGTAGGTATTTTATGTGAAGTTGGAAATATATTTTTACCAGGTTATTTTCAAGTTTTTTTCCCTATTAAACATATTCTATGGGTATTTTTGAACTACATAAAGTCCAGCTCAAAGAGGAGAATCTTGTTAGGAGAGTGTCCTATTTTTTAGGTATTTTACATAGAGTTAGAGATAGTTTTGTTCCTATTATACATAGGGTCTAAGGGTATTTTTAAATCAAATAAAAATCTAGTCCAAAGAGGGGAATCCTATTATAGATAGTATAAATTGGCTTATTAGCATGTACCCTTAGCGCATTTGTTAATTAAACATTTTAGAAAAGTTATGATATTATTTTTATGAAAAATATAAAAAGTTGTCTCACTTTTTTTTTCCATAAAAAATTTCTAAAATTATTTATAAATCAATACTCTTATAGAGTCCATTGTCTTTCCACGTAAAGGTAGGCTACGTCCAAATGTCAGAGAGAAATAATTAATTAAGCCTTTTATTAAAAAGCCAATATAAAAATGAGGTGGCAACCAGGTATACATCTTGCAATAGTGCCCCCTTCACAACAGATGAAGGGAACAAAACCTACATCACTATATGTACCATACAGATCTTGGGTAGCATAGATCGTCTCTGCAAGAGAACAATTGTGCCATTACTGCTATCCGATTATGCTATTACTATCGTATAAAAGAATTTCAAGGGCACATGGGTCTTCCTTCCTTGGTCTTCCAGTTATTGTAGCAAGGGCAAACTTGCTTGTTGCCATAAGTGCCCGGAGGAACACAGAGGCACTTGGAGCAGCACTTTAGACAGAAAAACATGCATGGCTTCCTGTGTGAAGTTGCCGAGCAACGATAGGTACACTTTGGCTTGCAATCTGTATGTCACAATTAGAGAATTACTGTTCATCAGATCACTTAAAATCATGTACTTCTTCATAAGAATAACAAAATTAGTAGAATGTGTTTCATTTGAGCACAAGAACTGTATATGTACCTGAAGGACGAAGCTTTGTAGCCTGTTTCATGAAATATATACACATTAGAATTTGACACAAGCATAAACCATTTAGAGTAACAAAATATGAAAAACAAGAGGCTGTGTATAGACACACAAGTGTGCAAATAACTGAAAACGTGAGTTGAAGACACGATTTCAAAAAACAAAAGCGAGAAAAATGTTGTACCTCCGCAATATCAGAGAATGTGATTAAGAGAAGTAAAGAAACCAGCAACAAAAGCGAGGTGTACGGACGTCCTACCATATCTATATTAGAGGTTGCTTAAACTCTAGTGCTAAACTAATGAAGTAATAATTTTCTCACAAAGCACAATGAGAGATGCTGAAGCAATGAAATTATAAGGGATATTTGGGGATGCAATTAAGGAAGAATAAGTCTTGTGCCACATAAAGTGGCACAACAAATGCAACAACTCGCCCATGTGGCGAGTTGTGGTTGGTGGAAAGGTGAAATTATAAAGGATATTTGGGGATGATCAATATGCAATTAAGGAAGAATAAGTCTTGTGCCACATAAAGTGGCACAACAAATGCAACAACTCGCCTATGTGGCGGGTTGTGGTTGGTGGAGGGGTGAAATTATAAGGGATATTTATAAGGGATATTTGGGACTGATCAATATGCAATTAAGGAAGAATAAGTCTTATGCCACATAAAGTGGCACAAGAAATGCAACAACTCGCCCATGTGACGAGTTGTGGTTGGTGGAAATGTGAAATTATAAGGGATATTTGGGGATGATCAATATGCAATTAAGGAAGAATAAGTCTTGTGCCACATAAAGTGGCACAACAAATGCCACAAGTCGCCAATGTGGCGAGTTGTGATTGGTGGAGGGGTGTCCCACATGGACCCACCACCACCCTCCACCAATATTAATATGACTTTAATAAAAACTTACTATAATTTATTTTTCATATTTAGGTTAAATTATTCTTAAAAGTATAGCAATATACTTAGAAAGTTGTATATCATCGCATTGACTTGATTGCTCTTAAGAAATTATGTAGAATTCAACTTTCTTCTTCTATTATTTTAATTATTTACAATTTGAGTTCATGCTAAAAACCTAGGATTTGAAACTATGAAAGAGTCAAGTATTGAAGGAAAAAAGATTAGTAGAGGGATCGAGCATTAGGAATTTAATGTCATGAGAAAAAAAATATATATATATATATATATATATTAGTTATTTAAATTTAACCAGTTTATTTGGAGTTTAAATGTCATTAGAAAAATAAATTTGATTTGAACTTAAAATTCACCATGAGTTAAGTTTCAAGGAAATATCATATTTACCTCTGTTTTTTTTTTTTTTTTTTTTTTTAGCTCTTCCTTATATATATATATATATATATATATAAACATATTTATCTTTTTTCAAGGGGCAATTTTTTTTTTTTTATTAATCAAGGAGGATAAACTAAACTAAATACTTATTATTATTATAATAATAGGTAGGAGCTTTAGGGGAGGTAGGTGCAATTGCCCCCCAGCCTCTGTCAATGGGCATACCCACATAGTCATCCATGCACAACGCCTCTTAAATATCAATCTTTTAGGCCACCTTTTGAGTCTTAAAGCATGTCACTCGAAAGATTTATGATCGATCTACACAATGCCAAAAGAATCAAGCAAAGCAAAGCCTCCACAAACCTTTTGCGAGTATCATATTTTGTCCGTCATTGTTTTACATGCAAAAATTCCAATTTCAATCTAAAACTGTAAAAAAAATAGTTTAATTTCTCCCAATCGAATGCTGGATTAATCAATTTTAAAGGTCCAAAGTCAAAATAACCAAAATGTCCTTTGTTGACCTAACTTTGACTAAGTTAAGTGATGGTCAAACTATTCAAAATCTCACCCGAATCACTAAGGCCCTGTTTGGATTTTTTTTTTTATCACTCATCACTCCTAGTCCTCACTCAATTTTTGTCATTTATCACTCATCACTTAAAATACCCCAACTCCCACATGAAGTCTGTTTGGCACCATCACTCAATTGGTCATCACTCAAATTTTTCAACCGTTTGTGGGCCTTATACCTGTAAATGGGTCAGACCCTTCTGTTAAGTCTACTAATCAGATATCCATACTCACCATCACCACCACCATCACCATCCACCACAAACAACAAATCCTAGAAAAAAGCCCTCTACCACTCACCAAACCCAGAAAAAACCCACACCCAAACTGGCAAGCAACCCACCAATTCAAGATCGAAATTCAAACCGTCCTTCAACACCGAACTCAAACCGATTCAACACCGAAACTCAAACCGAGTCAACACTGAAACTCAAACCGATTTAACATTGAAACTCAAACAAACACCAACAGCAACCTGAAACTCAAACCGATTCAACCTGAAACTCAAACAACACCACCAGCAACTCAAAACACAAACAAACCCCCAGTAACTCGAAGCCCATAACACCGGTCAGAGAGAATAGAAGCAACAGAGACAAATGATAAATAGATCGGCAATTGGGGGAAGAGAGAGCATTGATAAATACATCATCAACGGTGATGGTGGTGGTGGTCCGATTGTGATGTCCCACCACGATCAGACGCTGTACATTACTCCCACATCAGCACAGTAGACCTGGGCCCACCAATCCAACGCCAGAGATGGTGACTCTACCACTGTCTCCGCCGTAGAAGAAGCTCCCTTCCCTTCCCCCTTCAGCACTGTTTCTTGATTTTTTTTTTATTTTTTTTTAATGGGTCTGAGATGAGAAAGGCAAAACAGAAGATAAAAAAAAAAATTAAAAAAAAAAAAAAGAACGAACTGAGATGAGAAAGGCAAAAGGGAAGAAAAAAAGAAAGAAAGAAAGACCGAACAAAAGAACAGAGAAAGAAGAAAGAAAAGTGGAAAAAAAAAAGAGAGTGAGTCAAAAGTTGCAGCTGGTGGGTCCCTTAGTGTATGTTTAATTACGAAAATGTCATTTGAAATTGAGTTTTGAAAATTGAAAACACCTAAAATGTGTTTTCAGTTTCCATAACTCATAACTCAAAAATCAGAGAATTGAGTGATGAAAACAAAAACTGGAAACAAAAACCAAACAAACTTCTCAGTTGTGGGATCCACATATTTTGAGTTATGAATTATAGAAACAGAGTTATGAGTTATGGAAACAGCAAATCCAAACAGCTCCTAAATTTCATCATTTAACATTAAAATCCATATTGCAAAACACTTTCCACAAGTTTGATCACGGTCAACTCGGGTTTGACCAAATATCTGATTGTTCAATCATGATCAATCCAAATTCATATCAAAGATATTTGAATTCAATTTTAAAATGACTACTCAAGAGATCATATCAGACTTAAAATGAGCACTATGTCACGAAAATACTAAAAAAAGTGCTCGACGCTTTGTCAGTTTTGAGAATAGGTGTACATAAGTTTGATAATAATTTAATCTTGATTAAATTATAATCAAACAACCATCAATTGGCCCAAAGAAGGAGTCATTTGAAATATCTCATGATGAATCCAAGTTTGGCATACTTGGATCGGAAAAATTTCCACTTGAACAAAAAGAATTTGCAAAAATATCAAAATAAAATCTGTGAATAAAAACTTGATTTTGACACTATATCCAAAGCATCTAGTTTGCCAAACATGAAAATCGGAACCAGAAAGTGGATAGCTTTAGAAAATATACATCATGATATTTTCAACGAAGCCTCATTTGAACAAACATAGGTGGAAAAGACAGAAAAGTAAAGTCACTAAGATAGGAAATTTTTTGCAAAACCCATGAAAATTGAGTAGAGGTGCTCTCTTTGTGTTTGGATTTTTCACGGCTCATGAAAATGGATCCAAAATGTTGGTACTTTCTTGAAGTAGAAGTGCTTATCTACATCTTGGAAGAAACGACATCTTAAGATTAGGTCCAAATTTTGGGAAAAATGGGCATTTACCCCTAATTTACACACTATGAAGCAAAATGCTCGTATTTTGAAACTATTTAGCAAAATGTTCTTATTTTTGAAACTCGATTTTAACAAAATCAAGTTCTGTGTAAAACTCGATATCCCTAAAATCGAGTTTTATGTATATTTTTAAGTAAAACTCGATATTAGCAATGTTGAGTTTGTAAAATCTCAAAGATACAAGAGGTAATTATTTCTTTATATTGAGTTTATGAGATACAACCAGGAGAGTATATATACTATAGAGCATATACAAGGAATGTACATATATTAAGGAATATATTAGCACAGGAAAGGCAGTGACAAATTAGTGGAGTTTGTCTGCACGTGGGTCACGCTCCTTTGATTGATTTCCACTGTTTCAGCTTTCCATAACAGAGGTGCTTGTTGACTTAGTTTCTACAACAGCTGTTGGGATTATATTAGGAAATGAGTTGGCTGTCTTGCCCACAAGATCAGCTCTATCATGAATGGAAATACTTTCCTTAACATCCCCCCGCAAGCTGATGGGACATGGTGTAACCAGAAGCTTGGACCGTAACACTGAGAAGCGTGGAGTAGATAGACCCTTTGTAAAAATATCAGCAACTTGATCATCAGTCGAAATAAAGCGAATCACCATATCTTTATTAACAACTTTTTCACGAATGAAGTGGTAGTCGACCTCGATGTGTTTGGTTCTAGCATGGAAAACTGGGTTTGAAGCAAGGGCCAACGCACCAACATTGTCACACCACAAAGTGGGAGGTGAGACCAAAGGGACATGGAGATCCTTAAGGAGCATTCGTATCCAATATAAGTCAGCAGTGGTGATAGCCATGGCCCGATATTCAGCTTCTGTACTTGAACGAGCCACGACAAGTTGCTTCTTGGCACTCCAGGAAACAAGACAAGGGCCAAGAAAGATGCCAAATCCAGTGGTTGATCGTCGGTCATCGGGATTGCCAGCCCAATCAGAGTCACAAAAGGCATGAAGCTTAAGTGAGCTTTTAGGGAAAGACAAGCCATGATCTATGGTCCCTATTAAGTAGCGCAACACCCGTTTAGCAGCAGTCCAGTGCTCAAATGTAGGTGAGTGCATAAATTGACATAACTGATTTACTGAGAATGCAATGTCAGGACGTGTAAGAGTGCAATACTGGAGAGCACCAACAATTTGCCTATACTCAGTGCCATTGGGTAAAAGTGCACCATCAAAACGCGAGAGTTTAGAACCAGAGGCAGTGGGGGTGGCAGATGGTTTAGCACCAACCATGCGAGCACGATGAAGGAGCTCTGAAATGTACTTGGATTGCGACAAGTGGAGACCATGGGAATCTCGAATTGCATGAACACCTAAAAAATAAGATAGCTCACCCAAGTCTTTCAATGGAAAGTCAGATTGAAGATGCTTAATCAAGTGCAACATATGTGATGTATGAGTGCCAGTGACCAATATATCATCAACATAAATAAGGACATAAATGTGAATAGTAGAATGATGAAAGGTAAACAAGGAGGCATCAACCAATGATTCAAGGAACCCCAAATGGATAAGAGATTGCCGAAGACGAGTGAACCATGCACGAGGGGCTTGCTTAAGCCCATATAAAGCTTTATGTAACCGACAAACATGATGAGGAAGCTTAGGATCAACAAATCCCCTTGGCTGTTCCATATATACTTCTTCAAGAAGAGAGCCATGCAAAAAGGCATTTGAGACATCCAACTGGCGAATGGACCAATTAAAATGCACAGCTAGTGCGAGGATAACACGAATTGTGGTGGGTTTGATAACAGGGCTAAATGTCTCAGTGTAATCAACTCCATCCTCTTGATCAAACTCTTTAGCAACAAGTCTCGCCTTATAGCGATCAATTGAACCATCAGCCTTTTGTTTAAGACGGAAAACCCATTTATTCCGAATAATTTTTCTGTTGGGCGGTCGAGGACAAAGGGACCAAGTTCCATTAGCTAACAAGGCACCAAATTCTACCTCCATGGCTGCTCGCCATTCAGGGAGTTTGAAAGCTTGGTTAAAGGTGGTGGGTTCGGTAGGAAGTGAGTTGGCATGAAAGGCCTTAAGAGGATGGCATGTGGAGTAATAGAGCTTATGGTCTGGGAAGTTTTTAGGGCGGGAAGCACCAGTCATGGAACGGGTTACCATTCGGGTGGAGGGAATAGGTGGTTGAGAAGTCTCAGGTGGGTTAGGGTGGGGAAGGTTGTCAGATGTGGAAAGTAAGGAATTTGGAGAAGGTGATTGAGGTGGAGACAAGTGTTGGTGAGGAGAAGGAGATGGAGAAGATAGTAATGGAGAGGAGGTTGAGGTGTCCATAGGAGATGAGGAGGAATGAGAGTCTAGGGGAAAAAGAGAAATACCTGGATGTGGAGGCATAGGTAGAAGAGGTGATTCATCAAGGCGAGAGTTCTCTGCATGAGGACGGAGAGATGGCGCATTCTTGGCAGGAAAATCTTGTTCATTAAACACCACATCACGAGAGATATAGACTCTATTTGTGGAGGGGTCTAGACATCGATAGCCATGGTGATTTGAACTATAACCCAAGAAAATACATTTTTTGCTCCTAAAGGTGAGTTTGTGAGGATTGTATGGTCTCATCAAAGGGAAGCATGCACATCCAAAGGTGCGCAAGAAATTGTAATCAGGGGCATGGTTAAACAATTTAAAATAGGGTGTTTGATTAGACAAGGTGGGAGTGGGTAGGCGATTGATAAGATATATGGCAGTGAGAAAGGCATCAACCCAATATTTTGTTTGGAGTCCCGAATGTGCAAGTAAGGTCAAACCTGTGTCCATTACATGTCTATGTTTTCTTTCAGCGACACCGTTCTGTTGAGAGGTGTGTGGGCAGGAAATCCGATGTAAAATGCCACTTTGAGCCAAAAAATTTTTAAAGTGAGTGGAGGAATACTCTCCACCACCATCAGATTGTAGGCTCTTAATTTTTGTTGAAAATAAGTTTTCCGCCATACATTTAAACTTAATGAAGCAAGTGTAAACATCAGATTTGGATTTCAAAGGAAATAACCAAGAAAATCTTGAATAATCATCAATGAAAATTACATAATAGCGACAACCACTAAGAGAGACAACTGGTGACTGCCATACATCTGAATGCACTAATTGAAGGGGAAGACTAGACACTCTATTTGAATTGAAAAAAGGAAGACGTTTGCATTTGGCTAGTTGACATGAGTCACAAAAAGTTTGTTTATTATTTGAGTCACTTATTGGAAGCTTATTTTTATGAATGACTTGATGAACTGTAGACATGGTGGGATGACCTAGCCGTTGATGCCATACCAAGGTAGAGGTTTGAACTCCAAAGAAGGCAGTGAGACCCCGAAATTTATGGAAGGAGAGGCGCTGCAAGGGAATGGGATAGAGTCCATCTCTACTGTGCCCGTGCAAGAGAACTCGACCTGTCCGAATTTCCTTCACCAAAAAATAAGTTGCTGTTAGTATAAAGAAGCAATCATTTTCTGCACAAAACTTTTGTATGGATAGCAAGTTAACAGGTACATCAGGACAATGAAGTACAGTTTTTAATTGAAAGGTAGAATTTTGAGCAGTGAGAGTGGTAGAACCAGTATTAGCTATTGGAAGACCAGAACCATTGCCCACAGCCACGTCGGCACTGCCTTGATATGGTTCTCGTGATAGATTGAGGTTCTCCAAATCTGCAGTGATGTGTTGATTGGCTCCATTATCTGCATACCACGGTTGTTCTTCTTCTTCTGCAAACAGAGAGTTGCTTTGAGCAACCATAGCAGCCAATTGGGTTGGAGGATGTCGACCTTGGTAAGAATAGTCCATTCGATGATAACAGTCAAGGGCCTGGTGATTTGATTTACCACATATTTGGCAAGATGATCGAGAGGAGTTGAAGGGTGAGGATGAAGGCTGATTTGACCTCTGCTTTGGAAGATTGGTGTGATGCGATTTCTGGTTTTGAAATGGCAATTGAGACTTGGATGGGCCATTGGTTTTCTGTGCTCCGTTGAACCTTGGTTTGCGATCTCTGTTGTGTTGTTTATTTGAGTATAAAGCAAAGCTATTTGAGTCTGTCGAAGTCATGATACCTTGATTTCTGAGAAGAGTTTCATGATTCAACAACTCAGCTTCAAAGTCAACATATGTCCAGGAGGCTTCTCGGGTTGCAAGACTAAATGTTGTGACGAAGGCATTGAATGATGGATTTAGACCACTGACTATGTATGAAATCAGATCATCGTCATCCACTGGCTTACTCGCGGCAGCAAGTTGATCTGCCCATGACTTAGCCAATTGGAGATACTCCAAGCAAGATCGAGATTCTTGTCGCAGAGTCTGCAATTGGCGTTTTAAGTGAGCAATGCGAGATTTTGATTGGGAAGCATATCTAGTTGCCAAAGAATTCCAGACTTGGCAAGATGTGTTCAGTCCATAAACAGTGGAAAGAACATTAGGAGTGAGAGTTGCAATTATCCAACTCAAGGCAAGTTGGTCCTTTTTGTACCAAAGCACATATTCTGGGTTCTTAACTTGTTTTTCCCCAGCAATTGTGTGCTTGTCAGGACACACCTCTGAGCCATCAACAATGCTCAACAGGTCATAGCTTCGCAAGATGGGCAAGAATTGAGAGACCCATTGCAGGTAATTTGTTCCATCTAATTTTATGGAAATCAAGGGAGTTATATTGGGTGTTTGGAAAAAATTGGCAGAGGAATTTGAGTTTGAGTCGGCCATTGGAGAAGTTTGGTGTGAACCAGAGGGCTCTGATACCATGTAAAATCTCAAAGATACAAGAGGTAATTATTTCTTTATATTGAGTTTATGAGATACAACCAGGAGAGTATATATACTATAGAGCATATACAAGGAATGTACATATATTAAGGAATATATTAGCACAGGAAAGGCAGTGACAAATTAGTGGAGTTTGTCTGCACGTGGGTCACGCTCCTTTGATTGATTTCCTCTGTTTCAGCTTTCCATAACAGAGGTGCTTGTTGACTTAGTTTCTGCAACAGCTGTTGGGATTATATTAGGAAATGAGTTGGCTGTCTTGCCCACAAGATCAGCTCTATCATGAATGGAAATACTTTCCTTAACAGAGTTCCCCATAAATTTTCAAAAAAATTTAAGTGGCAAAATATGCATAGAACTCGACATTGCCATCTGTAACTTGATTTTGTTATAATCGAGTTTAAAAAACAAGGGCATTTTGCTGCATAGTTTGTAAATTAAGAGCAAATGCCCATTTTGCCCCTAGATTTTAAGATAACGCTTGTACAAAATTGATAAAAATCAACTTTGAGGACCCATTTCATTTGAACCAGCCAACATTCCAAGACTATTAACCTTTTGCACAGCGCACTAAATGAAATAAATTCGGGTCGTTTGAAAAGTATGCCGCATGAAGAAATTCATGTGGAAAGAAGCACATGACACATTCCTTAGAGTTCTCTTCATTTAAGCTTCCGCCTCACCACAATTTATGTCAAAGTATTACTAATTAATTATTGTCATGTTTTAATGGGATAAATGCATTTATTATCATGTATTAATTGTCAACAAACACATATAACTAGAAACCTCATATTAGAGAGCATGAGGTTTTATCATGTGGCACATTCCTTAGAATTTTCTTCATTTAACTTTCCACCTCACCAAACTTTGCATTTACCTCAAAGTATTACTAATTAATTGTCATGTTTTAATGGGATAAATGTATTTATTATCATATACTAATTACACACACACACACACACACATTACACATATATAGGTTGAGTTCAAGTTACACATGGAGTAGCTTTAAACAATGTTACACTACTCAATATTTTTTAATTGGATGCAAATTTTGACAAATTCACCGTTAAATTATATTATCTTCGTATATTATCTATACTTGCAAAATTTCAAGGTGATCAAAGATTAATAGTCGTGTCATCAATCAATTGTTTAAATTCAAGTTTTTGTAATTAAAAATAATGTATAAAAGATGAGTTTATAGATCGAATGGTAAATAACACTTGAAAATTGGCATGAATGTTAAAAACATATAGATCATGGAATTCAACAGTAGGATTTTCAAAATATGAATTTTATAACAAGTTATTGGGTGGTGTAATATTACTTAGAGTTACACCAAGTATAACTTGAACCTAACCCTATATATATATATATATATACACACACACACACACACACATATATATATAGAGAGAGAGAGAGAGAGAGAAAGAGAGAAAGAGAGTTACACCTAGTGTAATCCTTGTAAAGTTACACATTTTTTACACCGTAGATTCATTAACGGCTAAAAAAAATATCATTAACTGTTATTGGTTTCCACCTTATTCATTATTAATACTAGCATTTTCTCTCTCCCCTTATTTATTATTTTTCACTTAATTAAAGGGCATATGGCCATTTTTAACAACTTGCATTTCTATACTTGAAAAAAAAAAAAAAAAATATATATATATATATACAAAACATTGTCCATTTGTCTCAGAGTAAGCCTCTGATGTATTGGGTACACTCTGCTAAGCTCATTTGCATTCGCGTTTGCGTTTCAGTTTTTTTTTTTTTTTTTTTTGCTTTTTAGCCGAAATAGTTTATTTCTCTTGTGAACAGTGCATAATGTGTACTGTTCACGGACCCACAAATTTTACTTTTTAACAACTTTTTTCATTAAAAATGGGTCCCACGGTACTATTCACACATTTAAAAATTATTTTGCTACAATATTTTTCAGTTTTCAGCTATATCCAAATTGACCCTAAGAACATAAAAACAATCCTTTTTATGTGCGAATCTCATAGTCATTTAGAAGTTCAAGTCCAAGGCTTACAAAGTTACAATATCAATAGTCAAAATTGCTTTATCTAATTTAGTTCCATTTCAATAGATCACAGGGATTTTATAAATATGTTGACTCTTGGGTTTTTAAAACTTTGGATAGTGATCAGAGCTGGAAACATAGCAAAGTATGACTACGGTGACGAAAGTGAGAATAAGGCGCACTACGGGCAGCCCACTCCTCTGTACTATATGACACGTATTCCGAAAGACATTCCTCTTTTCCTTGGTTATGGAGGAAAGGAAACGCTTTCTAACGTAAATGACGTGCAACTTTTGCTGGAAAACCTTAAAGATCATAGGAAGGACAAGCTTGTGGTACAATACAGAGATTACCATGCTAATTTTGATTTCATTATGGCTGAGGATGCGAACAGAGTAGTGTATATATTTTTTTCTATAGTTTATTTTTTTTCTCAAGTATAGAAATGCAAGTTGTTAAAAATGGCAGTATGCCTTTTAATTAAGCGAAAAACAATAAATATGGAGAGAGAGGAAATGCTAGTTGTGGGGACATAAACCCCAATAATACACATCCACCTTTTCGTATCAGGCTCGAAGCCCACGCTGAGGCCCATAATCATGCATGAAGGAAATAGCGACATTCATGGCAAGCGAGGGAATCATGCCGAGGACAATTCCGTCCTCGGCTAGCCAAGGCCGAGGACTGAGCATGTCGGTTCACGAGCGCAGGCAATCTTCCAAGCCACGCCAAGGAAAAAACAAGTACAGCAGGCAATCATGCTGGAGCATGGCAGTAGAGCAATACCAGGAAAAGCTGTTGCCTCCACATTAAATGCATTGCAGCTAACTTCCTGGCCGCATTTATGTAGAGGAGACTTCTGAACAGTGCTGTCTTGGTCACCGCGACTCACAAAGGGCAGGAGGGGGTGTCTGATGGGACAGGTACTCAAGTGAGGGTTTAAATGATCGACAAGTGTAAGGTCAAGATGGATCAAAAGGGGCTATATAAGGGACAAGACCCTCCATGGGAGGGGGATGAGATTTTACGAGAGAGAACACTGTAGCAATCTGGACAGACTTTGTAACCATTGTTTCTGCCACTCAAGAAATAATAAGTAACAAGTTATAGCTCCTCGGGCTAGTGCCGAGGACCGAGTGGCTTGCCAAATCCCACAATTAGTTTACTCATCTGCTTATTGAATCATCTTTAACTTTTGTTGCTTTCATCTAAGCCCAATCCTTTTACCTACTCTCTACAAATTAATTGTATTGGGCCTACTGGGCTTGAGTTCATTCGTCCCTTAGAAGCAGTACTCAAACCCAATCCCTACAATTGGCGCCGTCTGTGGGAAAGGATTTGTGTGAGGTAAGTGCAACAGTTAGACATGGTAGGATTAGGCCCACAACGGACAGAGCTCGTAGGGTCCCAGCGACAGGGCGATTTTCCTGACCCTAAACGGACAAAATCGGAAGAACGAAGGGAATCGAGAGGGTAGCGTGCATACCACCCAGACGAGTAAAAGCCACTCCCATGCGAACAGTCACGTGTCCCAAAAATAAAACAATAACCAAGCCATGCAACGAGAGATAGATGACCTGAAAGGAAACTGCGCCATGCACAGCGGAGACGATCTCCTTCCAGTTCTGGAGCATCCTCTAATAATGAAGAGGACGGTGATTACAAGCGGAGATCAAGAACTCCTCCAAGCGAGACCTTCTCTTGTGAGGATGAGCACCATCATAGACGGAAACACAAGGGCCCGTCTAATAAAGGCCTGGGCAATGATGCCATGAGCAAAGCCCTGGACCAGATCTCCAAGTCACCCTTCACACACAAGATAGAAGGGGCTAGGCTACCTCGGCGGTTTCATCAGCCCACATTCACCATTTATAATGGTCAAACGGACCCCGTGAAGCATGTGAGCCAGTTTAATCAAAGAATGGCCGTTCACTCCAAAAATGAAGCCTTGATGTGCAAGGTTTTCCCGTCTAGCCTGGGACCTGCGGCGATGAGATGGTTCAATGGCTTGAAGACGAACTCCATAAACTCCTACAAGCAGCTCATTGAGGCCTTTGACTCTCGCTTCATTACGAACAGTAGGGCTTCCCGGCCCCTGAGTTCGTTGCTGTCATTGTCAAAGCGGGAGGGCGAAACCCTAAAAGCATACTCAGACAGATATTGGGAAATGTATAACGAGATGGATGACAACTATGATGACGTCGCCATCAGCACTTTTAAAAGCAGCCTCCCCACCGAGCACGACCTGAGGAAATCCTTAACGGGTAAGCCGGTCACCAGCGTACGTCAACTTATAAACCGGATTGACAAGTACAAAAGAGTGGAAGAAGACCAGCTACAAGGGGAAGGAAAAGAGAAGGTTATCCCCCAACGGAGCAGGCATTTCAGGTTGGACCGATACAATAATGACTGTCAGAGGAGAGACTTCGCAGGGCAATCCGGCTCGACCAACTCGCAGATGGTTAACGCCGTATTCAGAGAATCGATACATCAGGTCTTGGAGAAAATCAAGAATGAGCCGTTCTTCCGGTGGCCAAATAAAATGGCTGGAGACCCCACGAAACGCAATCAAAGTCTCTATTGTCGATACCACCAAAACCATGGACACAATACAGAAGATTGCAGGAACCTTCGTAACCACCTGGATCAGCTGGTCTAGGAAGGAAGGCTAAGGCACCTTTTGCATTCGTCCAGTGGTCATCCAGGCCAGGCAAACAGGGAGCCTCAGAGGGACACTTCTCTAAGGCCACCCCTAGGAACGATAAACGTAATCTTCGCTACTCAGGGGAGGACGGGCTCATGCCCTTTTAGGGTGATGTCCCTGGCTCGGCTGCACGCCGACGACACTGGCCCAGAGTCGAAAAGACCCAAAGCGTATCCATGCCCGGTCTTAAGCTTTTCCGAGGAAGACAAAATCAGAACCATCCAACCACACGACGATGCATTGGTAATCACCCTGCAGATTGGAGGCTACGACGTGAAAAGGGTAATGGTCAATGATGGTAGCGGTGCCAAGATCATGTACCCCGACCTCTATAAGGGGCTGAAGCTAAGCCCAGAAGATTTGATGCCTTACAGCTCCCCCTTGATGAGCTTTGATGGGAAGATGGTCATACCTAAGGGCCAAATTAGATTACCTGTGCAGACTGGCCCAGAGATAGTGGAGGTTGACTTCATTGTGGTGGACACGTATTCCCCTTATACGGCCATCGTTGCTAGACCTTGGCTCCACACCCTAGGAGCCGTCGCCTTCACCCTACATCAGAAGGTGAAATTCCCTTCCGAGGGCCGGGTCCTGGAAATTCAAGGTTGCCAGACCACGGCAAGAGAGTGCCTGGTTGCTGCCGTCTCACATTGGCCCGGTGTGGAGTCCTCGGGCCTTGTTGAAAACAGTTCATAGCAATCAAAGATACCGGCATCGCCTATTAATGCACTAGTCGAGGAAGCAAAATTTGAAGATTTGGAAAAGGTGATCATTGGCGATGACCTAGAGAGGTTTTTCTAGGTGGGATCTCAACTGCCCCCTCGGGAAAAGGAGGGATTGATCAAGTTCCTCAGAAGAAATGTCGATGTGTTCGCATGGGACGCTTATGACGCATCGGGAATTTATTCGAATTTCATATGTCACTACCTAAATGTGAATCCATCAGCCACTCCTAAGAAACAACCACCTCGGCGCCCATCCAAAGAACACGCCGACGCAGTCAGAGAAGAGGTGAGAAAGCTCAAGCAGGCAGGGGCTATCAAAGAGGTGTTCTACCCAGAGTGGTTGGCTAACACCGTGGTTGTAAAAAAGAAGAGTGGGAAATGGTGAGTTTATGTGGACTTCACAGACTTAAACAGAGCATGCCCAAAAGACCCTTTTCCCATGCCCAAGATAGACCAATTAGTGGACGCGACTGTACGCCATCCCCGGATGAGCTTCCTAGACGCATTCCAAGGCTACCATCAAATACCACTAGCCCTGGGAGATCAAGAAGAGACAGCATTCGTGACCCCCATTGGGAATTACCATTACAAGGTGATGCCGTTTGGTTTGAAGAATGCGGGATCTACCTACCAAAGGATGATGACCAAAATGTTTGAGCCACAGTTGGGCAAAAGTATCGAAGTCTACATAGACGATATGGTTGTAAAGAGAAAAATAGTGTCCGAACACGTGAGAGACCTCGGAGTCATATTTGACATCTTAAGGAGGCACAAACTACGCCTCAACGCCTCCAAGTGCTCATTTGGTGTTAGGTCTGGCAAATTTTTGGGCTATATGGTGACTTATAGGGGAATTGAGGTGAGCCCAGAACAGATCAAAGCGATTCACGATCTGCGACCTCCTCGGAACCCCAAAAAGGTCCAAAAACTCGCTGGAATGATCGTAGCCTTGATCCGATTTATTTCCAGATCAGCCGATAGGTGTCGACCGTTTTACCTCCTGATGAACAAATGGAAGGGGTTTGAGTGGTCCAAGGACTGTGCTTTGGCCTTCCAGCAACTTAAGGAATACCTAGCTCGGCCACCCATCATATCTAGCCCTGAAGCCGACGAGGTTTTGTTCGCCTACATTGCGGTGGCCCTTCATGCTGTGAGTTTAATGTTGATACGAGTTGATGGTGGCATACAACAGCCAGTCTATTATGTGAGTAAACCATTGCATGAAGCCGAGGTGCGTTATTTACCATTGGAGAAGGCAATTTTAGCAATAGTGTATGCTACGCGAAAGCTCCCTCATTACTTCCAAGCGCACACGGTTGTGGTTCTGACTCAGCTTCCACTTAAATCTGTGCTCCGGAGTGCCGATTACACTGGGAGAGTTGCCATGTAGAGCACAGTTCTAGGGGCTTTTGATATCAAATACATGCCTCGGACCTCTGTCAAAGGTTAGGTCCTCGTTGATTTAACAGCCGAATTTGCCGAACCCCAAATAGAAATGGTAGCAGAAGAGGAGGACATGGATGGAAAATCGGTTGGCACAATCTCCGCACAAGGATCCTCACGCTGGAAAGTGTATGTTGATGGCGCAGCAAACCAAAAGGGGTCCGGGGTAGGGTTGGTTTTAATATCTCCTGAAAAGATTACCATAGAGAAATCATTGAGACTAGGGTTCTCGGCCACAAACAATGAAGCCGAATATGAAGCTTTTCTGCAAGGAATGGCCATGGCGCAGAAAATGGGGGGAAAAGTGGTAGAAGTATTCTCGGACTCGAGATTAGTCGTGGGCCAGGTGAAGGGAGAGTTGGAGGCCAGAGACGTGAGAATGCAGGAATACCTGAGTCAAGTCTGGCGTTTGCAATTGGACTTTGAATTTTTTAGCTTATCACACATCTCTAGGAGTGGCAACACATACACAGATTCATTGGCCACCCTTGCCACCTCCTCGGGGCAGGGGTTACCTCGGACCATCCTCGTTGAAAGCCTGTGCAAAGCAGACGGGGTCAAGAGGGACACAGTTCAGATTCATCAAATCAAAATGGGTCCGAGCTGGATGGATCCGATAGTGAGTTTTCTTAAAGATGATATACTACTTGAGGAAAAATCAGAAGCTGAGAAAATACGAAGAAAAGCTCCTAGGTTCTGGCTGTCCGAGGACCACAAGCTGTACAAGCGCTCCTACTCTGAGCCGTATTTGCTGTGTATACATCCCGAGGCATCGGAACTACTGCTCGAGGAGCTGCATGAAGGAATTTGTGGTAGTCACACAGGAGGGAGATCTCTTTCCCATAGAGCCATCACTCAAGGGTATTGGTGGCCGGGTATGCAGAAGGAAGCCCAAGAATATGTCAAGAAGTGTGATCAATGTCAGAGGTTTGCCCCAAACATCCACCAACATGGAGGGGCCCTCAACCCTCTGTCTAGCCCTTGGCCGTTCGCTCAGTGGGGTTTGGACATTGTAGGCCCTTTCCCTAAAGCGGCAGGAAATAGGAGATACCTGTTAGTCACCACAGACTATTTCGCGAAATGGGTCGAAGCTGAACCCCTGGCTAACATTAGGGATGTAGATGCTAAGAAATTAATCTAGAGGAACATCGTCACTCGATTTGGAGTCCCTCATACCCTCATCTCGGATAAAAGCCTCTAATTTGATAGCAAAACCTTCAGGAGATACTGCTGTGACCTGGGAATCACAAACAGATACTCCACCCCGGCTTACCCTCAAGAAAATGGACAAGCCGAAACTGTTAATAAGGTTATAGTCAATGGATTGAAAAAGAGGTTAGATGATGCGAAGGGGAGATGGGTGGAGGAGCTTCCACATGTCTTGTGGACGTATCGGACTATGCCAAGCTAGTCAACAGGATAAACCCCCTTTTCCATGACTTATGGGGCCGAAGCTGTCATCCCCCTAGAAAGTAACTTCCCAACGCTGAGAATGAGTACCTTCACCCCGAGCAACAACGACGAACTGCTAGGGAAGAGCTTGGATCTGATCGAAGAGAGAAGAGAAAGAGCAATAATCCAACTAGCTTATTACCAGCAAAAAATCAAGCAAGGAGACGATGCCAGTGTGAAACTACGACCTCTAGCACCAAGGGACATAGTGTTAAGAACATTTTGGGTAATACCCGGAACCCGGCCTGGGGAAAACTGGGGCTTAACTGGGAAGGGTCATACCGCATCATGTCAGTAGCAGGAATAGGTGCATATTATTTAGAAGACTTGGACGAGAAAACTGTACTCCACCCGTGGAATGTAAAAAACCTAAGAAGGTACTATTATTAATGAGAATAGTCTTGCTTGCACTCTGATTCATTAAAATTGCGTGTCATGCGGTCCTCTACCATATAAGTGTTAGACAGAACCAAGGTCTTGCATGGCTCCTCGGACCACAAGCCTTGAGGAAACTAACAACTTCTGAAATCATATAAGTGTTAGATAGATCCAAGGTCTTGCATGGCTCCTCGGACCACAAGCCTTGAGGAAACTAACAACTTCTGAAATCATATAAGTGTTAGACAGAACCAAAGTCTTGCATGGCTCCTCGGACCACAAGCCTTGAGGAAACTAATAACTTCTGAAATCATATAAGTGTTAGACAGATCCAAGGTCTGGCATGGCTCCTCGGACCACAAGCCTTGAGGAAACTAACTACTTTTGATAATCATACAAGTGTTAGATAGATCCAAGGTCTTGCATGGATCCTCGGACCACAAGCCTTGAGGAAACTAACTATTTTTGATAATCATACAAGTGTTAGACAGATCCCAGGTCTTGCATGGCTCTTCGGACCACAAGCCTTAAGGAAAATAACTACTTCTGAAATCATATAAGTGTTAGACAGAACCAAGGTCTTGCATGGCTCCTCAGACCACAAGTCTTGAGGAAACTAATAACTTCTGAAATCATATAAGTGTTAGACAGATCCAAGGTCTTGCATGGCTCCTCGGACCACAATCCTTGAGGAAACTAACAACTTTTGAAATCAAATAAGTGTTAGACAAAACCAAGGTCTTGCATAGATCCTCCGATCACAAGCCTTGAGGAAACTAACCACTTTTGAAAATCATACAAGTGTTAGACAGATCCAAGGTCTTGCATGGCTCCTCGGACCCTAAGCCTTGAGGAAACTAACTACTTTTGAAAATAATACAAGTGTTAGACAGATCTAAGATCTTGCATGGCTCCTCGGACCACAAGCCTTGAGGAAACTAACTACTTTTGATAATCATACAAATGTTAGACAGATCCAAGGTCTTGCATGGCTCCTCGGACCACAAGCCTTGAGGAAACTAACAACTTCTGAAATCAAACAAGTGTTAGACAGATCCAAGGTCTTGCATGGCTCCTCGGACCCCAAGCCTTGAGGAAACTAACTACTTTTGAAAATAATACAAGTGTTAGACCGATCCAAGGTCTTGCATGGCTCCTCGGACCACAAGCCTTGAGGGAATTGACAACTTTAGACATTTGCCTAAGTAATGAGCAAGGCCTTAAATGGAGCCTAGCTCCTGGGGGCACCTGCCCCATCATTATTCAACAAAGGCGTAAACAAATGTCCATCCATGAGCATCACTTAAAGCATTTTAAGAGGGCGTGGGAGTTACATTACGAACTTAAATTCTTTCGTGGCAGATTGCCTTACCAAGATTACTCAATTGTCCATTACATCCTAAGTTAAGGTCTACATCATGAACTTAGTACTTTTTGACTGTATGTTCGAATGAAAGATGAGTCACGCTACTAGGATTATTCAAGTGTTAGTTAAAAACGCGAATCATGTAAGCAAAACAAATTTCATTACAAAACAAGCTTCATTACAAAACAAATTTCATTACAAAACAAGCTTCATTACAAAACAAATTTCATTACAAAACAAGTTTCACTACAAAACAAGTTTCACTACAAAACAAGCTTCATTACAAAATAAATTTCATTACAAAACAAGTTTCACTACAAAACAAGCTTCATTACATCAAGCAGCTGCAACACAAATAAGAGGAGCAGCCTATTTCTTCAGCTTTATGGCCAATTTGTCCTTGGAAGTCTGCTGAGAAGTTGTGTCTAGAGCTTTGGAATCCTGACTCAGAGGGGCAACTTTGGGGGCCTCTTTCTCGGTAGGAGGAGCTTAAGAGTCAACTGGAGGCTTCGTCACACCCTGGGGTGCTTCCTGGTTACTAGTTTTTTCTTTCTCTAACACCCCTGGATGCTCAGCCACCTCGGCAGACTTATCAGTTGGAGTAGGATCATTGGTAGCACTGGCTTGATCTACACCTGCCGCTTCGGAGGCAGTATCAACCTCAGAGCTGGAAGGAGTAGCCTCTCGTATAGCAGGGGGGTAATACACGCTCTCAGCCCTTCTAAGTTCAGATAAAGCCTTAACCCCAGCTTGGTTGAGGGTCTCAACCCAAACTTGGGAGCAGTAGAGCCTGTATACCCCAAGAACCTGAGCCTTGAGGTTGGTCACAGCCTCAGCTATTCCCATCTCATAGGCATCCTGCTCGGCCTGCTGCTTGGCTTCCTTTGCTAACTTCCTGCCCTCCTCAGCCTCAGCCCGAGCTTTCACCTCCTCGCTCTTAGCCTTCTCTGCATTCTCCAGCTTCTTCTTGTAGGACTTAATCTGTCCTTTAGCAGCCGCCAACTGCTCCTCGGCCTTGCGAAGAAGCAGCCTTTGGTCTTCGGCTTGCTTTTGGGCGCTCGCCAAAGCCGAATCCGCACTCTTCCTGGCCCTCTCCTCTTCCTGCAGCTTGCTTCTCAGGTCTTGAGCAGATTGATCAGCAACGTTGAAGGCTTCAACAGTAGCAACACGTCTCTTCCTCTCATCATCTAACTGTCTGCTGCTGCTATTGGCCATCTCCTCAATCCTGAATGTGGCCTGAACAGCCTGAAGTAGAGAACAAAGTGTTACATAAACAGAAAGCAAAGGTAAAAAAGTGGGGTTCAACTGACTAAACTAAGTTGGAAACCTTACCATGCCCAAGTACCTCTTCAGGCTAAGGAAGACCTCCTGTCTCCAGAATGACCGTAGCTCGGCCATGTCCGCGGGTAGTAACAGGGCCCTCTCCAGGGCGTCGGCCACATGGCTGCCAATGCCTGCCTAGAAGTCCCTAATGGAGGCAGTTTCCATCAAAGGGGCCCCCTCAAGCATTGGGGCAGGAGCCAGGTTTGTGGCTCAGACTGAGGATCAATCGTGCTCTCAGACACCCTGAGACCAACCCTTTGCTGTTTGACTGCCCGCTGGGTCTCGTCTTTCAACGTAGGGCGAGACCTCTCCTCCTCCATTATCTCCTTGCCCTTCGAATCCCTTTTCCGCTTAGGGTCAGAAGGCTCGGACCTCGGTGGTAGGGTTGACTTGGAAGAAGAAGGGGGAAGTTTGGATGGGGCTGGAGGGAGCCTGCCTTTTGAGGGGGATGAGGGCTTCTTCTGAGTAAGTCTCCCTTGTGCTTCCTTCCTAGGCTGAGACTCTATCAAGTCTTGTAGGCTCGTCTGCTGCCTCCTCTGGATTCCCATGTCTTCTTTTGAAAGGGTGTCTGACAAGGGAAAATCTACCTCGGTGTAGTTTAGGTCGCCGAGATCACCAGCAGGGTCCTCGGGCGAGTGAGTTTGATCGAACACCTCAAATCCATCCTCGAACGAAACCGATTCAACAAAATCCTCATTTTCTGATCCTTCTTCCTCTTCCTCTTCCTCGGGACGAAAGGATGAAGAACCAACCAAAGGTATGCCCTCTGGGATTGAAGCACCCTCAGGGAGCAGGAAGCATTCAACTGCAACGCTGATCCTATGAAGACGTTGATTGCGAGCCTTGATAACACACTTTGGCGCTTGGAAAGCTCGAGAGATCGGCTTGTATCCAAGTATCAAATGAGCCGCCCTGAGCTAACCGTCTTCCTCGTTCATAAACACCTCAGCTTTGAGGATAGTGTCCAAACTCTCCTTGTTGACCAAATTGAAGTTTGGCTCAATGAGGCATCTATCTGCAAAGCCATGGAAAGCAAGGAGTTAGCGGCCTAGCAACACAAGTTACGATAAAACAATCAACAAATCCTAGTCATATCCTAGAACCTTACCTAGTTCCCCCTTTACCGTGGGGCAGGGAGTGCCATCATGCCACTCCCTGGACACGATCAGAAAGTCCTTATTCAGCCCCTTGCTGGACTCGGGAAGGCACTGGATAAGCCTAATCTCAGGCTGCCTTGTCTTTAGGTAATATCCCTTCCCCTTCAGTCGGTGAAGGTTGTAGACCCAATTCACGTCGTGATGGGTCAACCGCAACCCCATTTTCTCGTTTAAGGCATCTACACACCCCAATATTTTGAAGACGTTGGGGGCGCATTGAGTAGGGGTTAATCTAACGAACCTAAGGTAATCCCTCATCACCGACCCCATAGGGATTCTCATGCCACCTTCAATGAAGACTATCATGGGAATCGCCACTTCACCCGTCTGCCTTCGAAAGTGCCACTCACCCTCCTTACAGTATCTTAGACCCACGTGGGGTGGGATCCTATAGTCAGTCTTAAACTTTTCCATCCCTTCCTCAGACTCTACTAAATCCTTAAATCCACCCATCCCCGAAAAAACTCAGAGAGGTAAAGAAAGTTGGGGTAAGAGGTCTAAAAAGAAAGACGCAGAGAAAAAAGAATAAAGAAGGTTTGAAGAGTTTGGAAAAACTTACAAGGGTGAAGAAAGTGTCCTCGGAACAAGCTTTTGAAGAGACACGAATGAGGTGAGGATTGTTGGCAGATTCAAGGTATGTGCGCAAGAGCTCTTGAATGCAAAGATAGCTTGGGCGATTTGATTTAGATGTGCATTTATACCCAAATCAAAATAGCAGCGGGAGTTTTCCCACTCATAAATGAAAAGATAAATCTCCACCGTTGGATCGCCATCGCACCATAGAACGTGGGGGACAGCCAGCCGCAAGAACTTAATGAAGGCATGCCACACTCACCGAAGCATCAGGAGCACGCCTTGGGCAGTTAAAAAGACACTGGCACTAACGAAGGACAAGACGTGAACAGGCCAAGGGTCCGCTCGAGGATGTCAAAATTCTCCTTTCTGTCTGAGGATCCAGACAGCAGAATTTTGAAGGGCTATTGTGGGGACATAAAGTCCAATAATACACATCCACCTTTTCGTATTAGGCCCGAAGCCCACGCTGAGGCCCATAATCATGCATGAAAGAAATAGCGACGTTCATGGCAAGTGATAGAATCACGCCGAGGACAATTCTGTCCTCGGCTAGCCAAGGCCGAGGACTGAGCATGTCGGTTTACGAGCGCAGGCAATCTTCCAAGGCACACCAAGGAAAAAACAAGTACAGCAGGCAATCATGCTGGAGTATGGCGGTAGAGCAATACCAAGAAAAGTTGTTGCCTTCACATTAAATGCATTGCAGCTAACTTCCTGACCGCATTTATGTGGAGGAGACTCCTGAATAGTGCTACCTTGGTCACCGCGACTCACAAATGGTAGGAGGGGATGTCTGATGGAACAGGTACTCAAGTGAGGGTTTAAATGGTCGACAAGTGTAAGGTCAAGATGGATCAGAAGGGGCTATATAAGGGACAAGGCCCTCCATGGGAGAGGGATGAGATTTTACGAGAGAGAACACTGTAGCAATCTGGACAGACTTTGTAACCATTGTTTCTGCTACTTAAGAAATAATAAGTAACAAGTTATAGCTCCTCGGACTAGTGCCGAGGACCGAGTGGCTTGCAAAATCCCACAATTAGTTTTACTCACCTGCTTATTGAATCGTCTTTAACTTTTGTTGCCTTCATCTAATCCCAATCCTTTTACCCACTCTCTACAAATTAATTGTATTGGGCCTACTAGGCTTGAGTTCATTCGTCCCTTAGAAGCAGTACTCAAACCCAGTCCCTACACTAATATTAATTATGAATGAGGTGGAAACCAATAGCATTTAATGATATATTTTTAGCCGTTAGATCTCTTATAAATCTATAAAGTAAAAAATGTGTAACTTTACAAGAGTTACATCAGGTGTAACTTGAACTCATCTCACATATATATATATATATATATAGAGAGAGAGAGAAAGGGAGAGAGAGAGAGACCTCTTTCATATCCCATACATACAAAATCAACTCTATTATATAATTGAAAATAATTTTATTATAAGACAAGTTAAGGATATAAAATTAAAGTTAAAATTTTTAAATTGAAGTTGAAATTTAATAAAATTAGGACACACGTTTTATGCTAAGAAAGAACGGGTTCCATGCTAGTGACTCTCTCAAAACCAACTTTGATGGGGCAATTTTTGAGGATTCTGATGAACCGGGTATCGGAGTGGTGATTCAAAATTTTCATGACAATGTTATGGCGGCCTTGTCAAAAAAAATTTCAAAGTCATCTTCTGCGGTTATCCTGAAATTTAATAAAATTAGGACACATTTCACAAGCGCCACACTACACTGTTTGAAACTCACAAGATACTTCCTGGCTAATTCAGGAATTATATCCAGAGGCACAACCGATTCGTTTATGCATTTAGAGATAAATAAGTAATTATTTGTCTAATCACTCAAGCAACAAGTTCAAATTTTTAATTATTTTAATGTTAAATATCTGTGTTTCCTCTTTATTCTATTTTTTTTGAAGCCATGTTTCCTCTTTCTAATGAGATATAATATAATTGAAGTTGATTTTCAAAATATACTTGGATTATATGATAATTTCTTACAAAAAAATTTCAAAATGTAATATGCATTGTGCGAGATATTGGCTAATAAAAATTGAGGATGGAAATAAGTTTGTTTTAAAGACATTGATTAGTAGGAAAATGTCTTATTTTGTAGGTATTTTACAAGGAGTTGGAGATATATTTTTACCAGATTATCCCCAAGTTTTTTTTCCCTATTAAACATATTCTATGGGTATTTTTAAACCACATAAAAGTCCAGTCCAAAGAGGAGAATACTGTTAGGAGAATGTCCTATTTTTTAGGCATTTGACACAGAGTTGGAGATAGTTTGTTCCTATTAAACATAGGGTCTAAAAGTATTTTTAAACCACATAAAAATCTAGTCAAAAGAGGGGAATCCTATTATAGATAGTATAGATTAGCTAATTAACAGGTACCTTTAGCACATTTATTAATTAAACATTTTAGGAAAGTTATGATACAATTTTTATGGGAAATATAAAAAGTTGTTGCAAATTTTTTTCCCATAAAAAGTTTCTAAAATTATTCTTAAAGTCCATTGTCTTTCCACGTAAAGGTATGCTAGGTCCAAATGTCAGAGAGAAATAAAATTTTTTTTTTTGAGATAGAGTTTCAACTTATGGCGTCCGCTCCTGATGATAGCTTTTTATCATCAGACCAAGACACCATTCAGTTTTTGGTGTAGGCGGGGATCAAGGACGGACCCAGGTAGGGGCCTAAGGGGGCTCGGGCCCCCCTGGGTCCAAAATTTTTTATTTTAGTAAGTAAAATTTTCAAAAAAAGGGCTTGGCCCCCTTGGTTTTTAGCTCGGGCCCCCCTTGATTTTTAGCTCAGGCCCCCTCACCTCAACCCAACCCATTAGCTCAGGCCCCCCTCACCTCACCCCAACCGGCCAGCCCAGGAGGCAAGAGCCCATGAAAACCTTAAAAAAAATAAAATAAAAAACCCAGCAGTCAGTCAAAGTCTCCAAACCCAAACGGCAAAGCCAAAAACGAAGGTAAAAAGAAAAAAGAAAAGCAAAGAAAGGGAGAGGCGAGACAGAGAAAGTGAGAGGCGAGCTGTTCACACCTACGTCGTGACGCCGCTGCTCAACCCAGCGCAGCGAGCTGTCCACGCCCACGCCCACGCCGAGACTAAGAGAGCTGTCCTATCGCAGGTATTTAATTTAAATTAGATTCTGTGACTCTCTCTTGTATTATATAGATAAGAGAGATAGAGAGAGAGTAGAGTTTGTAAAGATGAGAGAATATATTACTGTAGTGTTTGACAGATTATTAAAAAAAAAAAAAAAAGTAAAGTTAAGAAAAGTTTTTCTTAGTAGTGCAGATTAAATTTATAGTGTTGGGTCAGTGTCTGAAATATGGAGACAAGACAAAGGCAAAGACCAAAGACAAAAGAAAAAAACAAATCATATAATATAGAAAATTGTCACACAGATTTAAGAAAATAACAGTGATTCACTTGCGCCTATTGTTAACTCATAATGCTAAATTAGATAAATTTATAAATTGAAAAGAAGTGAGAAATAGTGTAGAACCTTGAGAGGCATTAAAATATTTTAGAAGTAGTGATCTTTGTTTGTTGGTAAAGAATTTCTATCCACAAGATTTCACATTTTATGACAAACAAGTGTTGGAGAAGGAGCTTTATCATTTTGAGCATAATGTAGTCCAGGATCCAGAATTCAAAAAATTGAAAATTTTATCTAAGTTGTGTCAATGGTTCGTGTCTTTTGTTTTTGTTGGTAGATGATTGTATCTTAATATATTAAGAAACAATGATTTTTGGGTATTTGTCTTGGTTGATAGTTTATTAATACTATATAGATGCGTATTTGAAATTTTTTTTTTCACTTATCTCCGCCCCCCCCCCCCCCAGCTTGAAATCCTGGGTCCGTCCCTGGCGGCGATTGAACCCCAGATCTCTTATACAACCATCAGAGACTTTACTAGTTGAGCTAATTGGAATCCACTAGAGAGAAATAATTAATAATTAAAAAGCCAATATAAAAATGTGGTGGCAACCAGGTATACATTTTGCAATAATGCCCCCTTCACAACAGATGAAGGGAACAAAAACTACATCATTATTTGGATAAATATCTACTACCATACAGATCTTATGTAGCATAGATTGTCTCTGCGAGTCTGCAAGAGAACAATTGTGCCATTACTGCTATCGGATTATGCTATTACTATCGTATAGAATAATTTCAAGGGCACTTGTGTCCTCCTTCCTTGTTCTTCCAGTCATTGTAGCAAGGGCAAACTTGCATGTTGCCCTGAGTGCCAGGAGGAACGCAGAGGCACTTGGAGCAGCACTTTAGGCAGAAAAACATGCATGGCTTCTTGTGTGAAGTTGCCGAGCAACGATAGGTACACTTTGGCTTGCAATCTGTATGTCACAATTAGAGAATTACTGTTCATCAGATCACTTAAAATCATGTACTTCTTCATAAGAATAACAAAATTAGTAGAATGTGTTTCATTTGAGCACAAGAACTGTATATGTACCTGAAGGACGAAGCTTTGTAGCCTGTTTCATGAAATATATACACATTAGAATTTGACACAAGCATAAACCATTTAGAGTAACAAAGTATGAAAAACAAGAGTATGTATATAGACACACAAGTGTGCAAACAACTGAAAACGTGAGTTGAAGACACGATTTCAAAAAACGAAAGCGAGAAAAATGTTGTACCTCCGCAATATCAGAGAATGTGATTAAGAGAAGTAAAGAAACCAGCAACAAAAGCGAGGTGTACGGACGTCCTACCATATCTATATTAGAGGGTTGCTTAAACTCTAGTGCTAAACTAATGAAGTAATAATTTTCTCACAAAGCACAATGAGAGATGATGAAGCAATGAAATTATAAGGGATATTTATATGGGATATTTGAGGATGATCAATATGTAATTAAGGAAGAATAAGTCTTATGCCACATAAAGTGGCACAACAAATGCAACAACTCGCCCATGTGGCGTATTGTGGTTGGTGGAAGGGTGAAATTATAAGGGATATTTATAAGGGATATTTGGGGATGATCAATATGCAATTAAGGAAGAATAACTCTTGTGCCACATAAAGTGGCACAACAAATGCAACAACTCACCCATGTGGCGAGTTGGGGTTGGTAGAGGGGTGAAATTATAAGGGATATTTATAAGGGATATTTGGGGATGATCAATATGCAATTAAGGAAGAATAACTCTTGTGCCACATAAAGTGGCACAACAAATGCAACAAGTTGCCCACGTGGCGAGTTGTGGTTGGTGGAGGGGTGAAATTATAAAGGATATTTATAAGGGATATTTCGGGATGATCAATATGCAAGTAAGGAAGAATAACTCTTATGCCACATAAAGTGGCACGACAAATGCCATGACTCGCCCATGTGGCGAGTTGTGGTTGGTGGAGGGGTGAAATTATAAGAGATATATCTAATTAAGGAAGAATAAGTCTTGTGCCACATAAAGTGGCACAACAAATGCCACAACTCGCCCATGTGGCGAGTTATGGTTGGTGGAGGGGTGTCCCACATGGACCCACCACCAACCTCCGCCAATATTAATATGACTTTAATAAAAACTTACTATAATTTATTTTTCATATTTAGGTTAAATTATTCTTAAAAGTATAGCAATATACTTAGAATGTTGTATATCGTTGCATTGACTTGATTGCTCTTAAGAAATTGTGTAGAATTCAACTTTCTTCTCCTATTATTTTAATTATTTACAATTTGAGTTCATACTAAAAACCTAGGATTTGAAACTATGAAAGAGTCAAGTATTGAAGGAAAAAAGATTAGTAGAGGGATCGAGCATTAGGAATTTAATGTCATGAGAAAATTTTTTTTAGTTATTTAAATTTAACCAGTTTATTTGGAGTTTAAATGTCATTCGAAAAATAAATTTTATTTGACTTAAAATTTACTGTGAGTTAAGTTTCAAGGAAATATCATATTTATCTCTGTGTTTTTTTTTTTTTTCCAAAATTGAATGTATAGCTCTTCCTTGTAGAATTCAACTTTCTTCTTCTATTATTTTAATTATTTACAATTTGAGTTCATACTAAAAACCTAGGATTTGAAACTATGAAAGAGTCAAGTATTGAAGGAAAAAAGATTAGTAGAGGGATCGAGCATTAGGAATTTAATGTCATGAGAAATTTTTTTTTAGTTATTTAAATTTAACCAGTTTATTTGGAGTTTAAATGTCATTCGAAAAATAAATTTTATTTGAACTTAAAATTCATTGTGAGTTAAGTTTCAAGGAAATATCATATTTATCTGTGTTTTTTTTTTTTTTTCCAAAATTGAATGTATAGCTCTTCCTTTTATATATAAATATATATATATATATATATAATATAAATATATTTATCGGGCAAATTTCTTTTTTATTAATCAAGGAGGATAAACTAAACTAAATACTTATTATTATAATAATAGGTAGGAGTTTTAGGGGAGGTAGGGGCAATTGCCCCCCAGCCTCTGTCAATGGGCATACTCACATTGACATAGTCATCCATGCACAACGCTTCTTAAATATCAATCTTTTAGGCCGCCTTTTGAGTCTTAAAGCATGTCACTCGAAAGATTTATGATCGATCTACACAATGCCAAAAGAATCAAGCAAAGCAAAGCCTCCACAAACCTTTTGTGAGTATCATATTTTGTCCGTCATTGTTTTCCATGCAAAAATTCCAATTTCAATCTAAAACTGTAAAAAATAATTTAATTTCTCCCAATTGAATGTTGGATTATTCAATTTTAAAGGTCCAAAGTCAAAATAACCAAAATGCCCTTTGTTGACCTAACTTTGACTAAGTTAACTGATGGTCAAACTATTCAAAATCTCACCCTGATCACTAAATTTCATCATTTTACATTAATATCCATTTTGCAAAATACTTTCCACAAGATTGATCACGGTCAACTTGGGTTTGACCAAATATCTGATTGTTCAATCAGATCAATTCAAGTTCATATCAAAGATATTTGAATTCAATTTTCAAATGACTACTCAAGAGATTATATCATACTTAAAATGAGCACTATGTCACGAAAATACTAAAAAAAGTGCTCAACACTTTGTCAGTTTTGAGAATAGGTGTTCATAAGTTTGATAATAATTTAATCTTGATTAAATTATAATCAAACAACCATCAATTGGCCCAAAGGAGTCATTTGAAATATCTCATGATGAATCCAAGTTTGGCATACTTGGATCGGAAAAATTTCCACTTGAACAAAAAGAATTTGCAAAAATATCAAAATAAAATCTGTGAATAAAAACTTGATTTTGACACTATATCCAAAGTATCTAGGTCCCGTTTGGTACATGTATTTAAACAACAGTTTTCAATTTTTTTAGAAATACGTGTGGGTGAAAAAGTGTGAAAAATTGAGTAGAGGTGCTCTCTTTGTGTTTGGATTTTTCACGGCTCATGAAAATGGATCCAAAATGTTGGTACTTTCTTGAAGTAGAAGTGATTATCTACATCCTGGAAGAAACGACATCTTAAGATTAGGTCTAAATTTTGGGGAAAATGGGCATTTGCCCCTAATTTACAAACTATGAAGCAAAATGTCCATATTTTGAAACTATTTAGCAAATTACTCTTATTTTTGAAACTCGATTTTAACAAAATCAAGTTTTGTGTAAAACTCGATATCACTAAAATCAAGTTATATATATATTTTTAAGTAAAACTCGACATTAGCAATGTCAAGTTCCCCTTAAATTTTCAAAAAAATTAAGTGGCAAAATATGCATAGAACTTTACATTGCCACCTGTAACTTGATTTTATTAAAATCAAGTTTAAAAAACAAGTGCATTTTGCTAAATAGTTTTAAAACATGAGCATTTTGCTGCATAGTTTGTAAATTAGGGACAAATGCCCATTTTTCCACCAGATTTTAAGATAACGTTTATACAAAATTGATTTGACCCATTTCATTTGAACTAGCCAACATTCCAAGACTATTAACTTTTTGCACAGCGCACTAAATGAAATAAATTCGGGTCCTTTGAAAAGTATGCCGCATGAAGAACTTCATGTGGAAAGAAGCACATGACACATTCCTTAGAGTTACACCAAGTGTAACTTGAACCTAACTCAATATATATATATATATAGAGAGATATATATATATATATATATATATATATATATGAGTTCAAGTTACACCTAGTGTAATTCTTGTAAAGTTACACATTTTTTACACTGTAAATTCATAAGAGATCAAACAGCTAAAAAAAATATTATTAAATGCTATTGATTTCCACCTCATTCATAATTAATACTAACATTTTCTCTCTCTCCTTATTTATTTTTTTCACTTGATTAAAGGGCATACTGCCATTTTTAACAACTTCCATTTCTATACTTGAAAAAAATAAATAAATAAAAAATAAATAAATAAAACTATACAAAACATTGTCCATTTGTCTCAGAGTAAGCCTCTGATGTATTGGGTACACTCTGCTAAGCTCATTTGCATTCTATGACTAAGAACATAAAAACAAACCTTTTTTATGTGTGAATCTCATAGTCATTTAGAGGCTGTTTGGCTCCACCATTTTCATCACTCAATTCTCGTCACTCAATTTCCATCACTCATCACTCATCACTCATTACTCATTTTTCATCACTCATCACCCATCACTCTAAAATTAATACCCGTTTGGCCCTATCACTGAAATGCCATAACTCAACAATTTTTCACACTATTTGTGGGCCCCAGCTCTGTCACTTGGTTAGATGCTTCTGTTTTGTTACCCGCGGCTTGGTACTCATCCCCATCAACTTCTCTTTTCTCATTTCCCTTTTCCCCTTCCCCCTTCAGCCCTGTCACTCTCCCAAAGCAGAAACCCGAACCCAGAAAAATTTCTCAACCTCCCTCACCTCGTCAGGACCGTCACCAGTGAAGAACACCCATCTCTCCGACGTGTACGACGGTGCCATCTCCTCCGTCGTGACCCAGCGGCGCCGACGAGCATAAGAAACGGTACCCATTTCCCGATTTTGTCATGGCCGGTCTCCTTCGACCCAAGACGGTGCTACCTCGACATTTCTGTACTCTCTCACCTTGTTTATTTATCTGATTTATGTGTTTCACATTTGGATTTTGAGAAAAATGTTATAGGTTTTAGCTTGAACTCTGTTTGCCTCTGTTTTTCCCTGTTGTTTGGTTGGTGAGAAAATAATAAAGCCTCTGTTTTTTTGGTTTTTTTTTTGTTTATATGATACCCGTTTGGTTTTTTTTTTTTTTTTGTTTATATAATAAAGCAAAGGAGCATTTCATCACCACGGGTTGAAAACCCATCATCATGAGTTGATACATTCAAGATATCAAATGCGAAAACCCAAACATCAAACAAAGAAAAAAAAAAAAAAAACAGAGAAGCAATACCTTCGAATTTCTGTGGAAAAAGCTGAGAAAGAGGTCGGTGGTTGGCTGAGCTCGGATCAGTGAAATAGTGTGTGAGGAGGTGAGGGCAGTGAGAGCTTCTTTGTGGTGGTACTGGAATGGAGAGGAGAGAAATTTGAGATGAGAGACCTCTGCCAACTGAAGAGAGAAGTGTGAGATGAAAGAGCTGAAGAGAGAGCCGTTGAGGACAGTATCAAAAGGCACGCCCCACGTGAATGCCTCTGACGGTGGGACCGGATGTGTAATATTATTTACAAGTTTGCCATTGAAAACAGAAAACAGAAAACTGAAAACAGCTAAAAGTTGTTTTCAGTTTCCACAACTCATAACTCAAAAAGTAGAGAATTGAGTATTGGAAACAGAGTAATGAAAACAAAGAAATTGTGCAAGCAAACGAGTATTTTGCTATGGGTCCCACCATTTTTGAGAATTGAGTTATAGAAATAGAGAATTGAGTCATGAAAACTAGTGAACCAAACAGCCCCTTAAAAGTTCAAGTCTAAGGCTTACAAAGTTACAATACCAATAGGCTTAGCAAAAAAAAAAAGGTTACAATACCAATAGTCAAAATTGCTTTATCTAATTAAGTTCCATTTCAATAGATCACTGGGATTTTATAAATATGTTAACTCTTGGGTTTTTAAAACTTTGGATAGTGATCGGAGTAGCAAAGTATGACTACGGTGACGAAAGTGAGAATAAGGTGCACTACGGGCAACCCACTCCTCCTCTGTACTATATGACACACATTCCAAAAGGCATTCCTCTTTTCCTTGGTTATGGAGGAAAGGACACGCTTTCTGACGTAAATGACGTGCAACTTTTGCTGCAAAACCTTAAATATCATAAGAAGGACAAGCTTGTGGTACAATACAGAGATTACTATGCTCATTTTGATTTCATTATGGCTGAGAATGCGAACAGAATAGTATATTTTTTTTGTATAGTTTTTTTTTTCTCAAGTATAGAAATGCAAGGTGTTAAAAATGGCAGTATGCCCTTTAATCAAGTGAAAAATAATAAATAAAGAGAGAAAAAATGTTAGTATTAATTATGAATGAAGTGAAAATCAATAGCATTTAATAATTTTTTTTTAGCCATTAGATCTCTTATGAATTTATGATGTAAAAAATGTGTAACTTTACAAGAGTTACACTAAGTATAACTTAAACTCATCTCATATATATATATATATATATAGAGAGAGAGAGAGAGAGAGAGAGAGAGAGAGAGCTCTTTCGTATCCCATACATACAAAATCAAATCTATTATATAATTGAAAATAATTTTATTATAAGACAAGTTAAGGATATAAAATTAAAGTTAAAAATTTTAAATTGAAGTTGAAATTTAATAAAATTAGGACACACATTTTATGCTAAGAAAGAACGGGTTCCTTGCTAGTGACTCTCTCAAAACCAACTTTGATGGGGCAATTTTTGAGGATTCTGATGAAGCGGGTATCAGAGTGGTGATTCAAAATTGTCACGATGATGTTATGGCAGCCTTGTCAGAAAAAATTTCAAAGTCTTCTTCTGCGGTTATCCTGAAATTTAATAAAATTAGGACACATTTCACAAGCGCCACTCTACATTGTTTGAAACTCACAAGATACTTACTGGCTAATTCAGCAATTATATCCAGAGGCACAACCGATTCGTTTAAGCATTTAGAGCGAAATAAGTAATTATTTGTCTAATCACTCAAGCAACAAGTTCAAATTTTTAATTATCTATACTACTATTTAAGGGGCTGCACCTGTTTAGACCAAATTTTTTTTTGGTTCCAAAATACCCCTACAGCATATGCTTAAGTAGGGGCAAAACTTGGTAAAAATGTTTCTTTAACTTCCACGTAAAACACTATCTACAGAATAGGAACACACTCCCATTAGATGGGTAAAATTTCTAATTAAAAAAATTTTAAAATTTAGCTAGATTTAAAATAAATGAAAAACAGTTCACCAACAAACAGTTTTTCTTTAAAAAAAATAAAAAATTACGCACAGTTTTTTTTTTCCCCTTTGTTTTTTGGCGAAAAGCCACTTTTAGTCCCTACATTTTCAAGCGATTCCCATTTTAGTCCCTACATTTTATTTTTACCGCTTTTAGTCCCTATTCTGAAAAACGCTTTCTGTTTTAGTCCCTGTCGTTACTCATTTAACAGAATTATCCTACGTGGCAAACAGTCCAACAGTAAATGCTAACGTGTTCATTAAAATAATATTAAAAAAATTATTTACATTTTTTAAAATGCCACATCAGCAATTTAATTTTTAAAAAAAGTCACGTCAGATAAAAATATTATAAAAATTTCTAACCTAATTATTTTTTAAAAAAAGAAAAGAAATTAGTTAAATTAAGTTTTTTCTTTTTTTGGAAGAACATGAAGAACTCAAAAAAAAAATTTCATTTTCTTCCCCAACTAAGCTTGCCTAGAAAATTAAAAATTAAAAATTTACTTTCCTTTTCTTGCAAAATTACCCAGATTTACAAAATAAAAAGACATGCCCATAAAAATTTACAAAACTTTGAAACCAAACACAAAAAACACAAAACTCAAACCCAGATTTTCGGCCTCCATACACAACCAAACCACAAACAACAACACAACCTTAAATTCCTTAAACTCAAACCCAGATTTTCATCTTGCACGGATTGTGGGTTGAGCAAGCGTTCGATTCTGTGGATGACTCCGTCAGGTCGGGTCAGGAAATCCGAGTGGATGAGCTTCGCGCGGTTAATGGTTTTGTCTCCGGTCTTTTCGTGGTGGGTGAGGAAGAGATTGTCGTGGGAGAGAGTGCGGTGGTGATGAGTTGACTCAGGGTGAGTTGGCCACTGGTTGGATCCGATCCGAGTTGGGATAATGTGGAACATCAAGAGCTTTTGGAGAGACTTGAGATTGCCAGGCTCGAGCAGGAAGTGCTTGAACTTAGGGTCGAGATCGCGTTCCGAAGCTTTATTTCTGGGTACGAAGATTGTGATGTTGTGCTTGCCGACTGTCTCTTCTAGCGTCTGCAACAGCAAGGCCTTCTCGACTAGCTCAGCGAGCTCAGTGTAATGCGAGTCCAGAAGAGCGACGAGGACCGAGTTGGAGTTTATTTGGCCGAAAATCTGGGTTTGAGTTTTGTGTTTTTCGTGTTTGGTTTCAAAGCATAAGAAAATTTTGTCGAATGTTTCTGTTTTGTAAATTTTTATGGGCATGTCTTTTTATTTTGTAAATCTGGGTAATTTTGCAAGAAAAGGAAAGTAAATTTTTAATTTTTAATTTTCTGGGCAAGCTTTGTTGGGCTTTGTGGAGCCTAGTTTATTTTGTAGCCCATTGTAACCCTGTAAGCAGGATATAAAAGCCGCTTTTATAATTAGGGTTTGTGACTACTACTGTTGTTGTGTTTTTTAGAGAGAGAAAAAAAAACACTGTAGCCGCACTTTGTATTTTTTCCTGATAATAGTGAAATCCCTGCAACTCCGTGGATGTAGGCAAATTGCCGAACCACGTAAATACTGTCGTGTGCGTGTGATTGTTTTTATTTAGCGCGTGTTTTCTCTTCTTTTTTTTTTTTTTCTCACAGGTTGGAATTTTGGTTAAATTCCCAACAACTGGTATCAGAGCCTAGGGTTAGGTTTGAGTGAGAGCAATGGCAGAGGAAGCAGGAAAGGCGTCTGGAATAGAAAAGTTTGATGGCACAGACTTTGGATTTTGGAGGATGCAAATCGAGGATTACCTTTATGGGAGGAAGCTGCATCTGCCGCTTCTAGGGGAAAAACCTGAGGCTATGAAGGCTGAGGAATGGGCTCTTCTTGACAGACAGGTACTGGGAGTTATCAGGTTAACTCTGTCTAGGTCTGTTGCACACAATGTTGTAAAGGAGAAGACCACAGCAGATCTGATGAAGGCTTTGTCTGGTATGTATGAAAAACCGTCAGCAAACAACAAGGTGCATCTGATGAAGAAACTGTTTAATCTGAAGATGGCAGAGAACGCATCAGTAGCACAACATCTGAATGAATTAACACTATCACAAATCAATTGTCGTCTGTAGAAATTGATTTTGATGATGAGATTCGTGCTCTGATCGTTTTGGCTTCTTTGCCAAACGGTTGGGAGGCAATGAGGATGGCAGTAAGCAATTCTATAGGAAAGGAAAAACTCAAGTACAATGATATACGAGATTTAATTCTGGCTGAGGAGATTTGTAGAAGAGATGCAGGTGAAACCTCAAGATCTGGTTCTGCCCTAAACCTTGAGACAAGAGGCAGAGGTAATAACAGAAATTCAAATCGGGGCAAATCAAAATCCAGAAATTCTAATCGGAACAAAAGTAAGTCTAGATCAGGCCAACAAGTACAATGCTGGAACTGTGGGAAAATAGGTCACTTTAGGAACCAATGCAAAAGTCCTAAGAAGAAGAATGAAGATGATTCTGCTAATGCTGTAACAGAAGAGGTACAGGATGCATTACTTCTTGCAGTAGACAGTCCACTTGATGATTGGGTTTTGGATTCAGGAGCCTCATTTCATACCACTCCACACCGAGAAATCATACAGAACTATGCTGTAGGTGATTTTGGTAAGGTGTATTTGGCTGATGGTTCAGCCCTGGATGTTGTGGGTATGGGAGATGTCCGGATATTGTTACCCAATGGGTCTGTTTGGTTACTAGAGAAGGTTCGACATATTTCTGACCTGAGGAGGAATCTGATTTCTGTTGGACAACTTGATGATGAAGGGCATGCAATACTATTTGTTGGTGGTACTTGGAAGGTTACAAAGGGAGCTAGAGTATTGGCTCGTGGAAAGAAGACTGGTACTTTATATATGACCTCAAGTCCAAGAGACACAATTGCAGCTGCTGATGCAAGTACTGATACAAGCCTATGGCACCGCAGACTTGGTCACATGAGTGAGAAAGGGATGAAAATGTTGCTGTCAAAAGGAAAACTACCAGAATTGAAGTCTATTGATTTTGACATGTGTGAAAGCTGCATCTTAGGAAAGCAGATAAAGGTGAACTTCTTGAAAACTGGCAGGACACCGAAGGCAGAAAAATTGGAGTTAGTACACACTGATTTATGGGGGCCTTCTCCGGTTGCATCCCTTGGAGGTTCAAGGTACTACATCACTTTCATTGATGATTCAAGCATAAAGGTATGGGTTTATTTTCTAAAAAATAAATCTGATGTATTTGAAACTTTTAAGAAGTGGAAGGCCATGGTTGAGATAGAAACAGGTTTAAAACTAAAATGTTTGAGGTCTGATAATGGAGGAGAGTACATAGATGGAGGGTTCAATGAGTATTGTGCTGCACAGGGAATTAGGATGGAAAAGACCATTCCTGGGACACCACAACAGAATGGTGTGGTTGAGCGCATGAACAGAACTCTTAATGAGCGTGCTAGGAGTATGAGGTTGCATGCTGGACTACCAAAAACTTTCTGGGCTGATGCTGTTAGCACTGCAGCTTACCTGATAAACCGAGGGCCATCAGTTCCCATGGAGTTCAAACTTCCTGAGGAGGTTTGGAGCGGTAAAGAGGTAAAGTTTTCCCATTTAAAAGTTTTTGGTTGTGTTTCTTATGTTCATATTAATTCTGATGCTCGTAGTAAACTTGATGCAAAGTCTAAAATATGTTTTTTCATTGGCTATGGTGATGAGAAATTTGGCTATAGGTTTTGGGATGAACAAAACAGGAAAATCATCAGAAGTAGAAATGTGATATTTAATGAACAGGTTATGTACAAGGACAGGTCAACTGTAGTATCAGATATTGCAGAGTTAGATCAAAAGAAATCTGAGTTTGTCAACTTAGATGGATTGACTGAAAGTACTGTCCAGAAAAGGGGTGAAGAAAATAAGGAGAATGTAGATTCACAGGTAGATCAGAGTACACCTGTAGTTGAAGTTCGCAGATCTTCCAGGAACATTAGACCTCCACAGCGTTATTCACCCGCTTTAAATTATCTACTATTGACTGATGGTGGTGAGCCAGAGTGTTATGATGAAGCCTTGCAAGATGAAAATTCAAGCAAGTGGGAGTTAGCCATGAAAGATAAGATGGATTCCTTGTTGGGGAATCAGACATGGGAATTGATTGAATTGCCAGTAGGAAAGAAGGCTTTGCACAACAAGTGGGTATACAGAATAAAAAATGAGCATGATGGTAGCAAACGTTACAAGGCCAGATTAATTGTTAAAGGGTTCCAGCAGAAAGAAGGCATTGACTACACAGAGATATTTTCTCCAGTTGTGAAGATATCAACAATTAGACTGGTGCTGGGAATGGTGGCTGCAGAAAACTTACATCTCGAGCAGTTAGATGTGAAGACGACATTCCTTCATGGTGATTTGGAGGAAGACCTTTACATGATTCAGCCAGAAGGGTTTATTGTTCAGGGACAAGAGAATCTAGTCTGCAAACTGAGAAAGAGCTTGTATGGCCTAAAACAAGCTCCTAGACAGTGGTACAAGAAATTTAACAATTTTATGCATAAAATTGGGTTCAAGAGATGTGAAGCTGATCATTGTTGCTATGTTAAATTCTTTGACAATTCTTATATCATTTTACTATTGTACGTGGATGATATGCTCATTGCAGGGTCTAGCATTGAGGAGATTAATAATCTGAAGAAGCAATTGTCAAAACAGTTTGCAATGAAGGATTTGGGAGCTGCAAAGCAAATCCTTGGTATGAGAATCATTAGAGACAAGGCTAATGGTACATTGAAGCTTTCACAGTCAGAATATGTGAAGAAAGTTCTCAGCAGGTTCAACATGAATGAATCTAAACCAGTGAGCACACCCTTGGGTAGTCATTTCAAACTGAGCAAAGAACAGTCACCAAAGACAGAAGAAGAAAGGGACCATATGAGCAAGGTGCCCTATGCCTCAGCTATTGGCAGCTTGATGTATGCTATGGTGTGTACAAGGCCAGACATTGTACATGCAGTGGGAGTTGTGAGCAGATTCATGAGTAGGCCTGGAAAGCAGCATTGGGAGGCAGTCAAGTGGATTCTGAGATATCTGAAGGGTTCATCAGATACATGTCTTTGCTTCACAGGTGCAAGTTTGAAGCTGCAAGGTTATGTAGATGCTGATTTTGCTGGTGATGTTGTAGTAGAAAGAGTACTACTGGGTTTGTATTTACTCTGGGTGGTACAGCTATATCATGGGCTTCAAATTTGCAAAAGATTGTTACTTTGTCTACTACAAAAGCTGAGTATGTTTCAGCAACTGAAGCTGGAAAGGAGATGATTTGGCTACATGGTTTCTTAGATGAATTGGGTAAGAAGCAGGAGATAGGCATTCTATACAGTGACAGTCAGAGTGCAATCTTTCTTGCCAAAAATTCGGCTTTTCATTCAAAGTCGAAACATATACAGACAAAATACCACTTTATCCGTTATCTTGTTGAAGATAAATTGGTAATTCTTGAGAAGATTTGTGGATCTAAGAACCCGGCAGACATGTTGACTAAGGGTGTCACTATTGAGAAGTTGAAGCTGTGTGCAGCTTCAATTGGTCTTCTAGCTTGAGGACAGGAGGATGAGTTGCAGGGATGAGGGATTGTTTCTTGAAGGATAGCGGTTTGATGTTGGTGATTGAACTAGTCTCCAAGTGGGAGATTTGTTGGGCTTTGTGGAGCCTAGTTTATTTTGTAACCCATTGTAACCCTATAAGCAGGATATAAAAGCCGCTTTTATAATTAGGGTTTGTGACTACTACTGTTGTTGTGTTTTTTAGAGAGAGAAAAAAAACACTGTAGCCGTACTTTGTATTTTTCCCTGATAATAGTGAAATCCCTGCAACTCCGTGGACGTAGGCAAATTGCCGAACCACGTAAATACTGTCGTGTGCGTGTGATTGTTTTTCTTTGGCGCGTGTTTTCTCTATTTTTTTTTTTGTTTCTCACAGGTTGGAATTTTGGTTAAATTCCCAACAAGCTTAGTTGGGGAAGAAAATGAAAAAAAAAAATTTGAGTTCTTCATGTTCTTCCAAAAAAAGAAAAAAATTAATTTAACTAATTTCTTTTCTTTTTAAAAAAAATAATTAGGTTAGAAATTTTTATAATATTTTTATCTGACGTGGCTTTTTTTAAAAATTAAATTGCTGATGTGGCATTTTAAAAAATGTAAATAATTTTTTTTAATATTATTTTAATGAACACGCCAGCATTTACTGTTGGGCCGTTTGTCACGTAAAATAATTTTGTTAAATGAGTAACGGTAGGGACTAAAACAGAAAGCGTTTTTCAGAATATGGACTAAAAGCGGTAAAAATAAAATGTTGGGATTAAAATGAAAATCGCCTGAAAATGTAGAGACTAAAAGTGGCTTTTCGCCTTGTTTTTTTTGAACCTATCTACTCCTATATTCACAACTGCATAATATACGTTCTCAAATTACTTGCCACTTGCCTTTCAGTTTTTTCCCCTATCAGAATCATCTTCAGTTTGGACCTTTTCACAAAAACTTTTCCTTTTTCTGTATTCATCACTCCCCTATTCTGCAATCTTTATTCCTTCTTCTCCTCATTTGATGGCCACTGAGAGTCTGAACTATGTGCGCTATTGGCTGAGGAAATTTGAAAATATGCTTAAATTTTAAGTTATTACCTGGCCTCTATTAGTATTACCACATATTTTGTGATTGTTTTGATCGAACCAAATCAAAAGAAAACCCAAGAAATGGAGCAAATATTGTTGATTGGAATGAAAGCCCGGTACTAAGTGTAGCAATTAAAAGTTGTTCAAGAATGGATACATCAAAGGCTGAAATACCTGTATGTAATGCCAATTTCTTTATTCATCATTCCACATTTTACTTTTTACTTTTTTATTTTTATTTTTATTTTTTTATTGAGCGGATATATACTGCTATAAAAATCAAACTGTTCATGTTTAGAACATTTGACTAGATTAATCACCGGTAGGCATCAATTGGTTCTTCTTCAATGGGTGAGCATCGATCTTTCTTTCTTCTTCTTTGTTTATTTATTTATATTTTATTTTAATGGGTGAGCATTAAATCAGACATAGAAAGTTGTGCTTTGTTATTAGTAGTTAGTACCACTGCCAATTGTATGTAATTTTAGATTTGGAAGTATGTATTATAAAATGTTTTTTCTTTTTCAGAAACAAAATGAAATAAATGGTGTTGAAACCATCTTCATCTATAGACCTAACAATAATCTATTTTGAAACTAAAGTCTAAGACATTAAACATTTTCGTATATATTAAATTTTGATTGTGATTTGATGTAATTTTCATTTATATTATTTATATTTCCAATTATTTTGGGACTTTTTTTTTTTGTTGAGAAAACCCATCTAGCTGGGAGAATTTTACTCAACTGGAAAATCACTGGCTACAGAAAATAAAACATTTGGTGGAACATCCTCCATCCAAATACGCAAAGGAAAAGACATTCTAGCCTCCCTAGCTAATGCATGGGCCACACTATTGCCCTACCGCCTTACATGAGAGATAGAATAGGTTTGAAACAAACCCGCTATAGACATAAAGTCTTTTACCAGATGCCCAACAAAAGCACATGAGCAATCCTTAATACTAAGGCTTCTCACTACCCCCAAGGCATCACCCTCAAAACATACATTCTTGAATCCCAATTCTTGGACAAAGATGGCTGCTCTTCTGGCAGCCAGCATCTCGATCACCTCCACCGACGATGGCATCGCTATTTTCTCTGACAAAGAAGTCATCACCTCCCCCCGTTCATTCCTGACCACCACCCCCACCCCTGCCTCATTGAAGTCTCCAAAAACTGCACCATCAAAGTTTGCCTTCACTGAATTTTGAGGAGGAGGCTGCCAGTGGGACGGGCTAGCAAGGCCTTGAGAAACGAATTTCGGCTTCTTGAGCTGAAACTCGGCCAAGAGAGAAATGGCTGATTGGAAAATCTTATGGACCGGGGTACTGGCTTCCTTGCTCCGCAGCTTGTTTCTCCGTTGCCAAATCGCCCAAGCCACCATTGCAAACTTTTCAAGCTCATCGGTCTCTTCATGCACACAGCTAACCAAGTCGCACATGTTTTCCACGCTGGGATGTTTTGTCCGGACTGATGCAAACGGAGCAGCCCAGACCATTTGGATACAGTCACATCCCCAAACCGCATGGACCTCATTCTCTATTCCTTTCAAGCACTGATCGCATGTCACGCTATCAACAATCTTTCTTTTGAACAGCCCCCCCTTCGTTGGTAATGCACTTGAGCATGCCCGCCAGAGAAAGATTCTAACCTTATTTGGCACTTTGAGACGCCAAATGTTCTTCCAGAAATGCTTAACCCCCTCATCCGAGGACCCTAACGGTATCTCCTTCGCCTCCGATTCACACAGCAGCTGATAACCCGATTTTACGGAGTAGGACCCAGTTTTGCATTTCGGCCAAGCCACGCAATCATCTTGGTTAGTTACACAGATGGGTATTCCTTTAATCCTTTGAGCTTCGAACGGGAGGAACATGGCATCCACTAACTGAGAATTCCAGCCACCACCACACGGATCTAGTAGCTTGCTTACCGTCCACCCCACAGTCTCACAATTTGAGGGCAAAACGATCTTAGCAGGTTCCTCCCCCGGCAGCCATCTCTCCCCATAAATCTTTATTTGATTGCCATCCCCTATCCTCCATAGCATCCCCATTTGAACAAGTTTTTTTGCTTTAACAATGCTTTGCCAAGCATATGACCCCGAAGAGGGTTTTGCATCCAACACCGAGCCATTTGGGAAGTATTTGGCTCGGAAGACCCTATAAAATAAAGATGTATGATCGGTTAACAACCTCCAAATTTGTTTGCCCAACATTGCCTCGTCGTTAAAATTCTCTAAGTCCTTAAAGCCCATTCCCCCCATTGCCTTTGGCTTACATAAAGACTCCCACTTCTTCCAATGGATTTTATGCTGATCACCCCGTTGCCCCCACCAAAATTTCCTAATCATCTTCTCAATGTCTTGAATGAGTCCCGTTGGTTGTTTGAAGCAACTCATTGGAAAAGTGGGAATTGCTTGGACCACCGCCTTAAGCAAAACTTCTTTTCCCCCTTGAGATAAAAGCATCTCCTTCCACCCTTGGAGTTTATTCCACACCCTTTCTTTTATGTAGTTGAGGCTCTCTTTCTTATTACGCCCCACCACGGCCGGTAGGCCAAGGTACTTCTCATACTCTCGAACCTCGTTCACTCCCAAAAATTCCACCAACTCCATCCTCCGATTCTCCTTGGTGGCCTTGCTAAAAAACACTGAAGTTTTTTCTCTATTTAGTTTTTGCCCCGAGGCTAGCTCGTACTTCTGTAAAATGTGAAGAATTACCTCTAACTCTCCCATAGATGCTCGACAAAAAAGCAAGGTGTCATCGGCAAAAAATAAGTGGCTAATTCTTGGGCCATTTCGACACAAAGAGAAACCTCTAATTTCCTCGGCCCTGGCTGCATGCTGTAGCTGTTGGTTTAAGGCCTCAGAACAGATCAAGAAGAGAAATGGGGATAAAGGATCGCCTTGTCTGATCCCCCTTGTTGGCCGAATATCTCCTCTTGGAGACCCATTCACCAAGATTTGATACGAGGCAGAACTAATGCAAGACATAATCAAACCCACCCACTGGTTACAAAAGCCCATTTTTCTCATGGTTAGCTCCAAGAAATGCCATTCCACCCTGTCGTACGCCTTACTCATGTCTAACTTCAGAGCCATGAAACCTCCCTTCTTGGATTTTTGGTTTTTCATATGATGGAGAGTCTCGAAGGCGACAAGAATGTTATCCGAAATTGCCTTATCAGATTGAAAGGCACTCTGAGAGTCCGATATGATAAGAGGTAATAAACCCTTCATCCTGTTTGCAACCACTTTTGATACAAGTTTATAGATAATGTTACATAGAGAAATAGGGCGAAAATCAGAAACTTTTGTAGGGCTTTTTACCTTTGGTATGAGAGTGATGAAAGTGCGATTTATGGATGGGGGAATAACCCCGGAAGATAGACAACTCAGCACTACCTCAGTCACATCATCCCCCACAGCATGCCAATAGTGTTGGAAAAATAAAGGTGGTAGCCCATCCGGTCCCAGTGCTTTCAAAGGGTCCATTTGTTTCAAAGCCACCACCACTTCTTCCCTTGTGAATTCCGCCAGGAGTTCTCCATTCATCTCATCATTGATTAAGCTCGGGATATGATCAACCACAGCCTCAATCATGGCCGGGTTGGAGGAGGTAAAAAGTTGTTGGTAATAGTCTACCAAGATATTTGCTATACCATCATCATCGCTACACAATTCCCCATTTGCATCTTCCAAACTATCAATCCGATTCCTCCTAAATCTATGGGAAGCTCTACTATGGAAATACCTTGTGTTATTATCTCCTTCTTGAAGCCACAAGGCACGAGATCGTTGCTTCCACATTTGTTCCTCCCTCACTAAGAGTTTGGAAATTTCCTTTTTCAACCTCAACACCCGTGCTATACTTCCCCCTCTAGTAGCTTCAACTTCGGCTTGCCCCAACATAACCTTCTTCTCCTTTAGTTTCCTAGTTACATTCCCAAACGCCACCTTACTCCACCATTTCAATTTCCTACAGCACCGATCAACTTTCCCTTCCACTCTATGAATGGCACTACCCTAGAGTTCATATGCCCATGCCTCTTCGACCACTTCCCTACATCCTCCATCCTCCATCCACATTTGTTTGAACCTCCATGGTTTATTGATCTTTTTTGGCATGCCTGCTGGATATATCATAAGAGGTTTATGGTCCGAGGACCCGCACTCCAAATGGACCACCTTAGATGCCGGGAACATGTCCATCCACGCCGCCGTACCCACTGCTCTATCTAACCGTTCCCACACCGTGCGGCCTTCTCCATGCCCATTACACCATGTAAACTTATTGCCATTGAAACCGAGGTCTTAAAACCCACATTCATCTAATACATCTCTAAAATCCTCCATTTGCTTACTCGGCCTTAGCTTCCCTCCTAACTTCTCATGTGCCCTAGTTATTTCATTAAAATCACCAGCACATAACCAAGGCAAGGAATATTTTGATTTTAATCTCCTTAATGTAGCCCAAGAAATATGGTGATTCCTCGTATAGGGTTCACCATAGAATCCGGTGAACCGCCACTCCTCTTCTTTTCCCTTGTTTATAATAGCATCAATATGATTGGGTGAATACGTGTCGACTGAAAAATCTACCTCTTTTTTCCACATGACAGCCACTCCACCACCTCTACCCTCCCTTGAAAATTCCAACAAACCTTCAAAATTTAGCTTATCCCGGATGAAAATTAGCCTAGCCTTATCAAGTCATGTTTCGGCTAAGAACACGACTGAGGGACCTTGAGCCCGAATGATATCACCAAGCTCTTGCTCTGTCTGGGGGTTCCCAAGCCCCCGACAGTTCCAACATAAGAGATTCATTGTTGTTGGCGGGGCTGTTTAACAGCCTCCACCATTGATATAAGTGTAGCTTGATCATAGAGGGAAACCGCCCTTTTTTTGCTTGGTAACCCACTGCAATCCTCCTCCCGAGTTCCCTTTGAGCTAGTGGACTCCGAAGAATCCATGTATTCATCAGTGTTTTTCCTATAAACTTTCTTCTTTCTTTTCTTATGCTCATCCGAGCCTTTTTTTTCCAGTTCTACCCATTATATTTGTAATATCCCCCAAAATAACTTGCGTAATTGGAACATTTACCAGGTCAGCACCCCTTCCACATGGCTGTCCAGTTGGATTCGTACCCAAGTGCCTGCCAATAGCCAGGTCAGTAGCCTTTCCATGTGACTTTCCACTCAGTTCCGTGCCCATATGCCTTCCAACCAACCCCCCTTGAGTAGTCCCTTTCTCTGCATGTCTGCTTTGGTCTGAATCCACCTTTTCTGCATGCTCAGAGCTGATGTCTTCCTCCAAGGTTCGGACCTCACCAATATCCGGTTTTAAGCTATCACCTTTGTCAAACATGTTCAATCCCTTGTCAATCTCCTCGATGCACTCCTCAAAGCCATCCCCGAAAACTCGGCTTTTTTCCACTCTCTCCAACGTTATCAAATCCTCGGTTTCAGCATCCACGTCTCTGACACGCTTTTCTTCCTGAAAATTCTCCCTTTCCTTGGACTGTGGCAGCGCCACCACCGGAGGCTGTTGTGAACCCAGTACCACCACCGGTTTCGGAGTTGGCTCTGTCTTAGTCATCTGTTGTCTCTCCTTTTTTCTTGCTTCATAAAAACCAGGTACTTTGATCACCGTACTTCTTCCTCCAACAAACGGGGGAGCCCGGATCCAAGACCCATACGCCTGCTCTTCTTTTCTCAGCTTGCCTTCACTGTCTATCCATAGTTCACAATCTTTATCAACATGGTTCAAGCACCCACACCAGTAGCATAGGTTAGGTAATCTTTCATACTTGAAAGAAGCCCACCCTTGTTTCCCCTGTGAAGAAGAGAAACGTCTTCCCCTGCTGAGAGGTTTGTTGATATCAATAAGGACTCTAACTCTCATGAAGCTCCCACCATCCATTTCTGTAATGTCGTTTCCCTTGCACACTGATCCCGCACCCTCGCACAACTCTTCAGCCACCTTTTGATTCAAAAATCTCACCGGAATATCATGAACTTGAACCCATACTGGTATCGTCTCGAACTTTTGAGCCCCGATGGGAACCTCTCGGTCATACCATTGCAGTACCACAAGATGCTTGTCGAAGCTCCATGGTGCGCTGCTAAGGATTTTGTCCACTTCCTCCTTGTTATCAAACACAAACAACAGGACATGGTCCCCTGCTCTTCGCACCTCAAAACCCCTCGTTGATCGCCATAACAGATTGAATGTTCTAATGACTGCCTCCACACTCAGCGCCCTTTTCGTTAGGAATTTTGCAACCATAATAAACTCATTAGATGAGTTCTCTTCAGATAGTTCTAGGTTTTCATCTTCTTTGTCGTTCAGTGATAGTTTCTGCCAGTTCTTAGCTAAATTATTCATCTCTAAATCGCTCCTACCCACGTTTTTTCCAGTATCCAACAGGTGGGAAAGGGAGACGTAGGCCCAATAAAAGAAAAATAAAAGAAAAATATAACCTCAAAGTGACTACAGTAACCTGAGGTACAGATGAAATCCTCACACAAGGAACGACAATTCTACTATGTAAAGGAAGCTTCTCTGGTGACCCAGAGAGAAACTGACCTAACAAGAGAAACTTAAGAAAACATTGAATTGATTGAATTGATACTTGGCACAAAGTTTGTGTCTTGAGAAAACATTTTAAAATCTTTTATGTTATTACTAATTTACTGTAGTGATATTAATTTGTGGTGTAAGGATCCTTCACCTAAGGCTATATATGATTTGTAGGAATTGACTTACCTATGATGGGCGTCCACAAAAGAATTTACCAGGTGTGTAAGTTTTAATGAATTTATTTATTTCAATAAATTCACTAGCCTAATCCTATATCTGATTTATTTTTCCACTTAAGTAATGTTTTATTATATATTTTTTGATTTGGTAATCCTATTGTGGTTCTTTTTCCCATTGTTATTAATACTGTTCCGTTCCGGCCAAAACGGCCGGAAAATTTCGTACCAGTCCTTAAACCTGTACGAATCACCCTCTTGTTCCACCTCGGACCAAATTTCGGTTCGTTCCGGCCCGTTTCAGCCTGTTTTGGTGAATTTCGTCCGGTAGACATATTTTGGCCGATACTGAATCTACTGATAAATGCAGAAAAATTTGTCCTTTTCAAGTTTTAATGGCTATTACCTGAATAGAGCCACCCATCCCAGTTCATCTTACTTTCGGTCCTTTACAAGTTGAATGGCTCACGTACTCATCCCTTTACAGCAGGTTTCCACCACGTTGACGGTTGCCGGAATGAACCCAGGCCATGGCAGAGGTAGCTGCTGCTACTTCATCTTCTTTTTCTCCTTCTTCTTCTTCTTCTTCTTTCTTTTCGTCTGCTGGTCCTTCAATTTTATTTTGAATTTTCATTGCCTAGTTTTGTGTTTTCTTTCTTGTTTTGTGAACCTAGCAAGAGACTAGGTGTTGGAAATGACAAAGAGACTTGACAGAAAGTTTTAGGCTTTGTTTATGTGAGTTCACACTTAACTATCTCTTTCGGTTTTTTAATAGTAATTTTTTTTTAGAATATTTTAATAGTAAAATTGTTTTAATAGTTTTTTTTTTTTTTTTTTTTTTTTTTTTGAGAATCAATAGTATTATTATAATTATTGGGTAGATTTTTAGACTTGAAATTGATATTTTAGCTCAAATATGGAATTATAGTTTTAAGACTCAATAAATTATATGGATTTTGACCAATAATATATAAGGAAATATAAGTATATAAAATTATAAATAAAAAAAAGTATAAAAAAGGTAACTCCGAAACCGTATGCCGAAACAACCCGGTACCAATCCGGTACCGAAATATTCCATTTTCATAGACAAACCGAAATGAGCACCGAAACGGTATTCATAACAATGCTTTTTCCCCTGTATTATGGTGGTGAGGGAGATTCAATGTAGATGGAGGTGGTAGTGCCAACAAATATAAAATTTGATGCAAGTTCGGCTATAAAGATTTTGAGGCATGGAATGCTAATGTTTTAATTTAGGTAGAGAGCGTGTTGCTCTAGAGGATAGATATGTCAAGTTTAAAAAGAAAAAAAAATTCAAACACAAAGAATGTTATGATTGGTAGATTATAAAGTGGAACACAAGATATTGTACAAAAGATTTGTATTCATTCATGTGATCTGTATATTGTAGTTGTGGTTTTTTCTCCTTTGTAGTGTTGGCCCTTTTTAGATGGGTAAGCTTTACATAAGAAATATATGCTTTCAATTGGGATTGATGGGTCTTTTGATGGAATAATTTATGAAAATTTTTAGGTTGTTACTTTGACAGAAATGTTTATACTTTAAAATGTACAATACCCAATTTCAAATAAGCGAAATGGGATATGATAAGATTTATATACGAAAAAATTATTTAAGTCACATAAATCTTATCACATATCTACGTATTTTTGTGATTCGAAAAATGTAGTAACCCAGAATTATGATTAATGGAAGGTGTTGACTTTTAAAAAAAGAGAAATGATATGTTCATAACATTTTCACAACATTTTAAATTTTTATCGTTGTCGCATCATAAAAAAGAAAAAAACTCTTTTGCAAGATCTTTTTTGTTTTTTCCCCTCTCCTTCACGTTAAGTTGGATTATTTTTTTTTTAATGAGAAAAAACCCTCATCCTTATCCTTTTTTTTTTTTTTTTTTTAATTATTATCCTTATCCCATCATCTCATGTAAGTTTTATTTTTTATTTTAATGAGATTATTCAATGTAGTTGAAGGAATATTCAATTATCCACCAACATATCTCACTTATCTAAGTACTAGCCTCTGAGCAGACTCTTCTATTTTTTGGATAAGGGTTAATTTAGAGCATTTATTATACTTTGGGATTACTACATTTTCCAATCACAAAAAAAACCTAGGGGTGTGATGAAAAATTATTTCACCTGTTAACGCATAATACTCATCACAACCCTAGGTTTTTTTTTTTTTTTGGTGATTGGAAAATGTAGTAATCCCAAAATATAATAAATGTTCTAAATTAACGCTTACCCAAAAAATAGAAGAGTCTCTAAGCACGTGCGTGAGCGCGTGCTTAGAGGCTAGTTTTAATGTTAAATATCTGTGTTCCCTCTTTATTCTATTTTTTTTGAAGCCATGTTTCCTCTTTCTAACGAGATATAATATAATTGAAGTTGATTTTCAAAATATACTTGGATTATATGATAATTTCTTGCAAAAAAATTTCAAAATGTAGTATGCATTGTGCGAGATATTGGCTAATAAAAATTGAGGATGTAAATAAGTTTGTTTTAAAGACATTGAATAGTAGGAGAATATCTTATTTTGTAGGTATTTTACGTGAAATTGGAGATATATTTTTACCAGGTTATCCCCAAGTTTTTTTTTCCCTATTAAACATATTCTAGGGGTATTTTTGAACCACATAAAAGTCCATTCTAAAGAGGAAAATCCTGTTAGAAGAGTGTCCTATTTTTTAGACATTTTACATAGAGTTAGAGATAGTTTTGTCCCTATTAAACATAAGGTCTAAGGGTATTTTTAAACCACATAAAAATCTAGTCCAAAGAGGGGAATCCTGTTATATATAGTATAAATTGGCTAATTAACAGGTACTCTTAATGTATTTGTTAATTAAACATTTTAGGAAAGTTATATATGATATCATTTTTATGGAAAATATAAAAAGTTGTCACAATTTTTTTCCCCATAAAAAGTTTCTAAAATTATTCTTAGTCCATTGTCTTTCCACGTAAAGGTATGCTAGGTCCAAATGTCATAGAGAAATAATTAAAAAGCCAATATAAAAATGAGGTGGCAACCAGGTATACATCTTGCAATAGTGCCCCCTTCACAACAGATGAAGGGAACAAAAACTACATCACTATATGGGTAAAGATCTACTACCATACAGATCTTAGGTAGCATAGATTGTCTCTGCAAGAGAACAATTGTGCCATTACTGCTATCCGATTATGCTATTACTATCGTATAGAAGAATTTCAAGGGCACTTGGGTCCTCCTTCCTTGGTCTTCCAGTTATTGTAGCAAGGGCAAACTTGCTTGTTGCCATAAGTGCCAGGAGGAACACAGAGGCACTTGGAGCAGCACTTTAGGCAGAAAAACATGCATGGCTTCTTGTGTGAAGTTGCCGAGCAACGATATGTACACTTTGGCTTGCAATCTGTATGTCACAATTAGAGAATTACTGTTCATCAGATCACTTAAAATCATGTACTTCTTCATAAGAATAACAAAATTAGTAGAATGTGTTTCATTTGAGCACAAGAACTGTACAAATATGTACCTGAAGGACGAAGCTTTGTAGCCTGTTTCATGAAATATATACACATTAGAATTTGACACAAGCATAAACCATTTAGAGTAACAAAATATGAAAAAAGAACAGACTGTGTACGGACACACAAGTATGCAAACAACTAAAAACATGAGTTGAAGACACGATTTCAAAAAACAAAAGCGAGAAAAGTGTTGTACCTCAGCAATATCAGAGAATGTGATTAAGAGAAGTAAAGAAACCAGCAACAAAAGCGAGGTGTACGGACGTCCTACCATATCTATATTAGAGGTTGCTTAAACTCTAGTGCTAAACTAATGAAGTAATAATTTTCTCACAAAGCACAATGAGAGATGATGAAGCAATGAAATTATAAGGGATATTTATATGGGATATTTGGGGGTGATCAATATGCAATTAAGGAAGAATAAGTCTTATGCCACATAAAGTGGCACAACAAATGCAACAACTCGCCCATGTGGCGTGTTGTGGTTGGTGGAATGGTAAAATTATAAGGGATATTTATAAGGGATATTTGGGGATGATCAATATGCAATTAAGGAAGAATAAGTCTTGTGCCACATAAAGTGGCACAACAAATGCAACAACTCACCCATGTGGCGAGTTGTAGTTGGTAGAGGGGTGAAATTATAAGGGATATTTGGGGATGATCAATATGCAATTAAGGAAGAATAACTCTTGTGCCACATAAAGTGGCACAACAAATGCAACAAGTTGCCCATGTGGCGAGTTGTGGTTGGTGGAGGGGTGAAATTATAAAGGATATTTATAAGGGATATTTGGGGATGATCAATATGCAAGTAAGGAAGAATAACTCTTATGCCACATAAAGTGGCACGACAAATGCCATGACTCGCCCATGTGGCGAGTTGTGGTTGGTGGAGGGGTGAAATTATAAGAGATATATCCAATTAAGGAAGAATAAGTCTTGTGTCACATAAAGTGGCACAACAAATGCCACAACTCGCCCATGTGACGAGTTATGGTTGGTGGAGGGGTGTCCCACATGGACCCACCACCACCCTCCGCCAATATTAATATGACTTTAATAAAAACTTACTATAATTTATTTTTCATATTTAGGTTAAATTATTCTTAAAAGTATAGCAATATACTTAGAAAGTTGTATATCGTTGCATTGACTTGATTGCTCTTAAGAAATTGTGTAGAATTCAACTTTCTTCTTCTATTATTTTAATTATTTACAATTTGAGTTCATACTAAAAACCTAGGATTTGAAACTATGAAAGAGTCAAGTATTGAAGGAAAAAAAATTAGTAGAGGGATCGAGCATTAGGAATTTAATGTCATGAGAAATTTTTTTTTAGTTATTTAAATTTAACCAGTTTATTTGGAGTTTAAATGTCATTAGAAAAATAAATTTTATTTGAACTTAAAATTCATTGTGAGTTAAGTTTCAAGGAAATATCATATTTATCTGTGTTTTTTTTTTTTTTTTCCAAAATTGAATGTATAGCTCTTCCTTTTTGAAAATTATATTGTGTACCCGGCATATTTGTCGGGTCTCTCACAAACTGGTAGGCCCCACAGTGTGTGGGGCCCTCCAGTCTGTGAGTGACCCGGCATATATGCCGGGTACACCATATACCTTCTCCTTCCTTTTATATATATATATATATATATATATATAATATAATATAATATAAATATATTTATCTTTTTTCAAGGGGCAAATTTTTTTTTTATTAATCAAGGAGGATAAACTAAACTATATACTTATTATTATAATAATAGGTAGGAGCTTTAGGGGAGGTAGGGGCAATTGCCCCCCAGCCTCTGTCAATGGGCATACTCACATTGACGCAGTCATCCATGCACAACGCTTCTTAAATATCAATCTTTTAGGCCACCTTTTGAGTTTTAAAGCATGTCACTCGAAAGATTTATGATCGATCTACACAATGCCAAAAGAATCAAGCAAAGCAAAGCCTCCACAAACCTTTTGTGAGTATCATATTTTGTCCGTCATTGTTTTCCATGCAAAAATTCCAATTTCAATCTAAAACTGTAAAAAATAATTTAATTTCTCCCAATTGAATGTTGGATTATTCAATTTTAAAGGTCCAAAGTCAAAATAACCAAAATGCCTTTGTTGACCTAACTTTGACTAAGTTAACTGATGGTCAAACTATTCAAAATCTCACCCTGATCACTAAATTTCATCATTTTACATTAATATCCATTTTGCAAAACACTTTCCACAAGATTGATCACGGTCAACTCGGGTTTGACCAAATATCTGATTGTTCAATCAGATCAATTCAAGTTCATATCAAAGATATTTGAATTCAATTTTAAAATGACTACTCAAGAGATCATATCAGACTTAAAATGAGCACTATGTCACGAAAATACTAAAAAAAGTGCTCAACACTTTGTCAGTTTTGAGAATAGGTGTTCATAAGTTTGATAATAATTTAATCTTGATTAAATTATAATCAAACAACCATCAATTGGCCCAAAGGAGTCATTTGAAATATCTCATGATGAATCCAAGTTTGGCATACTTGGATCGGAAAAATTTCCACTTGAACAAAAAGAATTTGCAAAAATATCAAAATAAAATCTGTGAATAAAAACTTGATTTTGACACTATATCCAAAGCATCTAGGTCCCGTTTGGTACATGTGTTTAAACAACAGTTTTCAATTTTTTTGAAAATACATATGGGTGAAAAAGTGTGAAAAATTTAGTAGAGGTGCTCTCTTTGTGTTTGGATTTTTCACGGCTCATGAAAATGGATCCAAAATGTTGGTACTTTCTTGAAGTAGAAGTGATTATCTACATCCTGGAAGAAACGACATCTTAAGATTAGGTCTAAATTTTGGGGAAAATGGGCATTTGCCCCTAATTTACAAACTATGAAGCAAAATGTCCATATTTTGAAACTATTTAGCAAATTACTCTTATTTTTGAAACTCGATTTTAACAAAATCAAGTTTTGTGTAAAACTCAATATCCCTAAAATCAAGTTTTATATATATATATATATATATATTTTAAGTAAAACTCGACATTAGCAATGTCAAGTTCCCCTTAAATTTTCAAAAAAATTAAGTGGCAAAATATGCATAGAACTTTACATTGCCACCTGTAACTTGATTTTATTAAAATCAAGTTTAAAAAACAAAGGCATTTTGCTAAATAGTTTTAAAACATGGGCATTTTACTACATAGTTTGTAAATTAGGGACAAATGCCCATTTTTCCACCAGATTTTAAGATAACGTTTATACAAAATTGATTTGACCCATTTCATTTGAACTAGCCAACATTCCAAGACTATTAACTTTTTGCACAGCGCACTAAATGAAATAAATTCGGGTCCTTTGAAAAGTATGCCGCATGAAGAACTTCATGTGGAAAGAAGCACATGACACATTCCTTAGAGTTACACCAAGTGTAATTTGAACCTAACCCTATATATATATATATATATAGAGAGAGAGAGAGAGAGAGAGAGATATATATATATATATATATATATATATGAGTTCAAGTTACACCTAGTGTAATTCTTGTAAAGTTACACATTTTTTACACTGTAAATTCATAAGAGATCAAACGGCTAAAAAAATATCATTAAATGCTATTGATTTCCACCTCATTCATAATTAATACTAACATTTTCTCTCTCTCCTTATTTATTTTTTTCACTTGATTAAAGGGCATACTGCCATTTTTAACAACTTCCATTTCTACACTTGAAAAAAAATAAAAAAAATAAAAAAAATAAAACTATACAAAACATTGTCCATTTGTCTCAGAGTAAGGGCCCGTTTGGTTTGTGTTTTCAAACAGCATTTTTTAATTTTTAAACAGCATTTCACGCATTTCAACACACTTTTTCACCCACACGTATTTCAAAAAATTACAAACAACAATTTTCAAACTACTCTACCAAACACCCCTTAAGCCTCTGATGTATTGGGTACACTCTACTAAGCTCATTTGCATTCTATGACTAAGAACATAAAAACAAACCTTTTTATGTGTGAATCTCATAGTCATTTAAAAGTTCAAGTCCAAGGCTTACAAAGTTACAATACCAATAGGTTTGGCAAAAAAAAAAAAAGGTTACAATACCAATAGTCAAAATTGCTTTATCTAATTAAGTTCCATTTCAATAGATCACTGGGATTTTATAAATATATTAACTCTTGGGTTTTTAAAACTTTGGATAGTGATCGGAGTAGCAAAGTATGACTACGGTGACGAAAGTGAGAATAAGGTGCACTACGGGCAACCCACTCCTCCTCTGTACTATATGACACGCATTCCAAAAGACATTCCTCTTTTCCTTGGTAATGGAGGAAAAGACACGCTTTCTAACGTAAATGACGTGCAACTTTTGCTGCAAAACCTTAAAGATCATAAGAACATTCACAGCAGGTGTGGTAAATGTGTCAAATGTTAAATATTTGGCACATTTGCCACACCAAACACAAAAATGGAGCATTATGAGATGTGCCAAATCTCAAAACTTATACCACATGTCTAGAGTACCGTTGCAAATTTGTAACGGTACGGACAGATGTGGTAAAAATAAAAATTGTTTTATATTCACTCTTCTCTCTCCTCTCTCTTCATTTTTTCTTCTCTTCTCTCTCACTCTCTGGTTCCCTCTCTCTTCTTTCTCACTCTCTGGTTCTCTGGTTCCCTCTCTCTTCGATCTCACTCTTCGGTTCCCTCTCTCTTCGACCAGTCCGGCAGCAACGACGGCGTGCCCCGACAACGATCTCACCCACGCTCCAGCCACGACGACGTAGCTCCGACGACGATCTCACCCACGACGACGGCGTAGCTCGATCTCACCCACGCTCCAGCCACGACGGCGTAGCTCCGACGACTATCTCACCCACGACGACAGCGTAGCTCGATCTCACCACGCTCCAGCCACGCTCGATCTCACCCACGCTCAGCCACGCTCGATCTCGCCAATCTCACCTCGAGGCCGCCGTCGATCTCACCCTCTTCCCTCTCCTCTCTGTCCGCCTTTCACTCTGCCTCTCTCTGGTTGTGGTTTTTTTTTTTTTTTTTTTTTTTTTGCTGCAATTTGGGTTGATCTGATGGTGGTGGTGGGCTGTGGGCTATGGGCGGTGACAGTGGCAGTGGTGGTGGGCTAGGGGTGATGGCCGGTGGTGGTTTTTTTTTTTTTTTTTTCCTGGTGATTGTGGCGACAACAATTTTTCTGGTTGTGGTTATAGTAGTAGTAGTTGTTGTTGTTGTTGTTGTTGTTGTTGCGGTTCTGGTTTTTCTGGTGATTATGACCGCAACAATTTTTCTGGTTGTGGTTGTAGTTGTTGTTGTTGCAGTTTTGGTTTTTCTGGTTTGCGGTGGTGGTTGATGAGGACGATGATGATAGGGAGAGGAATTTAATATATTATTTTAATGTGTAGGGAATATTATTTTAATTAATAGAATTGAAGTATAAAACATCTGATAAATGCGATGTTGTAAAATGATGTGGTAAAATAATAAAGTAGGGTTTTAGTGTGGCAAAATGGCATAATTTTTGCCACATCTGATACGGATGCTCTAAAAAGGACAAGCTTGTGGTACAATACAGAGATTACTATGCTCATTTTGATTTCATTATGGCTGAGAATGCGAACAGAGTAGTATATTTTTTTTGTATAGTTTTTTTTTTCTCAAGTATAGAAATGCAAGGTGTTAAAAATGGCAGTATGCCCTTTAATCAAGTGAAAAACAATAAATAAAGAGAGAGAAAATGCTAGTATTAATTATGAATGAGATGGAAACTAATAGCATTTAATAAATTTTTTTTAGCCATTAGATCTCTTATGAATCTATGGTGTAAAAAATGTGTAACTTTACAAGAGTTACACCAAGTATAACTTGAACTCATCTCATATATATATATATATAAAAAGAGAGAGAGAGAGAGCTCTTTCGTATCCCATACATACAAAATCAACTCTATTATATAATTGAAAATAATTTTATTATAAGACAAGTTAAGGATATAAAATTAAAGTTAAAAATTTTAAATTGAAGTTGAAATTTTATAAAATTAGGCTACACATTTTATGCTAAGAAAGAACGGGTTCCTTGCTAGTGACTCTCTCAAAACCAACTTTGATGGGGCAATTTTTGAGGATTCTAATGAAGAGGGTATCAGAGTGGTGATTCAAAATTGTCACAATGATGTTATGGCAGCCTTGTCAGAAAAAATTTCAAAGTCTTCTTCTGCGGTTATCCTGAAATTTAATAAAATTAGGACACATTTCACAAGCGCCACACTACATTGTTTGAAACTCACAAGATACTTCCTGGCTAATTCAGCAATTATATCCAGAGGCACAACCGATTCGTTTAAGCATTTAGAGAGAAATAGGTAATTATTTGTCTAATCACTCAAGCAACAAGTTCAAATTTTTAATTATCTATACTACTATTTAAGGGGCTGCACCTGTTTGGACCAAATTTTTTTTGGTTCCAAAATACCCCTACAGCATATGCTTAAGTAGGGGCAAAACTTGGTAAAAATGTTTCTTTAACTTCCACGTAAAACACTATCTACAAAATAGGAACACACTCTCATTAGACGGGTAAATTTTCTAATTAAAAAAATTTTAAAATTTAGCTAGATTTAAAATAAATGAAAAACAGTTCACCAACAAACAGTTTTTCTTTAAAAAAAAATAAAAAATTACGCACAGTTTTTTTTTCCCTTTGTTTTTTGGCGAAAAACCACTTTTAGTCCCTACATTTTCAGGCGATTCTCATTTTAGTTCCTATATTTTATTTTTACCGCTTTTAGTCCCTATTCTGAAAAACGCTTTCTGTTTTAGTCCCTGCCGTTACTCATTTAATAGAATTATCCTACGTGGCAAACAGTCCAACAGTAAATGCTGACGTGTTCATTAAAATAATATTAAAAAAAATTATTTACATTTTTTAAAATGCCACATCAGCAATTTAATTTTTAAAAAAAGCCACGTCAGATAAAAATATTATAAAAATTTCTAACCTAATTATTTTTTAAAAAAAGAAAAGAAATTAGTTAAATTAATTTTTTTCTTTTTTTGGAAGAACATGAAGACTCAAAAAAAAAATTTCATTTTCTTCCCCAACTAAGCTTGCCCAGAAAATTAAAAATTAAAAATTTACTTTCCTTTTCTTGCAAAATTACCCAGATTTACAAAATAAAAAGACATGCCCATAAAAATTTACAAAACTTTGAAACCAAACACAAAAAACACAAAACTCAAACCCAGATTTTCGGCCTCCATACACAACCAAACCACAAACAACGACACAACCTTAAATTCCTTAAACTCAAACCCAGATTTTCGTCTTGCACGGACTGTGGGATGAGCAAGTGTTCGATTCCGTGGATGACTCCGTCGGGTCGGGTCAGGAAATCCGGGTGGATGAGCTTCGCGCGGTTAATGGTTTTGTCTCCGGTCTTTTCGTGGTGGGTGAGGAAGAGATTGTCGTGGGAGAGAGTGCGGTGGTGGTGAGTTGACTCGGGGTGAGTTGGCCATTGGTTGGATCCGATCCGAGTTGGGATAATGTGGAACATCAAGAGCTTTTGTAGAGACTTGAGATTGCCAGGCTCGAGCAGGAAGTGCTTGAACTCAGGGTCGAGATCGCGTTCCAAAGCTTTATTTCTGGGTGCAAAGATTGTGATGTTGTGCTTGCCGACTGTCTCTTCTAGCGTCTGCAACAGCAAGGCCTTCTCGACCAGCTCGGCGAGCTCAGTGTAATGCGAGTCCAGAAGAGCGACGAGGACCAAGTTGGAGTTTATTTGGCCGAAAATCTGGGTTTGAGTTTTGTGTTTTTCGTGTTTGGTTTCAAAGCATAAGAAAATTTTGTCGAATGTTTCTATTTTGTAAATTTTTATGGGCATGTCTTTTTATTTTGTAAATCTGGGTAATTTTGCAAGAAAAGGAAAGTAAATTTTTAATTTTTAATTTTCTAGGCAAGCTTAGTTGGGGAAGAAAATGAAAAAAAAAATTTGAGTTCTTCATGTTCTTCCAAAAAAAGAAAAAAAATTAATTTAACTAATTTCTTTTCTTTTTTTAAAAAATAATTAGGTTAGAAATTTTTATAATATTTTTATCTGACGTGGCTTTTTTTAAAAATTGAATTGCTGATGTGGCATTTTAAAAAATGTAAATAATTTTTTAAAATATTATTTTAATGAATACGTCAGCATTTACTATTAGACCGTTTGCCACGTAGGATAATTCTATTAAATGAGTAATGGTAGGGACTAAAACAGAAAGCGTTTTTCAGAATAGGGACTAAAAGCGGTAAAAATAAAATGTAGTGACTAAAATGAGAATCGTCTGAAAATGTAGGGACTAAAAGTAGTTTTTCGCTTTGTTTTTTTGAACCTATCTACTCCTATATTCACAACTGCCTAATACACGTTCTCAAATTACTTGCCACTTGCCTTTCAGTTTTTTCCCCTATCAGAATCATCTTCAGTTTGGGCCTTTTCACAAAAACTTTTCCTTTTTCTGTATTCATCACTCCCCTATTCTGCAATCTTTATTCTTTTTTCTCCTCATTTGATGGCCACTGAGAGTCTGAACTATGTGCGCTGTTGGCTGAGGAAATTTGAAAATATGCTTAAATTTTAAGTTATTACCTGGCCTCTATTAGTATTACCACATATTTTGTGATTGTTTTGATCGAACCAAATCAAAACAAAACCCAAGAAATGGAGCCAATATTGTTGATTGGAATGAAAGCCCGGTACTAAGTGTAGCAATTAAAATGGATACATCAAAGGCTGAAATACCTGTATGTAATGCCAATTTCTTTATTCATCATTCCACTTTTTACTTTTTACTTTTTTATTTTTTTATTGAGCGGATATATACTGCCATAAAAATCAAATGTTCATGTCTAGAACATTTGACTAGATTAATCACCGGTAGGCATCAATTGGTTCTTCTTCAACGGGTGAGCATCGATCTTTCTTTCTTCTTCTTTGTTTATTTATTTATATTTTATTTTAATGGGTGAGCATTAAATCAGACATAGAAAGTTGTGCTTTGTTATTAGTAGTTAGTACCACTGCCAATTGTATGTAATTTTAGATTTGGAAGTATGTATTATAAAATGTTTTTTCTTTTTCTTTTTCTTTTTCAGAAACAAAATGAAATAAATGGTGTTGAAACTATTGTTATTGATTCCGTTCCATTTTGGCCGGAACGGCCGAAATTTTTCGTACCGGTATGCAAACCGGTACCGGAATACCTCACGTTCCACCTCGGGTCAAATTCCGGGCCGTTCCAGTCCATTCCAGTCATTTCGGTCAATTCCGGCCAATTCCGGCCGAGATGCAAATTTCGGCCGGTACCGGATTTGGCCTATTATTAAAAAAAAGAAGAAAAAAAAAAAAGAAGAAGAAAAAAAAAGAGTAAAGGTCCAATGGGTGCTAGTAGTTTTTGGGAGTTCTTTTGATGATGAATTTGATCCTTCTCTCATGGATGATGATGAGAAGGAGGAGTAAATCTTGTATTTTTTTTATATTTAGTTATTGTCTTGTAAATCTTCTTATTGTGTGATGTTATATTGATGTTTAAGACTTAAGAGTTAAGACTAAATGATTTGTATTATTTGATATTTAGTTATTTATTTATTAGAATTGACAATTTTATGTTCAACAAGAATATATATAAATTATTTTTAAGAACCCCGAAACACCCTGAAACGGTACGCCAAAATCGGCCGGTACCGAAATATTCCATTCCACTGGACAAACCGAAACGGGGTCCGAAACGGTATTAATAACAATGGTTGAAACCATCTTCATCTATAGACCTAACAATAATCTATTTTGAAACTAAAGTCTAAGACATTAAACATTTTCGTATATATTAAATTTTGATTGTGATTTGATGTAATTTTCATTTATATTATTTATATTTCCAATTATTTTGGGACTTCAATGGCCGAAGTCATATACCCAAATTGCATTGAATTGATACTTGGCACAAAGTTTGTGTGTTGAGAAAACATTTTAAAATCTTTTATGTTATTACTAATTTACTGTAGTCATATTAATTTGTGGTGTAAGGATCCTTCACCTAAGGCTATATATGATTTGTAGGAATTGACTTACCTATGATGGGCGTCCACAAAAGAATTTACCAGGTGTGTAAGTTTTAATGAATTTATTTGTTTCAATAAATTCACTAGCCTAATCCTATATCTGATTTATTTTTCCACTTTAGTAATGTTTTATTATATATTTTCTGATTTGGTAATCCTATTGTGGTTCTTTTTCCCATTGTTATTAATACCATTCCGTTCCGGCCAGAACGGCCGGAAAATTTTGTACCAGTCCTTAAACCAGTACGAATCACCCTCTTGTTCCACCTCGGACCAAATTTCGGTTCGTTCCGGCCCGTTTCGGCCTTTTTCAGTAAATTTTGGCCGGTAGACATATTTTGACCGGTACTGAATCTACTAATAAATGCAGAAATTTTTTTCCTTTTCAAGTTTTAATGGCTATTACCTTAATAGAGCCACCCATCCCAGTTCATCTTACTTTCGGTCCTTTACAAGTTGAATGGCTCATGTACTCATCCCTTTACAGTAGGTTTCCACCACGTTGACGGTTGTCGGAATGAACCCAGGCCATGGCAGAGGTAGCTGCTGCTACTTCATCTTCTTTTTCTCCTTCTTCTTCTTCTTCTTCTTCTTTCTTTTCGTCCGCTGGTCCTTCTTCAATTTTATTTTGAATTTTCATTGCCTAGTTTTGTGTTTTCTTTCTTGTTTTGTGAACCTAGCAAGAGACTAGGTGTTGGAAATGACAAAGAGACTTGACAGAAAGTTTTAGGCTTTGTTTATGTGAGTTCACACTTAACTATCTCTTTCGGTTTTTTAATATTAATTTTTTTAGAATATTTTAATAGTAAAATTGTTTTAATAGTTTTTTTTTTTTTTTTTTTTTGAGAATCAATAGTATTATTATAATTATTGGGTAGATTTTTAGACTTGAAATTGATATTTTAGCTCAAATATGGAATTATAGTTTTAAGACTCAATAAATTATATGAATTTTGACCAATAATATATAAGGAAATATAAGTATATAAAATTATAAATAAAAAAAAGTATAAAAAAGGTAACTCCGAAACCGTATGCCGAAACAACCCGGTACCAATCCGGTACCGAAATATTCCATTTCAATAGACAAACCGAAATGAGCACCGAAACGGTATTCATAACAATGCTTTTTCCCCTGTATTATGGTGGTGAGGGAGATTCAATGTAGATGGAGGTGGTAGTGCCAACAAATATAAAATTTGATGCAAGTTCAGCTATAAAGATTTTGAGGCATGGAATGCTAATGTTTTAATTTAGGTAGAGAGTGTGTTGCTCTAGAGGATAGATATGTCAAGTTTAAAAAGAAAAAAAAAAATTCAAACACAAAGAATGTTATGATTGGTAGATTATAAAGTGGAATACAAGATATTGTACAAAAGATTTGTATTCATTCATGTGATCTGTATATTGTAGTTGTGGTTTTTTCTCTTTTGTAGTGTTGGCCCTTTTTAGATGGGTAAGCTTTACATAATAAATATATGCTTTCAATTGGGATTGATGGGTCTTTTGACGGAATAATTTATGAAAAATTTTAGGTTGTTACTTTGACAAAAAATTTTATACTTTAAAATGTACAATACCCAATTTCAAATAAGCGAAATGGGATATGATAAGATTTATATACGAAAAAATTATTTAAGTCACATAAATCTTATCACATATCTACGTATTTTTGTGATTCGAAAAATGTAGTAACCCTAAATTATGATTAATGGAAGGTGTTGACTTTTAAAAAAAGAGAAATGATATGTTCATAACATTTTCACAACATTTTAAATTATTATCGTTATCGCATCATAAAAAATAAAAAAACTCTTTTGCAAGATCTCTTTTTTTTTTCCCCCTCTCCTTCACGTTAAGTTGGATTTTTTTTTTTAATGAGAAAAAACCTTTATCCTTACCCCTTTTTTTTTTTAATTATTATCCTTATCCCATCATCTCATGTAAGTTTTATTTTTTATTTTAATGAGATTATTCAATGTAGTTGAAGGAATATTCAATTATCCACCAACATATCTCACTTATCTAAGTACTAGCCTCTGAGCAGGCTCTTCTATTTTTTGGATAAGAGTTAATTTAGAGCATTTATTATACTTTGGGATTACTACATTTTTCAATCACAAAAAAAACCTGGGTGTGATGAAAAATTATTTCACCTGTTAACGCATAATACTCATCACACCCTTAGATTATTATTATTATTTTTTTTTGTGATTAGAAAATGTAGTAATCCCAAAATATAATAAATGCTCTAAATTAACGCTTATCCAAAAAATAGAAGAGCCTCTAAGCACGTGCGTGAGCGCGTGCTTAGAGGCTAGTTTTAATGTTAAATATCTGTGTTTCCTCTTTATTCTATTTTTTTTTTGAAGCCATGTTTCCTCTTTCTAATGAGATATAATATAATTGAAGTTGATTTTCAAAATATACTTGGATTATATGATAATTTCTTGCACGAGATATTGGCTAATAAAAATTGAGGATGTAAATAAGTTTGTTTTAAAGACATTGAATAGTAGGAGAATATCTTATTTTGTAGGTATTTTACGTGAAATTGGAGATATATTTTTACCAGGTTATCCTCAAGTTTTTTTTTCCCTATTAAACATATTCTAGGGGTATTTTTGAACCACATAAAAGTCTAGTCTAAAGAGGAAAATCCTGTTAGAAGAGTGTCCTATTTTTTAGACATTTTACATAGAGTTGGAGATAGTTTTGTCCCTATTAAACATAAGGTCTAAGGGTATTTTTAAACCACATAAAAATCTAGTCCAAAGAGGGGAATCATGTTATAAATAGTATAGATTGGCTAATTAATAGGTACTCTTAATGCATTTGTTAATTAAACATTTTAGGAAAGTTATATATGATATCATTTTTATAGGAAATATAAAAAGTTGTCGCAAATTTTTTCCCCATAAAAAGTTTCTAAAATTATTCTTAAATCAGTACTCTTATACAGTCCATTGTCTTTCCACGTAAAGGTATGCTAGGTCCAAATGTCATAGAGAAATAATTAATAAAGCCAATATAAAAATAAGGTGGCAACCAGGTATACATCTTGCAATAGTGCCCCCTTCACAACAGATGAAGGGAACAAAAACTACATCACTATATGGGTAAAGATCTACTACCATACAGATCTTAGGTAGCATAGATTGTCTCTGCAAGAGAACAATTGTGCCATTACTGCTATCCGATTATGCTATTACTATCGTATAGAAGAATTTCAAGGGCACTTGGGTCCTCCTTCCTTGGTCTTCCAGTTATTGTAGCAAGGGCAAACTTGCTTGTTGCCATAAGTGCCAGGAGGAACACAGAGGCACTTGGAGCAGCACTTTAGGCAGAAAAACATGCATGGCTTCTTGTGTGAAGTTGCCGAGCAACGATATGTACACTTTGGCTTGCAATCTGTATGTCACAATTAGAGAATTACTGTTCATCAGATCACTTAAAATCATGTACTTCTTCATAAGAATAACAAAATTAGTAGAATGTGTTTCATTTGAGCACAAGAACTGTACAAATATGTACCTGAAGGACGAAGCTTTGTAGCCTGTTTCATGAAATATATACACATTAGAATTTGACACAAGCATAAACCATTTAGAGTAACAAAATATGAAAAAAGAAGAGACTGTGTACGGACACACAAGTATGCAAACAACTAAAAACATGAGTTGAAGACACGATTTCAAAAAACAAAAGCGAGAAAAGTGTTGTACCTCAGCAATATCAGAGAATGTGATTAAGAGAAGTAAAGAAACCAGGAACAAGAGAGAGGTGTACGGACGTCCTGCCATATCTATATTAGAGGCTGCTTAAACTCTAGTGCTAAACTAATGAAGTAATAATTTTCTCACAAAGCACAATGAGAGATGTTGAAGCAATGAAATTATAAGGGACATTTATAAAGGATATTTGGGATGATCAATATGCAATAATTAAGGAAAGGAATAGAAGTATAGAACGCGTTATTTGAGGCGTGAAATTGGGATGATTTGTGTGGCGCCTAAAAATCCCATGTGGGGGGGGTCCTAGAAATATTGTGCGTTATATGCGGTGTGTTTGTCTTGTTTCTTTGGTTTGCTTTTGTCAACTTTAACGTGTTAGAACTGTCCTTTCAACCAATTTCTTTCCTTTCTTGATTCTCAAAAAAAAAAAAAAAAAAAAAATCAATCTTTCTTTTCTTAATTACTTTTATTCAAACTGCTTCTTTTTTTATCTATTTGTAAAAGACTGTTATAATTTTCTATACATCTTTAGACTTTAGGTGGGATAATAGAATTTGAATTTTTAACATCTTTGTTAGAAATGCTAAAAAAGACATTTTGACCTAAACATTATTGACTTATAAAAAGTGATGCTAAAACTATAATTTTTTTTTTAATAATATTTTTCATGATTTGTTAAGTTATGACTGGAACAATATTACTTACAAATATCAATTTATAAGCTTATAAATATAATGGAACTTGTAATATCTTAATCATTTTCTAACACATTATTAATATCACTTTATTATATACTAATTACAACACACCTCATTAATCACACACACAAAAAAATTATAATAAACCAATGAACATGTTGTGTTGAAGGTAGTTAAAGAGTAGTGCTGGAAGTTTGGTTGAAAATGAGTTTAGATTAGGTTTTTCTTTTAAATTTTTTATTTCATCTGTTTAATTAAGAACAGGTTTTTTAAAAATTTATATTTTTTAATCGTTTTTCAACAAATAAAAAATTCAGATTTCAGAGAAAAATAAAATAAAAATTCTAAACGTGACTCTCTCCATGTGCTTTATCTTTTTAATTTAATTTTTGCGTGTGCGAGGTTTGTTACTTGTTTAACTTTTTTTAATAGTATGTGATGTGAATGTGATCTGTGTATCTTATGTTCCACGTCGTACGGTTGCTATGACATGTGAGGGAACATGGCCTTCAATCCTCATGATTGTGTATATCACTCACCCACTAATATTGTAATCATAATAAAATGATAATTAAGTTTCTTTTTTTGGGTAGAAAATTATATAATAAACTTGGGTAGCGACCGCAACACCTTTGTACTTCACCGTATTTTTTTTTTTACTTATCACGGAATCATGTACTATTATTGGATTATTATTCATGTCAGAGTCATTCTAGAGGCTAATAAAAAATTTGGATGTGATTACTTAACATTAAATTGGCCAATAAGAAAGTCTATCATGAAGAAAAATTTGGCAAATGTGCCAATGAAAACGTCAATGTCAACTAGCTACAAACCACAAAGAGACTTGATTGATTTACTTGAATGGAAAAATCTTTCAATGTACAAACTAAACAATAGGATCAACAAAGATAGTTTTTTTTTTTTTTTGAGTAACAGATCAACAAAGATAGTTTGATGATCAAAGATTTCACTTTTGTCACGGAAATGCATGATATAAGCTTCTTATTTTGAATTTTTGGTAATACATAAATCCATGTTTCTTTTCTTCTTCCTCTCTCTCTCTCTCTCTCTCTCTCTTTTTGGGCAAATCGTTGTCGTCTAAATTTTATGGGTCTACTTGACATTGAGATTTTTCTAATTTCTATAACCAGCTCAAGTCTAATGTTTCACGAGAACAATCAATGTTTTCCTAAGAAAGCGACAACACACTTTTTGCTTATAAACGCTGTTGTTTCCAAATATGCTTATAAGCAATCCCTTCCGTTTAGAGCATAATCAGGGAATTTTTTTTTTTTTTTATAAGAAACCAGTACTTCATTTCATTCAAGTTTGAACAATCTGGTGTACATCTGAAATAATTTCAGAGTTTATAATGGTTGGAGTTTCCTCCATCCATGTTACAAAGTCATTTATAGTTTGAGCGTGCCGTGCAAGGCCATGAGCTGCTCTATTTCCCTCCCTTCGCGTGTGTTGGACTTCAACCTAGCGAAACTGCTGCATACTCTGAATGGTACTTGAGATGATATTTGCAATAGTTGTGGGAGGCTCTGTTGCCCCCTGAATAGCAGAACATACCACCAAGCTATCGCTTTCAAAAATTACCTTTTGGACACCAATATCTTTTGCAAAACCAGCGGCAGCTTCAATTGCTTTTGCCTCAATCTCCAAAGCACCCAACGGGACCAGTAGTCGTTTACTCATAGCTGCGACCACCCTTCCTTGCTCATCCCTCGCTATCACTCCAATACCAGCCCATTTTTGCTTTGAAAAAACTGCTCAATCTGTATTCACCTTGTACCACCCATGTGGTGGAGGTGTCCATTTATTCCGACATGGTGAGGCACCCCGAGTTTGGCTTACATTTTCTTGGGCTGCATAATATTCTTGTAACATTGTCATGGCTGTCCCATATATTGCAGCAGCTGCAAGGTTTTTTCCCCCATACCTCCTTTCATTTCTATTTCGCCATATACTCCACGTAATCATCAAAATCATATGCATCAGGTTTGAATCTTGATCCTGATTCATTCCATTAAAACAAAGCACATCAATAAAGTCTCCTTTGCCCTCAATTCGATGAAGCAAATGACAATGAGTCCAAACTTCTTTGGCCTTCGGGCACTGACAAAGCACATGAAGGACAGTTTCGGGTTCAAGGCCACACTCTTCACAGATTGGGTCTTCAGTTACTTGCCTATGGAATAAATTCATTTTTGTAGGCAAAATGTTTTGGCAAGCTTTCCATCCAAAAACTCTAACCTTATTTGGGACCTTTGCTCTCCATAGTTTCTGCCAAAAACATTTCATGATTGAAGAATCTGAGCTCTCTCCCCTATCCTTCTTCTCACCACTCCTAGCTAAGTTATATGCACTCTTCACACTAAATTTCCCATTAGCAGCTGCTGCCCATACCAATTTATCAGCTGGTAGTAATGTGCTTAAGGGGAAGCTCAGTATGGAGTCAGCCTCATGCTCTAGGAAGACTTCCCGGATCAAATCCGCTTTCCACTCTCCATTTTCTGCATCAAGGAGTACACAAACCTTCGCTTCCATGGGTAGAATTCTCTGCGGTGAGACTATGCAATAAGTAGACAGATTTGTAGTCCATTTGTCCTTCCATATGCTAATACTCTCACCATTCCCCACCTGCCACCTAACCCCCTCACTGATTAAAGATTGGGCTGCCCAAATGCTTCTCCAAGCAAAGGAAGGGTGGTGGCCTTTCTTAGCATGGATAAAATCATCTTCAGGAAAGTACTTGTTCTTAAAGACCCGATAGAAAAGAGAGTTTCTTCCTTGTTGGAGTCGCCAGCCTTGCTTTGCCAATAGAGCAAGATTAAAAGCCCTCAAGTCTCTGAACCCCAACCCACCTTTGGTTTTTGGCTCACACAACTTATCCCATTTCATCCACGCCATTTTCCTTTCCCCCCCTTTTTGTCCCCGCCAGAAATTTCGGACAATACTCGTCATCTCATCACATAAGTTGGCCAGCAACAAGAAGCAGCTCATGGTATGTGCTGGAATGGCCTGTGCAACTACCTTGATCAGCACCTCCTTGCCTGCATTTGATTATAGCTTCTCCTTCCATCCGGACAACTTATTTGGCAAACGCTCCTTTAGCTGTTGGAAGGTATTTCGTTTCGACCTCCCCACCAATGATGGCAATCTAAGGTATTTCTCATGTTGCTTTATAACCTCGGCCCCAAACATTTCTTTGATGCGATTTTGAGTATCCAATGGAGTATTCCTACTAAAAAATAGGGTTGTCTTCTCCCTGTTTAGTTGCTGGCCAGTAGATAGCTCATATACTTGGAGGAAGTGTATGAGCTCTTCACACTCCTCTAGAGTTGCTTGGCAAAACAACAAGCTATCGTCTGCAAAAAACAAGTGTGAGAGCTGTGGACCCTGTCTACAAATGGAGATACCATGAATTCTTTGCTCCAAGGCAGCCCTCTGGATCAATGACAATAAACCCTCTGCACACAACAGAAGCAAATAAGGAGAGAGAGGATCCCATTGGCGTAAGCCCCGTGTTGGAGTTATAAGCCCTTGGGGAACCCCATTAATCCAAATAGAGTAGGTAACCGATGAAATACACTGCATGGTAATGTTAATCCATTTTGGATGGAAACCCATTCTTTTCATAATTTGCTCCAAACACCCCTATTCAACTCTATCATATGCTTTACTCATATCTAATTTCAAAGCCATTTCCCCCTTCAAACCACCTTTCCTTTGGCTAATGTGGTTCATAACTTCAAAAGCTACCAAAACGTTATCTGTGATGAGTCTATTTGCCATGAATGCACTCTAGTTCTCACTAATGATTGTTGGTAGAATAACCTTCAATCTATTTGCTACACATTTTGATGCAATCCTAGAGACCACATTACTCAAACTAATGGGCCGATATTCAGTGATTTTCTTGGGGTTTTTAACTTTAGGGATAAGTGTGATGTGTGTTTCATTAAATTTTGGTGGTATAATACCTAAATTCAAAAAGTCCAGTACACACTTTATAACACAGTCACCAACAGTAGGCCAAAAATGCTGATAAAAGAGAGGGTTCATACCATCCGGTCCTGGGTCTTTCAATGGGTGCATTTGCTTGAGTGCCTTCCTCACTTCTAATGCTTGGAAGTCTCTGATCAATAGTGCATTCATAGGCTCCGACACCCGAGCATCTATAGCTTCAAGAAATTCCTCCTGTACAGCGGCTTGATTGCTGTTAAATAAATTCTGATAATATCTTACTGTAATTCCCTTTACCACCTCTGGGTCCTCCTGCCACTGGTTGGACTCATCCATTAAACCCGCGATAGTGCTCTTTCGTTTCCTACTTGATGCTTTCTCATGGAAATATCGCGTGTTTTTGTCTCCTGACTTTGCCCAATTACTCTGTGATCTCTGGTGCCACATATCCTCCTCCATGGCATAAAGTTTGTTCAATTCCATCCTTGTCTCTCTTATTTGTTCCTGCTTAGAGAGGCCCACTGCTTGTGCTTCCAGAGACTGTAATTTCCCCTGTATACGCTCTATATTCTTCCCAACATGGCCAAAAACTTGTGAATTCCAAGTTGATAATGTTGTCCTACAGTGCTCCAGACAGTGCTCCATTGTGTTCTCCCTTCCCATGTGTATCCCTGTGTCCCATGCTTCTTGAACAATTTCCGCACATTGCTCGTGTTTAAGCCACATTGATTCAAAACAAAAGAGCTTCTTACCTCTTTTCTGTCTTGTGTTTTGTTCAAGTTTTAGCAGCAATATACAATGGTCAGACGTCGAGTTTGCTCGGTGATAAAGCCTTGCCCGTGGGAAAATTCCACTCCATTCAGTTGTCGCCACTGCTCTATCTAATCTTGCTCGAATACACCCATAATCTCTCCTATCAACTGCCCAAGTGAACCAAGAACCAGTAAAACCCAAGTCTCTTAGACCATTACTATCCAAACATTGCCTAAAATTCGCAATTTGTCGACTAGATCTTTCAGCCCCTCCTTCCTTTTCATTGACACTCAGAACCTCATTAAAGTCACCAATGCAAACCCACGATTTATTGAACCGTTGCCCAAGTCTTGTCAAAACCTCCCATGAGTCTATTCTCTTATGTGTTTCAAGATTTCCGTAAAACCCAATTAATCTCCATATCCCAACTTCACTACTCGAATCAATCAAAGCATCAATGTACCACCTATCTATGAATTTTACTGAGACCTTCAAATCAGATTTCCACAATAAAGCTAAACCCGCGCTTCTGCCTACACTTGGCATAGCAATCCCCTGCACCATGCCTATCTCATGTTGTACCCTTTTCATCTCATCCACTTCTAACTTAGTTTCCATTAGAAAAACCAAGCTGGGATCTTCTCTTGTTATTGCCCTCTTAAAGGCCTGAACTGCCCAAGGGTTCCCAAGCTCTCGGCAGTTCCAACTCATTATACTCATTGTCCTCAGCGGGGTTGCGCAGCAACCTCCACCGATCCCAAAAACTTTTGAAAAACCTTACCCAAAGCAACCTCGTCGATGTCAATTTTTGCTTTCTTGTCCTGTAACCTGTTCGGATCCGTCTCTCCCAGTGGAGGCAACAGCTTCCTCTTTGGTCCTTCCTCCATTGAGCCTCCTTCCATGGCCACCGTGGTTGTTGCCTCTCTATTAAGCCGTTTCCACATTCCCTTCGTGCTTTTTGGAGAAAACCCATCATTCTCTTTACCCTCCAGACCATCTCCGCTGAAATCCCCAGAATGGTTGTGTCTTCTGTTCTGTCCTAGGATTTTGGGTGTTGTTTTATTTTTCAGTAAGGGCTTCTTTGCTTGGATGGGCTTTTTTACATTGGTTACCTTTAGTGGCCCCGTATTAAAGGAGCCTATTTCTGTTTTAGCATAAGTGCCCAAGCCCATTGTTGAGCCCACCATTACTTCCTCCTCTGGGCTCGAGCCCAATCCTTTTGTATCTCCACTAGCCCGGGCCTTCATCCCATCAATCTTCCTTCCTTTGAATTCAAAACTGTCACCGGCACTCTTTGTATCTTCTATCTTGGTCAGAGATCCTGAGATACCTGCTGCAGCAGTCACGTTCTTCCCCAACTCCTCATCGATTTCTGCTAATGTCTTTTCAAACATATCTCCATTACCCACTGACATTGATGTCCCCGGATTTTTCGGCATAATTTTTGTTTCGTGTTGTCTACGTTTTGCTTCTTCCGTCTCCGCCGTGAGTTCCACCTCCATTCCACCCACCTCCTCCATCGCATTCCTACTCCGATCTCCCTCCTTCGTCACGATGATGTCCATATGCCTTTCACTAAAGCTACTAGTCTTCCCTTTCTCCCTATTATTGACCTGTACTCTCTGGGGGCGTTGGAGATTTTCTGGTTTCGCCCTTAACCAAGCTCCATATTGCTGGTCATGTGGCTGTAATGAGCCTCGACTTCGTAGCCATATCCCACAGTCTTTTTCATCATGATTCAGTTTGCCACACCAATAGCAAAAGATCGGCAATCGTTCATATTTAAACGATACCCACACCGGCGTTGGTCCTCTAAACTTAACTAATCTTCCCCGGCACAGAGGTTGAGTGGTATCCACTTTCACAGGGACCCTAATATATTTTCCCAGGAGATTTGCCATCGCTGGGATGTCTACCTCTTCAACTTCGCCCAACGTCCCCCCGATCCTTTCTCCAGTTTCCTTTGTCATTCTTCTGGCTGGGATGTCATGAAGCTGAACCCAGAAACTAACCTTATCAAAACTAATATTCTGTATCTATTCCTCCTCACCCAACTTGTGTACTGCTAAAAGATACTTGTCAAACGTCCATAGGCCATTTGTTAAACACGAATCATGTCTGTCTCATCTTCAAATAAGAAGATTGCTTTATTCTCACCTAGATCATGAACCTCCAAACTCAGGTCTGTCCTCCATGCACTTTTCAGTGTATTTGCCACAGCTTCAAGGTTGACTCTCCTTTTCGTGAAGAACTTTGCCACAATGGCTGCCCCTTCAACCAGCTCTGTGCCTTAGAGGTCATGCTCAACTACTTCTCTTTCAGTGAGGGAGAGGTTCCCCCATTTCTTCATTACTTCATCCATGTTGCACTCCTTCAGTTGCCAAATAGCGTTTCCACCCCGAGGGAGAAATTGTTGCCAGCCTTGCTAGCAAAAGTTTCTACTGCTAAGTTTTCACCAGAAAGCCTAGAGAGAAAGCCTCTAAGAGTACATAATCAGGGAATTATGGAGCTTAAAAAGAGGCAGACAAAAGCATATAACAACCTGTTGAGGTGCACCACACCTAGAAGTCCAGCCCACATGGAATCCTATTTCATATAAAAATAGGTGTACCAATTGCACAAGAAGTCAAAGACTCCTATTCGTAATTATATTAGGAATGCCAGGTGGCAAAAGCTTTTATATAAAGCTTGTGTATGTGGACTTCATGAATATAGAAAGAGAGAGACTGAAGAGTGAAACACAATTTTGAAGCCGACTGAAGGAAAAAGCATAGTGCTTTGTGCGGCACTAAGGGAAAAAAGAAAAGGTAATTTTTCTTTTACTCAAGACACACAAGGAAGATAAATTGGAAGTTTTCTCTAGAACGATTATTTGGGTGTTATATTCACAAAGAATTGAAGTATTCAATGTGAAAAATCTTGCTACCAGCTTTTGTGGTGAGGTTGTATTTGTTTTTGAAGATATTTTTTGTATTTTCCCAATTCATTGTGAACTCAGGTTTTGGATGTAATTTGAGTGTTGTAATCTCTATTTTATTATAGTGGATTGATCAAATTTGCCCCATGGTGTTTCCCTCTACACTGGAGGGTTTTCCACGTAATTTCTTGGTGTTCATGTTGGTTGATTTTTTATCGCTTCCGTAGATTTCTATTTTCTCTGTTGCTTGGGTTGTATTTAATTTAAATCACACATAGACGAGAATTTATCCCAACAAGTGGTATCAAAGCTCAGGTTGTTGGAGGTAATTGCCTTGTGTTGAATTAAATGGAAAATATGAATATGAATATGAATATGAGCACTATGATTAAACTCTCGGCATCAAATTATTCAATTTGGAAGCCAATGATGAAGGATGTCCTTTACTGTAAGGATTTGCATGACTCTATTGAGGGTGATAGTGCTAAGCCAAGCAAGATATCTGATAAAGACTGGGAGAAGTTAAATAGAAAGACCGTTGGATGTATTCGACAATGCATCGATGTAAGTGTGTTTCATCATGTATCTCAAGAGACTAATGCAGAAGCTCTTTGGGAAAAATTGAAGGGTCTCTATGAAAGAAAGACAGCTCAAAATAAAGCTTTTGTGGCTAGAAAGCTTGTGAATTTGAAGCTTAAGGAAGGGAGATCCATTGCCGAGCATTTGAGTGAGTTCCAAGACTTGGTGAATTAGATGGTCACAAAGAAGCTAATAATTGATGATGAGCTTCAAGCTTTATTACTTCTGAGTTCCTTACCTGACAGTTGGGAGACTTTGGTAGTGTCACTTAGTAGCTCTGCTCCAAATGGTGTGCTACAACTTGCAATGGTCAAGGATAGCTTGTTCAATGAAAAAATAAGAAGAAAAAACATGGGCAAGGATAATATACAAGCTCTTGTCACAGAGAAGAGGGGGAGGAGTGAGACTAGAAATACTAAGGGGCGTGGTAAATTCAGAAGTCAATCAGAATCAAAAGGAAAATTCAAGTGTTTCTACAGTGACAAAGGTCATATAAGAAGAAACTACAAGGCTTGGAAGAATAAGCAGAAATATGAGAAAAATCAAAATAAGGCAGAGGAACAGAATACAACTGCTATCTCGACAATTGAAGATGTGGTGCTCTCTATAGAAGATGATGAATGCTGCAATGTTTCACACCCTTATGTTGAATGGGTGATTGACTCAGCTGCTTCCTGTCATGTCACTCCAAGAAATGAGCTTTTTACTTCATACAAAGCAGGAGACTTTTGAAGGGTGAAGATGGGCAATAACAGTTATGCTAACATTGTGCGAATTGGAGATGCTTGTGTTGAGACTAACACTAGATACACCTTGGCATTGAAGGATGTGCGACATGTGCCTGATATGCTTTTGAATTTGATTTCTACTCATATTCTGGATAAAGAAGGCTATGGCAACTATTTTGGAGATGGTAGATGGAGACTCTCTAGAGGATCATTGGTGCTTGCTAGAGGGAAGATTTGTTGTACACTTTACAAGACACAAGTAAAGGTGTGCAAAGATGTTGTTAGTGCAACTTATGAAGATTCTATGCCTAACTTGTGGCATAGGCGGCTGGCTCACATGAGTGAAAAGGGGTTGCAAATTTTGGCAAAGAAGTCTCTCATTCCTTTTGCTAAAGGTCTGTCACTTAAACCTTGTGATTACTGTTTATTTGGAAAACAACATAGAATGTCTTTTCACATTCCCTCTACTAGAAAGCCCAATGAGTTAGATCTCGTTAATTCTGATGTATGTGGTCCCATTGATGTTAAGTCCTTAGGTGGCAATAAGTATTTTGTTACTTTTATTGATGATGCTTCACGAAAGGTGTGGGTGTGTTTTTTGAAAACTAAAGACCAAGTATTTGAGCACTTCAAGAAATTTCATGCCATGGCAGAAAGAGAGAAATGGAAGCCTTTGAAGTGTCTCCGTACTGACAACGGAGGTGAATATACGTCTAATGAGTTCAAGAGTTACTACTCTGAGAAAGATATTAGACATGAGAAGACAGTTCCCGGTACCTCACAACAAAATGGTGTGGCAGGGAGGATGAATCGCATTATTGTTGAGAAAGTCAGATGAATGTTAAGAATGACTAATCTGCCTTAGTCATTCTAGTGTGAAGCTGTTCAAACTGCGTGCTACCTAATTAATCGGTCTCCATTAATTCCATTGGAGTTTGATATTCCATAGAGAGTTTGTACTGGGAAAGATGTTTATTACTCTCACTTGAAGGTATTTGGGTGTAAGGCATTTTCACATGTGCCTAAGGAACAAAGATTGAAGCTTGATAGAAAAGCCACTTCTTGTATATTTGTTGGATATGAAGATGCAGAATTTGGCTACAAGTTATGGGATCCTGAGAAAAAGAAGATGATCAGAAGTCGAGATATGGTTTTTCATGAGAATGAAAATTTGGCAAACCTTGAGAAAACTAAAAAGACAAAGGATGCTATTGTAGGTGTTCCCGACCTTACACCTACCTCTTCTTCCTCCAATCATGCCATAAAAATGGAAGAGGTGCAAGATGAGAATCTTGTTGATGAACCAATAGCAATTGATGGTGATGAGCCAGTAAGAGTTGATGGTGATGATGCTCAAGATATTGAAGATGTTGAATAGGGGGAGTAGCCTGTTCCACTAGAGATGGAAGAACCTCAAGTGAGGAGGTCTACTAGGGAGCGTTGTCCATCGACTAGACATCCCTCTTTTGAGTATATTTTGCTTACTGATGAGGGGGAGCCAGAATGCTTTCAAGAAGTAGAGTCTTATAAGGACAAGCAGAGCTGGATGAAGGCTATGCAAGAAGAGATGAATTCTTTGCACTAGAATAAGGCTTATGAGTTAGTTGTGACCAAAGAGAAGCTTGACCTTTATGCCGGAACGGCCGACATGAATTCTAACTGAAGAGTTGGGATGAAGATCTCTTTCCTCGATGGGCTGGAGGGGGAGATTGTTAAGGTGCACGGCACCTAGAAGTCTAGCCCACATGGATTCCTATTTCATATAGAAATAGGTGTACCAATTGCACAAGAAGCCAAAAACTTCTATTCCTAATTATATTAGGAATGTCAGGCGGCAAAAGCTTTTATATAAAGCTTGTGTATGTAGGTTTCATGAATATATAGAGTGAGAGATTGAGAGAGACTGAAGAGTGAAACACAGTTTTGAAGCCGATTGAAGGAAAAAGAATAGTGCTTTGTGCGGCACTGAGGGAAAAAAGAAAATGTGATTTTTCTTTTGCTCAAGACACATAAGGAAAATAAATTGGGGGTTTTCTCTAGAACGATTATTTGGGAGCTACAATCACAGAGAATTGAAGTATTCAATGTGGAAGATCTTGCTATCGGCTTTTGTGGTAAGGTTGTATTTGTTTCTGGAGGTATTATTGTATTTTCCCTATTTATTGTGAACTTAGGTTTTGGGTATAACTTGAGTGTTGTAATCTCTATTTTATTATAGTAAATTGATCGGATTTGCCTCGTGGTTTTTCCCTCTACACTAGAGGGTTTTCCACGTAATTTCTCGGTATTCATGTTGGTTGATTTTTTTATCGCTTCCGTAGATTTCTATTTTCTCTGTTGCTTAGGTTGTACTTAATTTAATTCACACATAGACGAGGATTTATCCCAACACAACCAGCAGCCTAACTCCAATCCTAAAGGGTAATTGTTTCTTCGAAAATTGCAAACAATTTTAGGAAAAATGAAAAGAACAGAATTGTCTATTTCTTGTTTAATTTACTTATTCCTACACAGGACATTGTTGGGATCGGAGAACCTAGGTTTAATCACCCTCTTCCACTTGTTATAAGCATAAATAAATAAATAAAAATTATGCAGTCCCACACCCATTACACGTGCTAGTTATCAAAACTTCATAATAGTTTAAGCTATAGAGACATGGTTGATGGTACCTGTAATATTGAGATGAATAAAAAGTTTTTGAAATTTTGCAGGATTTAGATATGGATTCTCTTCCAAATATACTAATGGTGACTTATATCAACTATTAGAGATGCAAACAGAAAATGCCTACAGCTGTTAGCCAACAAAACGGGTTTCCTCTTCTACAGCTGTTAGCCAACAAAACGGATTTCCTTTTCTACCAAGCTTTGAAACCTCAAACTTTAGCTCTCTCTTTACGTTATTTATGTTGGAAAAATATAGCTATGAAGAACAAGTTTTGATTCTACAACAGAAAATTCAAAAATTAGCAATTAATAGCAAAATTGTAAAGAAAGAGTTTAGAAAGATCTCACAAAAGTATAGAATCACATAATGGCATTGTCCATAAAAGTTTATTTGTGCCGCCTAGAGTATACTTACATGGGAATGGGTCTCTTGGCCAAACAACCCTCAGAATTAGAAATGGATGCACTCCCAACCACAAAGAACCAAAAATAACCTTAGGGTATGTTTGGTAGACTGTAATAGGCACTGTAATTTAATAATTATTCATATAGTTTAGCTACTCAGTAGTTTGATTATGTTTTTATTACAGAGAATAATCATTTCTTATAAATAGTTATTCATATGTATTAATTTCTAAAATTAATACATTTCCAAATAAACAAACTTTCTATATGCACATAACAATTATGAAAATAAAAAATCATAAAAAAATAACTAATCTCTCTTTCAAATTTAAAAATATTACTTTCTAGAAAATATAATTATATAAGTAAGATATTTCCTAAAATATATCTTAAGTTTGATTTAAAATGTTTTCATTCTATTGTCTCCAAGATTCTATTATTGTGTTGTCACTAAACAATTGAATAGTAATAAGTATTACATTACAACGTCTTGTATTCCTTGTAATATCTATTCTTATTCCTATGTAATTACCGTTCTAGTCTACCAAATGTGCCCTTATATTTGCCTTTCCTTAAACCCAAAACCATAAGTAGAAAAATCTGTGGGAGAAGAAGAAGAAGAGCAAAATAGAGCGGCAGGGAGTGAGAGTAGAGCAAAGAACTTAAGAGAAATAAGAGATCTGTTAGGGTTATGAAAGCCAAAGGAGAGGGCTAGATTGAACAGTTGCTTTGCATTCCAACAGGCCAAAGCCCAATGGCCACTAAGCACAACAAATGACCAACAGGCTAAAAAGAAAGAAAGAAAAAATGAGAGGGCTGGACCAAATGGTCACTGTGCACTCCAACGGGCCAAAGTCCAACGTCCACTAAGCATAATAAATGTCCAACAGGCTAAAAATAAACTCAACAATACAAACCCTACAAATTAGCAATGGCAAAAATTTAAAGAGAGCGTTTAAAAATGTCTCATAATGATATAAAAATATAAAATCACACAATGACGGATTATTTGTGTCACCCAAAGTAAAAAACACGATCTGAGAGGCTTTTATGGCTGAACAACCCTCCAAGATTAGACTATAGCAACAATTTTTAAGATGCATGCACTCCCATTCACAAAAAACCAAGAACAACCTTATATTTGTCTTTCTGTAAACCCAAAACCAAGAGTAGAAAAATGTATGGGAGAAGAAAAAGAAGAGCAGAGGAGCAGAACAAAGAGTGAGAGCAGAGCAAAGAGCTTAACAGAAATAAGAGGTTTGTTAGGACTATAAAAGCCAAAGGAGAGAGGGCTAGACCAAACGATCACTGTGCACTCCAATGAGCCAAAGCCCAACGGCCACTGAGCACGACAAATGCCCAACGGGATAAAAAGAAAGAGAAAAAAAAAGGATATGGTTGGACTAATCAATCATTGTGCACTTGAACGAGCCAAAGCACAATGGTCACTGAGCATAATAAATGCCCAATGGACAGAAAATAAATTCAATATTAGCAATAGCAAAAATTTAACGAGGGAGTTTAGAAAGATCTCACAAAATTATAGAATTACGCAATAGCATTGTCCTTAAAGGATGATTTGTGCCACCCGAGTAAAACTCAATGCAAATGGGTCTTTTAGCAGAACAACTCCCTAGGATTAAACTATAGTAGCAATCTTAGAGATGGATGCACTCCCAACCATGAAGAACCAAGAACGATCTCATATTTGCCTTTCCTTAAACCTAAAACCAAGAGCAGAAAATTTTGTGAGAAAAGAAGAAGAAGAACAGAGGAGCATAATAGAATAGCAGAGAGTGAGGGCAAAGCAGAGAGCTTAAGAGAAATAAGAGACCTGCTAGTGTTATAAAAGCAAAGGAGAGGGCTAGACTGAACGATCACTGTGCACTTCAACAAGCCAAAGCCCAACGGCCACTAAGCATAATAAATGTCCAATTGACTGAAAAGAAAGAAAGAAAAAGGAGATGACTGGACCAAATGGTCACTGTGCACTCCAATGGGCCAATGCCCAACAGCCACTAAGCATAATAAATGCCCAAGCTGAAAAGAAATTCAACAATAGAAACCCTAAAAATTAACGATATCAAAAATGTAAAGAGAGAGTTAGAAATATCTTACAAAGCTAAATTAAGCAATGGTGTTGTCCTTAAAGAATTATTCGTACAGGGGCAGAACCATGCTTGACATTGTGGGGGGCAAGGCCCCTACAAAATTTTAAAAAATCAAGTTGTAGTAAGTAAATATATGGACTCACAAATATTTTATGAAGACTTGGGCCCACAAGAAAATAATATTTTATAAATACTTGGCCTTCACAAGAAAATAATTGGACCCTGCTATACATGTCCGGTCTCTTTCCCCTTTCCCAAATCACTCTATTCATTTTTTTAGCTTTGACTTTTACTCTTTTAGCATTGGCTTCCTTTGGAAGCTTAGCACCAGTTCATCCATTCTTTCTCCCTTTAAAAATCTAAGAATTATGTGTGTGGGATTGTGTGTGCATTAATTGTGTGGTACTTTGAGTGTTTTGTGTGTGTGTGTGTGTGTGTGTGTGTTAATTGTGAATCAATGTGATAGTTAGTCTCCCGCCAAAGTGAAATTCCTAGTTCTGCCCCTAGATTCATACCACCTGGATTAGAACTGGTGTAAATTGCATCCATGGCTGAACAACTCCCAAGATTAGACTATAGTAACAATCTTCAATGGATGCATTGTCATTCACGAAGAACCTAGAACAACATTATATTTGCCTTTCCTTAAACCTGAAACCAAGAGCAGGAAAAATTTGTGGGAGAAGAAGAAGAAGAGCAAGGAGCAAAACAGAGAGGAAATGAGGGCAGAGCTAAGAGTTCAAGAGAAATAAAAGGCATGTTTGGGTTATAATTATAAAAGCCAAAGGAAATGGATAGACCAAATAATCATTGTGCACTCCAGCAGGCCAAAGCCAAATGGCCACTAAGCATAATAAATGCCCAACCAGTTGAAAAGAAAGAGAGAAAAAATGGACAAAATTGCTAAATGCCCTTTTTGGGCAAACTAAGCAGCGTTTTGCCCTATTTTTCAAACTAATTAGGGAAATATCCCTCTTTTGAAACTTGATTTTCTCAAAATCTAGTTTTTTAAAAAAAAATTCTGAAGCCCTATAGCGACGTTTTTAAGGACCTATAGTGACGTTTTTAGGACCTATAATGACGTTTTGTAACTCGACTTCCATTAAATCGAGTTATAGGCAATTTTTTTAATTTTTTTTACCTATAACTCGATTTCATATAAATCGAGTTACAAAACGCCACTATAGGTCCTGAAAACATCACTATAGGCTCCTTAAAAACGCCGCTATAGGGCCTAACTCAATTTTGAGAAAATCGATTTTCAAAAGAGGGGCATTTTTCTAATTAGTTTTAAAAATAGGGCAAAATGCTGCTTAGTTTGCCCAAAAAGGGCATTTGGAAATTTTTTCCGAGAAAAAATGATAGGGCTAGACTAAACAGTCGTTGTACACTCCAACGAGCCAAGTCCCAACGGCCACTAAGCAAAATAAATGTCCAATGGGCTGAAATAAATTCAACAATAAAAACCCTAAATATTAGCAATAGAAAAAAAGATTAAGAGAGTTTAGAAAGATCTCACAAAGCAATAGAATCACACAAAGACGATGTCCTTATAAGTTGATTCTTGCTACCCAAAGTAGAACTTGATGTGAATGGCTTGCATGGCCAAACAAATCCCTAGGATTAGATTATAGCAACAATCTTCGAGATCGACACACTCACATTCACAAAAAAAACCAAAAAAGAACCTTATATTTGCCTTAAACCCAAAACCAAGAGCAAAAAAATCTGTGAGAGAAGAAGAAGAAGAGCAGAGGAGTAGAACAAAGGTGGAGAGTAAAGCGAAGAGCTTAAGCTAAATTAGAGGTATTTTAGGGTCATAAAAGCCAAAGGATAGAGCTGGACCAAACAGTCACTGTGCACTCCAACGGGCCAAAGCCCAATGGCCACTAAGCACAACAAATGCCCAAAAAGCCCAAAAGAAAGAAAGAAAAAAGGTGAGTGCTGGACCAAAGATCATTGTCCACTCAAACGGGCCAAAGCCCAACTGCCACTGAGCACAATAAATGTCCAATGGGCACCCGGAACAAAACTTTTTTAATTTTTCACATACCCGTATCAGGCCAGGCCCATCACACAAGTGTGTGATATGGACAAGCCCAAGTCCAACACTATGTCCACTACTTCAAGATGTTATTTGGGGGTGGGCAATGACTTATAAACACAAGATTGCTCACTCCTAATCAATGTGGCACAAGAAACAAAAAGCAGAGTCTGTTTGAAAATTGAAACGCATTCACCCACGCCAACGATTTCTAGCACTTTCCAATTTGTGGTAGCTGCTTGCACTCTATTAAAGTTTGTTCATCCATTATGTCCTAATCATCTAGCTGACACTTACTGTACACCTAATTTAAAAAGTTGCAAGGAAAGATAGTTGTCCGGTCCAGAACCCCTGCAAGATGGATTTACATGCAAACTCCTCACTTTCCCTATGGACTTTAATTCTAATCCAGCATTTTATAATTGAAAGACTTTCGACCCTAATTCAATCCTGAGGCAAAATTTGCTTTCCTAGAGGTAAACTAAGGTTTCGATAGAATAAAAATTTTCAATATTATCAGATGAAACCCTCAATAAGATCTATGCCTTGAAATGAAATTTGATGTTGTAAAATGTTGGTATGGAAGCAAGGCCAAGTGAATCAATGACTCAGCATCTTCCAGGATTAAAAGATGGCTTTACCACCACAAGAAAACCAAAATCTTACTCATCAACTCCCATAAATCCCGGAATGCACACTATAATGCTCCACAAGGACAAGGACTGCCTGCTATCACGTCGGACATTTTGGCCGCTGATAGGCCAAGATAATTGATAATTGTCAAGTACTCAAGCATTTGATTATCACTGGCTCAATATTTTAGCAATTAGCCTAAATGGTAGGGCATGTGTCCCAACAGTGCTGCTAAGAAAAGCCTCAAGGCTCCAATGAAAAATTTGTTTCCACCAAGGAGAAAAACAGGTTGCCATAGATGGCTCTAGTTTTGCTGCAAACAAAGCTCAACCTTTCCTTAAAAATAAAGGTGTAGGTGCAGGTGCAGCTAATTGTTGTCCCTGCAAGCTGCCTAGAAAGTGATACCTCTTTAAAAACCATAGACGCACCTTTTGCATCTTTAATTGTGTATGTTAGGAAAGGAGTGAGAGAGAAGAGAGGAAGAGCGAGAACTTTTTACCACCCTTGCTCTTCTCTAGCTATCTCCCCCCAATCCAGACATAAAAGGTTAATATGCTGCCAAGAAAGTATAACCTTGTGTAAAGTTATACTTCCTTCACACAACCCAGGATTTTCAAAAAGACCTCATAACAATCTGACTGCCAGAAATTTAACCAAGAAAGGAGTGTATGGAATTGAAACTCCGTCAAGCATATATTGATTTCACCATTAGTTTCCATCTGTGTATAGGCACTTTGCATGTTCAAAATTTAACAGAAAAGAAAGCCACTATAAATTAGTCATTATGAAAGGAAAACAAGTCATTGACCTGTCCCACAACTGAAAACCAGACACATCAACACTCTGTAAATGATCAGCCCACCCACGCATGTTGGGGGGGTGGCTGCTGCTCCTATTCTGATTTCACTAAAACCCAGCAGAATTTAGTCACGATATTGAAATAAAATTACTCATTCTTGGGGCCCATTTTGTTACAGGCCATCCTGCAGGACTGAACTATGCCGGGCATAATTAAACCTACGTGGCAATAGTGCGCACCATGTACTGCCTGTAAATGGTGCTTTGAAACTCTGAATGAATGAACTCGGAACATTTCAAGGGAAGTTCAACATTTCTGACAGTTTCTTGTAGTCCCAAGATTCCAAGCTTTGGGACATAATAGCAGCACCTACAGCCAGTACAACTGACACAAAGACCATGCTCTTCATGCATCCATGTCCCTGTGACAATTGCCTCAAAATCACCTTGCAGTACTTGTCTGCATTCTTCAACAATTCATGGTGAGTAGCAGCATCTCCCTTTGCCAAAACTTTTTCATTCTAAATAGCCACAAAAATGAAACAAGTGAGCAACAGTACTAGTTTACTTTCACTTGCATGTAATCAGCCATTATTATAGTGAATTACTTTTAATCAGATAAATCCCAATGTCAAAAGATCTTTCAAGTCAAAAAAATACCAGATGAACTCAGTATATGGAATCATAGGCAGAAGAAATTTGGACTATCCAACATAATCCTTAAGATGGTAATCACAACAACAAAGGTTGACATAAGGCTCTTATTTATCCAAAAACATAAAAAGAAAAAGGAGGTTGATAAGAGTCTAAAGTGCTTTTTACTTCCCTCAGCCTCTTTGGGTGAAGAGAGGGAGAGCCATGGAGGTCTGCTTGGAGGTTGAAGGAGAAGATAAGAAACATGCTGCCACTCTAGGCCCATATCTTTAGAGTTTACTATGTTTTCAATAAGCAGAAAAAACATAGAATTACGTGACAGGGATTTCAATGTCCTCAAACCAACATACTATCCTCTCTATAATATCTGTAAAAGGTTTACCTTCTGCTTAAAGCTCTGAAGAGTTTCCCTCAAAGTGTCCCAGGTAGAATGTTTTGCAGACCGCTCCTTCCATTCTTCAGACAGCTTTCTCAGAATAACAACACTAGCTTCAAGATTATCCAAATAAAGCACATCCTGTTTCCAAAGCAAAGACACAAGATTCAATAATACGTGCATAATTAGGGATAACAGTTTCAAATTAGAAAAGGGAAAAGGCATAAATGATAAGATTTAAATGCTCACCCATTGCTTGTAACATTCAGGGTTATGGGTCAAACACCAAATAAAAATATCACCTGCTTCCCTTGATAGCTCAGGGATGCCTGCAGGTGAGTTTCTAAGTCAAGCTCTGGAACAAAGTCATAATCCTAGATTCATGTACTTTTACTAGTCTATATAAATAAAGTTGTCTATTATGAGTTTGTCACTACCTTCTCCAGCAGCCTTGAGTGTAATTTCCAAAATCTGCTGTGCAACTTGCCTCATTGCTTTGCTTCCTGGAGAACCAGCAAGGGCAACCTCTTTCAAAGTTGGATAAACAGCTTCAAACCTGTCAGTTGCCTAAGCAAAACAAAGATTACAAATACATTAAAAAATTACATACCATAAGGAAATATGCAGCAAATCTCTCTTAAAAATACCCACCTTTAGCCGGGCTGATGATGCTGGGAAGGTGAATCTCATCAAAAGCTCAAGAGATAATGGTGGTACCACACGCTCCCCTTTTCTGACAGCACCATTTAATAGAATGGTCCGGGCTTTTGGGGAAGATAAAATTCTAGTTTCAAGGGGTGAAAAAAAAAGTGAGGAGAAGATGAAGCTCCATAATTAGGAATGTAGATATGGTTTAGATCCAAAAAGGAAAATATGTATAAGATAACAAATAGATGTTATTTTCATTCTCAAATGTGTCTAACCTCTCCACCAATTGTAAAATCAAGTCTCTGGACAGTGGATTACAGCCTGACTTGCTACCCAGTATAGGCAAGAGAAAGTAAACCCACATGTACAACCCAACAACTATATCTCCTTGAGATGCCTATAAAAACCAAAACCCAATTCCTGGCTTAAAATTTCTATTATATTAGTTTAAAAAATAATAATAATAACAAGAATGATTAATAGTAGGAATATTAATTTTCCACTGTCACCACATTCACCTGAGCAATAACCCAAACGGTTACTGGAAGCTGATCCTGTCCTTGATATTTTGGACTTTCCTTAATTATAGGCAATAGACTGATCAACACATCTGGTTTTCGTCGCAGTGCCATTGCTAGAACAACAAACATGGCAACCTGCAGTTCCAATATCATATAAATTTTACATTAATTACTCACTAAGCCTAAATTGTTAAGTTAACAGCATCTAAATAAAAATCACAAGCTCAAAGTATAGCATAGACCTTTTAAGAGTCATTTCATGTGCACTGACACAACTCAATAATAAGGGGATAAGTCACCATTTCCAACCATTATAAGGGTCCTCAAAATCACTATTGTTTTGAGAAAGAGAACCTCAGGAATATTGATTTTAAAGAGAAACATGTGACAGTCAAAGGTGACTGAGTCAAGTATTGAGTCTCCAAACAACAGAGACCGGAAAAAATAACTACCCTATTTTTGTGGATACTTTTATGAAAAATTATAAAATTGTTACATAAACTTTAATGAAATAAAGAATCAATTTCACTAAAGGGATGAGAGGAAAAGGTAGGAGCTAAGAGTATTTATTTTTGAGAATTAGAAAGCCAAACATTGCCTTTCTACTTAAGTTGTTCCTTAACCATTTTTTTAAAAAATAAATTCTGCCAAAATTAAAAGCAGCAGAGACTAGAATTTGGAGAAGAAACAAGAAACTAGACCAACCACCAACTTGACCATATTTTATTCTTTGTTTAACCTTAGAGAAGCCAGCATATATGTGTTTGAGTGATTCAGATGATAAAGGTTATGTAAATCCAACCGCAACTCTATGCAATAAACATATTTCGAAGCAAGGTAACATATCCAATAACTACTTTATGTGATGAATATTACAGAGAAATTGTTGATTATTTAATTAAACATATATGTTATCAAACTAACCATTTAACATATACTTTTTTTTTTTTTTGGATAGGTAATAGATATTTTCATTAATAAAAAAGTACATCATGTTCATGATGATGAACAGACTGTACTTGAAACAAATACACAAAAATATATATATATATATATATATATATCTCACAGAGAAACAGAAAAAGATTGCAGGAAATCAAATACAGAAATACATTGCGTAAAACCCCAAATACGAGACCACCCAAACAACGTCCCAACTAGCAAAGACTTCAAAAGATCAATAGATTTCTCAACATCCTCAAAAGTGCGGGTATTTCGTTCCCTCCAAATTAGCCACATCAAACAGGCTAATTTAACATATAAATTAATATTGATGATGGTGATTATAAGAAGAAAAACGTGAGCTTTAGATGCTACTCCAAAACACAATCGTTGACAACTCTAGCCAAAAAAAAAGGGGGAATGCAACACAACCAAACCACATAACAGTCCCACTCATGGAATAGCAATTTTGTCTGCAATTCTAATTTGTGAAACAAATATTCCCATTATTTACAATAAATATTAGTGCTATTAACTTATTATTAAACATATTAGGAATAAAGAAATGTTTTGCTGCAGTGTAAAGATATAGACTATCATGACACACAAATCCTGTTGCGACAAATCAGTCTAACGAAATCAGTAGCCTAACATTCCTGTAAGAAAGGTCTAATTGATCTTAAATTCATAGATTGCAAGGTTGGGGGAAAACAAAGACTCTTAATCTGCATTATCACAATTTATTCATCTTCCACTAGGTAGTTTCATCAAACACTTGTAGTCTTCCTTCAAAAACTCTAGTGAGGTATGGGCTTGTGGGGTCTTGTGCTGCTACAACTATGAACACAAGCAAGTTAACCATCCTTCTATAACACCGTATATGCTTACTTGTGAACTTCATTTGTATTTAGATTCGACTGAGACTGTGGACCTAAACATTTACTTCAATTGCAAGTTTAGTAAATCTTTGAGCTACAGGCTTACAGCACTAAGCCAAGCAAGGCTAAGGCAAATCCCAATATAAGAGTAACCTGTGTGAATGATGTCAATGCTTTAACATCTGAAGCTGGCACATAGCGTAGGACAGAGCACACCAAATGATCGACTGAATGGGTTTTTATTTTGGGCAGGGGAGATAGAGAGGGAGGCTGACCCAACCTTCTCTCCCTTCCCATACAATTCGGGTAGTTAGGTAACAAGTCTAAAGTCAAGAAATCAATCTTTTCCTTAACAAGTACATTAATGGGTTAAACGGTTAACACATAGATATCTAAATTAATATTCCTCATTCTTGATTGAGATAATTGTAATGTCAATTACCTAATTATAATCAACATAGATGCCGTTTCCACTTAATCAGCATGTTCAGTGACATAGTTGGCAACTTCAGTTTAATCAATCAAAGAAACCAGAAAATCAATATAAAGACTACCACTCTTTTGCCTAGTAATTGTATGCGAATACAACTGCCTAAAGCCACAGATGCCCTAATAATGCCATTTAGCCTGACAAACAATATGACAATAATCAATATGGAATCAAATGAAGGGAATTTGGACAAAGGAATCCTATTCCCACTTTATAATCTTTTTGGAGTTCCCATTAAACCTTAAATTAAGGTAGCTTCCCCAAAATGCTACAAGACAACTGGCACATCTCCTAATAAAATTTTTAACAAGGTAAATGTTGTTCCAGCCACTTACAATGGCTTCCATCTTCAACTAAAAAAGGTCGTACCTAGTGCACAAAGATTCCATCATCAACTAATTTTCAAAATTTAGAACAAGTCGCATGTGTTCTATTAAGAGCACCCCTTAGAACACTAACAGAATGCTCCAACTGAGAACTGGGGAAACATGTGACACCTCAAATTGCTTGCATAATGGGCAAACATCAGTGGTTTGTCCAACAGAAATCCCCCCATGTTAGGGGATTGTAAGGTCCAACATCTCATGTCTTTGTGGAGAGATAACTCTGATGCCGTACTCTTAACATTTAGTACATTTTCTCTCCTACAATCTTGTGCAAACCAAAGCAGTTGATATGCAAGAGTTAAAATAAACTACAGAACACCAAGCTCTCATATGCAACAAGCAACATAATTGAATCAAAAAAGCCGGATCTGATCGTAAATCTACCTGGGACTTTGATGATGCTTGCTGAACCGCCTTTTTGGATCCCTTGGCAGATGTTTGATGAGTAACAAGTTCACCAAGAATGTTATCCAATGACCATAACACAAAGGACCCAAGGGCCTCAGAAGGCTGCTTGCTGATCCAATCAACAGATGTCTTATAAACATCTTCGGATATATGGGAAAGAGGAATCTGTTGGAAAACCAAAAATGAAGAATAATATCAAATATACCATTTGAAATTTCAGTTTAGACAAAAGACACAATGAATAGTAATGATTAGACAGTTCAAAAGTAAAGGAAATCAGTAACCAAACAGAATCATAGGAAATGGACAATTAGGGATCAGAAAATACATTTGAGATCAAGCAAAAAGAACACTTTTACTGAGCACCAAAGAATATATCTCAAAGAGCAGCATCATCATACACTCTAACATTATAACTTCACATTCAAACTTAAATCCAACATGCATGCACAAAAAGACATCATAATATACATTAGTTCCATCATCTAATCAAATCTCAAATGAATAGTTCATCATTTTCACCACAAAGCAAATTCAAATTTCATATTTTTATTGTTATCATAACACACAAATTTAAAGCGAATTAATTCAATAGTGAGAATCGAAGCGAAATGAAAACTCACATCAACGAGCTTTGCAACAGTGGACTCTTTGAATGTCTTCAACCACGGAAATTGAGCCGCGCTCACTGATGAGAATGCGCGCCCGAAGTAATCCGCTAATCGCATTAGCTGTATATCTTGTTGCGATTCGTACGAAGCCTAAACAAATTTTTGAAAAACGCTTTCTTTTATCAAATCGTGAACGAAATTGAATTCAAAATCTACGAATCAACCAACAGATCACAGAGTGTGAATCAGAAAAGAAAATTTTTGAACAATTTAGTAACGCTTACGGAGATATCAATGAGAAAAGCACTGAGATCAGAGGCGTCGATCTTCGACGCGGCTTCAGCCACGGTCACCTTAGGCTTCTTCGGCTTTTTCGGCTTCTTAGGCTTCACCTCACCATTTTCCGCCACGGCGGCGCCGGAGACCTCTCCGTCGCTGTCGTCGTCATCGTAATCAGAATGCCGCTTCGATCCGTCGACGGCAACTGCGGCATCGGCGGCGAGCTGAGCCTCGGCCAAACGATGCCGGCGCTCCTCGGAGTGCTTCTCGATGGACCGGAATACATCGCCAGAGGCAGCGCCGTTAGGTCGCCGGGAAATAAGATCAGCAGAATTAGTATCCTCCGGCGAAGACTTCGTCGGTTTCTTATTCCGCTTCTGATACGACACCGTTTTCCATCCGAATTCGTCGTCGTTTTGACTCTTCTTGGTGGCGGCGGCGGCGGTGGTGGTTGTGTGATTTTTTTTGTTCCTTAAGGCTTGATCTTCTTCCTCTTGTTCTCTGAGAATCGCTTCGATTATAGCTGAATTCTCGTCCATAGTTTCAAAAAAAAAAACTAACACTCTCACTCAGTTTCTCTCACTTTTCTTCGCTCTCCTAAACGGTGAGTTTTGGTTCGGCACTGTAGGTCTCGTTCACGTCGACGAGAATGAGAGCGAGAGAGAGAAGTTTATATGTATATATAATGAGTGAGGGGAAAGGCGGGTGGGTCGGCCTTTGAAGAAGAGGACACAGAAAGGGAGTCTGTGTGTAAAAGGACACGTGTGTTTCGGACTTCTTTTTCCCTTCCTCCCTGTTTTCACCTTATCCTCTTCTTTAAACAACCAAATTGCCATCAACTCACCAAATTTCTGTATCTAAATCCATATCTAATCTAATAATCTACTGTACTAAATTCTATGGATGTGAATATGCAACAAATGTTTAATATGTTTCCGCATTTTAACGAATGGGAATACATGACAAGTGTTTGACATGTTTCTGCATTTTAACATTCGATCATCATTAGATCCAAGTCATTTCCATTTATAGCTATATCTAATATAAAAATGAAACTCTTTATCATTTTATTTATCTTTGTTTTTCAATTATCCAAAAAAAAATGACATTTTTCAAAATTAAAACACTTTCTTTAGAAGAAAGGCATCGAAACTTTTATTAAGATAAGCTGAACAATGAGCAACTTTGTTATGGGAATTTACATTTTTCCAACTCATTATTCTAATATATCTTTTTAGGATAATACTTTCTATAATTTATCCTCTGTTATAATTTATTTATTTTTGTTAGCAAGATCCTCCCTTGCTAGAACCTTACTATATCATATATTACCATGCACTGTATAATAAAATTTGGGCCTGAGGAATATACCCTCATTAATTATCAAATTAGTATAGTAGCTACAATCTAAAAAAATAGTATAGTAGCTTATTAATTGTTAGGTTTTTTTTTTTTTAATATAGTAAAACTCTAATACCTAATCAAGAAATTTAAAACTCTACTCCTACCAAAATTTTATTACCAAAATTTTCAAAAACAATAATATTTATTTTAATTATTTTGATCATCTGACAAAATTAATTTGGAATTATCTTTTCCAACCATGCCAATTTATAAAACTATCTATGTATAATATTATTTAAACAAATCACTTGACACATAATGGATTAGAGAAATATAACTCTAAAAAATTTGGAATAAAATTTTTTCTTTTGTTAAACTTTACTTTGTCAACCGCAGTTACCAACTAATTTAGATTAGAATTTTGCAGGATTGTCTTTTTTTTTTCTTTTTTTTCTTTTTTTTTAAGGGGAATAGAGATTCATTGCCACAAGAAATTGAAGTACAACAGAAAAGACAAAACAAAGGAAAGAGACACCCAGACACAATCCTGACAGCGCAGGAACAGCATACAAAGGTAGTCCCTTCCAAACCAAAAAAAGGATTTACCCTATACACAAGCAACAAGCTAAGAAAGCTTATGTACTACCCTATTGAACTCCCTTTTCAAGTGCACAAAACTACACGAGCAGAAACAGCCCAAGGATCCCATGAACAAAAATTGTCCCAAGCCCATCATTTCTCTCGGCAGCACTGCCCAACAGTTGCCATTTCTAAAGCAGAGTCAATTAAACCTGAGTGGACTGTTTTACAGAAACGCTTTTGAGCCCGAGTATCCTCTTTCTCTAAAACTTCTTTCCCTCTCAAACGCTTTGTTCCTATCTCCATCATCTGGGCGAGAGTTTGTTCATTGTTTGTTTTTCCTTTCACACGGGCAACTTTTTTCAGGCTACCTTTACCCATAATCTATTTTCCTTTCTCATTGACTTTGGCTTGAAAAATCACACCATCTTTGACAGTACAGGCCTCTCTATTCTTTATTGGGCTGTCTTTCTCATCTTTATCTAGAGAAGCATTTATACTTGGGCTCCCCTGAGAGATAGAGCCTTTTGGTCCTTGTGAGGTAGGGCCTTTTGGCCCATGAGAGATAGAGCCTCTTTGCTCATTAGAAACATTAGGAACTAGGTCAACACGTGACTTCTCACAAAAATCCAAAACACTCATTATCTGCTCTGAAGCACCACTGATGACCCGTACGTCCCTTGGGAGCTGTCCATTCACACGTGTGGTGTTACCACTTCCCCAGGTATCGCCCTTCACTAAGTTTTGGTTCCCGCCCTCTAAGCCACTAACCCAAAAGCACTCCGATGAAGAACCAGTCGCCGGCCAGACCTTTCCGTGTATTCCTTGCTCGTCAGAAACATCATAGTTCTTTCCCTTGCTCGAGTTCTTTTCCTTGGCGATCTCTTTTGCAATCCACCCAGCCCTTAACCAGTCCCCATACTGATGACAAGCACTTTGCCAATCATTTGACGTTGGGCAATGCTTATTATCATGTCCGAGCTTCCCACAAATGAAGCAGACAGTAGGTAGCCTTTCATATTTAAACATAAGCCATAGGCGTTCTCCATCAGAGCTTGCAATATAAGCTCCCCTTCTCAATAGCTTATCAATCTCCAAATCCACACGGATTCTCATGAATTTTGCCTGATCAAATTGCCACAAACGCTTATCAACTTCAATAAATCTTCCTAGCTTGCTACCAATTTCTTCCCCTACTTCCTGTGACATATGCTCAAAAGGAAGACCCCAAATTTGAACCCAAAAGGGAGAATGGGTGAAAGAAATATTTGTGGAAGTCAGCCCTTTTTTCCATCTATAGAGTAAGAGGAGGTTGTTGTCGAAACTCCAAGGCCCACACTTCTCAACCCACTCTAATTGATACTTTGAGCTAAACTTGAATTGGAGTATATTATTTCCAACTTCCACTATTCTCATGTCTGAACCCAATTTCCATGCTGATCTAAGGGTGCTCTTCAAAGCTCGTTGGTTCTCATGTCTGAACCCATTTGCAGGATTGTCTTTTGACTTGTGTTATGTTATGTTTAATGTGATCATATAAGTGGGGTCTCATTGTCTTTGGCCCTCACTGAAAATTGTATGATCCTTTTCACACACAAAATTTGATAGAGAAGATATTCTTTTTATTTAATTCTTTTTCCTGTCATATTGTTAGTGATAATGTGATATAGATGAAACATGAAAGATTGAAAGGAACGCGTCAATCACCTCCAATTAACATGTTGATTGCCTGTTCATATTTTAGGAAATACTGGCTGGATAAGTAACATCTTTTAAAAATAAATAACAAGTATTTAGTAACATTTATTGCTTTCTAAAAAAAAGCAACATTTATTGGAAAATTAAACAACCTATTGAAATTTTTAGTTCCCGTTTTCTAAATTTATGGATGTAGATACCAACTGTGATAGTAGTAATCAATGTCATGACTAGGCTCCCTGGATAAATATATACAAATAAAATATTGACATGAAAGTTATGTGTAATGACTATCCTTCTCTTTTTTAACAGACCATTCACAATGGACCATAAATAATTCTTCCCTAATAAGATTGGATTTGAAGTTCGGATTTCGGAAAAGTAAGATCATAAAAGAGGGACACAGGTGTTAGAGAACATGACACAAGTTGAGAATGCTAACTGCTCTATTTTGATTTTTGAGGAAAATGACAAAAGAATTTTTGATTTTTTTTTTTTTTTTAACTTGGAATTTTGATTTTGGAGTATGGAGACATTGGAATGTGTCCAATGTTAAAGAAGTTACAAGATGCATCATTGTTGACATTTATGAGATATCAAAATATTAATTACTTTTTTTTATTTTCCATAAAAACTTTCTTTAAATGGATTATTAACCAATGCCTTAAGAGCACTCGTTAGCATTTCCTAAATTTTGACATTACTTTTATGAAAAATATAAAAAGATGTCAACAATATTTATTATTTTATTATTTTTCTAATAAAATATTTCTAAAAACATGAAAAATATTTTAATTGTATATAAAAAAGTGACGTTAACATCGAACTTAAATAAAAATTAGTAACAATTTGCCACCAAAAGATTTGTTATGAAATTGTGCCAGATCATTAATCTCAAATTATGAGTATCTCATAATTTGAAGAAAAAAAAAATGGAGGGTAAAATTGGAATAGAAAGAAGTAGACCGGATATGATTGAGGATTTTTCTTTGTTTTTCGTGGGGCCCACCTAAGCCCACTGGAGAGAGTTTCTTTTTCCTGTTGGCTCATGTCGATCTAACTACAAAGATCTCTCTCTCTCTCTCTCTCTCTCTCTCATAACTCATAGTCAGAAGTCATAACTCATAACCCATATCCGTTTCGCAACACTAATACCTATCCTGATTCCCTCTATTTAATGCTTAGCCCCACTTATTACAAAAATGATAAAACACCACCACCGCAATACCACTTTTTTTCTTCCTGAATAATGTAATATCACTTTTGTTGTGTATCTAGTATCTACCATGCGATTAAAGTTTCTCATTTAATAATAATCAATCGGATAGTGATTAATATAATATAATTAATTAAATCTAAACATATAGACTTAAGTCTTTTGAATTAGGTACCATCTTTTTATATATATATATATATATATATTTTTTTTTTTTTTTCAAAAGTACTATTTTTATATACTATATAATTTATATTAATTATTTAATTAGAGAGTTCTAAAAAGTGGTGTTTCTCTCCCCCAAGGAGAGGTGGTAAGTGGTAACAAAACCTATTCTCATAACGACAATTCCATTAACCATGCTTACCATGCTACTCAATCCAACGGTTTGAAAATGGGTACCACTTTTATATTACATTATTACTGAACATTGGATTAGGATTTGGATGGGATGGTGTCGTCTTATCTAACATAGAAGAGGTATGGACACAGATGGTTGGTGAGACCGTGAGAGGGGCCATGTATAAAACTAGTACCATGTGTTATCTACTGCTTTATTAAAAACACAATTTACACCACAAATTTCTCTTACCATGACAAAGTGTTGACATCAAACATACTTAAAGAAGAATAATGAAATAAAAGAAGCAAACTGGTGTTTGTTTGAGAGGAAAGTAATGGAAGTAGATGAAGCAATATTTCTTTTGTTTAGTTGAAACAAAAGAGAGGGAGAGGGCAGGTGCAAGTAACACCAACCTGAGATCCACCATTAAAAATATATGATATCCCATCTGATTTGGATGGAAACTAGGAGGAACTTGTAAAACTTTTTTTAAAAATTACTCTTCTAACAGTAAATATTATACCTCAAGATTATTTTTCCATCTTTTTTTTCTTTTGGAAACCAAATGAGTGAAATATGTCCCACCCTTTCCCCCCCTATTTTTGTCTCTTCCCTTGTTCTTATCTTTTCTCTACTACCCTCCCCCAAGTGCAACCAAAACGTAGAGCTTTCGATTATCAAAAAAAAAAACGTAGAGCTTTCTTTTTTATCAGAAAACAGAATTGAAAAATCTGTATTTCATTAATAATGAAAAAGATTACATCAGAGATATATATATATTAGCTTATACAGGTGTGAACGCGAAAGCAACAGAATACCAGAACTAACAACCTCTCATACGTGCAAGCTACAGTCCTAACTAACCATCACACGTGCTGTCACTTAAGAACACTTCTAAATATGCTAAACTACAAGTCGACTGATCACTACTATTCACTTGTAACTACTTGCCGTTTATGCTCTGTTATTTGATCAACACCTCTGTGAACAATGACTTGATCTTCTGTGTTGCTTGCTTCTCTTCTGCTCTTGCTGCTGATCTCGATCTTCTTATTTAAACTCTGATACTCCCCCTCAAGAGCAGCAGGTGTATATATATTGAACATTCCCATTTTGCTAGTAAGGATTGAAAACTGATTGTGATGCAAAGCTTTGGTGAGCATGTCAGCCAATTGACAATTTGATCTAACATGATTCAATTTAATCACCTTTTCTAACACCTTATCTCTGACCACATGACAGTCGATTTCTATATGCTTTGTCCTCTCATGGAAGACCGGATTAGAGCCAATATGTAGTGCAGCTTGACTGTCACAGAACAGCAAAGCTTCCTTTTCATGATTCACTCCAATATCCTTAAGGAAGTATAAAATCCACACTATCTCACATGTTGCTACTGCCATGGATCTGTACTCAGCTTCAGCTGAGGATCTTGATACTGTAGACTGCTTCTTGGACTTCCAAGACACCAAGGAATCACCAATGAATATGCTATAGCCAGTCACTGACCTCCTAGTATCAGGACATGCAGCCCAATCTACATCTGCAAATGCTTTCAAATGCAAGTCTGTGCCCGAAGAAAACATAAGTCCTTTGGCTGGTTCACCTTTCAAATACTGCAATACTCTATGTGCTGCATCTAGGTGTGGTCTTCTTGGCTTGGACATAAACTGACTGAGCTTATGGACAGCAAATGTAATGTCAGGTCTTGTGATTGTTAAGTACAAGAGCCTGCCCACAAGTCTTCTATAAAGGCTGGGATCCTTAAGCTCTTCCCCTTCAGCCTTGCTTAACCTCAAACTGTGCTCCATAGGAGTTTTAGCAGACTTACATCCAAGGAGTCCAGCATCATTGAGTAATTCAAGAGTATATTTCCTTTGACAAAGAGCAATTCCTTTGTTTGATCTTGCAACTTCCAAACCAAGGAAATATTTCAAATCACCCAAATCCTTAAGTTTGAATTTCTCATCTAGCATGACTTTGAATCTATCCACTTCAGCCTTGTCATTGCAAGCTATCAAAACATCATCAACATAAACCAAAAGAATCATGAAAATGTCACCATGTCTCCTAGTAAACAAAGAATAATCAGCCTTGGACTGAACAAAACCAAGCTGAATCAAGGTGCTTGAAAATTTGGCAAACCATTGCCTAGAAGCTTGCTTGAGTCCATAGATGGACTTATTGAGTTTACAAACAACCTCCCCCTGGCTGTGAAACCCTTGTGGAAGAGCCATATACACCTCCTCATCCAAATCACCATGAAGAAAAGCATTATTGACATCCAATTGACCAAGAAACCAACCCTTAATGGCTGCAACAGCAAGCAAAACCTTAACTGACACCATTTTTGCTACGGGTGAGAATGTTTCAAAATAGTCAATACCCTCCTTTTGAGTGAAACCCTTAGCCACTAACCTTGCTTTATACCTTTCAAGAGAGCCATTTGCCTTATACTTGAGTTTGTAGACCCACTTGCAGCCTATGGCTTTCTTACCAACAGGTAAAGGTGTCAAAGTCCAAGTATTATTAGCCTCAAGGGCTGCTACTTCATGTGCCATAGCAGCTTGCCATTGGGGATCAGACACAGCTTGGTAGTAGAATTTGGGTTCAACAAGGGAAGAAATGGTACAACAAAATGTTTTATATGATGGAGAAAGATGGTGATATGAGACATGAGAAGAAAGGGGATGAGAGGTACCAGATTGAGAAGTCAGAGGCTGAATAGAAGCAACCTGATTGCAGTGAAACTCCTGTAAGTAAGAAGGTCTCTTAACAGGTCTAGTGGACTTTCTAATGGGAAGAGGATCAGCAATAGGATCAATAGGGGCCTCTGGAACCTCATCAAGTAAATCATCATCAAGAGTATGATGAACTTGAATAATAGAGGAAGGGGTAAGAGGAGAAGTTGTGGAAGGTGTAGACAAAATTGGATCATCATGAAAGGTAGGAACAGGTGAAAGACAAGGCAAAGGTAAAAGATTGGAAGAAGCAGATTGATTGGAAGAAGAAACATAAGGAAAGACAGATTCATGGAAAACAACATCCCTAGAGACAAAGATAGCATGAGTGTCAAGATCATATAGTTTATAACCTTTGATATTACAAGGATAGCCAAGGAAAACACATCTTCTTGCCCTTGGTGAGAATTTGGTTCTAGTTTGAGCAATGGTAGAGGCAAAGCAAAGGCAACCAAAAACTTTGAGATGTTGATACTCAGGAGGCTTATGGAATAAAAGTTCAAAAGGTGTTTTGTCATGCAACAAAGGAGAGGGAAGTCTATTGATGAGATATGTTGCAGTCAACACACAATCACCCCAGAATTGTAAAGGAATCTGAGACTGAATCTATAATGCCCGAGCCATGGAAAGCAAATGCTGATGTTTTCTCTCCACAACAGAATTCTGTTGTGGAGTATAAACACAGCTGTGTTGGTGAATAATGCCATGGGAACTAAGGAAAACAGACATGGCAGCAAACTCTTTGGCATTGTCAGTTCTAATGGACTTAATATGTTGATTAAATTAGGTGACAACCATAGCATAAAAGGATTGAAACAAAAACCCAACATCATATTTTGATTTCATTAGAAATAGCCAAGTGGCTCGGGTGGCATCATCCACAATGGTCAAGAAATATTTGTAACCATCTAGAGTAAGAATTGAATAGGGTCCCCAAACATCCATATGGACTAAATCAAAAGCACAAGCACAGATTTTATTATTGAAAGGAAATGGTAAACGTTTAAGCTTGGCCATAGGACAAATCTGGCAAGCCTTATTACAGAAAAATTGTAAAAAAGGAATGGAAAGACCTAAAACTTTAAGCTTCATGTCTGAAGGGTGTCCTAATCGGGCATGCCATAGAAAAGAAGAAGCAGAACTTGCAGAAGCAGAAGTGGTTGCAGAAAATGGAAGAAAAGGAGCATTGAACTTGTGATTGCCTAGATAATCAGCAAGGGAAGAATGAGAGACATGCTGAAGACTATCACATTGCAACAAGTACAACCCATCAACAGCCTTGCCCACCCCAATCGTTTTCCAAGGTAAAAGGTCCTGAATAAAACAATAATTGGAGAGGAAAACAAGACAATAAGACTGTGATGAGGTGAGTGTACTAACAGATAGCAAATTAAAACTAAAAGAAGGAACACAAAGGACATTAGTGAGAGTGAGTGAAGGAGACAGAACAACTGTTCCAACATGAGTGACTTGAGCTGATTTCCCATTAGGCAAGTGAACTAAAGACTGTATAGTAGCAGTTATTGAAGTTAACATATCAACTGAACAAACAAAATGATCAGTAGCTCCAGTATCCAATACCCAAGTCCACTTATCATAAGTTCTTCTGTTTACTACTTGTGCAGAGAAAACACTATGAGATAAGTCAATGACATTGGAGCACTGGCAGGAGCAGAAGATGATGCTATGTTAGCCATTGAACCATCTCTGACTGAAGTAGGAGATGCAACAGATGTAGTAGAAGCTCCAAACATAGCAAAAAGCTGATGATGTTGTTCAGGAGTAAAAGCAGTCTGTTGATGCAGTGGTGTAGCAATTGAAGAACCAACAGGTAACATATCTGAAGACACTTGATGAGCCATAAAAGGCTTGTTCTTGAACTTAAATCCAGGTGGAAATCCATGCTTTTTATAGCATTTATCCACTGTGTGACCAGTCTTGCCACAATGTGTGCAAGTTGGTCTCTCCTTCCCTTTGCCAACAACACCACCAAGAAATGGACCAAGATGCTCGTTTGACAACTTAGCAGCTAAAACCGTGGAATCCACCTTAGTAAAGGATGCATTAGGCACAAATCTTTGTGTCTCTTCTTGAATTAGCAAAGAGTAAACCTTACTAAGAGATGGAATAGGATCCATAAGCAAGACTTGAGATCGAACTTGGGAGAAAGAATCGTTCAATCCCATTAGGAATTTCATGACTGATTCTCTTACTTGTAGATCAGTCAACCTCTTGTTGATGTTACAAAGGCATTTACCACAAGTGCAAGAGGGAAAAGGACTAAGATTCTGTAACTGATCCCAAAATACTTTCAACTGGGTAAAAAAGTCAGTGATAGACATTTCACCTTGATGAAGCTCTGCTATGTCCTTTTGAAGATTGAAAACACGAGGTCCATTTGTCTGAGCAAAACGATTGTTCAGATCATTCCAGATTTCTAAGGCTGTATCTTCATAAATGATGCTTGCTTGGAGTTTTGGTGAAACTGAATTGGTTAGCCATGTCCCAACCATGTTATCACATCTTATCCAGGCTTGCACATTCGAAGGAGTTGATACCAACGGTGATGAAAGGGTCAAGGTTCCATCAATAAACCCTAGTTTATTCTTGGTGAGCAAAGCTTTTCTCACTGCACGAGTCCAAGCTGCGTAGTTTTCTCCACCTAACAAAGGCTGTGTGACAAGAACTAAACTTGGATTCTCTGCGTGATGTAAGAACAGAGGATTGTCCATTGGAGAATCTTGTGAGGAAGAAGATGGACCCATAGAAGAAGCATCTGTAGGACCATTTGTATTCGTAGCGGAAGCCATAGATGACAAAAGAAGATTGAATCTCTCAAGAACTGAAATTTCTCAAGAACAGAGAAGATTGAATCTCTCAAGAAACTGAAATTTCTCAAGAACAGAGAAAGATTTTCTCGGGAAAATTGAGAAATGAAAAAAAATTGAAAGCAAAGCAAACCCTACGGGAATTTGGGAATTCGCTCTGATACCATATAAGAAAACAGAATTGAAAAATCTGTATTTCATTAATAATGAAAAAGATTACATCAGAGATATATATATATTAGCTTATACAGGTGTGAACGCGAAAGCAACAGAATACCAGAACTAACAACCTCTCATACGTGCAAGCTACAGTCCTAACTAACCATCACACGTGCTGTCACTTAAGAACACTTCTAAATATGCTAAACTACAAGTCGTCTGATCACTACTATTCACTTGTAACTACTTGCCGTTTATGCTCTGTTATTTGATCAACACCTCTGTGAACAATGACTTGATCTTCTGTGTTGCTTGCTTCTCTTCTGCTCTTGCTGCTGATCTCGATCTTCTTATTTAAACTTTGATATTTTTTGTTCTTGCATACTTTTTGTTTCTTATGCAGCTGGAGAAAACCACCCCCACCCCAAAAGAGAGAGAGAGAGAAGGGAATCGGGGTTCATTTCCAAATCCCAATATTTACATTTTAATTTTATACTTCATTACTAATTTTTTGATGGAATCTATTGGTAAGTATGAATTCATATGGGGAAAAGATTGAGGAATGCATCCGGAAAAGATTAAAAATTGAATCCAATCATGACATTCCAATATTGGATAAAATTAACATATCATTCACAATTTAATTGGAGGCTGTTGCTAATTAAATCAAGTCGCACTATTTCCTTTTGCCATAATATAATAATTGCAATTTTCTAGATCCTTTTATAAAATTAAATACGGATGGTAGTGTTATAGGTAATCCTGGAATGGCTGGTGCAGACAGTCTGTTGTGCAATAGTGCTTGTGCATGGATTTCAGTTTTTTCTTTAAACATGGTTATTACTTCTAATAATATTACGGAATTAGGAGCAGTTCGATAGGGCCTAATGCTGGCATAGGAGCTGGGTTTTAAATTTATTCATCTTGAAATTGACTCAATGACAATTCTTTCCTGGTTAACCACTAAAAATGATATCTCACCAAATGCTATTATGTTACTCTGTGATTGTAGGAACCTTATGGAATGCGGTTGGACCGTCCAAGTGCGCCACATCTTCCGTGAAGCTAATGGCTGTGCGGATGTTTTAGCAAAGAGGGGAAACCAACAACAGTGCATTTTGGAAATCTACGATACCTGTCTCGATTTTGTATATGTGCCTTTTTTATGGGATATGGAAAACCTTGGGACTAGTAGACTGTGTCCTTTAAGGCTTGAATTGCCTGTTGTATAAACTCTTATATATATAATGAAATAATACTCCCCCTTTTATCAACAAAAAAAAAAAAAAAAGTGATAGCCTAGTAATAATGCCTAAGGGTGTGCATGGACCAAGTTGAAAGGTGTTTTCAATCTAACCTACCACAGTTGGGTTGGAAAAAAAAAACGCAATCCAACCTAATCCATGTGGGTCGAGTTGGAACTTGGACTAGGTTGGAACCACGGGTTGGACTTTTTTTATTTATATTAAAAAAAAAATTGAGCATTAGAATAGCTACAACTAGCAATATTACAAGGGCCCTTGACATCTTTCAAAAATTATAAGCATAGCACCATACACAAATGATCAAACCACCACAAATAATCAAATCAAATGACATTTAAATAATAAGATATCAAATAGTTTTAAAAAAAAAGTTTATCCAATAAAATGATGCTACATAATTTTTGTAGCTTAAAAAACTTTTAATAATTTATTGACACGAAATAATGAAAATGGCATAGTATCATTTATTGGACAAACTAAACATGTGTGGCAAGCTTATGTGGCACTTAAATATGGACAGAGAGGCTGCTGGTGCAAACTAAATATAACTTCATGGCGTAAAATCCAAATTCTGAAATTTCAAGATATAAAATCCAAATACCCCAAACTTCAAGAGTGTAGTATACACTTTTACCTAATTGAAAAAAAAAACACACCATAATCAATTGTGATTGGTAGAGACAATGGCTCTCATGCCACCAAGCGACTCTTTCTTGGCGTGAGAAATTACCAATTTCTAGATTAAGAGCCCGTTTGGATAAGTTGTTATGAAATCCTAAACGCATGTTTTTATTAAAATCGTCAATACGCGTGTGTTTGGTGTAACGATTTTACTAGAAATTGCATTATTTAAAACGTCAAATATTACATTTTGAAACTGAGATACGGGATAGCTTTTTGAAAAACTTCATTGAAAACACAAATCACTCTATACATTTTAAAGTTTGAATACCTAAAACACCCCAAGTTTTTGCTAAATGACAAAAACACCAGCTAGCAAATAACCTCACTGGCCAGCCTCAAGCTTGCTCTCTGTCCAATGGTAGAGCCATGTTGAGGCCGAGGGGGCCATGACCCCACCCCCCCCCCCCCCCCCCCCCCACAAAAAAAAACTTCAAGCTTAATGTAATTTTAGCAACTTACCTAATCTGCACCACCATATAGTTGTAGATAGCACTAGCTTTCACTGGCAGATGCATCTAGGTAGGCACTTGCTAAATAAGCAGTCTTCACACTTTTCTTAACTCATCTCCTTTAAATCTCTAGCATCCTAACTCTTTTACCTTTTTTCTTCCAGTTCTTCTTTCTTTATTTCTTTGGTTCTTCCGTCATTTTTATGAAGCAGAGAGAGTGATTTTTTGATTTTACAAAAACAACATTTATCGATTACCTATCCTACCTCCACCACGTGTATGGTTGAAACTAGAAGTCTCAAAATTTAGAGTCCCTAGGTGGTCAGGTAATGGAATGGGTCATAAACTCTTTTATGACTTTTCTTTTTCATCTTTATTTGTAAATGAACATAACAAACTATTATTATACCTAATAAAAATATACAACAATACTTCATGTAATTGGTTGTATTTAATTATATTTTTTTATATATTGAAATTTGGATGATGATTTAGTAGACAAACTAAATAGTATACAAACCAAACGCTAAGTCCTTTTTGGTAATTTGAACTGAAACAACAATTTTAGACTAATATTGTTCACAAATTTTGCCAAACGTTTTATTGTGATTTTCGACCCTTTTCAAAATTGTGTTTTCAAAACGCTTATTTTAAAAATGCTATTTTTGAAAACGCACTTTTTTAAACCGCTTATCCAAACAGAGCCTAACTGTTTAACACCTCATCGAGGTAGGTAGGAATCGTGATTATCACACAACCAAGTGGCCAAATCCCATCCACGTGGGATCAATGGCCCACATCCCACATTTTTTCACGACATTATTCTATTGCATTTTATTAATCAAGTTTAAATTATATAAGGATTCTCAATAGAACCTCCTATTTTACACCCTCCATTAGAATCTTGCCACATCATATTGTATGTAAATGATAGAATAGATAGTTACATATACAAACACAATTATAATAAATGTCTATTAATAACCATTGTAATTATTAAATTCTATATTATAATAAATGCATAATACTAACTACCATAATTAATAAAGAATATCATGTTTTATTGAACTTTTATGTGCTCTGGGTTAGCAACAATATATATAGAACCAAAACTTTTAACTTTTTGTTAGCTTATTCCAATGTTTCTACACATGCTTTTGAAAGTCCATGGTTTTTCACATCATCATTTAAATATATTTTATAAATGAGTTTAAATTAGATAAGGGGTTCCTTATAAAACATCATATATTTACACCATGCAATATATATATATATATATATATATATATGTATATATATTTTTGGAGGAAAACCATGCAACAGAATCTTGTCACATCATATTTGTGCGTACACAAAATATGGTTATTGAGCTCAACCATTACTTGGGCTCACAATCTATTTGTATTGTACACTTTGGGTTTCCTACTATGGGTGGTCCTATGCTCGGAGACCTAAGTACACTCCTGTTTCCTCAAACCCTTCTCTTTACCTCACAGAGTCGCTCCCTTTCTCTCTAGGTTTGATTGCTCTTTTCTCTCAATTTTCTCTCCAGAATTGCTAACCCCCACTCCTCAATCCATTCTCCTATTTATAGCTCGAGGAGAGTGGAGGTGTTATGATTACTTCTTCACTCGTGTGAATAGGGGTCCAATTCCATCGTTCCTAAGTGGATGCTTCGTCGGAAAGATGGTAATGGTATTGGAACTGATTCCCACTTCCAAAAGCCTACAGGCAGCGATATTCCTGAAGGCACATCTAGAAGGGGCTTGCTTTGGGTATCCAAGTACAGGGTATCCCCGAGCAATGATACCCCCGTCCAGGTTAAAGACGATCGAGAAGGGCTTGCTTCGGGTATCCAAGACAGTGCAGTTTTGTTTCAGCTCTTGGACCCAAATTGGGCCCCGAGGTGTCCGGATTAAGGCTATAAGTTCAATGGGGATAGGGTCATATAATATATCATGAGGCTTGGGCCTAAGGCCCATGGGGCTTGGGGCCCAAGCCCGTACAATAGCCCCCCCTTGGTTCGTGCCTAGTTACCAGGGACGAACCAAGGACAAAGTTGGTTAGTGCTAGTGACTACTCGGGGATCCCAACCGTCGATTACTAGACAGACGAGATAGCCATCAATGCTTTCTCAAAAGGGGCGCTCTGCCAGGCTGTCACATCCACCGTTTTCGTAACCTGACGGTTCGTGATCTGTGCTCGCACGTGTGGAGGGTTACGAAAAGAAGTTAGAAGGACTTTCCTGCCTTCTCGTTCATTTAATGCTTTAGCCTTATAAATAGTTCCTCTAGATTTTTCATTTCAATCTTTACATCCTTTCTCCTTCAACTTCCTCTCTGCTGAGCATTCTCCTCCTGTGCGTAAACACTCCACTCCAGATCATCATTCTCTAGAGCCTAAAGTAAGTTTTATTTACTCTTTCATCCTTTCAATTTTTCTTCACTCCAGAGTTTAGGAATGGGATACTCTCATCTTTTTGCACCTGGGGCTACCTTGGCCAACTTTAGAGAAGCCTATGGCGTCCTTGGGGATGTCGATATTGCCTATTGTCACGAGGGGCGATATTGCTCTCGAGAGGGGCTCTAGCCCAAACGTAGTATTTTTTTCGCTTGATGGCTATACTAGAGGGTGAGGTTAGGTTTCCCGTGGACCTTCTCATTATAGGTACCCTTAGGTTCTATGGCTTATGCCCCGACCAACTCCCCCCCAATTTTTACCGAGTTGTGAGTTGTGTCAGTAGACTAAACCAAATATACAGGTTGCAACTGAACCATCAGGACATCAACTTTATGTATAGTTTATGCGGCAATATTAGGTCCGATTATTATTTAAAAACTAGGGACATGCGGATACGGCTTATATCATGCCTTCCCGACTCTAATAGAAACTCGGCGGGAGAATTCGTCCGAGTGAGCGACAATTGGCTTGCCGATGAGCTCCCCTGCCCACTTTCTCCGCATGATGTTGGTCGGTACCAAGCATCTTTTACTTGTTAATTGTGTTTTACCCATGATTATTTTGCTCAAATAGGCACTAACTAGCTTTTGTATTGTTTTGATGTAGACAACCAAAGGTTTAATCCAGACATTAGAGTGTTCCACGTGAGAGACTTGAACTTTATGCTCAAGTTTGAGATATTCGTGAACTCTGATGGGCAACCTCGGGCTTCTCACCTGATTCTCGGCATAAATTCGGTGTACACTACCTGGCAGAACTTCAGCTAGGCCTTATTGGTAGACAGCTCCCTATTGTCGTACATAGACGTACGACACACTAACTTGCTCCCCCCCCCCCCTCTCTAACGATTGGTGAAGCTAGAGACCTCGGCCTCGGATACACTACTGTGGACGATCTTGCACCAGTAAGGGACACCTCGGCTGAACTTGTATCTCAAAGTCGTAGGGTCCACATACCTGTTAAAGAGCTCGAAGCTCCAGCCCAAATAGTTGAGCCAGAAGTAGCCGAGGCCGAACAAGGTTCAGAAAGGGTGACCAGGCGAACGATGACTGTTGACCGGTTCTTGTCCGGCACACATCCTACGGCTCAGCCTCAACGGCCTCAAGGCAAGGATTGGACTCCCCATCCTCCTCCTACCGGCCGTGCCAAAAAGAAGCGGGGCGTAGCCGATCAACCGCCTAGGGTTCTGAGAGACGCTCCTTCGAAGACCCCTCCTCGGGTATCGGGCGGGATCACGATCCGGGAGCCGGCTGGTGATTCCCGGCTATCGGCCTAGGTTGGGACCAACATGGCATCCTCCTCCCAACTTGAGATGGGTTGGCAACAACCTACTTTCAAGCTTGGCAACAAGCCCCTACCGGCATCCGCTAGCATAAGGACATGTGCCCAAGGAGAAAGGGGGTGGGTTGCCCAGAGCCTTGTGAAGGGCCTCCTGCTGCCTGAGGATGTTCAATTTTTCACAGACGGGACCGAGGAATTGCTAGCTAGGCGGTTGCAATGGCACACTATAGCAATAACTTTCTATCCCTCTCTTTCCATTTGTTTTAATGCATGCATATTCCCTTTGCCTTTACACTTATTGTTACTGTGTTGCCAAGTTGCGCAGTTGACCCACATCCTTGATGAGAGGCTGAAGGAGCTTGCCAAGGATGCCGAGCGGGAGAAGGCCCTCAAGGACATTGCGGCTGCCACGGCAAAGGAGAAAGGCAAAGCTACTGAGGCCGCCGAGAAGAGGGTGCAGTCTGCTAAGAAAACCCGGTTGGTGGTGGAGAAGGAGGTCAAGCTGGGGCGTACAGAGCTTAAATTGGCTGAGGCAGAAAGCCTAAATTTGGCCTAAGCTGACGAGGTTGCTGACCTGAAGATGACCCTTGAAGCCTGTGAGGAGAAGTGGTACAACAAGGGCTTCGCGAATGCTGAAAACTTCGTGGAGCCTATTGTCCACCAAGCCCGGCTTCATGGGTTCGGGGAGGGATGGCTGGCAGCTCTTCAAGCAATGGGAGTAGCCAAAGATTCCCCTTAAGGAACCCAGAACAGATTCCATACCTGGCTTCTCCTCCCCCCATTCAGAGTCAAGTTGGTGCTGTTGATGAAGAGGACACCCCCAACATGAGGGAGCTGGTGCGCGCGATTGACACCCATGTGGAGACTGTTGATCTCGAGGTCACCAGACACCTTAATGCTGCCGAAGACGCGCAAGTCCAACAACCTCCCATCATCAGCCAACCGAGGACGCCCCTGAGCAACAAGTTGAGGACGTCGTCTAGATGCCGCCCATCGATCCTTCTGTTTGATACTTGAATTTTAGCCTGATTCTGTCTTTTTACCTGTGTTTAATTTTTCCCTTTATTTGTTTGATTTGCCTATAGTCACCGAGCTATGGTGACAGAACAATGGTTAGATTTTTATTTCTGTTTGCTTTATTTAATTAGTCACCCGAGTGTGGTGACCAAACACTTGCTTTAGCTATATTTATCATATTGTCACTGAGTTATTGTTTTTATTTATGTTACTATTCTATTCTATTATCTTCTCCATGCTTTACCTTTTCTGTCCTAACGACCGGGTAGTCTAATCAAGACTTGTCTCTGTCCAGTGATAAAGACTACTCTCTCACTTGTTTTCGAAAAGACAGAATATCTCTTTACATGTATAGTGACCGGGACTGGTTTGGTAAAGGTTGTCTATATCTAAAAGGAATTGACTCCTTGGCAATAAAAACTAAATTTCATATATGTTGACTCATTTAATGAAAACGAATCCCAAGTGATTTAGCCTAGCCGAGAACAAAATTTTTCGTTGTTAGGAAGATTTAGTGTAAGGCCGTTGTTAGGAAAATGTAAGGTTTTTTTACCTTCTCGATAATTAAGATTGAATCCGGGAGATCGGTTTCAATCCTTCAAATAATTTATTGCGAGACCCACCTGCCCGATGATTAGAATCGAACTGAGAAACAGGTTTTTATTCTTAGAAAAATTCAGTGTAAGGTTTCCACCCATCCGGTGACTAAGATCGAACCAGGGGCGAGCTTCTGTCCTTTGGTAAGATTTCGAAATTAGGTTTCCACCTGTCCAATGATGAAGATCAAACCAAGGACAGGCTTCTGTCCTTATGCAAAATTTGAAATTAGGCTTCCACCTGTCTGGTGATGAAGATCGAACCAAGGACAAGCTTCTGTCCTTAAGCACGATTTTAAAATTAGGTTTCCACCTGTCTGGTGATGAAAATCGAACTAGGAATAGGTTTCTATCCTTTAAAATTTGAAATTAAATCTTCTTTGCGTTCGTTGAGCGGGGTTGGCAAATTAGCAGTGATGGAACCTAGAGTATGAGCATATCTGTAGGAATAAATATCGTCCTTATATTACTTAACATTACACACGTATGCCATTGTACCCACTCCCTACTCATGTGCACCAACAGTTCAGTGGTAAAACTTATTTAGATTGTGAACATTTTATGGCCAGGGAACTGGTCTCTCGTCTAAGTCTTCCAAATAGTATACTTCTGCGCCCGCAATAGTGGTAACTCTATAAGGCCCTTCTCAGGTCGGGGCTAACTTCCCCTCATTAGTATCTCACATGCTTCTTACTACTTTCCGCAGCACTAAGTCCTCAGCGCTAAATTCCCTTGTCTTCACATCCCGATTGTATCGCTGGGTAAGCTTCTGCTGATACTTGGCCAACCGTATAGTCGCCGATTCTCGGCACTCTTCTAACAAATCCAAATGCTTTACCATTAAGTCGTCGTTCTAGGCAGGGGCAAATCCCGTAACCCGTGCACTACATAGGTTTTCCTTAGCTGGTATGACTGCCTCCACCTCGTACGTTAGGGAAAATGGAGTTTCTCCAGTGGACCTTTTGAGGGTTGTTCGGTATGCCCATAAAACATTAGGCAGCTCATCGGCCCACCTACCCTTCGTGCCTTCCAGTCTTTTCTTCAATCCATCCACTATTGCTTTGTTAGGGGCTTCAGCCTGGCCGTTGCTCTGAGGATAGGCCGGGGTGGAATATTTGTTCTTGATACCGAGATCACAGCAAAATTCGCGAAAGACTCTACTATTGAACTGCAATCCATTATCAGACACGAAGGACTCCGGCACCCCAAATCTCATAACAATGTTTCTCCACACAAACTTTTTAACATCTAGGTCTTGGATATTAGCCAATGCTTCGGCCTTCGCCCATTTGGTGAAGTAGTCCACAGCTACTAAGACAAACCTCTGATTGCTTGTGGCCCAGGGAAATGGACCGACAATGTCCAGCCCCCACTGGGCGAAGGGCTAAGGGTTGCTGACCGGATTTAGGATACTAGCTGGCTGATGGATCAACGGGGCGTGCTTCTGACACTGTTCGCACCTCCGCACGTATTTGGCAGCATCCTTCTGCATTTGTGGCCACCAAAACCCTTGGGTCATCGTTCGGTGTGCCAATGAACGTCCCCCTACATGACTGCCGCACACCCCCTCGTGTAGTTCAGCCAGGAGCTCATCAACTTTCTTGGGGCGCAAGCATAAAAGATACGGTCCCCCAAAAAGACCTCCAGTACAATTGACGATCCGTCAACAACCAGTACCAAGCGGCTACCCAGCGCATCCTGCCAGCTTCTTTTTCATCATTTGGCACCCGGTCATCGACCAAAAAGCCAATGATTGGGTCCATCCAGCATGGCTTGGACATCGCTACCACCGAAACACCTACCACTACGTTAATACTTGATTATCCGAGGTACCTCCTCGGTCATTGACGACGCCAATGTGGCTAGGGAATTTGCATGTCGATTTTGCCTTCAGGCCACTTGGACCACCTTTGCCTTAAGAAACTGACTTATAGTCTGCTTTACCACTCGCAAGTACTCTTTCATTCGGGTATCTTGAGCTTCAAAACTGCCTTACACCTGATTAACCACCAATCGGGAATCCGAGTAAAATTTAACTTCCAGTGCACCCATATCCAGAACAGCTCTTAATACGGCAATTAAGGCTTCGTACTCGGCTTCATTGTTGGAAGCCCTAAACCCTAATTTGAAAGAATGTTCTAACCTTATCCTTTCCGGAGTGATGATAACAATTCTGACCCCGGCTTCTAATGCGCTGGATGTATCGTCCATAAATACCTTCCACGAGTGGGCTTCTACATGGCACACTGTCTCCATCTCTCCCCTTGGAGAAAACTCTGCAACAAAATCAGCGAGAACATGTCCTTTCACCGAGCTTCTAGGTGTGTACATGATGTTGAAAGAGCCTAGCTGAGTTTCCCACTTGGCTATTCTGCCCATAAGATAAGATCTCTTCAACAATGACTGTAAAGGATACTTGGTTAATATATAGACAGTATGAGCCTGAAAGTAATGGGGTAACTTCCGTGTAGCGTGCACTAGTATTAACACCAACTTCTCCAGGGACAAATACCTTGTCTCGGCATCAACTAAGGTCTTGCTGACATAGTATACTGGTTATTGCACTTCTCGGTCCCTCAGAAGCACGGCACTCACGGCATGTTCTGACACCGAGAGATACGTGAATAAATCCTCCTTGGGTTCTGGAGCTGTCAGCATAGGTGCTTGCACCAAATATTCCTTCAACTCCTGAAAGCCTCTTCACATTCTTCACTCCACTGGAATCCCTTCCACTTCTTCAAAAGCTGGTAAAACGGACGGCAACGGTCGGCAAACTTGGAAATAAACCGGTTAAAGGCAACTAACATGTCGGTCAGTACTTGGACTTCCTTCGGATTACTCGGCGGCTTGAGGTGCTTCACAGCTTCAATCTGATCAGGGTTAACTTCTATTCCTCGGTTGGTGATCAAATACCCCAGGAACTTGCCAGCCCCCACTCTGAAAGCACACTTGTTTGCATTGAGCGCAACTTGTGTTGTCGAAGTATTTCGAACACCCCTTTGAGATCGTCAATATGCTGCACCTCTCGTTTGCTTTTCACCACCATATCGTCAATGTACACCTCAACTATTCACCCAATCTTATCTTGGAACATTCTTGTCATCATTCATTGATAAGTGGCTCCAGCATTCTTTAGCCCAAATGGCATCACGGTATAGTGGTAATTGGCATCAAGGGATATGAATGTCGTTTTCTCCTGATCTTCGGCAGCTAAGGCAATCTAGTGATAACCCTGTAAAGCATCTAGAAAGCTCATCCTCGGGTGCCCATAGGTGGCATCTACCATTTGATTAATCTTCAGCATAGGAAATGGATCCTTCGGGCATGCTCGGTTCAGGTCAGTAAACATAAACCCTCCATTTGCCATTCTTCTTTTTGACCACCACAAGCCACTCTGGAAAGAATATATTCTCTATTGCCCCAGCTTTCTTTAACCTTTTAACCTCTTGCCTAACAGTTTCGACATGCTCCTTAGCCGATCTCCTCGACTTCTGCTTCTTGGGAGGGTACAGCGGGTCCACGTTGAGCTTGTGAACTATGAACTCAGGGTCCACCCCGGGCACCTCATACGGGTTCCAAGCAAATACATCTATGTTCTGAACAAGAAATAACAACATCTTTACCTTATCCTCATCCTTTATACTTGCCCCTACCTGGAAATACCTGTCATCATCCGGTAATATCTTCACTCTGATCAATTCCTTAGCACAACTAGCCCCCATTCCTTCTCGGGGCTCCTGTGATTGCTATAAAGGGACCTCTTCAGACGGTTCCTTCTACTTGATTCCCTGGTCAATTAAGGTTACCAAGCATTGCTTGGCCACTTGCTGATTACCCCTTACTATAGCAATACCTTTCTCGGTGCAGAATTTGACCTTCACATGTAGGGTGGACGGTACTGCCCCCATTGTATGAATCCACGGCCTTCTAAGGATCGTTGTGTACGGAGAAAACGAAGCGACCACTATGAATGTTACCCTCACCTTCTTACCTTCCATATTCACAAGAAGCGAAATCTATCCTTCTAGGATCACCATCCAGCCATCAAACCCCATCAGGGGCGTATCATACTTGGAGAGATCCTAATTCTTTAGGCCAAGCCCCCTGAACAGGCCAAGATACATCACATTGGCACCACTCCCCTGATCTATCAATACCCTATTTACTGTGAAACCATTTATTCGAGCTGTAACCTTCAAAGCATCGTCATGTGGTTGAATCGTGCCTTCCAGATCATCGTCATTGAAGGCAATAGGTTCCTGAGTGTACTTCAACTTCTTCTCAAAGGTTTGCTCGCCCGTGCAACTTTTCGCCGGTACCATGGCCAGTACCCCCTCCTCCTGGACATCTGAGAGTCTCTTGGAGCTGTGTGGATGACTTCTATCACTCCTAGTGGGGGTGGGAGAGGGTTCCCTTGAGGCTGAGCGCCCTGCCCGGCTTCCTAATTCTTAGGGTTCACCATGAATTCTTTCAAGTATCTCGCCTTCACCAACTGTTCTAAATGATCTTTCAACACCCTGCACTGTTTGGTGGTATGCCCCTTATCTTTATGGTAAGTACAATACAAGTTCTGATTTATCCTGGACGAGTTTCCCCCCATCTTGTTTGGCCACCTAAAATATGGCTCATTTTTAATCCAATTCACGATCCTATGTACCAACTCCTTGAATGTCACATTCACCTCCCCCATTTGTGCGCACGGCCCCTGGATCCTCAAATCTTTCCAGGGCCTTGCCTGAAAACTGCTTTGCCGAGGCTGATTTATGACTGGGGCCTTACCTTTGCTCTACAGCCAGTCGTCCTCCAACCGTTTATACTCTTCAATTTGCCTCATCAATTGCCTCATATTCTTGGAAGGCCTTCGTGTCAATGACTCTCGTAATTCGGAATCCCCGGGCAGTCCAAGTCGAAAGGTACTTGCCGCGATTTTTTTGTTGTCCTCGCCAATCTTGTTGTACAACTTCCAATACCGATTGGCGTAGCTGCGAAGGGTTTCCCCAACTCCCATTTTCGTCGATAGCAATGCATCCACGAGCTACGGAACTCGGCTGCAGGTCATGAACTGGACGCCAAACTCTTGAATTAGTTCGGCAAAACTGTGAATTAAGCCTTTCCTTAATCTGTTAAACCACCTCAAGGTGGTGAGCCCAAGGCTTGAGGGGAATACCTTACACATTAGTGCATCATTATGAGTGTGCAAGGACATCACCTGAATATAATGGCTTACGTGTTCTACCGGGTCAGTTTTCCCATCATAAGAGTTGAATGGTGGCAGCGTAAATTTGCTACGCATGGGGGCCTGTTCAATGTCACTCGAGAATGGTGATCGAGCAGCTTGACGTAATGCGCGGCTCATGGCATCCATAGCAACATTCTGGGGTCGTCGCTCCTCTGGGGAAACCAAGTCCCAGTCTGCATATTCCCGTGAACGATCTTGATGTCGATGGGAATCGGATTGATGAGACCCTACTCCATGGCGATCCCCTACACTTGTCGACCCTTCTTCACATTCCTCGTGGTCTCTCCTTTGACGTCTACCCCTTGCTTCCAACTCCAAATTCCTTACCAACCTACGCAAACGCTCCAGTTCCTCGTCCCTCCGTTCATGTTCCTCGTTCCTTCTATCAAAACGATTGCACCCTGAAGTACCAGACATTGTTCGGTACGTTTGAAACGACCCTTCTCCAAGGCCAGACTAAGCCTCCTACTCATACTCCTTATCCTCGCGTCCCTTCTGCCTTCTTCCCCGCCAAATGGATCCCCGAGAAGACCTCCCAGAGCCACTTTCAACATAACTCCCTGATTGACCTCCTGACATTTTCCCGTGCACGTCCCGGTAGAACCACAGCTTTGTAAGAGATTCCCACAGACGGCGCCAATTATGCGTACCCAAAATATGGTTATTGAGCTTAACCTTTACTTGGGCTCACAATCTATTTGTATTGTGGGCTTTGGGTTTCCTACTATGGGTGATTCTATGCTTGAAGACCCAAGTACACTCCTGTTTCCTCAAACCCTTCTCTTTACCTCATAGAGTCACTCCCTTTCTCTCTAGGTTTGATCACTCTTTTCTCTCAGTTTTCTCTCCAAAATTGCCAACCCCCACTCCTTAATCCATTCTCCTATTTATAGCTCGAAGAGAGTAGAGGTGTTATGATTACTTCTTCACTTGTGTGAATGGGGGTCCAATTCCATCGTTCCTAAGTGGATACTCCGTCGGAAAGATGGTAATGGCATTGGAACTGATTCCCACTTCCAAAAGCCTGCTTGACAGTGATATTCCTAAAGGCATTACCAGGAGGGGCTTGCTTTGGGTATCCGAGTACAGGGTATCCCCGAGCAATGATACTCCCATCCAGGTTAAAGACGATTGGGAGGGGCTTGCTTCGGGTATCCAAGACAGTGCAGTTTCGTTTCAGCTCTTGGGCCCAAATTGGGCCCTGAGGTGTCCGGATTGCAGCTATAAGTTCAATGGGGATAAGCCCCGTACAATATTTAATTTAAATTTTAAAATAGATAGTTATATATAAATATACAAACATAGATATGGCAAAACGGATCAAATTTTTTTGACCTAACTTGAAAAATACCTAACTCAAACTCAAATTTTTTGACCTAAAGCAAAAACGAGTCAACACGTGACCCGACCCGACCCTGCTAACCCATGATTTGACCTGTTTAATTTTTTTTTTCGCTAAAAAATATTTAGATTACACCCTTGGGTAGTAGGTGCATAAACCACAAAGCATGGCAAGCCGGTAGCCTACTGCCTAGCTAGTAACCAATAAGAGTAAATAGTGACATGAGTCACATGAAAACCCATTTATTTTATATATAAAAAAAAAAAAAAAGTTAAAATGAAAGGAAAACAAGTAAATAAAGCAAATAGAAAAACATTAACATCGGACTAACAATGAGAGTTCAAGACATTTGATTTGACTATATAGTAACAATAAAATTATTAAGTTACTAACACTACTTATCTATTTACACAAAATGACAAAACTTAAGTTGATGTTACTAAACTAAAAAAAAAAAGTCCAAACCAACAAACCTAAGAGTTTTCCATCCTCTTACTTAGTGCTTCATGCCTCCACAGCTCCAACTCCTCCTAAATAATCTTTCTAAATAATCTAACTTTATTATTATTTTATATACAACAATAACATGTGCACTTAAGGAAACTGATAACTTGATATGGTCCATGACATTTACTTATTTTCATTTTTTTAAACTTTTGTGGGAATGATATTATTAGTGGTATAAACTTGAAAATATATACTTTTTGGTGCTTCTTAAGATCTATCTCTCTTTGAAGTTGTAAATTTGTAATTACAAGAATTTTGATAGTGAACTATTAACATTGAAGACTTTGTCATCATGAATTTATAACTATAAAGAATTTCACTCATGTTCAAAACTGTCAGAATTTGAATGATATTAACAAGTGGCATTAAGTGTAATTCATTTCCTTTATTGATTTTATTCATTCTCTCTAAAAAGGTTGCCATTGATTTGTTTTTGTAATTAAAAAAAAACTTCGTTTGAAAAATACAAGTCAACCTGACCTGACCTGAAACCAAATTGACCTGACCCTACTCGCCTGTTTGCCACGTCTATACAAATACGATTATAATTGAAAGCTCAAATAGTGCAAACCACTATTGCTTGTTTAGACCCCTAGTTTTAAGCTTACGGCTAAATTGTTTTTACTCTACTTAACTAAGTGCGGAATAAGAGTAAATGAAACGCAATAAACCTGAACAACTCTCTAGTGCATAAACATAAACAATAAACACTAAATGTAAAGCACAAAGAGTAAGGGAAAAGAGATGCAAACACAAGATAACATCGAGATGTGTTATCGAAGAGGAAACCAAAGTATTTGGCGAAAAACCCCTTTTTGGTCTTTCAAGCCAAAATGATCCACTAGTGAATAAAGTTGGAGTACAAAGATATCAAAAAGACCCTCTAAGTTTAATCTACCCACTGTACTTGAACCTTCTAAGTTCTAGCTCCAAATGGACTTCACCAAGTCTTATCTTCACAAGTTATTCGGATCCTGCAATTAGCTCCTAATTGTATCCGTCAATCAATGGCTTCTTCCAATGTTTTCCACACGCACCAAAACTTCTCTCAACACTCAGATTGGGTGAGGTAAGTGTTTGAGTTAAGAACCTCTCAAGGATTTGTAATTGGAGAGGTAGGAGTAGAGGAAAACTAAGAGAAATTATGTAGATGATTGTGGGTTTACAATTTCTAACTCTCAAGTGTATTGCTAGAGTTTTCTCTTTGAAAGTCTCCTTACAATTTCGTGGGTAATGTGGGCTTATATAGTATGTATAAAGAAATAAGGAAAACACTATTTAAAATCATCAAGGCAAAGAGTTTCGCGGGTCACTCACGGGTTGGCCAAGTTGCAAAGTGACTTGTGAAATACAGCTTGGCAAAATACTGTTCAGTATCTAGCATGTGCTTCTCACGTGACCTTTCGTGGGTTGTCTACTCGCGAGTCAGTCGAGAGTAAGTTGCGAACTTTACTGTCTTCGCAATTCTTCACCAAACTCTCACACTCAATCTTTACATTAAATCACACAAATATACAGGGAAAAGATTGACAAAATACAATCAAATTTGACACGGAATTAAAGTCAACAAAACATAGTTGAAAATCACAACTTTACAATAATAATTGCCCATTAATAACTATAATAATTATTGTTGATACCTATTTTTGCAATACATTTCTTACAAGCCCGATTCGACCGAGCTCGACTTTCTTATGGGCTCAATTCATGTATTATATTATATTTTATTCTTTTAAACATGATTCAAGCCCATGCGACATATTGGAGAAATTGAGGAAGTGTGGTTTGGAGAGTATGGGTCGGTTTTTTTCGAACTTTTTTCACAAGCCAGCCCGTGTATGCTATTAAGTGGGCAAGGGATACTGGTAACACCTCAGGCTCATGGAGGAGGTCATGTACCTAAAATTTACACCCCAAAAGAGTTTTTATTCTCTAGTTGACTATAACCCAAAGTTTTTGCCTTAAGCCATTTTTGCTTTTAAACATAGTTGGCTCTTATTGGCCAACTCCAGCCACTAGCCCTTACTTAGGTGAGCCTCCTAATGGTTTGAAACAACTGAAAAGGGAAGTCAATGGGGCTTAGTCAAGCCTTTCCCTGAATAATGATAAAAGTAAGCATTTCTTTTATCCAAACAAAAACAAGCCTGAAAATTACTACTTGCTTAACACCTTGGGGTCCAAAGACTTTTCTTTAGACCAAAAACTAGTCACTAAGAGCACCAAAAACTCAATATAAAATCCCACAATCAGATTCAAAATGAATAAGCCACGTTCTACTCTTAGAGCAACGCCCCAAACTCAATATAAAACTCTTTCTTCAGCTTAAAAACCAATAAACCACGTTTGACCCACATAGCTGAAACTTTAGAGCAAAAGCCCATTTAGCCAACTAACATTCTCACAATCCTGAAGTTTAGGGGTGAAAATATGGGTACAGGGGAAGCTTCCCTCTCTTCCTCACAATTTCTCTCAATTTCCTCTTCTTGCTAACTGTGGATCGAAGTTTCAAACCTGTGTTTTTTTTTATGCATTTTCTTGTATTTCAGTTATGATATTTTGATTTCTCTCTTGTTAAAACACAATTAGCCTTTATTCATTATACATTTGGAATTTTGGGTTTGATTCTCTACAAATAAACACTTCTAAAGAACTCAAGGGGAGATTTGAGCCATTCTCACATTTTTGGCCCTTGTTGCAAAAACATCCCAAACAATTATCAAATCCATATTTTTTGGAGGGGGGGGGGGGGGGAAGGTAAAAAAGAAGAAGAAGAAGAAGAACTCTTTATCTTTATAAATAGTGGATTGAACCTTGAAATTTTTTATTAAAAAAAAAAAATCATTTTAAGGGTGAGGGGGGGATTCAAACCTGAACACATACATTAGAAATAGAATATGCCTTTTGAACTAAATGTTATTGGTAATTGAACCTCAAACTTGATCTTCTACACATAGGGTTGTAAACGAGACAAAATTTTATGATTTATCAAAACGAGAAGAAGGGGGGGGGGGGGGGGGGGGGGCTTATTTATATTCATGTATTTAACAAATAAGTTAAGATCAAGTCTAGGTTTAGGTTAGATTATTAAACATACCAAACTCAAACATAATAATGTATTTATGAACAAACTATAATGGTTGACACTAGACTATTAAACATACCAAACCCAAACATAATAATGTATTCATGAACAAACTATATTTGTTGACCCATATGATTTAAAAAACATATTTATACACACTTGAGATTCATTGTCCACGTTTATAAATAACTTCATAAAAAATTAATGTATCTAATTAACTTAAATGATATAATCTCAACTAGTATAAATATATATATATATATATATATATTTTTTTTTTTTTTGAGATCAAGCTCATGTTTAGGCTTCATTATTAAACAAACCAGATTCAAACATAATAATGTACTCATGACTCATGAGTAAACTATATTTGTTGACACTTATCATTTTAAAAATATACTTATATAATCTTGAGATTGGTTGTCCATGATTTGTAAATAGCTATATCTTTAAAAAAAAAATTGAACCTTTTCTATTTAGGTGCTTACTTCCATTTTTTGTATAAACTTAGTTATAGAAGCCATTCGAACACTAAGTAATTTGCAAAATATTTGAATGTTTTAAAATGTTTCCAAGAAAAAGTTTAAATTATTTTCTAAGTCCCTGTACTATTGAAATCATATCTTCATGTGTGACTGTGTTCATTTTTTAGAGCAAGCCTCATGACACTCCTGTTGAATTAGTAATTTTCAAATGCATAATATGATTGAATATGCGCGTAAATCTCCAATTAGAATGAATAGAAATTTATGACATTAAACCCAAAAAAAGGTACACCATTAAATGAACCTCTTATTTCTAGCATAATATTTTTATTATGATACAGTCAAGATTGTGAGGCTAACTTAAAAAAATGAACAAATCCATACATGAACATATGGTTTCAATGCTATTTTGATTTTCATTCTTTGCAGCTAGTCTCATTAAACTCCTTGCTGTATCAATAGTTCATAAATGTGAAAACTTCAAATTATGCTGAATGAAAAATTATGATACTGTACCCAAAAAAAAAAAAAAAAAAAAAATGCCTTACAAGAGGCACTTTTTTTGAGAGAGAGAGTTTCAACCTATGGCGTCCACTCCTGATAATTGCTCTTTATTATCAGACCAAGACACTAATCAATTTTTGGTGTAGGCGGGGATTGAATCCCAGATCTCTTATACAACCGTCATAGACTTTACCAGTTGAGCTAACTAGAACCCACTTACAAGAGGCACTTAAATAATATTAATATATTAAAATATTTTCATGAACCTTCCCTGTAATATTGTTAATTTAAATAATAAAAATAAAATTAGCAACGGCTGGATTGGAAGCAAAATAAATTTTTTTTTTCTTCATCAAGAGTATGACCATGTTTTTGTTACATAATGTTTTAAATAACAATATTTATGAGTTTGCATGTCACAATTAAAAAAAAAAAAAAAAAACTTAAAATCGTGCCTATCACTTCTGTAATCTAAATCTGAATTCTTGGCAAAAACAGAACAGAGAGAAACCCTGCCTTGTTTCTTCAACAGCATTGAGAGAGAGAAAGAGAGAGGCCAAAGTTATTGTTTTGCGTTTTTTTTTTTTTTTTTTTTTTTTAATTTTAATTTTTTATTATTTTTTTCCTGGTGAAAAGCAAGGAACTCAAATGGCCAAGCGCGAGCTTTCCAGCACCCTGAGGAACTTAAAGGTAAAACAAGATTTTTTAAAACTTGCACCTTTTGCTGTATTTTATAGACAGTCCGTAGTGCACTAGCTTCTATAAAATTGCAAACTTTTGGAAATTTCACTCGAGATTTGAAGTGGGTTTTGCTTAAATTTATCTGGGCATTCTTTAGTTTTTGATGTTTGAGATAGAATTCAAGCACTGTGCTGTAAACCTATGTTCTTCTTATATGGGGTATTGTTTTTATTCATTTTTATAGTTCATGCAAAGGGCAGCACTGAGAGAAGAAAATACCAAGAAAGATGAAGATGTCAAGCCTGATGGGAATTTCTGTTCCCCTAGTACCTTTAATAGAAAGTGGTAGTTTTCTGCCTTCTTTCTTCTTTGCTCTGATTTATATAAATAATTTCTCTATTTTTTTTCTTCTTGAGTTTTTGTTGGATGTGCATCTGTGGATTTATTTCAGTTCACATGTGCATAAAACTTTGCTTGACTTAGCATTGAAGTACAGATTGTGTTTTGCATTGTTTCCTTTTCTTGAACTGTACTTATAATATGGTTTCTGAAATCTTGAATGATTATAGGATTTGTGGTTGCTGGTTGTGTAATATGGACTTGATCTGTTTGATAATTGCACTTTAGCAGGGTTTTTTGGTGCCCTGTGGTTTCTCTAATTTGCTATACTATGGAGGGAGCCATGCTTGCTTCACAAAAGATGCCTTTAGCATTCTTGTTTCAGATGCTGTAATTGGGACATTTTTAAGAGCTAAAACCAGAGGTCTTTGTGTTACTAATAACGATGTTTTGTATCCCAGCTAAGCCTCTTGACGTTGTACACTAGAGACCCTTATGGGATAAACCAAACACATATGCTGGTGCAGAGGCCATATGCATTGTACATTTAGGATTCATAATGTCTGATGCAGTGACTCTGTCTGCTGTTTTAGAGGCTTGCCATGATATTGAGCATATAGACAAACATAGCATGTTAGATTATATAGTTGAAGTGATAATGATGAATTGAACCCAAAATGTGATTACACAACAGCATAAATATCCACAAGAAAATTGCTTCAATTTTGTCAATATGCTTGTTCAATTCTCATTACAATCTATAGGCTGTATAGGTGAGATATCTTTGCTAGTTGACAACCCTATCTTGCACCACTTTCTTGAAGGTTGTATCAAGCATATAAGTTCAATTACAGCTAGAAGCTTAGAGAAAAAAGCTGAAGAAAATTAGATATAAAATTATAGATCGTCTTGACTTCTGAATCAACTTTTGTTTTCTGAATTCTCGAACCATATGGGCAGTCTCAATTAGAAGTTTTGTATGTTACAAGTGTTTCTATGGGGCTAGATTATGCGGATATGTGGGTTACAAATATAAGTAACCTTGATATACATAAGTTGCTAGAAAAAAACTCTCATTATGTAACATAGAGTGATAGAGATATTGATGAGAATGTTAATTTTCCATTAACTCTTCTTGGCAGTTCTGTCTTATTTCAGGGAAGCAGCACCTGCTTTCACCTTTTGTTTTAACATTAGGAACATCCATAATGTCTAAAATTATAAAAAGATGTCATTTCATTTCTCAACTAGTAAAAAGATGAAGTTGATAGCTAGGGCTCTTTTTTCATGGGTTCAAAATGGGAAAATTCATACATGAACATGTTCAGAAATTTCAATCTCCACTAATACTTATTAAAAAAAATATTAATCTCCAGTACTTAATCACTGAAAAAATTCTCTGGTTTATATTTTTAAAGCAGTTATTGTTTAAGATGTGTACACCCACATCTGTGGATGGTACCGCAAATTTCTTAGTATTTTTGTGACATTTGTAGTCTTTTCAGTTTCCAACTAGAGTTTCTATATAACATATTGGTTGAGCTCTTTGTGGATGGTGTAGAACGACCATAAGAAAGAAATTGCTTGGTGTTGGGCTAATAAAATCACTCAGATGACTTTTGAATGATATAGGTTAAGTTCAATTTCATAATAATGTTCTTGAGATTGCTATGGACACATGTTACAGCAATGCAGACTTTGAATGGCCCTGTGGTATCCGTTAGCTTTTAATGTTATAGAAAAAGAGCAATTTGATTACCTTTTTTTAAAGAGAAAAAATAGGGTTTGGAATGTAGTTCCATTGTGTGTTTTGTGGAAAATTTGGAAGGAAAGAAATAGGAGGTCATTTGAGCCACGCACGCTTTCTGTTGAGAGAATAAAGTTTGCATTTGTCAGTTCTTTATTTTCATGGATGTTATTAGATGAGTGTAGGCCTTCAATTATTTGTAACTTTCTGCATTCATTGTATTTTTTTCCTTGGATTGCTCTCCTTCAATCATTGTATAATGATTTTTTATTAATATAAAATTTCTTATTATTAAAAAAGGCTTGGTGACTGACATGAAAGATGTACAGTACCCTTAGTAAAGCAAGAGCATCCTGTTTACCCATGTTTCAGGGCTTCATCTTCTGTAAAAATCATTTTGATGTCTTGTTTATCCTTTAATATTTGACACTTAAATGGAAACTTGGATATAATTATATAAACAATGGATTCTGTGGAAAATAGAACAACTGCAACTACCTGCTGGAACTGCTCCATTTGCTTCTATTTTCGAACATAATTTTGTTCGTATTTCGACTTGTTTCATTTTGATGGCTGTCTGTATAATTTCAGCGTGGTCATAATTGAAGGTGATCCACATCCTGGAGCAATTAAAGGCCGCATGTCATTTCAAAGTTTTAATCCTTCTATTGATGTGAGTATAAAGGTCAAGTGACCTAAAATTTCCAATGACTATTCCCCTCCTCTGCTTCTCTTTTGGCTTCTGTTCTCCTCATGCAAAGCCTTATCATGGTAGAAACTGAATGAAGCAGCATCAAACCCAGTGTCTGCCACTTCTACTGGCAGTCAAAGTGGAGGAATATCTTTGAGGTGGGTTAACTTCTCAAATTATCTTATGTTTTTGTTATTTCTACAAATATGTAGCAAAAATGAGTTGTTCAACAGCAGGTCAATATATATATATATATATACTGACCTGCTGTTGAACAACTCATTTTTGAAGTTTAGGGATTATTGTCATAAAAAAAATTATATTTTGCTCTAAACTGGGTTGAGAAAACTGTTTCAACACTCTGTCAATGCATGCTGCATCTCTGCTACTCTTGAGGTTGTCTATTCAATCCAAGAATTTGAATATTGAAATTTTGTAGATTATGTTACTGTTGCATATAATAGAAACTGGAGTGCCACTAAATTGGAAAACAATAATTCTTATTTGTGATGGAAGGCATAAAGCTTTGTTGAGTGAAGTTAGGATTGCTTGGTCATTCCATAAAACATATGAAAGAATCAATGAATCCAATTAGCATGCATCCCTTCTGAAAAATTGTTGATATTGAATAATTGCTCTGGTTTGTAGTGCAGTTGAAAAATGTGCCAATTTACTGTACCCAGTTTGCATAAATTTAAATACTTGTTTGTCTGTATATTACAGTTTCCCCCCTGAGAAGGGCTGTACAGTTTTATTTTGGGATTGTATTTAGTCTGCATACTTTTTCCAAGTTTGGTATAATTTCATAGGTAATATATGGGTCTGATGATATTTGAGGATATATGTCTAATATTACCCATTTTAATTGTTATACAGAAAGTAGTTTCTTAAAAAGACTACATTTCTTGTTTTGGGTTCACAAGGGGACTGGGGAGAATTTGATGCTGGCTATCTTCCGTACAACTTATTGATTAGATAAATTTGTCAATAGTAAGTAAAAACTGAATAGATCCATGTGGACAAATAGGTAATGAGGGGTGTGAAGATAAACTTATGACCATGTGCTTGCATGCATATCTGGAGAAAATGCATTTCCGAGTTGTTCTTATTTGCACTGACGACACATCTGATATTTTACCTTTGATTTTACTTATCAAAAAAAAAAAAATCCTTTGATTTGGATTTTACAGAGAAAATGGATCATCAATGGATGGAGCAGAGAGTTTGAACACTAATAAATCGAGTTTAAAGGCCAATGGAGACCTTAAAAGAAAACAGTCTGAAGTAGTATCTGAAACACAATACCCAAATAAATCACCAAAAAACGTACAAGGTAATCAACAATCATCACCAAGTAATGGTAAAGGCTCCTTCAAGAAACCAAAAGGTTAAAAGCTGGACTGGAGTGTTCTTTGACCGTCAGTGTCATAACAAGAGGGTGAGCATATTCAATGTTCACATACACAATTCTGTGAATTTCTTTTCAATTTGCTTTGAGATTCCAACATTTGAATCCATAATCTCCTCTTTGATTTTTTCTTAACCAGTCGTTAATTTTAGAAGGTGGAATTCAGTTCTTTTGGCTCTTTTCAGTCATTTTAGTGTTTAACTTTTTGGGTGTTATATAATATTTCCAGTTTTCCATCAATGGCACAGTCAAATGAATCAGATCTAGATGAACTGTACTAGTTTGTTCCATTACATCTCTAGTGCTCAACACCAACACAATTTTCGCTTACACTTCCAATATATTTGAAGGTCAATCTTTCTAGTTTTGTGCTATTCCTAGTTTTCTAGTATATAACTTTACTTCTTCCTTTTTTCCTTGTTTTTTTAAAAGAGCATCATACTCATGTGTATGGTTCTTCAAGATGGCTTGGAGATAATTTTAAATTTTCTTGCTTTGGATTTTGAAACCCAAATGTAGTTTTCTGGTAATTTGACTTGATATATATCAGCAGCATGGTGTGTTAGGATGATCAACTAAACAGCTTGGTGTGGTTCTCAAAATTGGTTGCTATTTGGTTGCTATGAATGAGGTCATCTTAAACCTTCCACAACTTTGTTCTTTTTTTCTAAAAGAAATCCTGACGGTGAATGTGCATCGTTTATGGAATTTGCCACTCCTGTTGCATCACTAAATGACATGAAAAACTGTTTTCAGTCTAAATTTTAAAGGTTACCCTTTGCATTATATCTTGCTTTTTTTGCTCCTGAGCATGAGCATATATTGCTTAGCCCGTCAAAGGTGAATGCTTTTGGATTATGCGGTAACTGGTTTTGGTGGATGGGGTTAGTTGCCCGTAGATTTTTTTATTGCCTAGAGGCGAGTACAAATGACTCTTCTTTAGTAAGGTTCCCTATGTCGTGTGTGTGTTTCTAAATATATCTTTCGTTTTGGTATTAGCACATGACACATCTTGCATTGAGAAATAATTTACCATAGAGGAGGGTGGAAGGTTTTCCGGAATGGCATTTGAATGATAAAGCCTTTATTGACAATGTGGGAGATTAACATAGTATTCCTGATCTATCATCATTTCCCACCTCATACCCAATTATTATTTATTTATTTTTGGTTAAGAAAGAGATATAGGGTTCCTGATGCAATTTGGATGGAGCTTGCTGGTCAGATCATCATATTTTATTAGGTATTAGACTGGAAAAGGATGCAATTTGGATGGAGCATGCTAGTCAGACTATCATATTTTGTTATGTATTAGACGGGAAAAGAAGGCTGTCAAACGACCAAGTTGCTCTTAAAAAGACTGAATATGTCATATAGCCTGTATTAGGATCCTCTTCATTTGAGATGGATGTATTTCATAGTTTGGATTAAACATTGCAAATAGAAGGTATATTTAATACCACATCTATGATAAAATGTTTATGTATGATACTTTTTGACTTTTCACCGTATTCTTCACTTTTTTGAAGAGTTCCTGGTCTATATTGGGAGTTGTCTGAACCCAGCCCTCATTCTGAACATGCCACTGCTTGTAAATCTCTAGTCTTTCAACCCATTCCAACCTTCACTCACAAGGCATATTGGCGTTAACCATGTCAAACAATGAAGAAATAAGTGGAAGAGTGCAGCCAGGAACTTTGTCACGAAGAAGGGTGCAATGTATTGAATGCTCCATCAAGAATCCCATGGAAGAATAAATTTGGATTTATTCTTTTGACAAGCTTTAGGAGAATTGTGTGTTATGTGTGATATCTTACAATGGACAAAAAAATCACAGCGTAAGAGAGAAGTAATTGGTTTGTGGAAA